>JALIRH010000089.1:0-1200000 GCA_023055505.1 Callipepla californica brunnescens
ACTCAGACGTTATCTTGAGGAAGTTACAGCAGCATATACTACAAGTAGATACAGCTCCACTCTATCAATGAATGGTAAATTGCCATTGTTGTTCTCTGTAGATAATGCTAGCTTTCTTGTCCCTCTTTTAAACCTAGTTTAACAAGAGAACAAAACACATTTGGGCAATATGTTCTATAAGCTTTGCAGCTAAGCAAATTCAACTTTCCGGAAATAGGAAAATTAAATGTTTTGTTCACTCCTTTCTCATGATTGCTCTACCAGGCGAACCTCTAGCACCAGTGTTCTAAGGACAGCTTGCTTTCTGAGAGCAGGCTTAGCCCTAGCCCTGAATATTTTGCTTCCATGCTTAAGCCAAATTTACCATTTCATCAGTTGCAGTGCACCCAAGCCACTGCTAGCTGCTCACAGCAGACCCAACACAATCTCCTCCAACATCATGTCTGCTCTCCAGCCCTGGCCCTGCCTCTGTAACACCTGCTGGCCCTGCTGTGACTCCAAGCAGACTCCAAGCTTAGAGTCCCTGTCTGCAGAGTGGATAATAATGATACTTATCCTGGCAGGGGTGGCTTTTATTTTTCTGGCAGTCACAGAGCACAAAAGAAAAATAGAGATCTTTGTAACATCCCTGAGGCATCACAGGCTGTTAAAACCAATACAAATCACAACTAGTTTACCTGCTGCTGCTGCCATTTGGTAACCTACCACCGACCTCCTGAGAGCATCACACACACAAAATCTCCTCTTCACTCTTCCACTTCCGAACTGTATCACCTCATCCTGGATGAAAATCCACATGGTTACTGATGTTAATAATGCTATCTCCATAAATTAAATTCCTCTCCTTGTCTTTTTTGTTTTGTTTTGTTTTTGTTTTTTAATTGAGCTTTACATGCACTAAGATACAGGCTCAAAAAATGCTTACCAACTTGACCATGTAATTTAAGACTACGGGCTTTTTCTTGTTCCTTTTTTATATTATGTTCACAGAAGCCCTAGGTTTGACTAGCTTGCCCTGGGATAAAGCTGTCCTGACTGGTGTTGCTTGGTTTGTGTACACAGCCCATGCATCTTCTGCAACACCACCACTTGCTTGCTGCCATCGGCAGTGGCCTCCAGAAGGTTTGGCTCAACTAAGCATCCCAACAAGATCTATAGCAGAGATCATCACGGGACTGCTAGCTATCGTGTCCTGGCTCTGGGATGCTCCACCTGGCCTAGGCTGTCCCCTCAGTGCCATCCAGCCATCACCTCTGACCCATCGGGGTCCTGTGGCTCATGGGCTCCTTTTCCATAACAAAATTCATGCTAAGAAAAGGCATCAGCAGGTGCTCACCTATGTCGGAACTCTGCTGCTATCAGAAAGCAGCTATTCTTGGCAGGTACTACCACATCTCAGCATGGACAGAAATCCACTACCCACTAGGGAGGGCCCTGCTTATCACTCTTACTCTGCAGCATTCAATGATTTTGATCTCTATCTGGGCTACTGACAAGTGCTTCCAGTCCAAAGCAAGAAATCCAGCAGCTTTCATCACAGGCATAGAAGCTTTCATTTTAAAAATAATGCCTTTCAATGTCAGCTTGGCCAACAGCTGCTTCTAGAAGATTAGAGCTTTTCTCTGCCTTCTCTGGCAACCCAGATGGATTTGTTTGCCTAGTTTACATTGCACTGCATTGTTCAGCTATCTGTAAGCGTGATCAGTTCTGGCTTCCAATATTTCAAAGCCTGTGGCATCATCATCATCTAATACCAATTATGGGGGGAAAAAAGCCTCTTCCAAGTAGCAGCTGTTGAGTTTGGGAGGGGCAGCGGGGCATCCTTTGTGCCTGCACACTTAATCAGCAAGATGAGAGGCATCAGTGCTCACATGACACAGCACTTCCATGACAAGATACTATGTGTGATTTGACCCCATACTTTCCTAGATACCTATCCTAGTGCTGTCTGCATTGACATTTCTATGACAGGATGATCACAGCTATCTGGGAAGATCCAGGATGACAAGAGTAGCATTTCCTGACTGACTTTGTTTTTGGTATTGTTCCTTTCATGTCAGCTCTACAACATCCCTCAACACTTTCCTGTTGAAAATTGTTGAGTTCAGGCACAAATGTCTGAGAACTGAAAAGTTATATTGGAGATACTACTAAATAGTGCGTGCCTCAGCTTCACCTTCTGCCAGTGCAGTGAGCACGCGTTCAGATGTCTCCTGTCTGACAGTCAAGGAAGACAAAAAAAGCACAGGCTGCCAGATCCCTCCAAAACTTCTGTTTCTGTGCCTGCAGCTCAGCAGCTGAGTCAATATAGAAGTACCACCATCAGTGTTTGTTTTTTGGAGCTGCTGGCACCCACAAGTCCCATAGACATCACGTACAGATTCTCCTCACTCAGTTTCCTTCCCCACAATTTTCACAGCTCTGCTATTATTTTTCTGCTTCTCAAGCCAGCATTAACTAGTGAGCGTTGACATAAGTACTTCACTGTAGAGCATACAGTCCAGTCACTTTGCAGAAACAGACCATGACAGATCAAAATGCCTGCAACAATACAGAGTTTCCTGGACTCCAGCTTACACCACAACAAAGTCCTTCATGAGACATTTGGCAGAAACTTTGCTCAGTCAAGAAAACATTCTTTAACTTGGGGACAATAAACAGCCATATTACATATGCTGCCACTTCTTTCCTTTGTTTAATTTACAAGATCTTCAACATGAGAAGATCAGCTTCTCTGTGGTTCCTCATTTTTCTCATTATTTACAGCTCTTAAAAATATGTTGTTTCCACCTTCAGATCTAACTTTTCCATGCATGTATATGCAAGGCATAATCATGGGCAAATGCAAGGTGTGAGGAAAACACTCAGGCATTGGGGATATAGATCTTAGATATGTGCAGCCCACAAAGAGAGATTATCATTTTGGATAGGAACCAACATACAATCTAGGGTAATGTTTGCACCGCCAGATGTCATAGAACTTGTTATTTCACCTGCTTTGTGTTAGCAAGTGCTACATCTGGCTGGGGAACACATTAAGATCTATGTCTACACAGCATTTTGCAGTCAGACTGGAACTTGGTCTGTCCACACTCCAAGCCAGTCAGGAACCATGTGGCCATGTTAGCATGTGCCAAACCCCAGAGAATCAACTCAGATGAGAAAAAATGTATATGAGCAAGTTATCAACAAGAGCAAGTGTAGAGTCCTGCACCTAGGGAGGAATAGCCTCATGTACCTGTACAGACTGGGTGATGACCTGCTGGAGAGGAGCTCTGAGGAGAGGGACCTGGTGTTCTCATGGACCACAGGCTGGCCGTGAGCCAGCAACACGCCCTGGTGGCCAAGAGGGCCAGTGGCATCCTGGGTGCATTAAAAAGAGCATGAACGAGTAGGTAGAGGGAGGTGATCCTCCCCCTCTACTCTGCCCTGTTGAGGCCTTACCTGAAGTACTGTGTCCAGTTCTGGGCTCCCCGGTACAAAAAAAGATAGGGATCTTCTGGAAAGAGTCCAGTGGAAGGCCGCGAAGATGATAAAGGGTGTGGAACACATCTCTTATGAAGAAAGGCTGAGTGACCTGGGTCTATTCAGCCTGGAAAAAAGACGACTCAGTGGGGATTTGATCCATGTCTGCAAATAACTAAGATGCAGGAGACAAAGGCATGAGACTGGACTCTTCTCAGCAGTACATGGTGATAGGACAAGGGGAAATGGCCACAAACTGAAGCAGTGGATGTTCTGCACAAATGTCCTAAGAACTTCTTCACAGTGAGGGTGACAGAACACTGGAAGAGGTTGCCCAGAGAGGTGGTGGAGTCTCCTTCTCTAGAGACGTTCAAGACCCACCTGTACACTTACCTGTGCAACCTGGTCTAGGGAGTCTGCTTTGGCAGGGGTTTGGACTTGATCTCTAGATGTCCCTTCCTACCCCTACAACTCTGTGATTCTGTAATACAGTGAGAACATTAATGCCTCAGTGCAAGTCTGTGCCTCCCTGCAGAATTGGCCTGTAGACATACCAAGCTCAGATATTCAGCAAACCTCTATGGCGTTTTAGTCTTAAACTTCCAGCATGTGTCAGAAGTACTGAAGTTTATTTTCATACAACAATAACTTTCTCTGAAGTCCTTCACTACAATGGCAAAAGCCACATTTACAAAAAGCCAGGAAAGCTTGACAGACAGGCACCTGCTTTGTGTAAGCTCATTCATGAAGACCCACAGATCACAGCAGTCTGGAACATGCAACCTCACTTCAAAGGAGTAGAGAAATTAGGGCCTTTGAATCTCTTCTTCCGGTAGCTCTCAATTATTTGCATGCTGAAGCCTTTCACATTTTTGAAACAGACTGTTTTTTTGAAGTTCAGGTAGTATTCCATGTTGGTTGCTGAAAAATTATCAACAGCTGGCACATGAGAAGCTGGGCTGTGATGAGCCAGAACAAATTTGGTGTGGATCATCTGATCTTCATCATAGATAAACTATTATTAACTTATTTTAAAAAATGTTTAACTCAGAATTCAATCCTATTAGTTTAATAAAAAATTGAAAATGTATGATTTATTCAAGCTCAGATACTATATAATAAAAGGCAAACTGTGTTTGTTAAGCAGTTCAAGTTTTCCTTTTTCTTCCAGGATTTGGGCAATAGTCAAAAGCTTATTTAAAACATGAGAGAAGTACTGAAGAAGCAAAGAAGCCCCGAAGTAAACTGGTGTCTTGTTCTTGGTTTTGTTATGTGTTGAAGTATTTTCCAGCCCCGGAGCAGTTTGCAGAGTGTGGTAGAGCCCAGTTTCTGATGTGATTTCATGGGCTCTGCTTCAATTGGTGATGGGGTCCAACAAACTGAGAATCAGCTGATCTCCAACAGCCCTTCTCCAGGACTCCCTTCATGGGGGAATGAATCTCATCTTCCACTTCCATTCACTGCCCAGATGCATAGTAGGTGCTTTGCAAGTTGCTTGCAGAAAACCAGAGTCCCTGACACAAAAACACTTTCTGTTTGAATGTAAATTGACACACCAAGCAAATTGGCAATAGCTGAAGGACCATGTCCTGGCTTTCCACAGACATGCAGCATGGCTTTTCTAGTTCCTGTGCTGAGAAGCCAGCAACTGAATCTACCCACCTGCATTTAGGAATGGACTTCTGTGTAGAGGAACAAACTTGGTGTGTGGGTTTGTTTATGCAGATTTGAGCACAACTCATTTCGTCGGGTGAGAGCTGTTTGCCCAGACATAGACAGTACAAATGCATGTGATTTACAACAAATTCAGTGGGAAGTCAGCATCTGGATCTGCAGTATTTCAAATTCTTGCTTCATACTGAGAATGACGTGCCTCAGCTTTTAAAGTGTTGCATGTAAGACACCCAGAGGAAATTTTCAGACTACTGAGCTATCATTGCTGAACTACTGCAAGCAGTATCATTAGATCTGTCTTAACATTTGACTCTAACAGAGTGATGTTTAAATTACCACCAAGAAGGTTCTTGCAACACACCCTTAAGCTAAAGGGAGGGTGAACACCGGAGATGGTACCAAATTCTGTCACCCTGGGAACGAACTTTGCAAGGGGTCCATTTCTCCTCAGGCACAGTTGTCCTGAGATACTGGGTGATATAACTTGCACTTCTTTCTAACATAATCTGCCTACCAGATGTCGTAAAACATAGGGCAACATTTCACTGATCAAACCTCTTAGAAATGTGGCATTCCTAAGCAAAGACAGAGTTAACAGAGGAAATAACTGTCAGAGGTATTTCAATTTTTAACTCACAGTTACCAGTAACATACTACTGTCACCTTGCACTTCTACTGCAAATTCATTGTAACTTTTTGAGATGTTATGATAGGGAAGCAGATCTCTCTGGGTGACCTTAAATAGCCCAAGCCTGCAACATAATCCTCCAGGTAGTTGTACAGTAATTGCTATCAGTTTCAATGAAATCCTTGCAAGCGCCAGAGATGAAAACAGATGAAGGAGAGGGAGATCTCTGAAGAAAAAGAGGGTACGACAAAGGAATTCAGCCATTCTTTAAAGTTGTCTTCTGGCATTTATCTCCAAGACGTGGGGAGAAATCTTGTTATCACTGCAAGATCTCTCTCTGTTCTTTTTGGAATGAGGATGCCTCTATGGGCAACCAGAAACGGTCTTGTGCAGCTAAAGTTCTCTTGAGGTCTAGTAAGAGGAAATGGAATTTTTGATTCTGCTTATGAGAAGGAAAGGCCATGTAAAAGGGACTTTTTCTTCATCTCTGGCAAGTAAGGAGTGAGATCCTCTCAAGAAACCTTAAGCAGAGAATCCTAGTCATACAGTAACATATTATAAGTCCATCTGCTTCATAGAATGTTATGTTCAGTAGGTATTTACAAATCTAATTTCTTGCTTTAGTTGTTTTTCATTAGAATAAATGTGATGAACTCTAGAAATATGAAGTTGGGAGAGTGTAGACAAAAGAAATGTAGATGAATTTCAAGGTAAAAAGTAGACTCCATCCTCAATTCACTTAGCTTAAGTACTCTATGAATATCTGAACAGCTGGTGATTTTGCATATTGTATCATCTGCACCATGGTATGAAGATAGAGGGATATGTGTAATAACAACAGACTTTGGGGCTTAACTCTGAATTGCCCAGGATTTTGTTGATATAGATCAGCCATCTTAGTACAAGGGAGGATTTAATAATGAAATTTTGACTTTTTGCATTTGAATTTTCATTACAGTGCTGATTATTATAATTTCTGTCTTAGAAAAAAGAAAAAAAATCAACACTCCAATAGAAACAAGAACAATGCCTCTTTCTGGAGTTTTATGAATCCACTTCAATGTCATTTGAAAGTCTCCTGAAGAGCTGAGCTGTTTGGTTTCTATGAAACAGCCCAGGAGTCTCTCTCTGTCCAGCTCACGCAGCTAAGTTAAGCTCTTATTAAACTCAGTTGTTATTTTTCTAACAGATTCTTAATTACTGTTTTTTGAAGCAACAATCATCCCACGCTCCGCATTTGCTTTGTTTCTCCACCTCTTCGTGCGGTGCAAGCATGTGGGCAAAGCGTGGGAGGCTCCAAGAGCCCAAGCAATTGAAAATTGATGCAGCGCTTTAAAATAAAGGAATGATCCTTATTATAAAAGGGGAAAAACAAAGTAGCACACTGTGATAAACAAAGACACGCAGACAATGCAAGGAAAATAATATTAGCAGATGTTGAGCCAGCCGTTAATGATCTGTTTTATATTTAAATCTATTGCTTGAATGCTGTAGCCAGAACACCAAGGAGCGAGAAAGAAGCCTGGCAGCAGTCATGCACTTCACTTTTATTGCTGTGGCTCCAATCCTTGATGTTGTCTTTTTAAGTTACCAGTTTATGTATTTGCATGCAAGCTTAGAACTGGTGGAAATGCTCAGGCTATGATTCAAGAAGAAGGGATCTCTGAAGACCCAGCATAGCAGCCAGAGCAAACCTCCCCAAATGGGCACAGCTCTGCAGAGGAAGTGCTCTCTTGTTCTCCAGGGGCAGCTCAGAGCTCCTGGTCGCTGTCCCTCCCTCTCTCTCCTTTCTATTTACAACTGCATTTGCATTCCCTAATAAATACATTGCTCCAACCTTTCAGGGAGGTATTTCCTGCTTATGCTATTTTCAAGACTTTGGTGAAACTTCATAAATCACAAGTCCTAAGGAAGGGTTACTACTCAAATAATGCATTAGCACTGCAGCTGTCTGCTTGCTGTCAGCCTGACATAGACAGGGAACATGATCTCTAAACACAGCAGGAAAAAAAGCAACCTGACTGCAGAGTGTGGGGTTGACCATGTCTTCCTGTGCTCCTCTGCACCGAGCACTGAACTGTAGGTAGGTTCTGATCCAGCCCCTGACCACCAGCACCAGAGACTCATGTTGTCACTGCTTTATGTCCATCGAAGGGGAAGGATGTCCTCACTGCATCCTTTCAGGATCAATGAGATACCGATTCCCCATGAAAATCTTGGATGTCAGTTTAATTTTTCTGTTACTATTTTTTGCTACTTTTTTTACACTATTTTTACTACATTTTTTATTATTCTAGTAAAAGTATCAGCACGATCTATATCTCATATCATAACTGATATTAAGTACTATCTAATACGGTAATAATGTTATTGTGTTTAAGTTATATAAAATAGATGTGAATCTATCTTACTAGCACCATTTCAATTTTAAGTCAGTTAAAGTCAGTTTTCTCAGTTAAGACAGGATGTACTCCTTCGACTCATTCTCCGCTTCCAGTAAGAAGTTGTGTAAGGTGTATGAATCCTCCTCTGCTCTGCTGCACATTCAGCTCTATAGTGGAGTGGCAGTCTTACAAGCTGATCAAAATGGACCAAGTTCGAAGTCAAGCTCCCTATAAACACCTACCCTATTGCTGCAGGTACTTGTTCATCACTCTGGAAATCTCACCACTGAAAGATAGCAAGTTGTTCAGAAGGTAATAAACATAGAATCACATAACTGTTTGAGTTGGGTCCTTTAAAGGTCATCTATCCCAACTCCCCTGCAATGAATGTGAACACCTACAACTAGATCAGGTGCTCAGAGCCCTGTCCAGCATGACCTTGAATGTCTCCAGGGGTGAGGCATCCACTACAACTCTGGGCAACCTGTTCCAGTGTCTCACCACCCTTAAATAATCAGCCATGACATATTTTATTGATAACTGTTTTACTCAGTACTGACATTATCAGCCCAGGATCTTCAAGCTAATGGTAATTTCAGTTGCTCAGATAAGGTGAGGAACCCCTTACTACTGCCTACTTTCATTGTATTGGAACCTCTCCATTGTTCAGGCACATAGGCTCAGGCAATTCTGTAAAAACTCTTCAGTTCAAGTAATGTAAAAATCCTAATTTTAAAATATTTGATCTGTTTTTGTGTATCTAATATCTATCAACACTACTTCTGAACTTACATCTGTCCCCTTGTAGCCCAGCAAAATCAGATGCACATCCCTCTGGTACATCCTTTTCCACTCGCTGAATGTCTGTGTTTGCAATTATCTCTGAGAGAACAGAGTCATGTAAAGTCAAAAGCAAAAGAAAGCAGATCTGTGCTTTGAATCTTGCACTCACCACACTTCAGTAACACATTGCCTTGTAAGTTACTGTTGTGAATGATAACATTTGGTGGTGAACAATTGGGACATTACTGTATCCATTATATATTAATAACAGATGCATGCGTATTCTATTTTTTCTTCCCTCTCTCTGCTCCCCACCCTTTTTCAGGATAATTAACAAGGCAATAAACACGTAAAATTTAAAAATCACAGAAGTGGAAAACTGATAAAGGCCCCTGAAATAATACCAAGAAAAGAGAAAGAGTCAGTGAACCAGAAGAACATATAAAGTTATTGCTGTTGAGCTTTGCAGAAAGCACAACAATTGAAAGGATAATAAATAACAAGAGCAGGTCAGCTTCTTAGCAAGATCTAAATCAGAGGTGAGCTGAGCTAACTTAAACAACCTATTCAGTGATGTAAATGAACAGAGAGGTTCCTTACAGAAGAATAACCTGTGCTTCTCAGGTTTATAGAGTGGAGGCCATAGCTGTCTTTTTGCAGAAGCTCAGTTACTCCAGAGCACTGATGGCTTGCTGTCCCCTGCAGCCACTCTGCAACAGATAACTGGTGTATTAGCAGCCATGTCACTACAAGAATGAGAGGTGGGAGTCAGACCTTCGCTGTGGTAAGTGGTTCTCCTGCAAAACATTCCCAGAAGAAAGGCATTTCAAGGGTTGCCCTGGGGATTTCTACTGAGACTAGTTTAGAGTAGCTCGAGTGAAGACATCTGCAGTAACAGAAATGTGAGAAGATGACTGAATCCTCAACATGCAGAAGATAAGGATTTGGTTTAAGAACCAAATCTTAAGAAACACTTCATAAATGGACCTACCTGTGGTAAGTGTTCGTCCATCTCATCAGCTATGTGGCCACCACCTTTTCCCCAGGTGAATACTCCTGGACAAAGTATCTACACCAAGATCTCAAGATTGGTGCAATGAACCATCATGACTATATTTGGCACAATTTCCTGCTTTGCTTCTTTGCTGTACTTCATACTGTTCTGATTCATTTGCGAGAAAGTGAATTTTGGCAAGTGAAAGTCCTTTATCACTGCTGGTGGCTAATCTCCACTGCAACACACTCATTCATCCAGAGAAAATCCAATATTGACATTTGTATTCTGGGGAAAGGAGGTTAAATGCTGGTTGTAAAATAAATTCCTGGACTATGCCAAGCAGCCATGTGATATCTATATCATGGTCAGGCATTTTTCCTCCCCTGAGAACTCAGATGTGTCTTGATCACATCTGGACTCCACTATTACTCAACAAAATGGCTCAAAGGGATGTTATCGGACATCTCTGTGTGCACCTGATAGCCCAACTCTGTTGTCCCAGCCTTTTATAGTCCTCTGAGAACTAGCTGCTCACATGCTGTTAAATCTCTTCCTTGTTTCTACCTGCTAAATAGTATTAAAAGGCAGCTTAAAATACATGAACTACTCTCTCAACATTAAATTCCATCCTAAGCAATTACTGTGCTGTCCACAAGGCTGTCTTGAAGTTCCTGGTAAGAAGGAGCTGATGTGTGTGGCCAGACCGACCCCAGGAGCCTCACTAAACTGTGTTGACACTCTTAATCATTTTCATTGCTACTGTAACTAAGAGTCAGCCAAAAAAATGAAGCCCTCTTGTACAAGGTGTTGTGATAACATTTGTGTGAGGCCATTGCTCCAAAGAGTTTGCAGCCCAGGAAGTCCATGTCTTCCCATCTATTTTGAATGCATTCAGCTGATTTCTAGCTTTCTACCTTTGCATACATTCAAGAAAGACTTTTTGCTGTCCTTTCTTTTGTTTTTAGTTTATAAATTCATAGATTTAGACCTGCTTTTTAGATTTATATGCTTCTTTTAGGCACACGTTTGGGTATATATGTATGCTCTGTATTTCAGATCACACACAGACATAAATATATTGCTCTAGACTAGAAAATATTTCCCAGAGGAAGATCAGAGCAAACAGTATTAAAATCTCTCTCTCCAAAATTAACTGTGCTTTATCTTGTGTGCAGTACTGCTGAAAATAAGCAGGATTTCTCTAAGGTTGCATTTGTCAGTGTGAACAAAGGTAGCAGGAAAATATTGCAAGAATGACCCTGTGATTAGGACTTGCAAACTGTTTGATTTAACTTCAGTCCTTCAAATGAGAAAATGAATTTTTTTACATTTTTTTCATGAAAAGTATATGGTGAAAGTGTTGGAAGTAATCTGTGACTCAGATTTAATGATGTAGACAGAAATCTTAAAGCCAGATGAAGCTGGAAATATACCTCCACTGCTGGCTTTTCTGATTACCACTGAAAAGAAACTAGTTAGGAATATATGAATTACGTATTTTCTGTATACCTAGAAATTCACCCATTCATAAGGAGCTCAAATTGTTGTTATGTTGTTGCAGAGACTTTCTTGGCACCTGAACTTGTACTGCTTGCCTGATACCTTTCAAAAATTTTCGAGATTTGTCGAGGTCAATGCTGTTCTACCCTTTGAATATGTGACACATAAGGGCTAGCCTGCGATGAAGAAAGTAGACTGAAATGGCGTCCCGACAACTAGATTGTCCTAAGATAATTGTTCTGTTGGACTGGATAATCTCCAGAGGTCCCTTCCAACCCCTACAATTCTGTAATAACAAAGGAAAGCAAGGTGAACATTAGAAACTCAACTAATGATTAAAAAAAAAAGTTCACTGCTCCAAGTTTAATTTCTGTAACAGAGAAGACGTCAGCTGTGCAAAGCAGAGGTAATGCAGTATTCATACATTGATAGAATCATAGAAATATAGAACCACTAAGGTTGGAAAAGACCTCTAAGTTCATCAAGTTCAACTGTCAACTCCTTGTTACCATGTCCGCTATTTGCACGAGCTTTAACCTCTCTGCTCAGCTAGTATTAGCTGTTTAAAAAACTGTTTTCAAAATGAGCATGCACACATTTTGCTTATTGTGACCGTTCAACAGACAGATACTTGCTGTTCAGTAGGACTGAGTCCAATCTAAGCTAAATGGTGTACCTTTATCAAGATTCACAGCCAACAGAGCTGGAGGCAGTCCTCACAGAAGTAACACCCAGAATCAATGAGAAGAAGCTGATCATTATTCACGTAGACAAAAACAGAAGCTTTTGAGACAGTGTCATACAGAAAACTGGTTTATCTGGGAGGATTTCTACAATTTGCTCAAAAAAAAAATAATGCTTTCACTCTCCACTGGGAAGTAATTTACTCGGTCATAAAAAGAAATAGAAGCCTTTTCCTGAAAAATATTCCCAGTAGAAAGGCGTTCCAAGGGATCACCCTGAGGGTTTCTGCTGAGATCAGTTTAGCTCAGGTGAAGACATATGAAATAACAGAAATGAGAAGGTGGATCTTCAACACACCAAGAGATAAGGAAATCTTAAGAAATCGCAAGAAACAATTTATACATGAAACCAAGACAAATAAGGATAGATTTTACTGAAGAGGTGCAGAGAACAAGCATGATATTGAAAGCAAAACCACGTGTCCAGAACAGATTCTTCAAAGCACCATACTGCAGAACACAGGCAAGGCAGGTAGAACACTAATTTCTCACTACAGTCATTAAAAACAGTGATAAGCTGTGAGTTCTGCAAGACATAGGAGAGAAATAGAGAAGGATGAAGTATCCAGTGAGTCCTTTGTCTCAGCTCTCACTGGAAGCCAGGTTTCTCCTGGTGGACAACAGGTTGACCATGAGCCTGCAACATGCCCTGGTGGCCAAGAAGGCCACGGCATCCTGGGGTGCATTAAAAAGAGCATGAACAGCAGGTCGAGGGAGGGGATTCTCCCCCTCTACTGCCCTGGTGAGACCTCATCTGAAGTACTGTGTCCAGTTCTGGGCTCCCCAGTTCAAAAAGATAGGGATCTCCTGGAGAGAGTCCAGTGGGGGGACACAAAGACAGTGAAGGGTCTGGAGCATCTCTTGTACGAGGAAAGGCTGAGACATCTGGGTTTGTTCAGCCTTGAAAAAAGAAGACTCAAGGAGGATCTCATTAATATTTATAAATATCGTAAGTATGGGAGTCAAAAAGACATGGCCAACCTCTTTTCAGCAATCTGTGGGGACAGGCAGGGGGAAATGTTCATATACTTGAACATAGGAAGTTCCACACCACACCACTATGAAAAGGAACTTCTTCATAGTGAGGGTGATGGAGCACCGAAACAGGCTGCCCATGGAGATTGTGAATTCTCCTTCTCTATAGACACTAGAGACCTGCCTGGACATGTACTTGTGCAGCCTGCAGTAGGAAACCTGTTTTTCAGGGGGGTTGGACTAAATGATCACTAGAGGTCCCTTCCAACCCCTACAGTTCTATGATTCTGTGATTCTTGTGTCCCTTACATCCGTGAACTTCACATCCCTGAACCTTTGGTGCAGTATGAGAAGCATAATCTCTACCACTGCAAGAGAAGAGAAAATGTGAGACTGCTTCATGAGACACATACAAGTCTATGGGGCGCAATGAGATGGAGTACAGGATCCCAAAGAAACTGGCAGCTGTGTGCCAAGCCACTCTCTGTCACATCTGAAAATTCCTGGCTGTCAGATGAAGTCCCAGGTGGCAAGAAAAAGGGAAATGTCACTCTCATATTCAAGAAAGTGAGAAAGGAGAAGCTGGGGAGCTACGTCAGTGAACCTCACGTCTGTGTCTGAGAAGATCATGACACAGATTCTCTTGGAAGCTATGTTAAGCCACATGCAAGATGAGGAGGTGACGCAAAACAATGTTAAAATAACAGCAATGGTGGACAAAGGAATGGCAACTCATGTTGTCTACCTGGACTTGTGCAAGGTCCTTGACATGATCTGGCACCACATTCTTATCTCTAGATTGGAGAGATATGGGTTTAAAGGATGGATTATTAGGAATTTCTTGGAAGATTGCAGTCAGTGGGTTGTTGTCAATGGATCTATGTCAAGGTGGAGGCTGGTCATGAGTGGTATCCTCCAGGGTATATCTAGAGCTGGTACCCTTTAACATTTTTATCAGTAACATAGATAATGGTCTGAGTACACCCTCAGCTAGTTTGCTGATGACACCAAGCTGAGTGATGCAGTTGATAGAACAGAAGGAAGGAATGACATCAAGAGAGACCTGGACACACTTGAAAAGTGAGCCCACATGAACCAAACAAGGTTCATCATGGCCAAATGCAAGATACTGCATTTAGGTTGGGACAATCCTAGATATATCTACAGACTGGGAGAAGAAAACATTTAAAGCAACCTGCAGAGAAGGACTTGAGTGTTCTGATGGATAAAAAACATGAGTCAGAAGTGTGCTTTTGCAGTCTGGAAAGCCAGCAGTATCCTGGACTGCATCAAAAGAGGAGACGCCAGAAGGAGAGGGAGGTGATGGTCCCTCTCTATTCTGCCTTCATGAGACCCCAGCTGGACTACTGATTCTAGGCCAAGGGTCACCAGGACAGGAAAGATGCAGAGCTTTTGGAGTCAGTACAGAGGAGGGCCACGAAAATGATCAGTGAGCTGAAGCACCTCTAATATGAGGAAAGGCTAAGGAGCTGGGCTTGTTCAGTCTGGAGAAGAGAAGGCTCAGAGGAGCAGACCTGTTGGTAGCTTTCCATTTTTTAAAGGAATATACAGGCAGAAGGGGAAACAGCTTTTTACATGGGTAGGTAGTGACAGGAAAAGGGGGGATAGTTTTAAACTAAATGAGGGGAGATTTAGCTTAGGGAATTTTTTCTCTGAGAGAGTAGTGCATTGCTGGAACAGGTTACCCAGAGGGGCTGCAAATGCCCCATACCTGGAAGTGTTCAAGGCCAGGTTGGGTGGGGCCCTGGTCTGCCTGGTCTGGTGCCTGATTTGGTGGCTGACAATACTGCCTATGGCAAGAGAGTTGGAGCTGGATGATCTTTGAGATCACTTCCAACCCAAGCCATTCTATGATTCTGTGATTCTATGAAACAGTGGAAGTTTTGCTTGGCAAGGACTGCAGATCCAACTTGTCCTCTTGTGGGCTTTAAGCACTCACAGACCCATTTCCAAGGGAACTACACCAATGACAGAAGAGACAGCATGTCCCTAGGGCTAACCCTCACTGAGCATCAAATTGTACCAGGTGCAACTGAAGTGAGTGTCACCATTGCAGACATTTCATCACTGAGTCCTTGCCCATTGGCTAAGCAGTAGTTGAGATAGCATTCTCCTAAATCACCCTGGCATGAGCAAGCAGTTGACAGTGCAGCCACCAAGAAATCTGTCTGCAAGGAGGGCTACACTTTGATTAGTGTTTGCTTTCAGCTTTTTTCCTGTCTTAAACATTTAGTAACATGTAAAGTACACCTTTGGCAGTGAAAAGAGGGGCACGTAGGGGAAGAGATAGCTTGTTTTCTATTAGAAATCAGGATTTGGTTTCACCAGAAAAGAAAGTTGTTCCGGTGCCATATAGGGCCAACTAGCATGGAAATTTCATTTAATCTGTCCATCTTGTTATCAGTTCCCTTTAATCTGGAGGCTGTTTCGGATATGGAGAAGGTGCATTACCAGCAAACAAGGCGAGCCTGTGATCGTAGGTACTTAGTGGCTATTAAAATTGAAATCTAAATAAGAATAAGGGTAAGGTCTATGATTATCCCAGAGCTTCTGTTAAATCAGATGCAGTAATGGTTTTCCTTCACCTTTAAGGCCTCTCTTCATGTGCAGTGAGCATTTATTACCAGTACTGTCTTCATAATCTGGATGTAGGCTCATCTGGGGCTGGTGTCTTCCTAATCTTCATTAACTCTAATTTCATTATCACCTGTCCTAGACTGACCGTGAGATCACTCACTACTTCTTGCTTTTTCCTCTGGGAAATGAATTTCTGTTTCTGTCCTCAGCTACTGAGCTGCTTCTGTGAGCCCTGCGGCAAGTAATTAATATTAGCAGCATCCCCTTCGTCTCTCACCAATCTGGGTGCCCTACTCTGTCTTAAAAGCTCCACTGGTGCCTCGATTCTTCTTTCTCTTTCTGCTATACACGATTTCCAAAACCTCAGGAATATTCAGCATGGCTCAGTAGTTTTGTTTCATCCTTTTTGTGAGTTTTTCTCACCTTTTTTTAAAAATCCATCTATTAACCATCCTATTCCTCACCTTTCCTTCTTGCATTTGATGTTCAGTAGTGCTCAAATGTCTTTTGCACAACACGAGAACTAATTTTCCCAGTTAATTATTCAACCTCTTCTCATGTTGCCCTCCTTCCCCAGAACAAGCATGTTATAAAGATGGGTTCAGGACAACAGAGCATCATGGGATTAAAGAAACAGATTGAGGTAAATCTCTTCCCACAGAAGAGAAGGTTCACTGAAAAGCTCTGAGGTCTCACCAGCTGCAGGGAAAAGTTTTTTGAAGAGCAGACAGCCACCCTCCTCCCCTAGCAGCAGTGGAGAATGCTGTCATCTGAGAGCACTGCAGGGCAATAAGATTTTATTTCTGTCCTGTAGCCAAGTAATGGGGTTGTTTGGCACCAAACAGAAATAAACAAGGCTGGGGGATGGAGGGAGGAGAGAAAAGGAAGGAAACATTTTCTTCAGTTCCATGTCTTTGACAAATATCTGAGGTAATAAACAGGGAGTTTTATGAGCTAATTGCATTTTAATCAATTTGAGCTCTTAACTGCATTGGAGAGGCTGCTAACTTATATTAGATCCATGCCCAGTTTTACACCAAGTCCCCACCATTAGCTGCTTTCTTATAATAAATCTCCCACTGCTCCCATCACCAAGGACCACTGCTCCCAAGGAACTCAGTGGAACAACAACAGAGAGGAAGAGCAGGGTCTTATGCACAAACGTGGTGAAAATGGAGCAACTGTGCCACACGATGAGGGGTGAGTTCAGCTTCTGGCAGCAGCCCACAGCGACCGGCCCCAGAGGAGGAAATCTTGGCATGGGGGGTGTAGAGGAGCCTAATAAAAGCACAGGCTTTGATGCAGAAAGCTCCCGCCTCGTGGCCGCGTGCGTGTGTCCACACAACCAGCATACGTTAAGCCTGTAAATGAACATTTGGCCACGAAACAGTAGCTATGGCAATGCTCAGACATGAATTTATGTACTGTACATACATATCACACAGAAAAGCTCTCCATTTCTGAACCGGACTGGCAGCTGCTTGAAATTTTCCCCATCGCTTTCCCTAAGGTCTCAGGTGTGGGATTCATGAGCCAGTGTCTCAGCTAGAACAGGTGTCTATCGCTGTGTAAATAGCAATTAGGCCCAAATTTCAGACTTTTTTCAAATCCCTATCTGAGGAAAAGCCCAGGAATAAATAGTTGCTGTAACGGCCAGGGGTATTGTGTAGCATTATAGCCTCCAGCTGGGCTATTACATACTATAGACGGGTGAAGAATACAAGCACCTGACAGATGTGTTCTGTTAGCTTCATTAGAAAAGAAACAAAGAAACTCCTCAATTAATAGCAGTGGAGCCAAAGGAAAGGGGGGTGCGGGAGGGAGGAATCATAGCCTGTTATTTAAACAGAGTCAGGGAGCCTTTCACTGATGGCTTAATATGATTCATTAATAAAAACAGCTTTTTAAATGCCCAGTTTAAGTCAAAAGAAATTACTAGCATGGTTTGGGATTTTTTTTTTCCCCAGCAAAAGAAGGGCAAAATGACAAACTGGAGCTGCTGAATTCATTTGGTGCAATGCTGGTGCACCTCAAAGCCCCTTTCCATCAGGCATTAATCCCTTGGAGCAGTGGCACAGTCCTCGGAAATGGTCGGGGTCACATCAAGACTTTGGGTAAGAGATGTGCAGAAACATCCCAAGTGTTAAAATGGAGCTCTTCGTGTAATGGGAATCAATATGACTAGAAAGTCTCCTCTTTTTGTCACAACACGTTCTTCCTGTCCTGAGGGTCTGAATGATCTGTAAAGCCATATTGAGTGCAGTTCTGTGTTTCTCTTCTTTAAAAGCAATGGACTTCACATCAATTTATTAATGCAATATAGTCAGAATAAATGTAGGTACAAACACTATTGTACTGCAGCTCTTTCTTGTTCACAATCATAGGACAGGGCAGAGTCCTGTGGCTGGCTGCAGAAAATAAGCCTCTGCCATTGCTTAAATGGAGATGAAGCCTTCACTGCCTTGTTATGACAAACAACCAATCTCAAATACATCAATTCTTAAGCTGCAGCACTTACTGCTGTGGCTGGTGATAGCAGGAGCTATCTTCCCAATGCACCTTTGAAAGAAAGGGAGGCATTTCAAGCATTTGCCAGTTCAGGGAGTTCACTGCCTGAAGCTGTGCTGGAGGATTTTAAAGATGAAGAAATCACTGTAGCACCTCCATAGGGTGGTTGTAAAATAAGTGAGAGGGAAAGGATATTTCAGCACCTGAGACTAAGGAAGGAGCCCTGTGCTGGAGGCCGCCACTCAACCTGCCAAGCCAACCTACGCCCGAAGAGAATGCGGTGGTGCAGCACTCACACAGCAGCCACAGGAACCATGTGGTTCAAGTTTGACAGTGACAGATACTGAGCTGGGGGGACTGATTTGATGGGATAAGCTACAGAAAGATGGAGCAGATAGAAAATACCTATCTGCTCCTTCTGCGTATTTCCCTGGAAGCTGTTTCCCACAGTGCATTAACTAATATTTTGTCAAAGCCTGCCTCTAAATGTACTGAATGAGGACTCCCCATCACTTCCCAAGGGACAGACATCCATGACCAAATAGATCCCACTGTCAGGAAGATTTCTTCTATTTATTCAGTCTAATTTGTTTTATTCTTAATTTCATCCCATTTCTCTTAGTTAAATCCACTCCCACAGTCCTAAATACTTTACCTCCCTTAAGAATTTACTCCTTCAATGTATTTGTAGACCAATCTTTTGTTCCACTGTAGTCCCCACTTAGCTAAGCTATCTATATTTAATTCATTTAATCTCTCTTCATAAATTAGTCCCTCCAGCCAGAGAGGGGAAGGGCATATTCAAGACATTTTTCAGCGCTGAGCTCGGACGTGTTGTTGCATTCTGGGGATATCTAGAGCATGCAAAATGCCTAAGGGAGACCTAAACATTCACATTATTACTTTTTTTTTTTTCCCAAAGTGTTTGAATTGCCACAGACAAAATGCTATTTCTGAAGGAGAAAAATCACAGAATGGTTTGGAGTAGAAGGGACCTTTTAAAATCATCTAGTTCCAACCCTCTGCTGTAGGCAGGGACACCTCCCTCTTGACCAGGTTGCTCAAAGCTTCATCCAGCCTGGCCTTGAATGCTTCCAGGGAGGGGAACCTCGCTGGGCAACCTGTTCCAGTGTCTCCCCACCCTCACAGTAAAAAATTTCTTCCTAATATCTAGTCTAAATCTACCCTCTTCCAATTTAAACCATTTACCTTTGTCCTGTCCCTACATCCCCTTATAAAAAGTCCCTCTCCAGATTTCCATATAACTAAAGATATCTTTTTCATTCTCTTTTCTGCCCAGCTGTTGTAAATGTATGCTTTACCCTTTGTTAATAACTTCCATCACCAGCTGACCAGCTCTTGCTTGTGAGCTTCACCTTCCTTTACACCCTAACCTAGGAACTTTGCACCTGGGAGAAAAGCAGAAAATCAGTCAGTCTGTGCAAAAATAGGTTAAGCTGTTAGTAATGATATACAAATATACAATTATTGCTGAAGCTTTGTCCACCATGGCTGTAAAGGCTTTTCATTTGCAATAGTTTTCATCCTAGACAAAGATACAGCTTTTATGGCACACACAATTTCCCCAACAATTAGAGAACACCACTGTCCTCTTTCCCTTACTTTACAGACTGAATTTGGCAATAACTACACTCTTGTTCTTCCCACCCCAAACTAGCAGTTTGGAGGTACCAAACTTAGAAGTTAGATACCAGCTAGTAACTGGTGTATTTGAATTGCTGGTTTCCTTCCTAAAGACAGTTTCTACACCACAGCTGAGAGCTAAGCCTGCCCTTTAGGAGACCAGTATATGACTGTGACTTACATTCATATCTTGCAGTTCACTCGCAGTTCACTCACAGTTGCCCTACATCTGAAGACACTGAAGTGATTTAGACTAGGAAGTGAGGATGGTGTCATTTTTTTAATCCATCTTTTAAAAATAAAAATGGTAATTATTTTTTAATACTATCATCAAGTGGAATTTCATACTAAAGCTTATATCCTACTTCAGTCTTAAGGTGACTGCTAGTATTTGTTAAAGGGACTGCACCTGCATTTGGTATTTGCATTGAAAAAGGATCTTCAACTGTTTCAAATACACCCAGAGACTTGGAATGGCTGGGCCTGTGCACTGGAATCATTTAAATATCTAAAGGAGAAATGCAAAATCCAGTATATGAACCAGTGCCCATAATTGGCTCTGATACTTCAACAATTTATTTATTTTTCTCTACAGCAAACTAAAACTATAAAATGAATTCAGCACTTGCCAAAATGCCTATTGCAAAGAAATTCGAACAATTTGTATTTGGGTCATACAAACCTGAAAAACATTAGAGACCAATAAATGATGTCTTCTGGAGGATATGAAAATAAACAGACTAGCATGTTCATGCAAACCATCTCAGTCTTTAACTCATCTGTGGTTTTTTTCTTTCCTCTTTGGACTGTGGTACTACATAGGATTCCCCTTTATGGAGCTGGACACTGCTTGTTATAAATGCTGTACAAGCACGAAACCCTTCAAGTATTTTTAAGTAAATAAAGTAATTGGAGCTGGAGGAAGTTGGGAATGCATGTGCAGATGCATGGGAAAAAATAAAATCAGTGGAGTGCACAAGGCATTCTTATTGTACCTTCTTTCATTCTTTGTCCTCCACCACGAAGCCAATTTTTCTACAAAATGACTTCAGTGACGGCTAAGCATGCCTCGTAGTTGCTGTTTCCAGAGTCAGAGAAGCCTGTGAAGATGACTTCATCCTCAGTTCTTTCATTCTGGCATCCCAGGGTCAGGCTCTTGATGCGCTACCACCATGTTTGGTGGGTTTGCTCCAAAAGAAGGGAAGAACCTGAGTTTACTTCTCTTGATATGTTTGTGGGTCAAATTTAGTGCAACAGAAGAGAATATACACAGCCTGGAAAGTCTGTTTAAAGTCTGTTTCTCTGGATTTGTTATATTTTCTTCTTCCATCATGCTGCATTGCAAATCATTCTAGTTCTATTTGTCTGGTATATTAAACTAGTGCATTGCCAACTCTCAGCTCCCCGTTCAGGTTCTGGCATCAAAGCCTTAGGCCAATTTTATTTCATTTATATTTGCTGTCAGAGCAATGTGTTGGTTCTAAAGTGCCCTTCTCGTATCAGCTTCTCAGGTGACTTTACAGAAGAAGAAATTGTTAAGGAGAGAGCCCTCCCCACTGCAGTCTGTAGTACTGCTTTTGTGTTTTCATCCCTCTCTGACTGGGGGACGTATGGCACACTTCCATTAAATGGAGTGCAGGGCACCATTTAGCAATGAAGGGCATTGTCTTCCAATCTTATCTGGGCACTTGACTTGCTCATACTTTTTCACTATTACATATATATATACATATGTGTGGATACAGATACAGATGGATAGATAGATATAAAACACTTTTTAAAATACTCATGTTGCTGTTGCTCTGGGCTGATTTTTTTAACAGCATACATTTGCAACTGCTAGTGGCACATTCATTCAATCACAAACAAAATTTTAGTAGAGCAGGATGAAAATCTATCATGTCAAATTATGATGACAATGCAGTGCAGTGAAGCTGAGGCTTAGGCTGGGAATGGCAATGTTTTGCTTGTGGCCATCAAGAACTGTGTTGGAGCTGTGCACCACTTTTCCTTTTTTTTTTAATGTGGCAGAAAAGATTTGAACTGGGTGACAGGAAACCCAAATCATTTTATGTTATTAAATACTGACAAGGATCCACCTGGAGATGGGAGCATTTGATGTTAAATATTTCAGAACTGAGGAAGGCAAGGATGGCTGTAAACAAGATATAACTAGAGGAGGCAAAAGAAAAAACTATCATCTGGAATCAAGTGACTGTATTTGATAATAATAACTTTTAGACTTCATTTTAATGTTCCCCATTGTGTCCTGCTATGAACACTTCAAACTGACATTTTTATTCACCAAGCAAAAATATGCAAGGCTGGTTAAAATGCATGCATTTCAACAGACACAACCCAACACTAAAAACCACTTGCACACATGCATCTGTATGCTGGTGACACTGCAGGCAATGAGATACCTAGGTCAAGTACTTTTGAATGATCTTTAAAAGCAGCAATGCACCCTGCAGTGCAATGGGAACAATGCAATATGACAGTTCCCCTCACCATCTCTTTTCAGAAATAATTATTCTCACCCTTTTCCTTGCCTTGGGTTGCACAAAATACAGGCACCTTCAGAGGTAAAAATGCATGTATACATGCTTTGAATGGTACTCTCCATTTAGTGCTTCATTTTGGATAGCTGAGTCCACATCCTCGCTGGTTTGAGGCAGAACAATGGGTTTCTGAGCTGTGGAATGTGTGTGCTGAAAGCAGCCATGGGATGAGACCTCTGTACCAACCCACTGAGCCTCACCAGGGAACGTGAAATAAATCTAATCTACAGAAATCATAGCCATGTTTAGCATCCCACAGAATGCGGTGCCTGAGGAAAGGAGCACTTCAGAAAGTAATTGAACTAGAGACAATATTTAAACATTGACAGTCAGGGAAAATAATCTCGGTTCACTGTATTGATAAGCGATCACAGTTAATTTCTCCCACACCAGCAAAGACAGTTAAAATTCCTTAAAAACTGGTAACAACTTCCACTTATGCTTTCCTTTGACAGCTCTGCAACAAACATTTTTATTCATTTTATGTTTTATCTGAAGATTTATGTAAAAATTAGAGGCTTGTATGCCTGCAATTTTCCATTCTTTCTTTAGTTCTCCTTCATTCCTTACTGAAAAAAGAAAAACAAACAAACAAAAAAACCACACCAGAATTACCAAGGTAGTTCTCTGTAAAATAAAAAAAAAAAATTGATAGCAAAAGCAGTGGTGATTTTTTTTTTCCAGTTCTGTTGAAAAGCTATTTTTGCTGTAGGCCAGGAAAGAGCTGGAAACTCTCTGACATCTACCTAGATATTACTGTTTTGGTATGTATTTGTATCTTAGGTACTGTGATGCCAAATGTGAGAGAAGAGATTTTTAAATTTTCTCTGGTTGAGAAAACTACAGGAGCTAATCAAATTTTCTTACTTTGAGTGTGCAGATAGGGAAATGTAGCATGCATTTATATTATTATCTCTTTACATATTATTCATATAATAATGTGTTTTGATTTGCTGCAAATTATAGAAGACTTAAAACACTAATTTAAAAAAAAATTCTCCCTGTCTGCCTGCCTCTCTCTCTCCCTGTTTCACATACTTATTTTCTGTACTATAACTTCCCAGTGATAATTAGAAGAATGTACTCTCACAGACAGAAAACGTGCAACTATACATTGAAGGCCACTTCTGCAGCTACTTCTACCAGGGTAATACAGGTGTTAATAGTGGCACTTTTATGTTTCTTTTCTGAACATTTTGTTTTTCTCTGTGCAAAATTTTTGGCCATATACTCAGATGGAAACCTAGAAAACACAGATTTGTTTACATCCATAGGAAAAGAAAACTCCTTTCTTCTCACATAGAATATAGGAGCCAGAAGCCATGGTTTTAAATGAATCAAGTACAACCATTGAACCACAGAACCATAGAGTCCTTAGGGTTGGAAGGAACCTCTGAGGGCCATCTAGCCCAACTGCCCTGCAATGAACAGAGGCACCATAGCTAGATCAGGTTGCCCAGAGCCTGATCTAGCCTTGCCTTGGAAGTCTCCAGGGTCTGGTCATCCACCATATCACTGGTCAACCTGTACAGTGAGTTTACTTATGTCACAACAAAAGTTTGAGAAATAGTATCTGGTATTTTTTTTAAAAGAGTCTGCAACCATATTAGGCTTAATATCATTTTGTCACAAAGCAAATTTTTCATCTCCCAAGCATCCTGTTCTATACAAATTAAACATACCCAGAATTAAGATTTTGCATGAAAACTGAGATTTTGGAAGCTGAAATCTCATTTTATTAATACAATGTTGCCACAGGTCTGGCTCTGTTAATTTCTAGTCAAGCCTACTGATGACATTTCTCTGAGCAGTAGAAGAGCAACAGGAATGATCTCTTCATTAATATTATGAGTAGGATGAGCTATGAAGGGTATTAATAATTTGGATATAGACCTGCACAAACTAAGATTTTCAGGAGGCGAAGCAACAGTCAGCATTATTGGTCTTACATAATACCCCAGATAACATCTACAAATTCTAAAGAAGCACCCCCCAAAATATTTTTTCTGCTCGAGGTCTGTGCACGTGAATGCGCCTGTCACGGGACATACAAAGAATTCTTCCGGGACTCAATGGAAAAGCAATGTGGTGCCACCAGGAGTGACAAGTTTTTGGAAAGGACTCTTGGCAAGTGTATGTGCTTCTGCATTGGACAAAAACTTGGCATCCCTAGCCACAACAAAGCTTGGGGAATCAGCAGAACATGTACGGGACCTTCTGCGGTATTATCATAGTGCCAGGCCCACACCATTTCTGTAACATTACCACAACACACAACAAACACACTAGGGTTAAAGAAGGCTAAAGACTCAGATAGTGCTGATGCTGCTTAGTGAGATCCTCTTGCCAGGGAAAGAAGCGATAGAACAAACACTGGTGAGTTCATCAGAAACAAGAGATGATTAACTGAGAAAGTGTCCAACAATTACTCCTTTGAAGAATGTTGGCATTTCTTCCTTACAACAGTGCCTCTTATAATCTGATCCAAAATAAGACAAGCAAATCCTTCCTGGCCTTGTCTCGCCAGGAAGAGTATCAGTCTACTAAATCCACTAACTCTATATATTTGATATAAAGTGACAATTGATAGTCAATAGTATTGGCAGACACACACGTTGAAGCAAACTGAATGACAGGAAACATCCTGTTTCAGTTCATCATTGTTCAATTCATTGCTGTAGTATTAGAGACATGAGAAAAGTTTCCATAGGAAGAGAGACTGAAAAGAACAGGGCTTATAGTTTAAAGAAATAACAAAAACATGGCCTTCCTAGCCTACACAACACCAAAAAAAAATTTACTTTTGTCCTATTTACTGTTTCTTATAATGAAAGAACAAGAGATAACTGGAAAAAAAAATTGAAAGGCATTCAATGGAAAATGATAAAAGGATTTATTTATTTGTACACAACGTACAAGTAACTTCTGGAGCTACTGTCAACAGATACGTTTGAAGCAAAAAAAAAAAAATCAGTAGGATTAGGAGTTTATCTGAATATTAAGAATATGTACCATTACAAAACTAACTCGCTAAGCTGTAGGCTTTTCTCCTCCAGTCAGTGAAAAAAACCAACAACTTTATTGAATATTTCTGGAGTATTTTGAGGTAGTCAAGCTGAAGACTTTAAAAGATTCATTGAATAGCCAGTGAAAAATTACATTCATGCCTCATATAATGTCTCATAATGCCATCTTACTGACCATCTGAATCAAACAAGCAGCTAATAAAAAATAATATAATTAAAAAAAAAAAAAAAAACAGGCCAAGAAAACCACTTAACCATTTGTTGGCAAATACTTGACTTGCTAGGAATTCTGCATCCACAGTTCATTAACACCACAGACCTTTGGTGCAATAAAAAGTTAGCCTTGTGCCATACATTGCTTTTTTTCTTTCATGTAAAGGTGTTTTACTCTTTTGGAGTACACCTGCTCAATGACCATATAATTCCTCAGACACCTCAAATCACATATTACCTTAGGTTTGCTCTATTTATTAAAAGGATTACTTGGACCCTCTCTAACCCAAACAGTGTAAAAATGATCCCAATGTCTGCCTCATCTGGTTTACCTGAAAGTATGACCCAGCAGTCTATTCCCTGTCTACAAAGACTTCAATCCAAATTGTCTGAGATTTAGTTAATTCTATTGAATAAATATTAGGTATTTCCAACACATAAGGGAGTGGAATGGGGCTCAGCTAAAAAGGATGAAGGCCCAAGTCTGCCTTGCAGACATCATATAGCAGAAGTGATTCCAAATACTTTCAGTACAAGGATTAGATAAGATGGCAGCTCCAGTGTCACCTCAGTTTAGCATGTCCTTGCAGAGCTGAACCTGTCTTCTTAAAACGTCACTTGGCCAATGGGACTTACAACTTCACCATGGTAAACAGTAGCCAAACTCATTGTCCAGCTTTGAACTGACCTCTTCCTAAACACATAAGGTGAGCTACTGTGTGCTAACCAATTGAAATTTAAAATCAACTGGATATATAGTCTGCTATGTGCATCCTACTTAAGGATCACACCCCCAAAACACAACAATTCTGAGACATGGGTCAAAAAAGGAAGAAGCTATTTCAGAATACTTGCCGTGGCTCATTTTGCATACTTAAGCCTGTGAAATAACTTTGCTAATCTACCTCATATTTTCTGTCAAACAGTTCTAGAAGGTTTGTTAGAAAACAGATATGTAAATTTTAGGCACAAAGATTTTTTTCAGGAATTTGAGCATAAGGGGTATCAAAATAAGACTTGATTATAAAAAGACATTAATTCAACTGCAACTGCTTCATAATTCAGAGTATTAAATTAATGCTTTGTGGGCACGTTATCTACAAGTTAATGTAAATGCTGCAACAAACTGAAATTCAGAGATAGAGACTGCTCATGGGTTTGACTTGAACACTGTCCACAGAGGTTTTCTTAATCAGAAGACAAAGTTAAGTCTGACCTTTGTCAGTCTGTTCAAGGTACAGAAGCTTCCTGAAAGATGGTAAAAATGCTTCTCACAGTGCAGAAGCCAAGCAGCTACCCTTCTTGCCACCACCTTGTGCTGGTGACAAGCAGCTCAAATGAGAAGCCTGCATATGATACACAGAAGATCAAAAGCCAAAGCTCTGGTTGCAGGCAATGTACTGTGAGGTGGTATTTGTCAGAGCAACACAAAGATGTTTCAGCTCCTTGCTGGACCTTCTGGCTGAGGTGCACTAGCCAGAGTATACCAAATTACTGCCCTGCTTCCCTGTAGTTTTGTGTTTTCTATCACAAGGAACAAGAACACCTGAATTAGGAACAAACAGAGAACTGCTTTTTAGTAATGTAACAAATGTTATCCTAAGCAAACCAGCAAACTGAAATTTGGAACAGCAGTAACAGTGATGAAGCCACAGCATTTTATCATAATTCCATCTAGCCAGTCAGGAAATTTTTGTCAATATGTTTCATGCACAGAAACTGTACTGCTCAGCACTTTGACAGTGTACTAGACACATACATTTTGTTTTATGGCAAAAAAATTATTTTGTTTAAAGGCACTCTTTGTATCAAGATCCAGGATAACGCCATGATCATACCATGACATCACAAGGGAAGGTGATTTCTGATGAAGGACACCATGATAACACAAACGGGGGTGATTTTTTTAATTGCATGAGCTCTCACAGTTGACATTATTTTCTTTTTTTTTTTTTTTTTTTTTTTGCTTACATGATTTATTCAAATTATCTCTATGGACGTCCATCACAATTTGTTTTCAAATTTGGTTTTGATCCTCGGCTGAACTGAGTTTATCAGGATATTCTCTGTTTCCCCACAGTCTTTAGGAGCTTTGAATAACCTCAATGTCATTGCGCGAGCTCAAATTTTTTAGGTGAATGATGAAAATGTTAGATATGACTCTCAGGAAAAGAGCATTAAGCCTACAAGTTCCTCGACAGAGTTTCTCATTCCCAGGCATGAAACAACTACAAGAACTGAAAGGCAGCAAAACCTATACTCAATATCCAGCCCAATTCACAGTGGCAGAGGAAGGCTTTGCCATGCTTTCAGTGATCTTCCAGCATCTACAGGCCCTGCAAACCAGTCCTGTGATATTGTTGAATCAGCTATCTGTAATAATTCTGCCACCAAATGGAGTTATTACACTGTTCCCATTACTGAATCTGTGAAGTTCTTTCCCCTTCCAGTGGTTTAAATGAACCACAAGGCCTTTTCCCGTTGCTCTGTGGGGAGACACTGGGAGACATCAGGACCAGGACCAGCTCCCTTCACCTAATGATCTATCTACCAAAAAAATAACCCACAAAAAAGTAAGACCCTCTGACCAGGAAATGCATGCTCCTGTCACTGTGGAATTCACTCTCAAGAAATCAGCATCACATCCCAGGGAATTGGGCAGGAGTCGCTCACTACTTTCCTGAGAGCACTGTGGGACTGCGCAGGCAAAGACTTGAGGCTGGAGCAGCAGATGCCAGCCCATGCTGCCAGCTCTCAGTGCAGCTAGAAGCCTGCTGCAGAACTGCTGTGTGAGATAGCCAGAGCCTTTAAAACCGAGTAGGGAAGAATGGAAGGGAAATGTCATGTCCAGAAAACAGAATAAAATTAAGAAGATCTTTTTTCCCTTACTGTAGGAAGAAAGTACTCGCAGGAGATTCTTATCCCTTCCTTCATCTTTTTTTTTTTTTTTTTTCCCTTTCTTAGGTTCCTTTCAGTCAAGGAAATAATTCTCTCTCTGTTGACACCTATGCAACCACAGACGTGTCAGCATACGCTGACTGGGTGGAAAAGAAAAAAATATTTATCCCCAGCATTTCTAAAATCTGCTGCATTGCCACTGCTGCTGTGATTTATCAGGGCCTGTTACATGTTTTATCTTAAGCTTCTCAGTCACCCAGATGATTTCCACTCAGCAAATGAGAAATACCAGCAAGCTGTACAGGTTGGCAGGAAAGAGGGTGAAGGGGAAAATAAGCAAGGTCTCTTTTTCCCCTGGCAGCCATCCCAAAATTTGAAGTAATGCAGCCAGAGGAGGCCAGAGGATAGAGAAACACCACCTCAGCCTCAGGATGAGGCTGTCAGCCTCCAGAGCGCTTCCCTGTGTGGGAGCAGATAAGAGGGAAAAGGTGAATGGGAACACTTGTCACAGCAGATGGCGGCTTTGATTTGCAGAAGAAAGAGGAGGAAAAAAAAATAAAAAACAACATAGGGAAAGGGAGGCACAGGCAGCGGGGTAAGAGAGGCTGCCCCTTCCCACCCAACCTACAGGGTCTCCCCTCGCCCATGGGCCCTGAGTGCCCACCGACCACCCTGCCGGCAGCTAGAGGAGGAGCGCGGGGCGCTGTAATCCTGTCCGCACCGCGCGTTTTATTAGCAGTATGTTAATTAGCTGAAAAGACATGCATTGATTTTCTTGAAAGGATTCAAGGATCAAATGTCCATGAATAGAGCTGGCAAAATCTAATCTGCTAATGGATTTAACTTAAGAGAAATATAAAGCTCAAAGAAAAATATGATTATTTGGGGGCTACTTAACTGGTACTTATCTTTAAAATACTTTTACAGAAATTCTGTATTCCATTGAGGTGAAAAAAAAGCAATTATATTTTAAAAATAAATTTGGCCGATAGTTCCAAACAGTCTCCTGTTTTGGTTTTTTTCCTCCTCTCCTCTCCTCTCCTCTCCTCTCCTCTCCTCTCCTCTCCTCTCCTCTCCTCTCCTCTCCTCTCCTCTCCTCTCCTCTCCTCTCCTCTCCTCTCCTCTCCTCTCCTCTCCTCTCCTCTCCTCTCCTCTCCTCTCCTCTCCTCTCCTCTCCTCTCCTCTCCTCTCCTCTCCTCTCCTCTCCTCTCCTCTCCTCTCCTCTCCTCTCCTCTCCTCTCCTCTCCTCTCCTCTCCTCTCCTCTCCTCTCCTCTCCTCTCCTCTCCTCTCCTCTCCTCTCCTCTCCTCTCCTCTCCTCTCCTCTCCTCTCCTCTCCTCTCCTCTCCTCTCCTCTCCTCTCTTCTCCCTTTTTCCCTTATTTAGTGAGAGACAGAAGACCTCAGGCAAATGTGGACAGGAAGGAAATATAATGAAACAACAGAAAAATAGCAGTCAGCTGGACAAGCAGGCAATTTCTCCAGCACACCCACAAGCATTTGTCCAGCTTCTAATACATAGCATTATAAAGGACGGCTTCAAGGCGGGTTGGATAGCAATAATAAGCCAAGTTTGGATATGGCTGCAGGGGACGCATCTTGAGCACAAGAGGGAGCAGGAAAGAAAACAGAGAGACACTTGTTTGTAACTTTAACAAGGCAGTGGGGAAGAAAACACAGAGGCATTTGTTTGAAGATTTAACAAATGAGCAATAGAGACCAGAAAAGTGTCTAATTGGAGGAGGAAGTAGACATTTCATGAGTATGTAAGAGATGGATGTGATCCAGTGATACACTAGCTGGGGAGGCAGTCATGACAGGCATCAAAAATGAAGCTATACAACTGATACAGTCCCTCAGTACAGACTGATGTGGCCAATGCAACAAGCTATACAAAACTTGGATCACAATAATCCAGTGATTTGATAAGCTGTGACATCTGACTAGGTAGAGGATCTGGTATGGTGACAAAATTTCAGGTCACACAGCATTTTTTCAATCAAGATTAAAAACTTCATTGTCCAGACAGCCTCACAGTCGCTGTTGCACTGATTCTATCAGGTATGAGTATGAGCTAGCAGATCTGAACCAAGGGGCAGCTTGTATCAAGAACAACATTAAAGCTGATATCAAGTAAGTTGAAATCCTGAGTGCAAGTCTCTGCCATTGAACAACAGAGGGTACTGTGCCAGTTGCCTTTTGAATTTCTCTCCATCCTTTTTTCTCACAGTGAGTCAGAATCTACTGCACGCAGTTCAGTAGTAAAAAGACCATTATTTTTACTGTCATCAACAGCCACTGCCTCACTGTCTTACACACCATTAACAAGCAAAGCCATCCAATTTGAAATTAGTTGTCTGACCTCAGGAAACTGTGTGAGTCAGAAAAAATCAAGTGGGGGGTCCCACGCTAGGTTGGTTATTCAGGGCTCACCAAACAGAAAGAAGTACGTCTTCCATTTCTGCTAGCTCACCAAGCAGATGTAACTTTAAACTGAACCTTTTCAGACCTGGTTGGTATGATAAGGTGGATTTCTACATCACCATTCCTGCCATGTTCACTCTATGATTTTATGATTCTTTACAAGATGAAATCTACTTCCACTGTGATTTTTTTTCTGTGCTTCCTCATGTTTATTCTTTGATTGATAAACTCCCCTTTAGCTAATGAATGGCTGCCATTAGATTTCACTTTTGTCTGAACTCTTCAGGTGCAGCTGTACTACTAACACTACCGGCTCTATTCCTGAAGAAACATCACTAGCTGTCCTTTCATTCCTAGCTCTTGGATGATGCACTGCTCCAGGATGCCTCAGCTGAGAAAAGTAACTGCAGAGGAGTTACAGCAGCTTGAAACCAGAGCAGAGCAGGGGCAATTCAGACCCACTAGGTTTGTGATATTGTAGATACCATCTTATCAGTTTGATCCTCCCTTCCTCTCCTTGCACACACATGGTACTATGTACTTGGGTTCTTCGACCTGCACAACTCTTGGCCTCTAGCATGGTTCCAACCTCAGCTTCCCACCTCAACATGCCACTTTCCCTCTAAAAAGTCTCTTAGAAAAGTCACTTCACTGCTTCTATAAGTAGAGCTAAAATTCACCACACTTCTAAATCCTGAATGTCACTGCTCTTGCAGGCCACAAATAGATTTTGTTTCCTGAGGCAAGAAGATTAGTGCCTTTGAGACAAACCTTAGATCGAGTTTTCAATAAAAATCCTTGGGCATCAGAATATATATATTCTGCATCCACATAGCTTACGGTCAGGCGTTTCTGCCATGTGAATAAAAAGTTGCATGGATCTTGGGTTTTTTTGTTTTTTTTTTGTTTTTGTTTATTTGTTTGTCTGTTTGTTTGTTTGGTTTGTTTTCCACAGGGGGCTTGTGATATTCACAAAGGAAACACCATACCACTGGAAAATAATGCAAAATGATCATGACTCCTATTTCATGGTACTTAGGGTTTTGCAGGCATTTGGCTTTCTCAGTCTCAGACCAAACCCAGGGCTTGGAAGACAAGAGCTGATTGAACATGAAATCAAAATGATAATGGTGGCAGGAAATAACTGAGGAGGTAGCAAATGTGATGCTTGCTGTCTGGATGGAGGAAAGCCTTGTTCTTTGTTACCAGGCTGGAGAAGGCCTCCTGGATTTCCAGATGCTTTTGAATGTTCCAGCAGCAGCAGGGGCTATGAGTGTTTATTTCCCCTTCTCCAGTCTGCTTGGTGAAGAGATTTCAACCTCTTGTCCTGTTGGACCGTGTCACCATTGTCTGTGCTTTACTCATCTCCAGACTGGATCGCTGCCATGTGGTCTGCTCAGCACTACGTCTGAGGACCACTCAGAAACTTCAGCTAATTGCAGTATGCAGCTGCCTGCTTACATATCCACATTCAGACACAAACCATAGAGTGCAGATGGTACACAGGCTGCGCCAATTTTCCATTCATTTCCAGGTGCAATTCAGGCCTTGGTTTCTAAATCTCCTTGCGATTTGAACCTGCTGTCCCTGAGAGACTACCTCTGCTTATGAATGTCAGGTCCACTCTTGGGATGAACTGAGGCATCTGAGCTGACAGTCCCTGGAGCAGCACCTTTGGGAAGGGCTTTTTTCTCAAAAGAAGGCCTATAGCTCAAATTTGCTTCCTTGTGTGTAAAACCTTCAGGGCACGTTGCAAAGCTTGTCTCTTTTGCTAAGCTCTAGCTTAATATAATGGGGTGGGCTAAGAAGGGAGGTTTTGATGAAGATACTTCTACTTTCATTGTTGTCATGGAGGTACAATTCAGTAGGACACAAGTTTTAATTTGCTTTAATTTTAACTGCAGCTAAGGCAATCTGAGATTGTGCACAGCTTACGTGAAATAAAATGAATAATTACAATTGCTTGAGGCCAGTGCTGTTTACTGGAGAGTCTGGGAAGGAAAGACAAGCAGGGAGTTGTTGCACTGGAAATAATTATGTGGGTATAGTCAAATTTAAAGTAATAAGCTGGATTACCCCTATGCTCATGCTACGAGTTGCCATCGACTTGCTTCCTTGCAAGGGACTTCTGGGAGCCTGACACATCCTTCAAACTCATATTGACAGTTCACTGAAATATTACTGTTGTGGTCTACATAAAAAAAGAGAGATTTTGACCAATGCACACTGTCCAAGAAAAACCCAAAAGCCAACAAAGCATGGAGTGCAGTAATAAATCACAACAGCACTAGATCCCAAAGACCACTTTGTCAGAGAAGTCCCTTCCACTTTTCCTTTGTGTTTCTGCCTCTACTCATTTTCTCAGGTTCTTTTTCAACTGAGTTAGTGCATTGCAGATTTGAACTGAGAAGTCAAACTGAATAATGCCTCTGAAGGGGAAATGAAAACACCTAGAAAGAAGAGAGGCAGACTGCTGAAAATAACCAAGGGTCTCACCTGATATAACTGATTATCTCTGAAGGCACATGCATATACATATACAATTAAATATATAACATTCTTTCAAAAAGCATTTTATTGTGTATATCCATAGTTTGAAAACACACCTAGTCCTCTGATGGACAATTATGTTTCTGCTAGTTAGACATGTGTATATTTCTATTTCATAAAACAGCTATAATCAATGCTTGTTTTTGAGTATGGAACATCAAAATGCAGACCTTCAGATTTCATAGCTATGTGTGGCTGAAAATACTTCTTGCCTAGAGCTCACAGGACAAAGCTGTGAGCAAAATGCACCACAGATCTCACCCCAAGACTCAACAAAGAAGAGAAACCTTGTTTTCCAAGACATCAAACCACCAAATTACAAAAGCAATTTGAAACTGTGCTTTCTTTTCCTGAGAGCTGTTAACTCTCCAGTGGTATGAAGGGACTGAAAGCCGCCTCAAACACGCAGCAGAGGGAATTTTTTTTTCCACAATGGGCATTGGCATAGAGCTGGAAGAAACAGTTTTATACCATCTGCTTCCCTCTCTGGTTCAGAGGAGAGGCAAAGGACAAGAATGCCACGCACCACTCTTGGCAGCATGATTTACAGCAGACCAATTTAAATTCCTGCCAATAAAGCATTTATACTGCTAGATCATCATGTTTTCTATCATCATGTACACAACTGTGTATGGGATCAGAAGGTAAAGGTGTGCATCCACAAGTTCTTCTGCTTGTGTTCTAGACACTTTTAATCTTTGTGGAAGCTGAGAAACTCCATTTTACAGTGATTACTAACATTTCTGAGTTGTTTGGTTGTTAGTTTTGTTTTGTTTTGTTTTGTTTTGTTTTTTTTTCCTTCATTAGCTTTTTATTCTTATCAGCCTTTTTTTTTTTTGTTTATAATAATGCACATTTTCTCATCTCCACAGCTCTTGCAACATGCACACAGTCTTTGGATAGCCTTCTACCATTCAGACAAGGTTTAAAAGGGCTTTAAAAACTGCCTGTCTGCATCTGAAACTTGCTAAAAACTCTGCATCATGACACATATGTAACTAAGCTCCCATTGCTTCTTCCTATTGATGATTTATTATGTTCACACAACCTAGCCTAGATCTGTTCTTTCATCCATGAGAGACTTTCTCCACCATGTTCATAGGCTTGTGGGAAATGCATATATTGCAAGTACCCCCAGCTCACTAAACTGCACAAACCTGACTGGTGTATGCATGTAACAAGATGAGCTACGTAGTACGAACTTAGAGTTCACTTCATCTGTTGCCAATGCCATAAAGAAGTCTCCAAATCCCTCCATGTCTACAACAAGTTAGTCCTTATGGACTGGCTTCAGTACTGGTTACGCTCCAGGAAGTGATGTCCATTTTCGTAATTGTTTTTACAGGAGCCACTCTCAGGTCTGTGGAACTAATCCAATGCCACTAAGTCAAATTCACTCAGAACTGAGTTGACATTAAAAAGCTGATGTTCTGCAAAGCTAGAACTCAGTGGAATCAGTTCAGTTAAAAAAGCTGGGAGCAAATTTCTGCCCAAGGGATCTGGATGGGGGAGGGAAAATATGAGAATATCCTGGGAACATCAGGTTAAGAGCTTTGCAGTTTCACAGCTGAGCATGAGGAGGAAGGGAAGGAACCAATACTTATTTTGCCAAGAGTGGGAATCCAGTTCTGTATTTTGCAATCGGAGCTCATTTGGGCCCTACAAGCTTCTGTGAAGACTTCTGCAGAAAAATCCACCACAGGACAAAGGCAGGAAGCATTTCCTGCTCCATAGGGATCAAGGTTTGCACAGTGTTGAGGACTGCAGTCAAGAAATGACAAGTTCCTAACCTGGCAGAGTCATTTTGGACCCTAGCTGAATCAACCTCATTAGCAAACTATAATTGTAGCAGGAGGTGAACAAGCCCAGCAGAAGTGAAAGGCTGCTAAGAGCAAATCTCAAAGTCAAGGTGTGTGTCGCTAGCTGCCAAGACAGCACCAAGCTGGCCAGAACAGGCCTTTCTGGAGGCAGTGGATGCTGTCTATGGTGCAAGTAGCCTCGTGCCACTGAACTCGGCAAAGCTGTGCTCCTGTGCAACAGACCCTGACCGCCACACTGGAGAAAGAACAACAATGAACTTCCCCCGGTGAAAATATTATAGCCTTGGCAGGAGAGGACCTTGTCTGGAGGTTGTTATGAGTCAATCACAGGGGGCTTTTGTGTTCATGCACGTATGTGTGCGCGTGTGCACATTAACAGAGCATTCTGTCAGGGACCGATTTTCAATGATGCAAGTCTCCTCTAACTGATAACACTCTAAATAACAGGTGAGTGACTCCTGGCAAGAAGGAGATTGTCTGACCTCATTGTTTGCCTTTTTTCCCCCCTCTTTGTTCTTCACAAATAAAGGTTTTTTAATAAACTGAAAGGTCCTCCGCTCCTGCCTGATGATAAAATGAAAGGAACCAGTGAGGTATGGTACAACGTGGCAGCAAAAAAAGAGAAGCTCATCAGAAAATAACAAAGGTGCAAGTTAAAGATAAGGCAGCTGTCAGAGATTAATCCTGCTGGCCTGATTGTTTTCTTTAATACCAAGGCCTGCAATAGCAAGCGATAAGTTTGCTGAGTAATTTGGTTTTTGGTGAGGAAATAAAATTCAGGTAGGCCTCATAATTGATTTCCTTTTCTTTAGTTTTCTAAACATTAAACAAAACAAAAAACCCCTCTGCTTTGACTACACTTTCCTTTTTTCAAATTTGCTCCATGGCTGTGAGCTTCCTCCCAAGCTGGGACTGCAGGAAGATAACTCTCAGGGCAAAAGCACCCACTCCTTCTTCAGCCCTCTCCTGGGAATGTTTTTGTTTCATCCTCAGCAGTGGCTGCAGCTCTTGAGCACAATTATTTCGGCCTGGTCTTGGCTTCATTTTATTGTCCAAAAATGGGTAAAAGGTGGTGTCAGAAAAGTTCAAAAGAAACTCTGTACTGTACGTTATCTGCATGCTACTACAGCACCAGAGCATGGTCTGCATGTTGCTATATTACGTAGTACTTACCACAGCCTTTGGAGGGAGCAGTGCAAGAGGACTGTTCAGTCCTCATTATCCTGGAGAAAATGAAAGCTATGGGCTATCTAAAGATGTGGCAGCTGAAGCTCTCCCTTGGCTCACTGTAGATGTCTGCCTGGTCCCTGCCCTCATTTCCTTCTGGTGAAGGGTAGGAATACTGGAGATCAGGAAGGACTATTCACTTTGTTGTGTCCCAGTGGGTAACACTCAGGCTGTGCCCAAGGTGAGGAGCAGGAGGAAGGTACTGGATGCACTTGAGATAGACACAGCCAATCACCACAGCCAGGCAACCTTGGCATGAGTCCCAGAGAGGTTTCTCATGAGCCTCTGGAGGAACTGGGGCATCATCTGTAGGAAAGCCCATGGGATGTCCTTCTTTAGGTGCTGATGAAACCCCAGGCCCTGCCTTCTTTGTCTGGGGTGCAAGCAGCCAACCGAGACACTTCCCAGACAGCAACTGTGGGAGGAGGAAAGGGACAAGAAAGTAAAGGGGGGAAAATACTTCCAAACCAGAGGATCTGAGGCAAAGAGCAGAGAAAATGGTTTCTAGACAGTATGTGTGCATGTGTGTGTGTGTTCACATGTGTTTGTGGTGTGTGTGCATGCACACACAATGCAGCAGCAGAGCCTTATTTATTGTGACAATATGAACAGCCCCCAGGATGCTCATCCAGCAGCTAATTTCTCATCTTATCTATTATGTGAATGAGATGGGAAAACAGTTTCCTGTTTTTCACAGATATCGCTAACATGAAAGATACAGAATGAATTCCCTTGAAAGCCTTGCAGTCAGCTCCAGCCACAGACTCATTTGTTTCAATGGAACGAATTAATGCAGTCAGGGCTGCCCATTGATAGGAAACAAGTCTATAAACCTCTCTATAGAAGCAAACATGTTGCCACTACCACCAAAATGGATGAAGAGCTTGACAGGCACTTTTTCCACATCTATTGGTCGCACACATACAGACAGATGCTTATGCACCACACAAACACACATACACACACATTTAAACCCTGCAATTTCCCTTTTTCAGAAATATATCAACAAGCATCATAATGCAGTTATAATGCAAAGCTAACTGAAAAGGGCAATCTGTACTATGGGGTAACTCCTAGTAAAGGAACCCTTTGCTTCCACAGACCTGCTAAGGATCTTACAACAGGTGTAAAATCTAGAAGTGGTGGGAGTGTTGAGCCACTTGTTCCCAGCACTAAAAGTTCAGGAGTAAGCTTAGGGCAAACAGAGGAGCTGTCCAGTGCCACAGAAGATGGGCTGTGGATAAGGAAGGCCTTACATCACTTTCAAAGCATAGACTCAGAGGAAAGCCTGTAACACTGGCTACCTCTGTCCCCAGGCAGACTGTGGACATGACCTTGCTGCGGCTACTGCCACACAAGTGTTTCAGTGTGGAAAGTGAAAAATTATATTGGCAATTTTCAGGTCATTTCTATCTATTTTATGCCATTTTCCACCTCTATTTTTCCCAGCAGAGGGTGCATCTGGGCTTAGAGGAAAAGAAGGGGAGAAGGTACCAGTCTCACAGCAGAAATGAGTAAAAACAAAAGGGTCAACTTATTGATAACGTCCTTAGTGTGTGCACTCATCTCTGATCCCAGCACTGGGCAGAGGACTTCTGCAGGGTGACAGGAGAAGCACAGTCCCACATCCACCTTCACACACACGCAGAAAGGCCTTGGCTCTGGAAGCCAGGGCTCCTCAGTAGGCCTCTTATAGGGTTTCCCTTTCTTCCTTTTCCTGCTTCAAAGGCAAAAATGTGAGTAAGAAGGCTTCCACCTGAACATCAGGTGGCACTTCTTTGCTTCATGGATGGCAGAGCACAGGTACAGGCTGCCCAGAGGCTGCGGAGTCTTCTCCTAGGTGATCTCCAAAAGTTGCCCAAACATGGCCCTGGGCATACTGCTCTGAGTGTCCCTGCTTGAGTGAGGATTGGACCATTCAGAAGCCCCTTCACACCTTAAGCATTCTGAGATGCTTTAAGGGGAAGGAGAGGATCCAGTCTCCTCAAGGATGGGATATCTTCTCAAATGGTAGTGTCAGCCCAGCCTTTCATCAGAGAGGGAATGGGGCTGGACAAAACCTACCACTTTTGACAATACCAGGGACACACGGAGCCACACTGAACCATGATATGCTCCACTTCTCCTAGCAATAGGCAATGGGCTGTGACCTCTGTCTGGGTGTTCCCACCTCATTCCCTCCTTCAGCACCTCTTAGTCTAGGCAGGCTGATGTGCGCCTTCTAGGTGGACAACCTATAAGGAGGGAGGGGGAGCACAAAGAGAAAGAAAGGAAAACCTGAAGGAGGTTAGAAGCAACAAGATGAGACAACTCCAGTACTTCAGTACACTGAGAAGAGTTGCCTCAGTTACACTGCAGTGAGGCACTACTGTAGGAGAAATGAAAATAAATTTAGCCTACAGTCCTAATGAAGTAAATTCCAGAGTGGGCTGAGATTGTAACTGATATAAATGAGGATCATTATCTTCATTCTGCTATTTTGCTCAGCACAGGGCACAGAGTGCAGAGATAGGAGGAGACAATCCAGGGTGTGATGGTGTGAAAAACAGCCCTGTCACCCTGCTGATGTTGTCCTGCAACAAGGAGACTCATGCTAAAGGCTAGTGGCAGTGATCACTGCCAACTTCGTGAGGCCTTCTTCAAAACTCAGGGTTTGTCCCAGGATTTGTCTCATCTGTCCCAGGGTTTATCCCAGCTCCTAGTCTGGTCAGATAAGCATTTCTGGGCGCTGGGATGGCAGGAGGAATGGCAGGTCACTGGAGGGCTGGGTTGCAAGCGGTTTTGGGTTGTTCTCTCATCAGGGAGGTTTCTTTGGCCTCAGCCAAATTACAGTAATACCTGCTTAGGTTCTTGGAGTCAGCTTTTGCCACCATGGGGACTGAATCCAGCCCTGGGAGGTAAGAAACACCAGGAACCACATAAAGTACATCTCACCTGCCTGAAATGGGTTATTTCTCACCCCTAGGTAAGTGAGGTAGGCACACTGTGAAGTTTCCTGCTGTTATACATAAAATAACACCATGCAACTGGAGCAGAGCACATCTGTTGTCTCGGTGCCCAGCCCAGCTTCAGAAACCATCTTTCCCCACCATTAGCCATCTCCAAAGCAGCAAGCAGCTGTGCTCCTACAGACCTGTAATCACAGGCAATGAGGGATGTGGTTTAGTGAGCATGGGTGATGGGTTGGTTGGTAGTTGAATTAGATGATCTCGGAGGTCTTTCCCAACCTTAATGATTCTCTGAGTCTATGCTTCTATGACCATAAGATCTTCTTGTTTTGGCTCAAGCAGATATAACATTTAAGCAAGCAGTGACTTCAAGAGTTTCTGAGCATTTACCTCAATGAGAAAAGCTGGAGTCCAAATAGGCCTGAACAAGTGAAGACACAACAATATAAATTCACTGGAAGTTTGTTGTAGCCAAATTCTCAACAGGATGTTCTTTTTAACATCCATGCAAAAGACTTGATGGAGATCAACTCACATAAATGTGCTGCAGGTGACAACAGAAATTTTGAGTGAATTACTACAGAAAATCTGAAGACTCTATAAAATCCTATGGTTTTTTATTTATTTATTTATTTTTTGCATTGATCTCAGTAGAAGTCCTTTTAAAAAAGACATTGAAATGAAATAAAACTGAGTTAGATATTTTAGTCTCAGAACATATTAGCATTTTTGAGGTCAGATTTTGGAATTTTTAAATGAAATTTGAAAATTTAATGTCAAAATGTTTTTAGGTGGTTCTTTTCAGTTTTTGTAGTGTTTGTACTACATAGCAATTACATCGGAGTAGTTCTGATAACTGACATGAAAGAATATCATAGAAGTGTAATAATTAGCTCCCAAATTAAATAAATCATCAAGTGAACTAGTTCTGAAAAGCTGCAAGGCAAATTTCCAAAAGTGAAATTCCAAAGAAAATATTTAAACAAACATATTTCTGGTTCAAACAGGGGAGAAATAACACACCCAATGAACTGAAAATTCAAGTTTCAGCCATCTGTGATGAAGGCTTGTATCTGAGCACCACTCCCAACCAGGCTGGCAGCGTGCTCGTTTCTCTCTGAGGATGCAGGCTGGCATGAGCTGGGGCAGTAGGTCTTTCATCTGACCTCTCCCAGCTTGGTCCGTGTGCCTATAGAAGAGGGGAGTGGATGCAGGAAGGTGGATAAGAGTTCCAGCAGTCCACTTGTTAAAAGTCAGTGCATCATCCCACTTCAGCACTCAGGACTGCAGCATGCAGTGTGGCTTTTTGTGTGCTAGCAAATCAATCCAGATGCTCATTTTCATATTACATCACAGCAAATGACACATCTTCAGTCTTAGCCAGACCAGAGGATGAGGGTTAGGCCAGCGATTGTATAAGGTTTTGTTTAAGTTCATTTTTTTTCAGGAAGGTCAGATCAGAGAGGGCTGGATCTATCTGGCTTCTTTTTCTTTTTCTTTTTCTTTTTCTTTTTCTTTTTCTTTTTCTTTTTCTTTTTCTTTTTCTTTTTCTTTTTCTTTTTCTTTTTCTTTTTCTTTTTCTTTTTCTTTTTCTTTTTCTTTTTCTTTCTTTTTCTTTTTCAATACACATTTGTATGGCTCTATTGCAGTTTTCTAGATGGCTTCTCAGCTAGGTTAGCTGGATTTAAGTAAGAATGGTGAATTATTCAAGTTACCATGTCAAGTAGAATGATTTTATCCCACAAAACGTTCTCTTTGTTCTTGTCTTTCTGAGTAAAAACTGTCCTCAATGTCATGGTAGAGGTGTAAGATCCAAGAAGGTTCTGATAATGGTGAAAAAAACCTTCTTGATGCTGAGTACACCTCACTTCAGGCCCACAAATGCACCGGGTGCAGTGGCTGCCTCCCAACGGTGCCTCATTCGTCTCTCAGCACACGCACCTCCTTATTACCTGAGCTAAGCATTTGTGAGCATTCTTCTTGGGTAGTTCACTCTAAGTGCTTGTACAAATCATGTTTACCAGCACTTTATGGAGCAGTTAACAGACTTTAGCGTAAAGCCCTGCAAGTTCCAGGGTAGCTGGCATCAGACGCTCTCCACAGCCAAAATTTGTCCAAAATACCAACTTAGTAAAAAAGACAAATGATATTGAACTTCACTAGCAAGGAATTTTTGATGCCTCAAGTGCTCAAACCAAAAGCAAGTATATGGAAAACACAAAAAAAGTTCTCATCTCACAGGAATATGACTTATGTTTGCTTTAAAATCTGTGATAAAAATGGTTTCAATCCTAGCAGAGTGCCTGATCAGCACCAATAAGGGAAGGAAAGACTGGAAATGGTCAGTGAAATCCAGAAGAACTCACTGCTACTATTTTGCAGTCTGTATAATTCTAGTGGGGACACAGCAATCAACAAATGAAATAAGACCAGAGCTTTGCCCTGAGGAGTTGTTTTAGTTTAAATTAGGCAGACCAAGCACAAACAAGCCTGGGTTACAAGAACATCTAGAATTTAAATGGTAAATATTAAACAAATAAAAAAAATTAAAATGTAGTTTTCAAGGCCACAAATCATTCTTAATTGACAGAAAGTTTCCCGGGGGTAAGCCATTCCATAACTGCATTCTGTGGGTTCCTTGCCTATCCCCACTGTGCACTGGACTCCAGCAACTCTTTGCCATAAGTTTGGGGTGCAGCATGATGCAGCTGAGTCACTGGGTCTGTTCATCTGACAGCTCAGGTATGGTGGCAAAGCTCCCCAAAAGATGATGTGATGTCTGGAGGGATGGAGGAGTGGTCCATGCAAAGTGCAGAACAAGGACACCATGAGGGGTCAGGGCAGGAAAATCTGAGCTAGTTGTGAGCCAGGCCCTGGACAGAGATGCTGGAAACATGGATTTCATCCCAGTCTTGACCTTGGACAAACTCCTCCGTCTCCATTTGCCTGCTTCCACTCCCACATGTTGTTTGCATTCATTATGGAGATTAGAAGGTCTTCAGAGCAGTAGCTGGCTCTTGCAGAGTGTTTGTGCAACGCTGCTCACAATGGGACCCTCATCTTGGCTCAAGGCTGCTGTTGTTGATGCAACACACACACAAATATAAAAATTAAAAAAAAAAAAAAAAAAAGGTGCAAGCACTTCAAAATCTGGGAATATGTTCAAAGAGAGCCAACTGCAGGATGCACAAACGGGCGGCAGAAGCAGATTTAATTTCCATGTCGCAACTAATTATTACATTAAAATGAAAAAAAACAACCATAGTTTAGAAGATTCAAACTTGGCATTGAGTGATTATGCAGAAGGTCTGGGATCCATTTTTCACACAGGAGGAAGAGAATAATAGAGATTCTTTGGGTTACATATATTTTGGTTGAAAAAAAAAAATACACTTTTCAAGATTTTCCTACCCTCAAAAACAACAGCAACAAAAAAGTCATAATTTATAATAAAATTAGCAGTGAAGTTACTACTGAGTGTTTTTTCTCTCTAAAAAATGACTTCCAGTACACTAAATATCTCAAGAATGATTATACTAGCAATTTGCGTTAAAGTACACTGTGGCCTATTTGACAAGAAATAAAGAAATCCTGGTCTGTGCACAGTGAAAATAACTTTCAAAATACAAAATTTGGTGAAACTGTTTTCCCTATTGGAGGCCTGCTCTATTTTCCATGTTGTGCTGACAAAAGCTAGATGAGAAAAGAATTCAGTTTCCATCATCTGCTCAGTCACTGGGCTCTCTAACGATTAACGAGAGTGCCCGTTTCACTGGTGTTTTCTTGTTATACGGAAACTCGTCCCATGGAAACAGAACTGGAAGCCACCAAATCACTTCACAACCAGCAGATGGTAATGGCTGTGTAAGCAGCCCTCCACTGGCTTTAGCCAACAACGTGGAGGTAAAAACTCCTGAGTCTGAATCGATTTCCGTCTGCTTCATCCATCTTTTTAAGATTTCCTCTCAAAAATTTCTGTGGCGAGATCTCTGCAGGACGTGCTGGAGTACAGCTTTTTGGAGAGTATCCTTCCCTGAAGGTGGGGGACAGGTCAGTTTTCACTCCTCATCTTTCTACAGATGGGGATGTTAAATATTGCCTTAATATTTTTATCGCTGCAGTTGAAACTTTGGATCAGTGCATATAAACCAAGTGAATCTTGTTGCTACTTCCCACATCCAACAAAACTCATTGAGGGAGAAAGCATATATGGGCAGGGCTGGGCAGCTGGTGGTGTGGGCATGTCCAAGGGCAATGAGCAATGATTTCCTGCAGGATGAGGTGGGCAGCATCACTCTGGCTTCAGCTCGGACTCAGCAGAAAAATCCAGAGGCATGCAGGAGACAAAGGAAACAGTGTCCAAATGTGCTGTCACCCAGCAAAATCCTTCTGACTTAGCAAACTGTTGTTGTGGCTGCTGGCTTGTGCACCCTGACAGCAAACCCCAGCTCTCTGTGCAGCAGAATGGTCACTGCAGAACCAGCTTGTGCCCAATGCATTGTTGTCATTCAATTAACAAGTAAGAAATTGTTTTCTTTCTTTCTTTTTTCAGTTCAAGGGAGTTCTCTGCTATAGCTCCCAGCTAACTTAACATAAAGAAAAGGGTGAGCAGAAAAAGGAGAGAGTTGGAAGACTCAGTGTACAAGTTTTTTGAAGCCCAAATGAAGCTGCTCCTCACCACAAAGGTTTCTCAGCATTGTCCCAGTGGCTTAAAAAAGCACAGATTTCCAAGAAAATAATGCAGGCAGGCCAAGGGGAGCAGGGAGGAGTGGGGTGAGGTGGGAACATCATTGCTGCACCCCACATCCCAGCCTCAGCCTGGCAGTGTTTGTGTGGGGAGGCAGCTCACCCTGAGGAAATTCAGGAGGGTTTCCAGAGTGGCTCTGAGTGCTGCTCACAAAGGACCCAAGAAATGAAGCAAGAAAGGTATTCATATAGGCATACATAGTGTTACGGAGTACTCATCACACCCTGTCACCTGCACACGCAGAACAGCATTCACGCACACATGTAGCTCAGAAAAAAAGTTTTAATACAGGAAACTTCCATAGCAACTACCCCTAAAAAGTGACTTCAATACACTAACATTTTCCAGCTGCAGTACAGTGAGTCCTGCGTATAGTGGTAGTGTTCAGGCAGGGTTTGTATGCAGCACTCAGACTGTCCTTATCCGGACAGTTCTTCTTGTGTAGCTTTTTTTGTGCCTCCTTCAAATGCCTGCACTGTGCTCCTTCTCTAACCTTTGGGGCACTAACAAAGGATGGGCTACGAGGAGGCCATCATCTTGTGGAAACGGGAGATAAAAAGCAGTGATGTGAAAGGAAAAGAAAAAAAAAGGTTTTACAAAAAGCATCACCTGCTTTCTGGAGGAGAAAGCAATGCGCTGGCCTTGAATCAGTGAGAACTAAATCCCGTGTGCAAGCTGCAGTGTGTCAGACATCAGCACCCCCTTACTGCCCTCTGCATCACGCGCCGGCCACAGCACAGCGTTATTGTTGGCGATGCTGGAGATGTATCCATGCCCTCTCAGATCTAAGTTGCCAGAGAGCCGCGGCTCTGTTCATTTTTACCTTTAGGCACCTAAATCTAGTTTAGACATGCACTGCAAAAAAAGAATAAAAATTAAAAAAAATAAAATAAGAAAAAGAAGAAAGAACCATACAAATATTTTTCCATTAACCTGACAAAAAAAAAAAAAAAAAAAAAAAAAAGGAAAAAAAGGAGTAAAGGGCTCCAGAGCTCTGCCCTCATTTTTGTTTGCTTTTCCAAAAGCATCTGCAAAAACAATTGCTGTTTTCTAGGGCTTTTTTTTTTTTTTTTTTTTTTTCTCCAAGAGAAGCGACGGTGTCTCCTAAATTCTTGGGGGAGCACTGCCACCTACCGGGCCGGGCCGGGCTCGGGGCTCGGCGGTCCCCGCACCCCTCCCTTCCCCGCATCCCCGCGGTGTCCCGGCCGAGAATCGCTGCGATGCGGTGCCCCGGCTCCGCTGCCGAGTGCCGCTGTGTGGGTCGTTCTGGGCTCGCCTCGGGTTTGGTTTGCCGCTCTCCTTTGATGGAAGAAGTAGGGTTTTTTCATCCCCGGGAAAACGCAGCCTAGGAACTGCTCGAGTCTCAGCTGCTCGCTGATTCTCTGTGCCTGCCGTGACATCTCATTCTGTGTTCGAGCGCTTAGTGGGGATGGTTTTGTGCTTTTAATTTAATTACAGCAGCCCTTTCACGGAGCGACTGTGGATTCCTGGATATTTCCTGCCCCACTCCTGAGCTCCAAGCCCCGCAGCCGGCGCTCCAGTTCAGGGTGGTCCTACAGGGGCTGCTCCAGATGTGGGGAGGCCCTGCTTGGCTGCCCCACAGAGTGCTGGAGCAGGAAAGCAAGAGCCCCGCAAAAACCTCTTCTCCTGTCTGTGTCTGTGTGTGCGTGTGTAATTTACATAATACTCATGTCTGTTGTCGGCAGAGAGGAAATCATTACAGCAGAAGGCAGGAGAACAGCCAGTGTCAATATACATTTCACATGCTATGTCCTTGATTTATAAGGTACAACCTGAGACACTTCCTAGCTGCTTGCCTTCCAGGGAGCTGAACGCAGTGCTACAGCCAAGAGGACTGCAAAACAAATGAGCTATTTTTCTTCGTAAAGCACTCTGTGTATTTTCAGTGTTTGAAGGAGTTGCTCGTCATGTTCTGGGCATCCCCAGCTGGGTTTCCCCGACTCATAGAATCACAGAATGGTTTGGGTTGGAAGGGATCTTAAAACCCATCCAAACCCCTGCCTTGGGCAAGGTTGCCACCCACTAGATCAGGCTGGGGGATCCCAGCCCCACATCATCCACCCTGGCCTTCAGAATCTCCAGGGGTAAAAAAACATCCACAGCTTCTCTGGGCCGTCTGTCCAGAAGATTCAAGGAACAAATGAATGAATCCCACCAGAGCACCCATGCCAGCCCTGCTCGGTGATGTGGGGCACATCCCAGCCCCTCGCTGACCTCCTTCACCCACCCCACTATCCCTGGGTGCTGTGGGATGCACGTGAGCCAGCGCGTGCGCTCCAAGGAACCTGGAGCTCAGAACAAGGTGTAACAGAAGGATGGAGCACTGCAGGAAGAAAGAGATCTGCAATCTTTAGAAGTGGACCTTTGCTTGCCGCAAAGGCAAGCAAAGAAGAGGGAAAAAAAAAAAGATTTCAAGGAGATACAGAAAATAACGTTTTGCAATTACAGCCCACAGCTGCCACAGTTTCAGCGTGTGTTCTGTACTCAGGTGCAGCTATTACAGCAATGAATAGCACACACTAAAGGTGCTGTCCCTTTGGATAATAATAGCGGGGCTGGAAAGGTATTTTCAGCTGCAGCCCTGATACAGGGAATCAAAAAAAACAATAGAAAAGTTGGTTCTGTCACAGCACCCCAATCCCACCTGAGAGGAGGCACCAGAGCAGAGGGCAGGTGGGCAGAGCAGAGGAACCAGGCACATAGGAATGGCTGTGGGGTATCTCTTAAGCAGGACAGTGTCCCTTGGAACCACAGGCCTGGCAACCAACCTGCTGTCAGCAAGCCAAACGCTTTCTGGACTGCTCTGCTGTGTGCATCTTCTTTCACCAGAAACAGGAGATTGTGGAAGACGCTTCACAGAGACCTTAGATGTGTCAGTAGCACAAAGTGAAAAAAGGGTTCTTATTTCCACGGGGTAAGATGCCAGGTTGTGCTGGGTAACCACAGAGCCAGCTAATTCAGAGCCAGCAGTGGGCACAGGGCATGGGACTGCCCTGCTGGGACTCCCCGACTCAGCACAGCGAAGGCAGGGTACATACCCTGTCCTCCATCAAGGCTGCCAGGAAGGGTCCGGATGTTTCCCGCTAGATGGTGCCAGGAATTGGCTGGATACAAGAAGAGGAAACGGATACCCCCAGCACCACCATGCCAGCATCCTCTGGATTCCTGAACAGGTCCCAGCTCACCAAGGTAGGCAGAGCTGAGATCTTTTTACAGGCCTTAAAATCGAGGGAGGCATTAAAATTAATTTGGAGCTTTGCAGGAAGCTGGCATAATGGAAACAAAAGTGGATTGATGCGCTGGCTGGCATGCCCGTGCCCTGGGAAAGAGCTCCGGCAGCCGCTTCCAGAATGGCTGGAGCCTGCAGGAGGAAAGAACAGAACAAAAAGCACTGCTCAAAGGAAGCTTGCAGACAGAGCAACAATGTGGAAGAAATTACGATTAATACAGTGCCTGAAGTGTGCTAGGCGACTGCAGACGATTGGAAAAAAAAAAAAAAAAAGCCCTGGACTTGATTTTCCACCGCCCTTCATCAGCAGCAGTCATTTTGTAGCAGAGTAAAGTGGGAGCACAATCTTCTCAGCACAGCACAAGCACATTTTGCGCTGCCTTTCTCACTATTTTCCTGCTGCAGAAATGCCAGGGAAAGGGGCAGCCAAGCCTGCTTGTCCTTGACCACTGGGGCTGGGACAGAGACCATAAGCAACAGACGGCAGGGGAGAGGGAAAGCATCGACAGAGGCCACCACATCTATCTTGGAGCAGGATGGGAGTGGGCTTGGAATAAAAACATATGGAAGGCAACATCCAGTTGCAGAGAAAGCAGACTTATAGAGAACAAGACTCACGTCTTCCCTTAATTTGATTGGAGTCAAGACTTTTGCTACCATCAGTCAATCTCTTCGAATGTCAAAAGCAAACCCAATTAGAGCCTTAGATAATAAAATTTGCAGCCTGCAGTTCAGATTCAGCCACCTCCCTAAATCCTTCCATCAGCAGCAATAAATACAGATAGGGAAAAAGAAAAACAAAATAAAACAAAACAAAACAGGTATCAAACACTACCAAGCACATGTGGCAGCAGTGAGTGGTGGCAGCAGATTTTGGTGCACCATCAGTGCATTGCAGGTTTGGCTGAGAGGTGCCACCATGTTCCAGGTGCTGCAGTTCCTCCAGAGTGAAGAGGGTTATTATGGCTTCAAACTCTTGCTTTATGCTCCCTGAAAAGGCACAGTGTGAACAAAGAGGCTTGGACCAGGCTTCTTGCTGAAAGAAAAAAGAAAGGGGCAGTTTTATAAAGGAAAAGGCTACTTTCACCTAAACCACAGACCAAACAAACAGAAGCAGAATGAAGTTGTGTAGATAGATCTTTTAATTGATTGTTTTTAAGCAAAAAAAAAAAAAAAGGTATGTGAATACTCAGAATATTCTTCCAGCTCAGAATATTTATCTCCTGACTTACACGCTCCTGCAGCAGCATCTCTGAATTCCTTAGAGTCATTAAAGGATTTTGGCCTCAAGTCATTCCCATTAGAAGCATATTCAATTTAGAAATTTCCCTCCTGCTCAAAGTTTGCCTGTGAAATTCATGGTTCAGATCCCTCCTCAGTGAGAATCGGGTCAGCGCCCCATCCACTGAAGAGACGGAGATAGTTAACAATTAAATAGTCCTCCAGGCTATGTCTGCACCATGCAGCTCCCAGCCCCTACGCAAAGGGGTCTTTGGCCACGGGGCCAGCTCGGCAGCCCTGGGGCAGCTGCATATTGCTGAATAGCAACGAATGGACCCGGGGGTTATCTGGTGCCCAAATACCTTTTGTAAGGTCCTGGCCGTGGAATTGGGGGAGCACTGGTGGCCAAGAATTGCCAGGTAAGCACAGGAGGTAAGCGCATTTCTTTGTATGTTGAGAGATGACAGCTCTGCACAGTGACAGTAGGAAGTGAGCTATTTCTCTATTCTCAGGCTTTTGGTATTAGGAATTAGCTCCCCACTTTCCAAAAAACAGGAAATTTGTCTTTCCAGACGATGTGTTTATCAAGGAAGAAATGAATCTTCATGAGCTCAAGACATATTCCCTCTTCTTCCCTTAGCCCCTCACCCCCTGCCTCATATCTCTTCTATGCAGTTTTTCAAATAGTTTAATAATATTCACAGGGACATTAGATTAATTGGATTTTAATTCCAAATGACTGTGAAAGCAGAGAAGTGAGTCACCAGTCCATGCTAATGAGAAGATCTATTAAGTACCCTTCTCTGATAGACACATAGAGTAAGGTTATAAATATTTCATTTTCAATTAATTGAATTTTGCCCCCTGTTATATGATGCTGCCCTGGAATGTTAATCAACTGGGACCAAAGGGAGAGAGGAAGAAAGAGGGGAAAAAAATCTGAGAGAGGCTTGAAACAACATCACAGCCATTCCCGTCCCCACATCCTCCCAGTTCACACAGTGCCTGCACATCAGAGTGGAGGGTTTCATACGGACTGCATCTGGCTCCATACAGTGGATAAATTAATGTTAATTAATCAGATAGTCATTTCGCGTAGAACTGTGTGCAAAAGGTTATTTGAGCCCTGCCACGAATGGATTTATAGGTATAATTGCCACGTCGAATGACCCTCTGTACATAGGCTCATTAAACTGGCCATCAGTCAAGAAGTCTAATGGAAGCAGGCTGACAGCAGGCCGCTGGGACCACACGGCTGTCTCCAACCAAAACTGCTCCCAAAAAGCAGAAGGCAACCGGGAAAGCCCCACACGGTGCTGCGTGCCATCCCCCAGGCAGATCCCCTGGGCAGGGAGAGGACAAGCTCCCTGCTCCCCACCCTGCATCACAACCTCTGGTCCCACTTCTGCTATTATTTCTGGGGTTTGCTCTCAGGGCTAGACTGCGAACAGACAGTAAACAAGGTTTGAGGGCAGTCTCAGAAATGTTTCACCCCTATCCTGTGGTTCTTTTCCACAGACTATGGAAGTCAGGTGATAGAGAGTGTAACCCAAGCTTTTTAAGGCATATAAACCGATTTGCTACCGATAAGGCAGTGCTCCCCCTTGTAGTATTATTTTTTCCCCATCTAACTAGGCCTTTCGTTTCCCAGCAGCCCTGAAGCAGAGCGTGTTTGTGGAGCCTGCAGCCAGTGCACCTTCTCTCTCAGCCTACTCACCCGCAGAGGGCACCAGCTGTCAGCGTAACCATGCAATATGCATCCACTTCATCCCACAGCAGCACGCAGTCTGAGGGGCTGCACTTTCCACTCAGCAGCAAAGCCAGATATTTTGTGCATATCGATGCTGTCATGTATAAGAAGAAAGGGAGCAGCAGAATGTGCGAAATGTTCTATTTTTAAAGCACATACTGTTCATTTGTTCTCATGCTGAGGCACCTGGCAATGCTTCCCACTTTGTGTCTAGCCCCCAGGAGCTGAAGTACATCAGTTCAGTGACATAAGGAACAGCCCCTCGAATATTTGATTTTTCAGTATGTAACAGAATGATACGCTGTCTAGGGCAAGGATGCAGGAAAATGTGCTGCTCTTCTGTTCAAATATGAGAAACAGGCACTCCTTGTAACGCATTTTTAAGAGCTACAGTTGGTTTTTAGTTGGTTCCTTCACTCCTCCAACCAATGGGATATTTTTCTCAAGGCCCCATTCCAGTGATAGGGAGATAAAGAACTTATACAGCAGACACCAGCCTCACTGATGAGAATTTTACTATTCTGGGGTCAAGATTTCAACCTATATTTCTAAGAAAGGATCCAGATCTAGTTTACTGAGCCTGTTTTCACATGTACAGCCAGAGAGGTAAGCGCAGGTTACACCCACCAGTAGAGTAAAACTCTATGGCCTTCTTACCCGCCTACCTCATTTCAAGCAGTGCAAAAATCCCAGCTATGTGCTACGTATGCAGAACAGCCAGAAAGTGAGAAAAAATATCTGCCTACCTCATATCCCACATTTGCACTGCCTCCTTTCCTTGGCATGCTTCAAGGGGACATGCAGGAATGCACTCAGGGAGAGGGACAGCTCACAGGACAGTAAAGAAAAGCAGTTTGTGCTTCCAGCCCACCAAGGAAATTGCTGTGGTTTTGCCTCTTTAAATATGAGTCCCAGAGCTAAGCTGAAAGGAGGTTTCACTCTTCATTCAAGCCTCTCTATCCAGTGGACCTCAGTTTCTGGTTCAGTTTTAATTCTGCCAAATATACTGAAAAATAGTAGCTAGAATGTGCCTCGAGTCCGAAGAGCGTGGAGGTTGTGTCTGATTTTTATAATCTTGTACCTAAAATAGAAAGTGTTAAACCAATACAATCTATGCTTTTTACTTCTATCAGATGGTCCCATACTTCTTTATCATAAACCATACAGATCGTTTTTGTCTCTGTAGAAGTCCAGCTCTGCAGCTTTTTGCAGCACCAGGGGCCCAGGGAGTGATCAGAAACTAGCATTACGTTGATAACACAGTCTAGTATTACAGCTCCTGAAGCACGCTTCCCAGTAGTGCAGATGAGCAATGCCAGGCCAGTATCTCGAGTTCCTAGCACAATGCACACATAACCTGTATTTCTGCTTTGGCTCTTTGGGTTAGTTCCTGCTAGCAGTCTCCCCAGCTAGTGGTGGCTGTTTGTGGTCTTTCCACAAAGCAGGAATTTCTCTCCCCACCCTGGAAAATAACACAGGCTGGGAGACTCAGTGCAATAGAATTAGAAAGGTAGGTCCAAAGTGATTCCTTTTTCCAAAGGAATACTTCACGGCAATTTACATCCAGACAAACAAGGACCAGCCAAGTTAGGGACAGGTCCTGCTTCCACAGACATACACGGGGGGGGTTTCCTGTCTCTGTTTCAACAGGAGCATGACTTAAAGCACATCTGCCTGTCCAATCTAGCAGACACGCAGAGTTCAAAAGGCACAGACTCATTTTCACATTTGACTCCCCCATTGATAACGGGAGTCTACACAGGCGGGCAGTGACACAAAGCAGTCAGTTTATTCAGAACGACATTTTAATACCATCTCGCCTTCCAAATAAATTAGCGAATAAAATCTCTAAATCATGAGGTGATCACAGGACAAAATCTTCCCACCAGAGAAAAGAAAATCAAACACTTTTTAACCTTGTTCTGGTTTCACTGATTTGTTTCCTCCCAAAACGTTAGGACTCTGCAAAATTTTAATCTGACTTGAATATCAGCGTGCAGTAAACAGCAGATTCTTCTCCCAATCAAATGTTGGTTACACGATCAAAAAGTACCAATACTTTAACAAGGGAATTGCTGCTACAAAATCCTGAGAAAAATATTCCTGGAAACGTTTCATTTGTTTGTTTGGTTTTTTATGCTTGTTTTGATATGTCCTGTCAGTCTGTTTTTCCTGGGTGAGTGGGTAAAAACAAACCAACAAATCATAATAAAAAGACTTTTCAGCAAGTTATCCCAAAGCACTACAAACCCTTAAAAATGAAACTTCGTACCTCTGTAAGATAGGGACTACACAAGCAGGGAAACCTGCACTGAAGGGCTCAGTCATTTGCCAAGATCTCACGAGGACTTAGTTAAGAATCTTGTGATGCTCAAAACCCCTCACAATTTTGTACTGAATTATTTACGATTCCAAAGATAATTACTGTTTAGATCTTGTTTTAGTGTTGTCATACTGGAAAGTAAACCCTCCACAAGATAGGAGGCTTTTGAGTAGAACAGTCTGAGCCATTATAAACCCTTTTCAGATTTAACTCATAATGGGGAGCTCTAGAACTCAATACTTGCATTGCTTCTCAGGTATTTTTATACTGAAAAGGAAGTGGTGCATCACTGTAAAACTGCAAAATAATGCTGACGTAGCAATGAGTACCAGCTGCATCACTAGAGAAGCCCAACTCCACAGAGTGTGTATCCCTTCTTTTGGTAAGTCTTTTCTTACTCCTTTTGTTTGATTTTAGATGTTGGTCTAAACAGATGACAGTGTTCCCAGACAGCTATTCCCAAGCAACTTGTCTTGCCCTCATGCCAGCAGGTGCCTCTTGGAGGGATGTAAAATACCTTTGCCACTGAGCTCGCGCTGCAGCCCTTGCACTGAGATTTGCCATGCTCAGAAAGCAGGCAGAAGGCAGCACCAGCACACTGAGCTTCTCCTTTCTGTAGTTTTCTGCTCATGCCATCTCTCTGCTCAGCCAGGATATGAGAAGCCCTCCTATCAGCCATCCCCAGCACCACACTATCAGGCAGCTGATCTAACTCTTTGCTTGCTGCTTTCTGTCCCTTTAATCACCAGATTCTTGATTAATAACTGTATGTTTCTGTAAAAGGGCAAAAATGCCTCTCTGTGTGAAAAAGTTTAAATATATAAAAACATTTCTCATAAAAATACTTAATAAAAAAAATCAAAATGCCCCATGAGCCTGTAAACATAGCCTGTAAATCTCTGTTAACTGGAGTCATTTGAAATGCAGTCTTTCAGGCTCTTTTCTGCCCCATCCAGTAAGATTTTAAGATAACGCATATAAACGCCACTTGTACTTCAATTCTCATCACTCCCTTCTTCTTCTTTGTTTCCATTATGACAGATCGTTTCTCAGTGTTGGCAATTTCCTTCGGAGATATCATTTGTCTTTGCTTTTAACAGAGTTCTGGATGGTCTGATTTTGAGGCTTTCTTACAGAGTGGGATCGAGGTCTGATTGGTAATAAAAGCAAAACCAAGATACTTAGAATGTGCATGTGAAAATACATAGACCTGGGAATAAAAACAGAAAGAGAATATTATCTGTTTGTAGGTAGGAACATGAATTGAACAACCTCATTAAGCCCATGTAGAATTTAGTGCTAAGGGACGAATGCAAAAAACATGAACATGTAAAGACCAAAATAAAACCCTGACTCTCTCACAGCCTATGCATCAATGAAAAATGTTGTCATGGATGTTAACAAGGGAAGGAATCAATCAGCTAACTCCAGAATCCAAAGTCTGACAGCTCAGATAAACTCACATAATTCAAACCTAGATTCACTCTGTTTCTCTTTAAATGTTAGCGTATACAAGGCTATGTTCTGAAAAAAAAAAAAAAAATCCTTCACAGACATCAAATTGTACCGGTTAAAAATAAAATAATCAGCTGAATGGGGAAAAAAAAGAAAGTATATTGAATGCTGAGATCTGAAGTAAACCAAAACATTCAGCTTTTACCTGAAGAAGGTAAGAAATTGGCAGATACAGAAAGGTCTTGTTTTTGAAGGCAACTACTCTCAGATATCCTTCTTTGATATCTTAGTAAATATCAAACATTTTATTTCAAATAACTTCACATTCACAAGATTGAAGAGAAATCAGAAATACTAAAATTGACCACATGAGGATGTGGCAGCTTGGAGAGGAACCAGTTTGGGAACAGTGTGGTCCAGCTCTTAACAATGGAGATGCATCTTTGTATGGTCTCATTTACACTTATTGCTGTAGTTATTAATATTGTTGTATTTTACTACCACTGTTAGGTATGCAAAGACCAAAAAATTTGTGTCCTAGTCCAAAGGCCTAAAATTTCCTTGATTCTGCATTTAAGTATTAATTACTTTGAAATTCACTAGGGAAAAAAAAAAAACAAAACATAAAGTTATGATCTAGCTTGGGACATGGGTGGAAAATAATTTTCTTTATTCAAAACTTGGATACCCAGTATCTTTTTTTGGATACTGGCATAGTAGTACTAAGTTTGCTACATGTGTTTTTTTCTGTTGTTTTAAGGCTAGCAATGTAATTTCACATTAATATTCACTATGGGTTTTTGTAGTACAAAGGGAACAAATTTTATGTGGATGGCAAATTTATAAAAGAGTTTAGTATTTTAGTCTTTTCTCTCTATTTTCATTCTGATTGCTCTTTACTACTTTTGTCTTGAAATAAGAAAATACAGACATTAACATGGTGCATGGGAAAGTGTTTTAGCAAAACTAGCCAAGACTTGGAGTCATTTTTATATGCTAAGTGTTCATTGAAGTCAAAAGTTTTATGAAAAAAGAACAGAAAAGATCACAATTCAAAACCTTTCAAACAGACTTAATGACAGCAGCTATCTTGACGATCAGTTTTGTTCTTATGTTAGAGGAATGAATCCTCTTTCTTCTTAATAAAAACTGTTGTTCTGACATTTTGCTGTGGAATCAAAGAAAAGCAAAGCCATGCAGTCCAGTCTAACTTCTTAAAGAAGTAATGCTCTCTCAGGCACGTTCCTTATCTCCTGCTGATCAGTCACCTCTTCTGCTCCATGTAGTAGGCAGCTGGAAACATGTTCTCATCTCACTGAGCCCTTCCTACAGCCACCTCACATTATTCTTAGCCTTTCCAGCCTTGACCACTTCTAAAGGTTGAGACCTCATTGCTTTGAAAAGGAAGCAGCGTATATTAAAAGTTAGATGAAGTGAGAACACAAAAAGGCTGAGAAGTAAGAAAGAAGAGCTCTGCCTTGGTGTTTGTAGCTTATTATGATATAGGAGTATAGAAATCACTTCTTACATTATCAAATATCCTGCCCATGCTGGTCTGGAGTGTTGTAGTCAGGAGGAGAGAACTTACTTGTAAAACTTAATTGTGGGCTCAACAGCCAGCATCACAAAGGGTGCAACAGTATAGCACACCGCAAGCTGTGTGACAACCCAGGTAGCAACATCATAGGCCATCTTGAGAGGCACTGATGAGAGGAAGTAATGTCTGCAATTGTTTCTTATCTGTAAGTCAAGGAGAAATAAAACATATAGAATAAACAAATTGAAAAAATTCATTTCTTAGGAAAATTCACACAAACATATTGTAATGTATGCATTGCACTATCCACCTAATGTTAGCATGAAAAGCACAGAAAGAAGGAAAGCAGGCAGAATTGCATTGACTGGCATGTTAAGATCCTATAGTCAATCAGTGGTGAACAGAAGAGTGTCCCAGCTCCTTCTGTCATACTCACCAGAGCAGACTCCCACGTTACATACACTGGACAATACCTTTGAGGGGGGAGTTGCTATGATTTGATTTTCTTCTCTTCCACTTTTGATTTAGCACTTCTAATCAACTGTGAAATGGTTATTTCAAATGAACAAGTATGTGTTTATATCTGCAAGTATACTCAGCTCTCCACAGATTTTGGTTTAGCTTCTCATCTTTGAAATGGATCCTCACAAATGAGAGGCAAAGCACACATTAAGACAGCATGTTCAACAAGGTGCTCTAGCCACAGGGGCTAATACTGACTGCTGGTTTAATGCACCTTTCAAATTGACCTGATTATCCACCCGTAATCAAACTCCAAGCGGCGCTTCCCAGACCTGCCCAAGTGGCTGGTTCAACCTGAAGGATCACCGGTGATAAATGCAGTATCAGTGAGACACAAAATCTGTTTGGCCAAGATAGGCCCATAAACAGAGCCCAGTTTTCCTCATCAACTGCATCCACATGATAGCACTCCAACTTAGGCTAACCGTTCAGCCTATCACAGTGTCTCATGAAAGACTGGGCTCAGAGCTCATTACAAGTCAGCACACACAGGACATGAACTAGCAGAAGTCTGGACTCAAGCTTAAACTTGAATGCCAAACTCTTTTGACTGCATTCATCTAGCCAGCAGCAGTACTTCTAACTGTACACTCATGCAATGTTTTCTCCGACAGCCAGGGGCAGCATTGCAGCACGGACAAAATTAGTGCGACTATAACTGCTGGGTTAGCTTGTAATTAGCATTAAGAACAAAGTTGCAGTGAACATCAACCCCTGCAAAAGCATGACAGAGCGTCCGCAGCAGGGACAAGCTGCTTGAATGTGCCAGGGCGGTCCCTGCAGTTGATAGTTGGATAGCATCTAGTAAGAGCCTTGGAATAGAACAAAAGGTACATACTGCTCTGGCTGCAAGTGTGATAAGGATTCCAGTGAGAAACGTAAAATAATATCCAGGATAGATACCATGCCACAGGGCCGACAGGACAAATGTTAAAACCGTAGGGTACCAAGGAGCTCTGTCATAACAAACACTGTGAAGAGGAGAACAAAATATGAGACTTCAGACAGTAGAAGAATGGAAACTGCACTTCAAATCCTTCTCATTCTTTAACGTCGCACTGTTTTCTTACATGCCTCCTCTTGCCTGTTACAGACCACAACATGAGCTGTCCTCCCTTTGTTTAATTGGAAGGTTAACTATAAAAAGTAGGCATGCTTTTATGCAGTGAGTATCCAAAAAATGTAAATATATTCCCAGCACTCATAGCAATCAAATAAATAAAATGGCAGAGGTCAGGCAAGACTACTATTCACTATTACACCTCTACACTGAAAGTACAAACTTCTCTACAAAACTCTGATGGTGAATCAAGAACAAGTAGAAGGACAAATAAATATCATCAGCCAACCCTTCCCTGGGAAACAGAAGTATTTTTAGGGACTGTCATCATCCTAGCATCTGAGAAATGCTAAGAACAATAGGGAGTGCCTTTGGCTATTGCAAAGCAGGAGATTTCTGTCAACTTTAGGAGCCCAAAATCTTTCTTCAAAGATGCAAGTGAATGATACCAGTCCAAGAATACTAGGAAGTCTGTGTATCTACCCAAGTTTTAAATGAAATGTTGTGTCTTCAAGAAAATAGTCAAAATAAAGCATTTCCTATCACATAATGTAAATTATGAAAAAATCATAGATAGTAAAATTAACTGAGTAGACAGTAAGATAACATTTAACAACAAAAATAGTAATGATAACAACAACACCATCATGCCATCGTTTCAGGCACTAAGCTAACTGACTGTATTCTGAGCTTTAATCATACCAAGAAGTGTAATAAGCAAGTGGAGACAGTTCCAGCTAAAAAATCGGGGTTTATGCTAGTATTTACATGACCCTTAATAGACTGGGTTTAAAATAAGAAACCTCTTCTCTATATTCTAAACAGAGGCTCAGGAGCAAGCACCTTGTGATAACTCCAAGCTGGACTACACTCTGAAGATCTGGACTTCTCTCCAAGTTCTAATTGAACTGGATCCCAGTGATCCAAAGAGTCTTGATTCTGCTAGTAAACATGGGAAACATAACATAGTACAGCAAAAATAACGGAGGCCAAGAGCAGCCTAAAAGATGACATCAAAAAATGCTATCGCTTTTTGTTTTGGAAGATCTGAACAGCTCGTTTGTGGCTAAAAAGTGGACATTTTGCATTTGCAGAAATAAAACTTCGTAGTACCCATATCACTGTATTTCACTAACTGTTACAGGCAGAGGGAACAAAGAAAGAACAAAAGACTGTATGGAGATTCACTGAAGGCATTTTTCAGGCCATCTAAACCCAAGCAAATGGCTGTCCCACTACACTTACCGTTTTAGCCAGGCAGCTGTCTGAATATTCCAGTTTTCAATGTACATTTTAAAACTTGTTGCAGTCTAAGAAAGAAGTTCACGTGAAATGTTAGTATTGAAACCTGTAAAATAATACTTGCATTTTAGATTAGAGAAGTTATACACATGAAAAATCTTCCTTCTAGTAGCTGATTATCATGAGGATCATGCCACAGCCCATTATTACACTAATGTATTTTGGGATGGACATAATCTAGGTTGACTGCTGCTAGCACTTGGCACTTGCTTTGTTTTGTAAAATTAAACATGATGCTTGATTATTTTTCAAACGATGGGAAATGTGAAGAGCTTTCTCCTTTCTAATGTTTGGCCTTCCCTAGAGCTCATAAGCAGCTTCATTTTTGGAAGGGAGATCTTGCTACCAATTACGCAATGTGGAATTCCCTAGACTGCCATTAGAAGAAAGTGTTATGAAAACTAAAATAAACACATTATTATTTGAAGGAGGAAGAAAATTGGAAAAACGTGGACAGAATAATGACAGGACTAAATTTAGAACCTAGCTTTCGATCTACTATCCAGCCTGAGAAACTGGAGTGGACTCCAGAGTCCTGGGGGAACTATTTGTACCTCCTCACAGCATCAGTTCCCCTGGCCTGAGGGAACTGCTCGATCCTGTACAGCATCAGCTCCCCTAACCCTGACCAATCCCATCTCTGGCAGTTCCCTGTCCCCACTCCTTGCTCCATGCTTGCTGACAGCATCTCACTAGGGTCTCCTCATCAAGTAGGGATAAATAACTAGTCCCTAGCGTTTCAGTGAAACCACACCATTTTGTCCTAACAGGTGAAGTCAAAGGAACACTAAAAAGAAAGAATAAAGACTAAAGTTCCTGAGGGAAAATACTCAGATATTTTTGTGCTTTCACACAAGAATCCTGAAGATTGGCACTTTACGCTCTGTTGATAAAGTTAAAAATGATTAGCAATTCCCAGTGCAGTACTGCCACATTCTAATTGCATTACTGCACCAAGAGAAGCCAAGAAAAATGTAATTTTGTTTCCAACTAGTACTGTCACTGTCTTTTGTCCGCCTTTAAGTCCCCCCTTAAACCAGCAAGAAAGTAAGCACTAGCTGTCAGAATATGTATGCTGCCAAGGTTTTCTTCAAATTTCCCCAACATGTTTAAGCACCTGTCACGTTTTAATGCCCACACAATTCATTTTACATGCTTGTCTTCATCCAACTACTATAAAACAAGTCAATTTGAAGTCGTATTTACCACTCAAGTTCCTAATCCTCATGTAGTTTTGCACATAAAAGTGGCGACTCCTGTTTAAAATGTACTGTACAGTCACACTTAAACTATAACTCCCAGATCTGCCATTGGTGTTTTTACACAAGAAACAAGAAACACAAGAACAAGAAACAGTTCAAGGCTTACATGAAATGACACACTCTGTAGAGCCTCTCTTCTCATTACATGACCAAATCAATTGAGGATGTTTTATTTCTTACTGACTCAGATGCTCTCTCAGATAAGACTGGGAAATTTGGAAAGCCACAGTAGATCATCACACCTGACAGGGCTTCTGAGGCCAGCATGACCCCTCTGCTTTACAATCCTGGAGATAATTTCTCCACTCCAAGCCCTGTTATTAATGTAAAGGAAAAAACTTCCATGGGGCCCACAGTTCAGCAGGTAGAGGGGAGTTCCTGTTTCTTTTGTTCAACTTGACTGAAGAGCATTGTCCACACTTCACTGCCCTCCTTTCAACATGAATTGCTATAGCCCATCCAGCTAGGAATTGTCTCCTGCCCCAAAACCAAGTCAGATATTGATTCAAGATCTCAGAGTGGCACTTAGGCTGCTGTCACCATTGAGGAGTATAAAGCATTTCTGGGATGTGTATTCTGTACCACTCAAGGGGAGATGTGTACAGAGGATTACAGTAATGAAAAAGGAAATAAGTGAAAGGGAAAGAATGGAAAGAGAAAGACAGAGATAAATGATATTGAAAAATTGAGAATGTACAAAGATAGTTCCAGCTTTGGCATCTTTCAACATTTTTTGACTAAGATTTACAAGAGCCATTTTGTTTTTGAGAAGAGCTATTACAACACATTTGCTTATTCACAGGTCACTCAGCCATAAAGCAATCAAACTGTTTTAATATGCTTTTACTTTTAAAAGCATAACTATAGAATTACAGGGGCAAGTTTCCCCTGTCAAAGCAGCTTTTAGAAAAAACACTTTCAAATGTGAACATTTTCACGTCCCCCTCGCATTCAGATAACATTCTCTGGGGCAAACAAATAATGATACTGGGCATCACAAGCATCAAAGAAAAAATAAGAGTATTTCACAAAAGACTAATGGACATTAAACGCTATAGTAACAAGAAATTCATGTGATGTATGTTTGAGAAAGCACACAGTTTGCTGGATGGAGCTTCAGATCGGTTGCCATCTAAGCTCAGCAAGGCTCTGCCAGTTTCCATTCAGGTTTCTCTGTATCTGTTACAACTCTCACCCCTGTTTGTTCCTATTTACAAGAGGCACTCCAGCTACGTGCAGGAACCCAGCTCCCCCATGTGTTTGTGCAGTGTCTGCTGATGACAGCCTCTCTCACTACCGCCACTCATGTCAATTGGGCTATGAAAGAGGAAGACTGCTTGAAGTAGATGGATGGAATACACCGCAGATGGTGAAGAATCATGGCTCTGAGCAATTTATTGACCCACTGAACTCAGCTACAGTCTACAGTAATTGACTGCTCATTTATTAAACATTTGATTAATCATTTATTAGCCCTCTATAAACTATTTACAAATGCAACCCGAACACAGAGCATTACAAAGGCTCTGTGACAGATGCTATTTATCTGCCCAACAGATAAAATACAAAACCTCTCCAAATTAAAGATAGCCAGCCTGATAGCATGGATTTATTTTCTTTCCAGCAAACTATCTCCCCACTATCATTCCTATTTATCTGTAGTCATGCCAATATGGTAACTCCTTTAACTCACCTCAATGTTCCAGATATTTAAGTTGGACAACAGGTCCCAATGGAAAACACCTCTTTCATCAACTCCACTGAATCCATACCCAGCTGCATTGTTGACTGCATCTGCTGCAATATGAAAGCAAAATGGGTCAAATCGGACTGCTGGAGAAGTGTTTTCTTGCAACTGAATATGGCACTAAATGTTCAAGTCATCTGTGTAGAAATTAGCATTTTTTTCAAAAATAAGTTTGCCTTGGCAAAGGGATGACCTAGATGAGGGGATTGAGTATACCCTCAGTACATTTACAAACTAACTCAGGAGGATGTGTCTATCTGTCTGGGGGTAAGAAGGCCCTTCTTAGGGATCTGGACAGGCTGAATTGCTGGGCTAAGGTCAATGGGATGAAATTCAACAAAACCAAGTGCCGGGTCCTGCACTTCAGCCACAACCCCAGACAACGCTACAAGCCTGGGGCAGAGTGGCTGGAGGACTGCATCAAAGAAATGAACCTAGGCGTGCTGGTCAATGCTTGGCTGAACATGAGCAAGCAGTGCGCAAAGTAGCCAAGAAAGCTGATGGAATCCTGGCTTGTATCAGTAATATTGTTGCCAGCAGGAGCAGGGAGGTGATCATCCCTCCATACTCAACACTGGTGAGGCTGCACCTCAATTACTGTTCAGTCTGGGGCCTCTCATTCCAGAAACAACACTGAGGCTCTAGAGCATGCCTGAGAAGGGCAATGAAGCTGGTGAGGGGTCTGGAACACAAGTTGCATGAGAAGCGGCTGGTGGAACTGGGATTTATTCTGGAGAAGACTCAAGGGAGACCTTACTGCCCTCTACAGCTAAAGGAGGTTGTGGTGAGGTGGGAGTTGACCTCTCCTCCCTTGTAGCTAGTGATAGGACTAGAGGAAACAGCTTCAAGTTGCACCACAGGAGATTTGGGTTGGATATCAGAAAAAAATTCTTCTCTGAAAGAGTGGACACTGGAATAGGCTTGCACAGGGAGGTGATTGAGTCACTGTCCCTGGAGGCGTTCAAAAAATGTTTAGATGTTGTACTACAAGACATGGTTTGTGAGAAAATACTGTTGGTAGGTGGATGGATGGACTAGACGATCTTGGAAGTCTTTTCCAACCTCTGTGAGTCTATGATTCTATGATTTGTTCTTCCCTGTTTTATTACTATTTACCCACATAAAAACATATTTTCCCTTCTGCTTATAAGCTTCTTTTAAGTATTGGAAGGCTGCAGTGAGGACTTTCCAGAGCATTTTCTTCTCCAAGCTAAACAATTCCAGCTCCTTCAACCTTTCTTCCAGCCCTTTCCTTGCTCCAGCTCATTGACCACCTTAGTGGCCCTTCTTCAGCAGCTCCACATCTTTCATTTCCTGGCAGCCCAGGTCTGGACTCAGTACTCCAGCTGGGGAAGAGTAGAGAGGGGCTATCACCTACCTTGCACTGCCCCTCTTTCACTGCAGCCCAGGATACTGTTGGCCTTCCAGGCTGTAAGCGCATACTGCTGGCTCACGTACAGCTTTTTGTCCACCAGAACCCCCAAGTCCTTCTCCACAAGGCTGTTCTCAATGAGTTCTTTTATCAGTCTGTATATATACCTGGGATCGTCCTGACCCAAGTGCAACACCATGCACTTGGCCTTGTTAAACTTCATTTTGTCTATATAGGCCCACTTTTCAAGCATGTCCAGGTTCCTCTGAATGACATCCCTTTCTTCAGTTGTATCAACTGTACCATTCAGATTTGTGCTGTCCACAAACTTGCTTAGCGTGCACTACAACCATCACCTATGCCATTGATAAAGACATTGAAGAACACTAATCCCAAGACAGACAGACCCCTGTGGGACTCCACTCGTGACCTCCCTCCACCTGGACATAGCATCATTGACAAGAACCCACTGGCTGCAACATCCAATCAAGTATTTTTCCCTTGAATAGCCAAGCTTTCACATCCATATTTCTCCAATTAAGAGATAAAGACATGGTGTGGGACCATGTCAAAGACCTTGCACAAGTCCAGGTAGACAAAATGAGTTGGCATTCCTTTGTCCACCAATGCTATTACTTCATCATAGAAGGCCATCAGACCCGTCAGGCAGCATCTGTCCTTGGTGAAGTTGTGCTGGTTGTTTTGCATCACCTCCTCATCTTGCATGTGGCTTAACATAGCTTTCAGGAGGATCTGTTACACAATCTTCCCAAGTACAGATGTGAGTTTCATTAACCTGTAGTTTCCTGGGTCTTCTTTTCTCACTTTCTTAAAAATGCGAGTGATGTTTCCCATTTTCCAGTTACCAGGGACTTCACTTGACAGACAAAAATTTTCAAATACAATGGAGAATGGCTTGACTATGGCATCAGTCAGTTCCTTCAGGACCCTAGGAAGCAGGTCATCTGGTCCCACAGTCTTGTACACATTCAGCCACACGAGATGGTGACTTGTTCTCCTCTTACAGTGGGAGGGATTTTGCTCCCCTGATCCCCACCTAGAGGTTAAGGGACACAAGAGGTGTAGGAAGCCTGACTGCCAGTGAAGACTGAGGTAGAGAACTTGTGGAGTAAATCAGTCCCTTCCATTTCTGCCAAAGCCAGTTTTCCCTTTTTATATATCAGAGAGGGTACACCCTCCTTTGACTGTCTCTTCTGACCAAGGTAGAATCATAGAATTCTAAAATCCTTAGAGTTGTAAGGGACCTCAGAAGGCAATCTAGTCCACCTCCCCTGCAATGAACAAAACCACAGCTAGATCCTGAGCCTCATCTTGGAAGACTCCAGGGACAGAACATCAACTATGGCACTAGGTTATCTACCTAGCACCTCATGACCCTCACTGTACAAGATTGTTTCCTTATATCTAACCTAAATCTATCCTCTTTAAGCTTGAAGTACCTGTAGAACACTTTGCTATTTTACACATACCTCACCACGTTCAGTTCCACTTGTCTCACAAATTAATATTTTCCCTAAAAGAATGTGAAGTGCTGGGACTTCCAGACAGGACTCAGAAAAACTGTACTGTCCCCAAGACATGTTCACCATTTCACTGAAAGTTACAACATGGTTGTTTTAATTAGGACTTTTATTCTCACTTTGGCAAACAAAGCATTTTGCTGAACTCACTGCTTAGTGTCTCACTAAATATGTGTAAAAATTATTCTAGTGTAATTATGAAACTTTAAGAGGAAATTGTTACATTGACTTTCCAGGTGAGAAGATGAATAATCCATCAGTCTCCAGAGGCAGAAGATGTCAGGCAAATCAGAAGAGATTTTACACACATCTCCCTACTTCAGTGGGAACCACCGCCAGCAGGAAGATGCGTACATCTTCCGAGTGAACTACAGGTCTACAGACTATTTTATTTCATTGCTTTCTCACAGTATCAGACCTTTTCACCCTCCTTCCCAGTTATTAAATGAATTGTTACAAAAATAAGTGATGTAGCCAGACTTACCTAATGTCCATGCAAAGTAATACTTTGGTTTTGCTGACTGCGTCACAACATACAGGTAACCAAGTCTTGTTAAGAAGGGTGTTCTATCAAGAAATTCATCATCAATAATATATGCCATAGGAAAATTCTTGGTAAGCGTCAAGAATAAAACAAGAGATACCAGCGTGATACACAACTTGTACATCACTGCTCCCTAAAAAATAAATGACAGTGAAATGTTAATTAGAAGCATTTGCTTGAGAGAAGAAAAAAGCAGTGCTCATGACATGTAAAAATAACATTATTGGAGAACCAATAAAATTAGCAGTGACAACATAGACAATAATTAATTTAGAAGATGTAACTAAAAAAAGCCACAGTCCAAGCTCATGTCTGACATAGCTTCCTGAACTAAATAGAGATAGGTACAAACAAGAAATAGAAGTGAAAATTGGCTGTGAACTTCAGAGACATTAGTTAGTAGAGGTCCTAAAATGAGAAAAACTGACAAAAAAATTAAAAAAAGAAAAAAAAGAAAGGAAAAAGCTTTACTATATGCATTGCCATGTTTTAGAATGAAAGATGGGATTCTTCCTGGAAGCCAAAAGCATCAGTATTCAGTACAATGGCTGGCCTTACTGTCCAGCTGCCATCCAGATGTCTTGCTAAAATCAAAGGTCAAAAAAAGCATACATCTCATACAGCAGTGTACTTTCCCATGACATAGGGTATCTGCTACGCCACACTGCTTTCTATTACTACCCTCTAGCTTCTTAAATACTAATTGCCAGTCATGTCAGTAGTTAGAAGCTTGATTTCATGTAGGCATTGGGAGTAAAAATTGCTTGACACGAGCACAATAAAAAAGGTAAATGAGGCACTTGGGTACCATGTAAAAATTGACTCACGCAATATCAAGAGATTAGTAAAAGTGTAATATGTTATTGTAGCAACAATGCACTTCGGAAAATATAAAAACTTCCCACTATGCATTAGTAAACTAACATGTATTTATTTTAAAATGGTTACAATGCAGATTTCTATATTCTCTGCAGACTTGCAGGTAACACAGCGAGGGAGTTATTCTGATCGCAGTAAGACTGGTGTAAATCTGAAGTAGCCCTACTGAAGTACTGCAGAGCAACTGGACATACTGCAGTTTCTCATCAGCCATGATTCTTGCACTCCTAACATATTCTGTATTACAAGCAGGATTTGACTTTGCATTCTGACACATGTGCTGTATTCATCTGCCTGGAGCTGAACTGCAATTCATATTTATTAGAACGTGTAGAAAATTCCCACTGCTGCATAAAGGACTCCCAGTGACCAATGACCTGTTCTGCAAGCAAAATATATTTGGAGAATTCAAGGGAAGATACAGCCTCTTCACCCCTGACCCTGCGATGAAAACAGCATCCACTTTACAGAAAACAACAAAAAAAATAAACAACACACTAACATTTACTGGAAAATTAAGTCAAAAGTTTTTTTCCCCCTTTATTTTTAATTATGAGAATTCTCATTTTCCCTGCAATCAATCTTTGTCATCTTAAAACTTACAGTTGGCGAAGGATCAGGGAGTCTGTCATAACCCTTCTGCTTCCAGTTCACTTCTAATAGTTTCATGTGCACGTGCCTCCCTTCAATAAAAGCTATATAATCCTTATAATTGCTGCAAGGTCCAGCTATGATGCTCATAAAATTGAGGAGATAGCTTAAATACTCCAGTAAAGAAGGTCTTGTCCTGTAAAAATCATCCACGTACAACAAAACAAAAAAAAAAAGATACAACACAAGGAACATTTTAATGGACACTTTGAGTTGTACTGTCTGCTTCTGTCCTCTCCTGCCTCTCCCCCACAGCTGAAAGCTCACTTTTTTTATCTTTTTTTTTTTTTAAAGATGAATCACAGCTTTTCTTATATCCCAGTGCTGTCTGGAAGATGGTAGTCAGAACAAGGATAATCAGTAATATGGAAGTGCATAAACCCCAGGTGAACAAATGCTACCAACCTGAAAAGCTGTAGTTTTATTACGAGAAACATTTAGCTTAAAAATACTCATACATCTAAGCATCTACTCACTATCAAACTGACTTGTATGTTACAATCAGGCCAGAAGCAGCAACAGTGAAAAGCTGGTGCTGTTCTGGACATGTGCCCAGTAAGTCATGGATGAGTAAGGGCTAGAAGACCACCAGCTGAGTAATGTCAGTCCCACCAAGCTGTGCAAGGCAACAGTTTGTGTTGTTATGCAAACTATAAGGCAGGGAGCTTTTAAGACACAACTGCCAAGCCTGACAGGAGCTCTCCGCCACCCTTCTGAAAGCAGCTGCCTGTACAGTTCAGTCCTCCAAAAAAAAATGGAGGCGTGTTATATGAGACTCACAGGAACAGAATGAAGAGGCTCTCTGTCCTTCTGCGCAAATAAAGGAAGTAATTGCTCATATTGCAACGCGAACAGGAAAAGGAAGTAGGGTGAAAACATTTAAATCAAAAGGCATCTGAAGAAAAAATAGAAGGTTCATCTAATCTGCTATTTCCAGTTTGCAGTGCATAACTCACAAGTTCCTTTGGAGGTTTTAGCATTAGGTGTAAAATGACTGAAACAGATCAGTAGGTCTGAAAAGAAAGATGTGCAGGCCTCTCTCCAGTAATGTAGTTTCTGAAGTGTTGAGCTTCTTCTATTTATGTGGCAGAAAACATGAGTACTTAAATTCTGTACTGAGACATAGTGCTCTCTATTAACATGCTAACAGTTCGCAGATTAAAAGGGAATCCTGAGCACAGTGTTTTAGGACTCTCTTGTCCAAGACACAGATGAGCATACATAAGCAAAAATCTACTTAAAATTCTTACTGATTTAAACAAATTTCTAGCAGAAAACCTAAGCAACAGTTAAGCAATTGCCCTTGCATACTTTTATTCTGAAGTGGAATTAGTTTGAATAAACAGTCAGCTTAGCCAGGATTTTCTGCATTCACTCTGTTGGCTATTGTAGATGCTTGTGTCTGAATGATACATTTCCTGCCTGAAATAATTTCACAGAAAGATGCAGAGAACAATTTGGGGGTGAGGCTCATCTTTTCTGTTGTGCAAAATAAGAACAGTGATTTCTGAGAGTAAAGTTAAAAAGTAAGATTAAAAATAAAGTCATTAGTTTCAGCTTAGATTGTGTACATGGGTGGGTGGGGAGACATGAGCAATCCATGAAAGAATGTACAGAGGATGAGTGAGAAAAAAGAACAGACCAAAAATAGAGGGAAGACAAAAAGCTGTGTTACCAAAGGGGATTTAAAGCTCCTCAATTATGATTTGTCTACCACTGACACTTGAGTTATAGGCACCCCCTTCTACATTACAAGCTCCTCTACTGTACAAGGGAAAAAAAAGCCTGACTAGAATTAATCGTATGATCACAAGAGCCCTGTGCAATGGAACAATATTCCATGAGCTTTAAAAATAGGCAAAAAGGTATGGGCCAGGGCAAAAGTTACATAAGCCTCCTCACAAGAAATTTGTTTCTCAAGAAAGTACTCTCAGAAATTCAGAGGCAGATTTTTTGAGAGCTCTACTTTCTGCCTTAGAAACAATTTCCTTTGCCTTCAACATATTCTCCAAGGGGAAAAGTAGCAGCATATAGTGATGCTAATTTTCCCGAATAAAATAATTCACCTGTATCCTGCAACTGTGTTACAAGACAAGAAACAAATTGTTTGTGCACATGATCAACGTGCGTCTCCCCCTGAAACATGAGAAGACAAGTCACAGAACTTGAAGGACTAGGAGCATCAACATTACGGTGGGAGTCAAGAAAAATAAATTTTCAGTATCTGAGAGTTATGGTGAAGAAAAGCAGTACTTTAAGTGTCAGAGCCAGGTCAAAATGGATTTTTAGTATATAGTTTGCCAACAGAGGAGGAGTGTTCTGTTGTCAAAAAACAGCATATCAGAGATAAAATGAAGAAAACAGGCAAAAAGTCTACACAATACAACCTTAGCTTGAATGTAAAGGGCTTGAATCAGCAAAGGCCTCTTCTGTTGTACTTGGAGGATACATCTAAGTCAATGAGATGATGCCAAGTATTCAAGAGCTTTACAGACAAGCACAGGATGATAAAGGTTCAAGTCCTAGGCTGAAGAAATAAGGAATATAGCAAAGCTACGTTCATAGTACGAGAGTAGCAACAGTACTATTACAAAAGCAAAATTCCTCAAGCAAATAGAAAAGGCAGAAAGCTCTTTTATCCCACCCAGGAAGCAGGTGACATTTTCACGACTAGACCACCAACACTGAAAAGAAAAAAAAACAAAAAAACAAAAACAAACAAAAATCCTAAATGTCTTAAGATGAAATTCAACATATCAATGGGGAAATTAAATTCTTACTTTACAGCAAGTCGATTTTGCTCTGCAGTAAGTTCCTCAGCTTTTCGCCCTATTCCTAGAAAGAAAAGTCACATTAGATCTTTTTGAAAGCCATCTCCAAAGCCCTATGTTTGCATCTCATAGACAAGAAGTTCCTAAACCCATAGGCTTCAAGATTTCTTTGTCACAGGCAGTTTAACATTGCTCAATTCCAAACTTTTAGGTCAAGTATATTCGTACTCCCTTTATCCTGTTCCTTATCTCATTCCCATTTCTTCACCCCAGATATGCTTCCAGGAGAAGCAGCCATGGTATTCTCACACAGACAATGCAAGTCGCAATGCCACCAACTGGCAGCAACCCCCAGCAGCCTCTGCTGACAGTCCTGTGCTGGAAAAACCTGTTCCCAGAAGCTGCTGGCTCATTTAAGCTCCAGCCTCCTGCTGTCTCCTTGGTGAGAAATAGAGCATTTCACAGCAGGAGGATCAGGCAGTGGAAGAGAAATGGGCTCTCAAGAAACAGAAGCTTCATGAGTGTGAACTAGCAGCGTGGCTGCCTGCTGCCGGAGTGAGCTGAAACTCACACATCAGTAATAGCCTGGAATTGTATAAGGTCCAGATTGGAAGAGTAACCTACTGTTGAGTTCATTAGACCTTTGGGGCCAGACTCGCTGTCCCAAGAAACCTATAGAAAAATCTTGTATAATGGCCAGCTTGTAAACAGATGTTGCTTACAGCAGCAAATATCTTAATAACCTCCACTCTGAAGCCTTAGCTGTGAGAATTCCTGCCAGCTTCAGCAGAACTCACCATGAAATGAGTCACAGCAGTTGTTGCTATGCATACATACGTAGATCTTCACTAGATCAGGGGCTTTAAATCACTTATTGCTACAGTTCTCCATGCACTGGCCATAATTATTGATGCATGTATATAAGACCCATTACCTAAAAAGACTGCAGATCACGTCCCTTCACTCTTCGCTATTTCATTTCCTCAATACTGAGAGGGTGCAAGCTCCAGGGAAACAATCAAGTGCTTCAGGAGCTGGTTATCTTGTCTATTTCCATTTAAGGACAGCTGCATCAAATTTTTACAAATTAAATTTGTCACATGTACTCGAACTGCAAGCTGTCTCCATCTGAGCAACCATTCCATGCATGGACAATTCACAATTTAATAAGCCTTTTCCATCATCATTAATCTGTAGGAATTTTGGTTTAAGATGCTCCTGTCCCATTCGCTATCTCTTTCCTTCTCCCTTTTCATTTACCTTCAGAATTCTAGGGGTACATATAGGCTGCACATCGCTGCAGTGATACCTGAGCTGGCTGGCTGGCTTAAATAACAGGGGCAAAGAAGCCTCAACAACATGAAAGTTAACAACAAGGTCAATTAGCCCACGCAGACCTTCAAGCTCCCCTGCTGTCCATGGGCATCCACGGTGCAGCAGTAGATGTGGTCTGACAGAATGTGCAGTCTGTGGAGAAGCTTCCTCAGGCTCAAACTCTGGACCAGAGCTGCAGCCTACGGAGAGGAAGCTGCGGTGGAACAGGAGGTCTGGGGGAGCTGCCACCTGTGGGGACCTGTGCTGGACCAGTGTGCTCCTGAACGGTGGGCCCTGTTGGAGCAGTGCTTAAAGAGCTGCAGCCTTTGAGAAGCCCACATAGGAGCAGATTGGGAAGGAAAGCATCCTGTGGGAGGGACCTCACCTGGAGCAGGGGCAGAAAATGGCCACGAAGGAGGCATTATGAACTGACAGCAGCCCCATTCCCTGTTCCCTAACATTTCTTAGGGGTGGGAAATACAAGAAAGTGAATGGAAGGAAAATGTTGTTAGTTCGCTTTTTGGTTTTCACTACCCTAATCTGTTACCAATAGGAATTAGTCTCCTTATGCTAGTCTGTCTTGCCTGTCACAGCACCTGATGAGTGATCTCCTCATCCTTATTTCAAACTGGGGTCCTTCGTCATTGGATTTTCTTTCCCTCTTCCTCTGAGGAGGAGGGTGTGAGGGAGCAACGTGGTGGATTTCAGTTGTCCATCAAGGTGAGACTACAATACAGACCCATTCAATGTAAACTTGGCTTGCAAATGATAGATCTTGCAGGCCGTAGCAGATACCACATACATATTTAGTCATCCATAACTTATAATACAGTGGGCCTCAGACCATTGGAAGTTCACACTGCAACATCAACAGGCATAAGCAATAATAATATCGATGACAATTGGCACTTCTAGTCTTTGTTGTCACAGCAAAGATTAACAATGAAGACAACACTATTTTGCCTGCAACTGTGCCTTTCCCAGGGAAAAAAGCAATTCTGCCTCCCACAACTCACTGAATATATAATAGAATGGCTTAGATTGAATTAGATGATCTTTGAGGTCCTCTTCAAACCCTCCTGCCATAAACAGGATCAGGTTGCCTAGGGCTCCATCTCACCTAGCCTTGAATGCCTCCGGAGATGGGACTCCCACAACCTCTCTGGGCAACCTGTTCCAGTGCCTCACTATGCTTTGAGTGAAAAGTTTCTTCCTAACATCTAACCTAAGTCTCTCCTCTTTTCGTTTCACGCCATTCTCCCTGCCAATATATTTTATGCTGTGAAAACAACTGACAGCATAAGCCTTCTGTATCGATTTTAATGGCTGAAGCTACAGATCAAATATAGCTCTTGATTTTTGAGAGTCAAAAATTGCTTCAGAAAGCTTAATAGAGATGCACTATAGAATCTAACAGTGAATGCAGATACAAGATATAACCCAAACTGCAGGCCAAAGAAGCAGAAACTGAAAGAGGAAAAATTGTTGTCTTCATTATTGAAAGGACAGTTTGATTATAGAGAACTGATCAAAACTTGAAATCCCTTGTTCTTCTCTACAAAGCATTTTTATTCTTCACTCCGAGCAGCTCACATTCATCTACTTCATTATTCAACCACAGAATATACTAGGAATAAAAATGCTCTCTTCAGGACAAGGGAAGAAATTCCCTTCCTTACCATCATGTAGTTGGCATGCAAGTGTTGTGATCTTCTGTGTAATTATCATCAGTGGACTGTAACAAAGACAGAAACAGCAGTTACACATCTTGTAATACAAATTATTCTCAACTTTCTTACTGAATGTCTTTATCCCTTTAAAAGGCATAACTGTATTAGCAAGAAGTGGAAAACATCCAATTAAAACTGAAGGAGTAACTCAGGCATAAGACAATTGCCTGAGTTCAAAACAACCCCACAGTAACTTGCACTGGAATTTTTAATTGCTAAGCGCACACAAAGCCTTATTTTATGCCCCTCCACCCCACAGCGGTGCAAATTGTAATTCAGAAGAAATCATGCCACTAAAGACTACCAGCTCCTGCAGCTCAGAGCGTTTCCTTCCACTCAAAGACCAGATTCAAGCCCTGTGGGATGCAACAGCAGAATAAAGCAATATTGCTGTAAAATAACGCTGCCTTTCCTTGCTGTTACTCTCCAATCATCTGTTTCCTCACTGCCCTAAACAAACGCCAACTCTGCAGATACACACTCTTATTTCCATATGTGAATAGTCCAATTGTTGAAGTGCAAATACCAGAATAGCTGTCGGCATGACACAACATCCCCCGTGCTTCTTGGCTTTGTGACTGCCGTGTGGACAGCCAGCCTATCCAACTGGGAGCGTTTGGCACATGGCATCTGGAGACTCCCAAACACACGAGCTAGCTGAACCTGAGCCAGGTTTATAGCCTACGGTGCCAGCAGCTTCAGGGCCAACCAAACAAGCAATATACAAACAGACACTGCGTTCAATAGTGCTGCTTATATTTCCAATATCTGGCTTTACAGAGGTTCTAAGTACTGTAGGCAAACGTGGGCTACCACAGCTAATGAACAAGGAAAATAAAATAAAAAAAAAAAAAAAAGGCAAAGAACAGCTTTGTAAGTAGAAAGAAGAGGAACAAACTGTGAGAAAAATCAATCAATCAATCAGACCCTCACACGGAGAGGCTCCATAATTGCTATCCACTGACAGCTTTTAAGTGCTGTAAAGTCCTAAACCCCAAATCCACCATTGAGCGCCTATAATATGGAAGAGTCCATCTCAGGGAAAGTGAGCGATGAGCATGTGCTGCCCTTGCCTCCCTATATTATTCTGCCAGCACAGGGTGCCCTCTAAGAGCCACTGGGCTGTGAAGGGTGTTGAAGACATGTAATTACTCTTAAAGTATTATTTACAAAAATTACATGTAACACCAGTTCCACCCAAGAGATCTGATTTCTCTGAAAATTAATATAATGGATTGTTTCTTACCTGGATCATAAATTATCAGCATAAGCCATATGAATTTCAGCTTGAACATTAATGATGGCTTCAATACAAGTTAGAGGAGGAAAGAGGAAACCTATTTACAGAGTTTGACTGGTATGGAGAACTTTTTCAAGACAAATAGATGACCACTAAAAACTGTATGGCTTGTATGGCTATTTATTTTAAACAGTGTGATACATTTTCTGGGATCCAATGAAAGAAAAAAAAAAATGCTGAAGGCTATTTTTAGCTCAAGCATTGTATTTACCCCATCCGCTTCTGAAGATAAGGAAAAGAGTTGCATTCAATGACATCCCTGTCTAAAATAACATTCAAATATTAATATTCTGCATGGTTTTGTAAGAGATTCTGAACGTAAATCAACCCACAGGCTACAGTCAAATGTAAACCCAAAGGCTAGATAAACTGTGTAATCTGATCATCCTGCTCTGACAAATCAAACTGATTTTCAAGATGATTAATCTGCCGAACATGGTAAAAAAAGAATTACAGAAAAAGATATTTTTTTCATTGAAGTGGTCTCTCATTTTTTTTATACTAAATATGTCTGATCTGTTTCAAGAGTCTACACATAATTCTGTGTGGGCAGAGTAATTTGCATTTTCTAACCAAAGCCAGAGAACACGTATTATCAGACATTATTTTAGTCAGAAACTATTTTTATGGTTTCAGAGCTATACTCTTGAAATATCAGTAAAAACACTTGCACACAAAATCCAGAACAAGCTTTGATATATATAAATCTGGAATACAACTGTAACACAAGTGCTTGTGCAGTATTAATTATTGGGTCATCTAGATCAACGACTACAGCTGAAGAATTGACAAATCCAGTCATGTCCTTTCTTCATTGTCCAGGCAGCTATAATAATGTGAAAAAGTCATTTCAAGTTTTATTCCAGTTCATCTTTCCATTTTATGAAAGTTTTCACCAGTACTTAACACACTCTATTTCTCAGGTTCTCCCATTCAAATTCTAGCTATTCTTTCAAAGATACGTAAATCCCCATCCTTTAAGGATAAAATAAAGCAGATTTTTTAATCCTTAGGAGAGACAGAGACTTTCAGTGAACCAGCAGTTCTACTGAGATAAACACAGATCTTTATTTTGTCAGTACTTGACCCTTAAACTCTACGGGCAAGCACTAACACTTGCTTAAAACCGCTTTGATTTGTAGTGTGCCTGTCTCACAGCAAGCACTTTATGCTGATGCTGAGGTGCACAAATTTTAACCTCAGGCTCACAGCCAAAATTCTACGCCTTTAGGTGACTAAATTTAGACACTTGACTTTGAAGATCAGGCCCCCCCACTGTAAGGCAGAGAGATCCAAAACACAAACAATTCTGATGTGCTGATTAACCAATGGAAGCAGGAGCATGGACTGCTTTAAAACCGAACATCATGTAAACACAGAGACGACAGAGGTCATTTTTATCTATATTAGGAATTCATTGTCTCATTCACAGCACATTGTAGCCCAGTAGAACAAATGAGTCTCACGTGCATTTTTATCAGAGAAGACACACAGTCTCCCCTCCCTCAAGCCTGAACTCCAGAGAAGACATCAAACTTGACACCCCTGACCCACGGCTGGGAGGACAACCTTCAGAATGGATCTGAAGAACATTTAGTTCTGTCTCCTGCCACTTTCGTGTTACAGATCCACCCATCTATTCCACATCCTGCTTGGGAAGATGGAAACCTGCTGTACGCGAGCAACAGATGACACTAAATCTTTCACAAGATCAGTATCAGGGATCATCAGACGCTTCACACAGTGAGTGAGCAAGGTTTCAGGTGAGCAGGGAGTATCTTTTTCCTCTTTCATCCATCAATCATTTTCCCTCTGGGGGCCCAAGAATTCACCACAAGAGAAGGCATGGCACAAAGCTACAGCAGCACTGGGGCTCTCTGTCCTCCTGTCACTCCACTGAGGTGCGGGGTCACCCCTTCTGCACAACCACAGCTTGTCCCACTCCTCCCTGCAATTCAAACATTGCTCACACACAAAGAACAAGTCTAAAACTGCTTTTGTTTCTTCAGAATAAAAAATAAACACATTCCTACATCTTCACAAAGCAATGCATGAGACTGCAAATCTTAAATACAACATTAAAGTCAGACAAGAAAAGTAACCTTATTTAGCGAAAAAAAACTGAACAAACAAAATAACATCATTTCCTAAATATGCACAGGAGTTCTGATTTTTAGAACTTGGCAATATCAGAGCACTGAAGAAAGGGATTTAACAAAACCATAAAATTTCCAGTGACCTTTTCTTTCTCCCAGACTGAGATAAATGCATGAGTTATCAAGAGTGGGACAAACTGTTAGGTCAAAACTTTAAAGCTTAATAATTTAAACAATGTTTAAAAGACAGTCTACCTACTTGCATTTACAGATAGAGCATGAAGGTATACCCTCAGGAGTAGAGCATCTGAAATAAAATATGTATTTAAGAAGCCCAAAACAGTTGAATCTTGTTACGTCTGAACACCTTCCAACTGCTTTGCAGCTACTTTATATGTTGTATAAATGCACGTCCTCTTCTTTTCACCTGTACTGCTAAACTCTACGGTTACAAACTAGCACAGAAATACAGAATTAGATTTACCTGTACTGTGATTTTTTTCCCTCAGATTTATTAATCACAAATTGTAGCTGTATTGTACCTTCCATACACAAACCATATTAGCCAACTTTTAATTAAGAATTTCCAGGAATTCAATATAAAGTATTAATATAATTTTTACTGAGTTTGATGAAATACGTGATAAGTTTGGAATTATTTCAACAAATAAAAAAAAATTCTCTCCTTTTACCTAAATTTAGATGTCATGAAAAGTGAGACAAAGATGCAAGAGTTTACAGAATGCTGAATAAGGACAAAGGGTTTTGCGTCCCTAATTAAACCTTCCAAATGAAAACATGCCAGATCGTGTCATTTTCAAACATGACTTGTCCCAGCAGAATAAATTTGCTCAGCAACACAGGCCAATGGAACTAAGGATGCCAGCGTCCCTTTGTCGCCTTCCACAGGGATCTTCTCCACGTCAGAGACTGAATCCTGCACTAGGCAAACCCCAGTGCTTACAAACCAAGCAGTCTGCCTGACCTTAGTTAATCCCATGGAGAAGTCTGGCACACAGAGCTACAAATAGTTTCCACTGACCTGATTTCACTAAGAGAGTAGGTGGAGTAAAAAGGCTCATTGCAACCAAAAAGCCAGCGAACGTTTATTTCAGGTTTATCTCTTCAGTCTGGAAAGCAGTATGAGGAGCTCACATACTCACACTCTGCTGTGATATTAACTGTGCTGGCAAAGCAATCACTGACACAGGGTCACAACAGCCTCAGTGGCAACAAGGCTGTATTGCCCCTGCTGAAGTACACACAGAGAGCGAACATTTAACTAAATATGCTCATGCCTCCTCAGCCATTCCCAATTTGCTTCATGTAGGTGAATTGTTCTGTTTTGGTGAAAGTTCCCAAACAGTGTTTTCTACACTGCCACAATAGAAATACTTCACTTAAAAGATGATCTGTTTTTGGAGACGTATCCCAGGGCACTCTAGGTATCTGGAGTTCTATGGTATTGACTATTTGAATCTTGGCTAACTGGTACTTCCCACATGTGGCTCTTTCAGGACTTCCATGTAATCAATGGTAAGGCATCTCAGTGTAGATACAAGTGCACAAAAAGCCTGGCAGAGAAGCCAAGCAGTGAGCAAGAACAGAAAACAGAATAGCCCTTTAAAAAAAAAAAAAAGCCTTTACCAGTAATTGTAACAGCAGAAATCAGCCCCAAACTTCACTGCCCCCCCACCCCCACCCCACATTTACTCTGCTATACTAACTCAAGATATGTGACCTTACCAAGGTCATCCAGAGTTTCTGGAACACACATCACAAACAATGTACTGCACTGCACACATTTTAAGAAGAAAAAAAAGAACCAGCCAAATTCAGAGGACTGGGTAGCATTTCTGCATGGTGGTTCAAAATAACATTAGGGAAACAGAGTAGGCCTATGCCTGTTTTCTGCAATATTTTTCTACAATATTATGAAATTTTGCTCAGATAATGCACAAATTCAAAGAGGAAACCCGAAAGCTTTATCTTAATCAAGCAAAGGATTAAAGCAGACATAGAACTTCTCACAGATGAGGAGCTACCCTGAATTCTGTCCAGATGACATTCAGTATTTGTTCAAAAAGCTCGCTAGATTGAAAACATATCTATTAGTAATTTTCAAAAATACCAACCAAAATCCCTTGATTTGATTTTAAACTGATTTTTCCCTAATGCCATAAAATTATTATACTTGGTCTGAAGCCTTGACACAAAGAACGGAAACATAAGTTGGTATTACCATTTTTATAAGACTGTACAGAAACCAGACAACTTACCAGCAAAATCCTCTTAGCATAAAGAAGAAAGAAGACAAAAAGAGAGAGTTAGGATTTAGTTTTCCTAGGTACAATGTATTAATGCTAAGCAAACCAAGCAAAATAAAACATGCGAGTTTCTCTCAAAGACTGATTCGAATTATGGAGGAAGCAGAGCATTCGGTTATTTTACAATTAATGACAAAAAAAAAAAAAAAAAAAAAAAAAGAATTGAATTTTCACTGAAAAAGCTGACAGAAGAAAAATCCTAAGTTATGTTACCACATTTTTTGAAATAACAATTAAATATGATTAAATTTAAATATAAAAAATATATTTTTATATACAAAATTTAAGTGTTGCAAACTGGAATTTGTTTCCACTATAACCTGTCATGTAGTTTTAAAAAAGTGAAGTTTTCCTCTAAGCGCAATGAAATATATGAAAACTCAAACCAAGAAGTTGCTACAATCAGCTCTAGCATAGTTTTGATTGTTAGTCAGTGAACAAACATGTTGTTGGCAGGACTTAGAAGAATTAACTAGTCACCAGCACAGAACAAGTTTCCTTACTTCTTAAACCTGAAGTGATGAGTCACAGCTTGATCTTTCATTTCGTTTACTTAAGACATGACTCAAAGGTTACCTTGCTCTCTGTCCACCTCTACTTGCATTTTAAAAGCTGTGTTCTCAAAATGGAATACAGAACGCCAAACAAATGGTACAACCAACCATTAGTAAGAAACCAAAAAATACACTTAGTAACACACACAGAAAGGGTTAAGCCATGCAAAGTGTTTAAGTCTTTGAGAGTTACATAGCACTGGAGCAAGCTGCCCAGAGAGGCTGCAGAGTCTCCTTCTCTGGAGAGATTCAAAACCTGTGTGGATGCTTTCCTTTGTGACCTGCTTTAGGGAACTGGCTTTAGAAGGGGGGTTGGACTAGATGATCACCAGAGGTACCTTCCAACACCCATGAGAAACACCCATTTAACATTTGACTTGTCTCTGCTTCAAGGAATCAACATTGGAAAGAGCTGATGACACTAGACACTAGACAGGTTACACACCTACATGACACGTATTAAAAACACCTTCTTGTAACAGCGCATTATCAGAGACTTACGGAATACCAAGATATCAAATACAGATCAGCAGATGACAGGATTTTTGTTCACTTTAAAGATTCTCCTAAATCTAGTGGTTTGCTTCGCCAGTGTCTCCCCAGGTGTGTTTGATCAAAATGCTAGGAGGTTGAAGGGAGGTGAACATCACTACATGGACTCAGTTTCGGTAGTTTGTGAAGTCCTGAGAGACGATTTAAGGACACCGTTCTAGTCAGAAGCATATTCGAATGCTTTCCTATTGTGTCATATGTGGAACCATCAAACAAGGAGAAGGCAGGTTTCTGCTTATACGTGGCAAAACTGTGGTCTAAGAGTATCAGCTTGGAGAAGAGGCTTTGAAGAGACCTCATTGTGATCTTTCCATACTTAAAGGGCACTTCTACGCAGGAGGAAAACTGATTTTTTTTCATGGTCTGATAGCGAACAGTTTTAAACTGGAAGAGGGGAGATGCAGATCAGATGTTAGGAGAAAATTCTTTACTCAGAGAGTGGCGAGGCACTACAGGTTTCCCAGAGAAGCTGTGGATTCCTCATCCCTGGAGGTGTTCAGAGCCTGGTTGGATGGGGCCCGGGGCAGCCTGATCTAGCGAGTGGCAATCCTAACCACGGCATGAGAGTTTGGAACTGAATGGTTTGTAAGATCTATTCCAACCCAAGCCATTCTGTGACTCTGATTTTGTCTCTTCCAGTCATAACATTTCTTTAGATAGGTTCACAAAGCCTCATTGGGTATGTATTATTCACAGCTGAGAAAATCAGGCTGTAAGAGATACTTATGAGGCTGATTTCAGTTTGAGCACTTTGGATGGCAAGATTTTCTTAATACCATTACAATAGCTTTATTTATTCTCAGTTTTTAAAAATACCATCAAGATTAGTTACTATCCATACTGCATTTTCCAGTTGTTTCCTCTTTGACAGTTTTATGTTGAACTCAAGTTTAGGAATTGGTCCATATCTTAAATATCAGAACAAAAATAAATAATAGGGTAAGTTCAAGTATTCATCTTTCAGAACTATTATTCTCAAGTTCATCATTAGATATGCACCTCCTTTTTCACCAAGGGAGCAGAAACTGCTACCTAGTCTATGAAACAGCCACCATTCCTCTGCTTCCACCCCCAATCTCAGCTGGATGTTCTCAGACAGAGACAGCTAATACGCCTCACAGTACATTCTTAACACTATTCAGAAAAGCATGCTCTCTCACATTTCTTTCTCTGTCTAATACATATGGAGCTATAACATTCCAGTTCCATTTATTGGCTTCTTGGTATGCCACACTCATTCAGGACATGCTTTTGTGTATGAAGAGAATCTTGAAAATAAAGAGAACTAAACTTCTCTAAATATGAGTTCTCTTTTCTGCCGCATCCTCCAATAAAAAACTCCCAAGTCCTGAAAGATTTTTTTTACCAGAAATGCAACTAAATGCTTGAATCCACATCACCTCACAGAGAGGGATATACACATACTTTATGCCTGTCAGAAGACAGAGAATTGGGATAGGAGTTTATAAATGACTATGCCAGTTTACAGAGGTTTTTCATGGCATGTTCACAATTACTCTGTTCAGACATTAGGTTAAACAAATGGAATATGAGTTAGCACACTTTTTAAATCACACAAAAAATATGACCTCCTCTAGTAAACAAAATATATAACATTAGCTGCCTGTATTTCTGCAAAGCATTCTCTACTACTTCAGTGTAATCAAATATAGAGAGCCTGGAGTTTCTATGAGCAACACCATTCCACAGAAATGCATTGCCCACAAGAAGCCATGCTATTTAACAACAGCTACAACCTGCCATGACAACAGAGTCCATAACATTAGCTGACTGCACGCCTGTCTGTCTTGCTCACCCAAACCCCAGCTCCCCCTGTCACTTGCTCCCAGGCCCCTTCCCACCAGCTGGAGCCCTTTGCTAGGACACACCTTCCCCACCAGGCTACAGAGGAATCCAGACTCCCCCAGACCTCTTCCAAGGTAAACAGGAAAGGGAAAAAGGATGACTTGGAGCCGATAGAGGTGCCTGGGAAGGTGGGATGCCCAGTCCACCTCTCAGGATCAACCTCCACCCGCAAGGTGCTTTGAGGTCTCTCCTCCCAGGCTTCTCCGAGTAAAACCAAAGCCTACCTTCCTGGTAGCATCCTACATAGCATCTCACAGGAGAACAGCAGAAGCAATGAGTCACTAAAAGCACATAGAGTTTATTCCTTTCTTCTTTAAAAAGATCTTAGAAAAAGGTTAAGGCAAACAAAATTGCAGGCCCTCCCAGATAATATCAACATTGCTCTTAAAACATATAATTCAACTAACATTAATTTATACAGGACACAGCCTGCAGACTCACTCACCCAGAAAAATCTGTAGTCAGAATACCATAATGAAATATGTATATTCGGCTTATGTGGCACAAGGTGAGGTATCCCATAGCTACAACAAAGGAGTACCTAAAAACATAAGACACAGAATACACAGTTACTTACACAAGTACCAACAAGAACTGGAGTCACCCAAATTGGGTTTGGGCTTGTTTAAGAGAATGGTTTGATCTTTGCAAACAACATTATTCACAAGTCTGAATCTATGTTACAAGATCTGGGAAAAAAATTAAGTTCTAAGAGGACTTTTAAGAGGATTTAAATGTAGCTGAAGCATTTCAGAGATGTCTCCTTACACTGCTGGTTTAAAAAAAAAAAAAAAAAAAAGATCATTTCATTTCAAGCATTTCAATTTCAAAGTTCCTCCTTCAACATGACATTTGAAATTTATCTCACTCAGGCATTTTATAACCATTTATGTTGTATGTGTGTTACTAAAGTTATCTATTCCTTTTTTTTTTAACTGTAAATGTCCTTTGTTTACACATACAACTCTTTCTGATCCACTAGAAATTAAAACACTTAAGATATTTTCTCTTTTCTGATTATGTATGAGGCTAGATAATGACACATAGCCAAATATTTTCATCTCTAAGTGCTGAATTATGCCTTTTTCCAGAAGAAGCATTACTTAATCTTGATAAATTCACTCAGTTTTTCAGGATGACCACAAAATTAGGTAGGAGAACAGCACAACATTTTCCATTACAAGAGTTGAGCAGTGCGCTATCCAGGTGTGACAGATGCAGTCTTTTCCATAACTAATTCCTTCCTGTAAATAGAAAGAAGATACTGAGGAGGTGAGAAGTGAAAGGATACTTGGAAACGAGACTGCCAAGTGAAGTTAACTAGATAGTACAAAGGTGAGCTGAAAGGCTTACATTCCATGGGCTTCAGATGGGCTGGGACCAGGCCAACCAGCATCCCTTAAATCAGAAGCTAGTCACGTGAAAAATATCCAGAATAAGTTGGATCAGAGAAGGGAACTAAAGGCAAAATAGAACAGGAGCAACAGTCAGCAGCCTGAAAACTAGACATGCCTTCCTCAGATAATGGCTGACTATAAATGAAATAAGCTTTTCCTCTCTGGGGACTAATAAACTGCAGTGTGAGTGACAGTGATGGATTTGAAGACAAGGATCACAAGACAAACTGCAGCTCACATGGCTGAAGCAAACAGCTGGCTGAAAGCAGACTGAGGGGACGTGACAGCTTCTTCAAGAGATTCCAAGCAGAATCTGTCTTACTTCATCTCAGTCAGGCATCCAGTCCAGCTCCTTAGGCTCCCTCTCATCAACTGAGAATGGCAGGTTACCCAGGTGAGACATGTAACTGTGACAGATGGGATGAAGTATTTTAAAATCAACCTTGATGCTCGAGTGAAAAGATTGAAAGGAGAGCAGTGACCAAATAGAGCAATACTGAACTACTGTTGCAGCTTGGAGCATTTCCAATGCTGGATTAATTTTTCAGCTTACAAGTCCTGAAGGCTGGAGCAAACTAGTTGAAAATAACTAGGGATAGGTGCATGCACAGCAAATTATGTTGTCGCTTTTATTTCCTTTGTTCGCATGCACCCACATTTCGGGGAGGAAAAAGAGACAACTCTTGGACTCCCACTACAAAGGTCCCAGTGCTCTTAGAAGACCTCTGTATGCAAAGATCCAGCCACTACGCTTGAATTTTTCAAACTTATTCTCACGCATCTTAAATACACTGTACTTTCGCTAGAATTAATATACTTGTACCTCAAATCTATTGAAATACAGTAGAAGAGGCCTACACCAATTCTTCCAGCACTTCCTTAGGTTTTTCAGCATGTCGACTTACTAATTCACATCGATTCTAGGCCACACATGACTACCTTGCAGCAGTGAATGACATTATACCAACTGGCTTAATCTGTGTTGCAGCATACAAGTGTTTCTCCCATTATGGCTGGATAAACAGTAAGAGCAAGGGGGTTTCTTGCTGAAACCATTCCTATTTCCCTACAAGCACACCAACTTATCTAGGAAGACATGAACATTGGATGATTACATCCGTAAATTGGTTCCTACAGTTCCTTTGCCTCACATACACGAGTTACTTATGCATTTCCCCAAGGGGTGGGCAGGTACAATGATTGGGAAACAAGTAATACATTTTTAGCACCTTTTCTTTCTGGCCTCTGGATGAAGTTTCTTTTACAAACGTTGCCCAACAGAATTGAAACTATTATTATCTTTGCACTTGTAAACTTTTCCTTTGTATTTGATGGGAGGTAGTAACAAAATCATCTTCAGTAACATTATTATGCTTGTGCAAAAAGCTACTGACTGCTGTAGGCCTAGCTTGTTGCCTATGGTCCACATTTCTAAACAATCCTAGACAAATTGGAACAGATGGTTTCCATTTGGATATCAGAGAGGTGTTGCCTCAGTAAGTGCTAAAGAAGAAGGGGAGATCAGAGCATTAGATGCTCAGGCAGTCCTGGCCCTGAAGACAAGTAAAGAAGGGGCTTCAGAGTGAATCACCATGCTGCATTAGTATCCATTAGTGGCTGCAGAAAGAAGTATGCAGACAGGCACAACCTGTAAAACACCCAAACCGAACCACATTATGAGCCATGTACTCTTAGGGATGCCAAAAGAGAAGTAAAAAAGCAGGAAGAATTGCCACCTGATCCCCCTAGCCTGCTGTAAAGTAGCAGTTTCAAAATTAAAATTTCCCAGTTATGCAGATTGTTGGGAAACAAACAACTCCACCTACACGATTTTAAATTGCTGACCCTCATGAGAAGGCTAAATGACTGAGCAGAGAAGTTTTTTCACACTAACTTCCTCTTATTATGTGCAAGAAGCAGATGTAACTTCCAGATAGTTTTCATTTTTATCAGAGTACCTTCTGTCTTTCAGCTAGGAAAGCACTCACTTGATAATGCCCTTTATGTGTTTTTGGTGTCTTTCTCCAAGACATCTGTAAAGGAGGAAAAAAAAAAAAAAAAAGATCCCATGGTTGGGAACTTCTCATGGTGATGCTGCTCCAAAGTAATAACATATGTGGTATTTTCTACTTTTTCAAGCTCCAAGTCCAGTACCTAATGCAAGACTTAATTCACAGATCACTACATCAAGTCACCACAATGACCTTAACTGAACTACTTAACTCAAGAGTAAGTGGAAAATACTTAAAGGCCAAGCAGCAAGGAGAAGAGCACATTAAAAATAAAAAGGTTTACTGAAAGCAATCCTCAAGGACACACTACTAAGGAGAATATTATTTTATTAAGTTTAAAAAACAAATAAACAAACAAAAACAAAACAAAACAGAAGTTTAGGCATAAATTACTAAACTTGCAAAAGCCTACTTCTGGGGCCAAAAATTTCATAGAAAAATGCAACATACCCACACAAAACCCACAAATTGAAATTACAGCTGCTTCTGTAACTGAATGAACAAAGCTTGTGCAAGTAACTGGGAAAGAATGGTAGTGAAGAAGATAAAGCAATGCTGAAAAAAAAAACCAAAAAAAAAAAAACCCAAAACTTGTTTCTCAACAAAAGGAGAAGAAACCAGAGGGGCAGGGCAGTTCCAGTATCACCACCACATATGCTCACCTGTGGATGTTGGGAATACTCGCCATATTCATAATGCCATAATTCATCAGCACCAGGACAAAAAGATGAATGGAATACCTTGAAGACAACAAAGTGTATATTTAGATAATTTCTGTGTGACCTGGAGGGGCTGGCAGTTCAGAATGAAGGAATTGTATGTCATGTGAATGGCATAAATGTGATTCTGTATCAGAGTATCAGAAAATATGGATTATCACAATGACATTTTTACAGCCCGAATGCCCAGTACTGATCAACTCCTATTGGTGAGATGTTGTCTGTGTGTTTCATTCAGAGAAAGAGCAGCCTAGCTCAAAGTGCTCATCAAACTGGATGCATCTTTTCCAAGAGATTAAATACTCACCACCCAAAGCAGAAGACAGCAAAGTATATTCCAAAGAGGGTGGCAAATGCATGGCGAACAGCAGAGCTGGCATGACTGGGACCCAAGTAAATACGAAACCAAAAGGCAGCCAAAAGGGCAAATAGTTGACAGGCTACAAAATTTATCTGTAAAAGACAAACAAAACAACAACAAAAAACTTGTAATTCTTGGAGGTGAAGGAAGAGGAGGCTCTTTATTCTCTCCATTCAGTAGAGAACAGAGCTAGGGAAGGGGAAAATTAAGTGGGAGAAATGAATCCTTTGTCTGTTTCCCATTGTGAGTCCAAGTGGTAACTCTACTTGGCCAACAAAAGAAAAGAATAAACAAAGGCACAGCCATCTGAAAACTCAGGGAAAAGCAAGTTCAGTCACCAGCACAGTCCAGGTGCAGAGGACATCCACTCTTCTCTCTCCTCTTGGTGCAAGGCAGAGGACAGAAACGTAGACTGGGGCTCTGAATTATTGCCTCTGTGACTGACTTTCTCCACAAACCGCAAAACAAGGCCATATCAACAGGTCTCCTTCTCCTCCAAGGAGGCTTTTTCAACGTGACATTTTTTTCCACAGTTCAAGAGTGCAAAAAAAAACCCAAAAAAAACCAACCTCACTCTACCATCACACAGATAGCTACAGTAAAACACTTCTTAATTGCTCGTTTGCTGCTGCAAGTCTCTGATGTGCCTAGGAAGCAGCTGTAAGGAGCTAGTAATGGCAGTAGGAGCAACGGGAAAGGGCCACGTAGAGGACAAGCAGATCCTATCAGGCTCAAGGACAAGCAGAAGCTGTAGCGTCCTCACACTAATGGTGACACCAAGCTGTTTTCTTCCAGTCACCCTCCTTTTGACAGCTTCAGCACAAGCCACAAGAGGCAAAGGATGAACAGAGCAGCAGGGGACTTGGATACCTCATCCAAAACTCCACCCTGGTCCCTAGACAGATGGAGTTCATTTATTCATTATTATTTATTACAATCCTTTTTATTTTAAATTCATCCCAAGCTCTCCATCAACATGCTGTCCTAGAAAGAGCAAAACTAGATAGGCTGCAACATTCTAGCAGTCACTTGGATTAGGTGATTATCTGAAGATTTCAGTCCAGGAAAGGATGATACATTACAGTTGGAAATACTCTCATATGCTGGCTGCTCAAGCTTGCTGGATTCTACCAGACTTCTTGTCAAAGACATTGACAATCTGTTTAACAAGACGCTACAGCCCCCAGACTGCTTTATTCTGGTAAACTACATCCAACATGGTGCTGTTAAATCAAATGCTTTCATTAAAAGGCTTGTTGGCTACATTACTGCCTGCATCGCTGAAACAGAGGGAACGCAGCAATGCAGTACAATAATGCAGTTGTTCAAATACTTGTATTTACTTAATTTTCTTACTTTGCAGCAGGAACAGTATCTACTTATTTGTCGTTCTTGTAAATTACCAGCATCTACAAACAGAAGACATCACAGAACTATAATTAAAGGAAGAAACTGGAAATGTCTTACCATGACAGTACTTTATACTTTACTTGGATGTGATAGTTCTTTCTTTTTAAATCTTCTATTGAAAACAAGAAAACAAAATGACACTGGTCTCAAAACCAAAATGCTGTAGCACAGATTCTTAACTCTCATCTGGTCTGTTGCAATACCATACATTCAAAACAGTACATCTTCCTATTTCCCCTTCCACAGAAAAATGGCTGAATGGAGAACATTCTCTACAGAGAATGTTTAACAAGTGCGTTGAAATGAAAACTCATTGAGGCAAGCTTAAAGTTCACTACGCTCCCACTTAGTACATCCAGGGAAGCTCAACCTTCTGGCATGCAGAGCCTCTCTGATTCACTATGGAGAACGAAAGAAAGAAAGACCAAACAGTCCAAGAAAGATAATGTGGCCAATTGTTTAAAAGGCAGTATTTCCTTCTGTGCAACACTGTTTGTGGAAGCTTTACACCATGAAAAAAAACCATCAAGATAAGCAACATTTTCTTTTTTACTTTCATCTACTTGTTGTATGGCCAGTCTGAGATGTTAAAGATGCTGGGATTCAGACGTTCATATATGTCGCTAAATTCAGTGTGAGATTCCATGTCACATAGACTCATATCAGCATTAATATGGTTTATATAAGACAGGTAACCACAGCAGCAGCAGAAAGCAAGCAGAAGCAACTTCCTCATCGGCTAAAATGAAGAGCCTAACAGCATGGTAGCCATGTGTGCACACCCTACTGCCACTCTGCACTGCTGCTTCCTCACAGCATGCACTACCTGGGCTACTTGGATTATGGGGTACCCCAACCATGTCACTATTACACCTTCACTTTGCAGTGCAAATTCACCAACAGCATTTCATCCCTTCACTGCTTTTGCAGGAGCTGAAGTAAATCCCCGTACCAGAATAAAAACAAAAGTAAACCCTTGCCTTACATTCCATTCTGCTTACTATGTTCATGGGTTTATTTTTGCAGAGCAGCCAAACATTGCATATCTAATATATTCAGACGGTAACAAACCCAGAATACTAGTGCTCATTTACATCTTTGAACTGAATTTAGCTAGGAAGTAGCTTACAGAAGAACAGTCACTACATACCATTACAAGTTACAGTTCCAATTGAAAAAAAAAAAAAATAAAATAAAAAAAATAAAGATAAGCCCTTCTAGATCTACTTAAAAAAAAAAAAAAGTTTAACATTTCCTTTCAGGATCCATAAGTGATTGTGATACTGTCAAAGAGACAAAGATATACCAGAAGCTTTGAACGTCATTTGAACGTTAACATGACATACTACAACAGCGTAAGAGAAGCAAGAAAGCTGCACCCAGTGCATCACTCAGGGGATCAAACCCAAGATACAAAAAAATGCAACCTGAAGTGAAGAAAGAGAAGACTTTCATTTGTGGGCTGAGAACATGCATGCTTTGCTCTGTCCCTACCTTCTGAGCTACAGCAACCACAGCCCTTCTGCGATTTTCATGTTTTTCTGGCAGGTAGCCATGCCCCAAAATACAACATGCTGCATTTGCTTGTCTTTGTCTATCATTAAGGCTTGCAGTCCTTTTTTTTTTTTTTTCTTCTTAATTATATTCTTCTGGATTATCTTCCACAAAATAACCATCATCTGTTCTCTGGTCTGTAGCTCCTTCTCCTTGGACAGCATGCAATAGGATGCCTAACACAAAGAGGCCAGCTCCAGATCTTCAAACTTGCTACAGTAGAAACACAGAATCAAACTGAGGGTGTGAGAGGGAGTCATAATGCTTCTGGAGTAAACAAGATGAAAGCCAAAAAAATAAACCAACTACTGATAAAACAGCCATTTGATATCTGTTGGGAAAAATAAATGAATAAATTTGAGTGTTGAGGAATACTTTCTGTACATCTCCACCTGGACACCTGCACTTAGAAAACAAATGCGCTGTGATAACTTCTCATTTACATGGGGTTCAGTCTGAAGATCAAATTAAGCAGTACAGAGCTCCCTGAAAGGTACAGCACAGCTTATGACAAGACTAACTCTTAATTAATTTTCCACTCTAAATGCTGAGAAAATTCAATCTGTCTGGAAAGATAGAATTCCTCATTTAAAAATGAGCACTGCACCTAACACTGGATCTGATCTATTATCCCACAGAATAATATCATGATGCCATAGCTTTTCATATGACTGCCATGTCTATTTAGATACTTGTACATAACACTGTAACACATGCACTAACATGCAGACATGAACACTGCCAGTTCACTTGACAGTGACTTTACTACACTCCATTTAAAATGCATTGAATTCCTCACTATACACATCCAAGGTGCTTAAGTGGATACACTCCAGACAGTTTAAGGATCACAAGCAAATGAGAAATCTGAACATGTGACATTGACAGAATAGATAATATCTTAATTTCCTGTAATAAAACATGAGAAGACATAAAACCTATCTCATCACAGTATCCTGCACTAACATATGCAAGTCTTACATCTCAGTCTAAGTCAGCTTAAGGCAGCCTTGAAATACAGAACTAGACATCTCCAATTTTGGAGAGACAAAGTGTGGAACAATTTCAGCTCAACTGTAGTGATGGTAACCATTGTCTGGTTAAAAAGAATTCACAGTAACACAGAAAGAAATTTACAAAGCAGGTAAGAGACAAACAAGGACCATTTAGTTGAAATCATGAACTCTACATGAGATGACAAAATATTCAAAAATTAGCTCTGAGAGCACTGCCCACATGCCTCCTGAACTGCTAAAGACCTGCTGTCATGACCACTGCCCTAAGGGCCTTGTTTCAGTGCCTGACCACAACCGAATGATGGCTATGTCTGTACCTCTTGCCACTGGAAAAAGAATGGTGGCCGAGTCTATGCTACTTCTTGCTTTGTGAACGATGGTGGCCATGCCTTGACTCCATGTCATTCTCCCCGTGGTGGCCACAATCTGTTTTCCGACTCTTCTCTGAATAGCACGAGCAACTTGATTTCACACCATTCTCTGGATGATGCTCCACACCGCAGTCACTCTGGTGATCAGGAATGTGCCCCCTGACATTCTCTGAATGATGGCTGTGACTGCTCCTCTCGCCACTGGGAGAATGGTGGCCGTGACTGTGCCTCTCCACCTTCTTAGTTGAGTACCCACCTTCGTGGCCTCCTCCTCATTGCTCCCTAGACCTTGGTTGTGACGTGGCCTCTTCCAATCCCATGAGCCTTCAGAACGACTTTGTTCCCAACTATTTTCTGGATGATTGCCTGGTTATAGCATCATTCTCGAGACTGCTTTTTAAACTGGCATTTGGTGGAGCATCCACCTACATGGGTTCTTCCTCATCAATGCCTACAGATTGGAGAATCTGGAGATTGGAGAATGGTGATGGTGACTGCGCCTCCTATTGCTGGGTGGCCAACACCCAGCCAACAATGGTGGCCATGGCTATGTCTCCTACCACCCCAGAGCACACTTCTCTGCTCATGTGGATGTGTGGCCACAGATGGTGCCAGATTTTGTTGGTTTTTTTCCTCCCTCTCTCCCTTTTTTTTTTTTTTCTCCCCTTGTGTCCCTGCCACAGATAACACCGTGACACTGCTCACGGCAGATGAGGGTAGTTGCTCTCCTCACCAAGTTTCATTCTACTCATCCCACAACTCCTGCCTCGTTAACAAAGTGGTAATAGATGTTTGACGGTTACTAGATCACAGTCCAGGAAGAGAAAATAAGTACACTTAAGCACACAGTCCATTATTTTAGGGCTTTTAAATTTTTCCATATAGTTAAGTATCAGGAAGAAATATCCTCTAATCTGACCACAAAAGGACTTTCCTTTCTCTTGCATCTTTTTTCCTCCCTTATACTTACAGAAAATCTGATCTCACTTCCCAAAAACGTAGAAGAATGTAACAAACAGACCACACCATTTTCTCCCAATTCCAAATGGCAACTAAGTTCTTTACCCAAAATGGCCAGTCCTCTTACTGACACTGTTAATTTGAATTACCGCTAATTCACTATGGAAATCTACACAAAAAACACATCACGAAATTGTCACTCATTTAATGACGAGGTACTGATGCATCTCCCACAGCACGCAGCATTTGGGCATAAGTGGGCATGTTGCACACTCATACACATTCACAAAGAGAGGTGCAAGGGAGTTACAGCACAGTCAGGCTGCCAGAATATTCCCAGCTGGCATTCAGGTCCACGCCAGCTTCAACAGGCAACAGAGAATGTAGACTGTCCTCAGTTTATAGACAGTGAAGAAGATAACTCTCCTGTTGTCTCAGTGTTATCTTTAGGTCTGTTTTCATGACAGGGACACAAGGAAAAAGGAGGGAGAGAGGGAAGGGTAGAAAAACCAAAACCAGTGAGATCTCATGTCATTCAAACTGCAGGGAAAAGCACACGTGCTTAATCTCCACCGCAAAAGCCGAGAGAAAAAGTGTACCAGACAGCAGCTGCTGCCCGGCCTGGAGCTCCACCCCTCTTCTGCTCCCCACCAGAGCATCAACTCCAACTCCCAGCATGATGTTCGGATGCGGAATACCAGCAGCAAAAAAAATAGAATAAAAATCACAAAAGCACAACACCTGTTATTCTGGGCCTTCTGCTCACTAGGACAAGGACAAGGCACTACATCTACTACAAATCTGCTACACAAAAAGGGTGCAGAAGTATAAAAAGGACATCACAGCCCACAGTTAAAATATTCAGCATTTACCTCTGTCTACTAGCAAGCCATTAATAGGGAGCTGCTACAAGGTTTTTATCTTGTAAATGAGTATCTCTGCTCACTAACTTCCCCCTGATCACCAAACAGCTGTTTTTAGTACTCAGAAAAGCATAAAGGGAGCATACTAATAGAAACTACTGACAGCAACAGCAACTCCCTCACAAGTCAAACCACCGATTGTAAAGTCCAACAATGATGGGGTAGTGCTTTGAATAGGGGGTGTCATAATAAAATATTCCTCTTTGCTTGAGATCAGCCCCATCTTCCAGGAAGGTGCCTTGCTTGCAAAGAAAAGCAGGCATTAGAAAAGTGCAGTAATTTGTTTTTCTCTGCTTAAAAGATTGTTTTGCACATATAATCAAAGACTCCTGGCAAACAACATGTTTAAGTTCACTTTATTGGAGACATCTCTACTTTGATGTTGAATAATAGACCTGCTGTTCTGATAGCATTTCATAACATCCAAATGGGTGTGTTAAGAATGAGAGACGGAATATCCTTTCATCAGATCATCTCAAAGATATCTGATACTTACTAAAGTTTTTCAAAATATTTTCATCTTCCAGACTATTTTTATGAATCCTAAGGACAAATATTCTCCGCAGAGATCACTTAACTCTATTCAGGGAAGTGAAAAATGCCCCCCAAAAGGAGAGCAATGCCACAGAAAGCAACTCAGGTTTCCCACCGCTAGAATATTGTCTCAGTTTTTTCGGTGAGGAGAAGGAATTCATCTAACATCTAGCTCCCCTAGATGGTCACAGTGATACTCCTCTGCATAGAACTCAGGGCGCCAGGAGTCAGCACAAACAGGCATTAGGGAAGAAACCCGAATCGAGCACCACATACAAGGCTCTTCTGTTCACATCCAGGCACTGTGAATTGCAAACAGCGTGGAGACAAACTCATTTACACTGGAGCAACGCTGATAAAGCTGCTGAAAATTCCACTCTCCGCTATTACACCCAAACAACTGATGTGCGTCACAGGAGTCCTGTGGAAGATTCTGAAGGGGCAGAAGCAAAGAGAACAGTACTCTGGGAAACAGCTCTCATGAGAGGGAAAAGAGTACTTGTGTGATCAGTTCCAGACTATCAGCCCCTTCAGCAGCAGCACTACATTCTTATAGCCTTGGCTTTTTTGCTCATGTTGTATGTTGAATATGGAGTTGGTAAAGTAGAACACAACAAATGAACTGTATTTTGGACTGTCACGATGTTTTCATGGGTAAATTCTGCCTTTCCTCTATTCATTGGGTCAAATATCCTTCCATGATTTAGACGATAAACTTGAAACAGATGTCCTTTCTGGATTACCTCTGCAAAGCCACCAGCAGAATAATCACTAGCAGGACACAGAAATAGAGCTCCAGAACAGATTAAATCCTGAGTCATCAGAACGCTAAAAAGAAAAACATTTAAGTAAAAAGTAAGTCTGGCAAGTCAAATCTAAATCATTGCGCTAAGTTCCACATTCACACACTTCATTTCAATGGCTGATAAATTCAGTACTTGGACCTGGCCCAAATTCAGCTTTAGCTTGCTGTCAACAATTCTTACACTGATCTATAACGACTCTATATGTTGAACAGATGCTTGAGTTGTGATCATTTATGTGCAGCGATGTTCTGCTACTACCTGCAAGCCAGTAATTACTCTTCTCTCAGCGAGTAATGCCAAAACAGTGCAGTCTTTCACCAGAATGGGAACTGGCAAATCTGAATTAGTTTGCCCCATTCTGTTGTTGCCATGTTTATGATATTCTATTTTCAGTTCCTTTTCTATAGAAGAATGTGTCAGTGGTCTTTAAATGTACACACCAGTAAACTGAGCAGTTGTGTTCACATTATCTTAATGATATCCCAGTGAGTACATACAATAGAAAGAAACAAACATCTGTAAAAGGAAAAAAAGAAAGCGTCAACTTCGTGAGTTATTCTAAACAAAAAGGAAGTTGCTGTCTTGTCCCATTCCCTTGCTCCCTACAGAAACTGTCAGCACTGTGTTGAATTTAAACCCACTGTCCTTGGAATAAAGTGGTCTGATCACAGACTAAGACTTTCAGACCTATCAATGGTATCACATGAGAATTTATTTGGCCCTTACACATCTAAAATCTGGAACATCATGTATTAAAATGATCTAAATTATGCTCTAAATCACATAACTTAGAATACAAGCGCATAAAACATAGGATATGATTTAAAAGTGTATGAAAGGACTTCACTCAAGGAAGGAGTAGAATTTATGTTTCCAAACACTGATGTTGCTGTCGGAGTGGGCCCATCAACATTTCAGCTATTGTTAGTTGGGAATAAAGGCAGTCCTAGGTTGCAACTCAGCTAATCCTAAAATACAAGTCTGACACAAGGCCTTCTATTGTCACCAAAGCAATCTAGATGAATAAGCTTAGCCATAGAAATGCACACTGCAGACATGGAAAGATGAACAGCAGCTGAACTCCATGCATTAATGGGAGAAAGAAGTCTCCAGACTATGAAACATGGCTCCCATTCTGATGGAAGAGGTGTGACTTTCAAAAATGACCCACAGCTCCTGGTGCTTTACTTTTTGGTTTACCCCTTAGAGATGTCTTAAAACGGTGTAACATTTCAGAAGCAGGCATCCCGCAATAAACAGAGCCCTTTTCAATTGCTTGAAACAGAGCTAGAAAAGATTTCAGAGAACAACGCACCAGTGCATCAATGACCAGGTATGTGTGGAGCAGCTCTAAGGGAGCTGTGCTCTTATTGTGACAGCTGTTATCACACACAGCCAGCTTCCTACTTCCGCAGCCAGGTGTTGCAAGTCTCAACCCTTCCTGCTCTCCTCCCTAAGTATTTTGCACCTCCAAAACACCCCTATCAGCACTTACAGAAGAGGCCAAGGAAAACTCTGATAAGCACAGAAGAAAACTCTGGGTGGGATTCAGAGAGACCTAGACAGGCTCGAGTAGGAGGCTCATGGAAACCTCATGAGGTTCAACAGTGCCAAGTGCAAGGTCTTGTAACTGCACTGATGCAACCCCCATTATCCGTACAAGCTGGCGGATGAAAGGATGGAGCACAGCCCTGCAGAAAAGGACTTGGGGTTCTGGTGGATGGCAAGCTGGGCAGGAGCCAGCAATGTGCTCTTGCAGCCCAGAAAGCCAACCATCTTCTGGGCTGCAGCAAAAGATGAATGTCCAGCAGGACGAGGGAGGTGATCCTGCCCCTCTGCTCTGTGCTGGTGAGGCCTCACCTGAGTACTGCATCCAGATGTGGAGTCCTCAGTACAGAAGAGACATGGACCTGTTGGAGTGCATCCAGAGAAGGGCAACAAAAATGATCTAAGGGATGGAACACTTCTCCCGTGAGGACAGGCTGACGGAGCTGGAGTTTTTCAGCCTGGAGAAGAGAAAGCTCTGAGGTGACCTGATAGCGGCCTTTCACTATCTAAAGGGAAGCTACAAGAAAGAAGGGGACAGACTCCTCAGCAGGGTCTGTGGTGATAGGACCAGGGGAAATGGTTTCAAACTTAAAGATAGTAAAGGCTGGATATAAAGAAAAAGTATTTTACAGTGAGGGTGATGAGGCAACAGGTTTCCCAGAGATGTGGTGGAAGTCTTGTCCCTGAAGACATTCAAGGCCATGTTGGACCATGCTCTGAGCAATCTGATCAAGCTCTAGATATTCCAGTTCATTGCAAGGGAATTGGACTAGATGACCCTTAAGGGGTCATTTCTAAGGATTCAGTGGAAACATTTTAAGTTGAACTTAAGAAAAAGTATCCCTTCAGGGAACAGGCACTCACACACACAGGTGGAGATTTTTGTTCATCTGCCTACGCTCCAGCCCAGGTAAATGTGGGACACCGACCTCAGAGTACCACTGTACCCCTTCCAACTCTACAGAGCTTCCTGAAAGAGGTACTGCAAATATTCCCAGCTTCCTTCCAGCCCTTGCCAACAAAAGTGGATACCCAAGTGTTTGGGGGAGATATCAGTAAGGGCCAGCAAAATCTGCAGCCAATCTGCTCAGCTCTGGACTCCCAAGATAGAATGAGTTTTCCATCTTCCTCCAGTGCCACTATCTATGGACTCACCTGCCCCCTTTGCCCTGGGATGGGTTATACAGAACCAAAACAACAGTAAACCATTTGTACAGAGCTAATTTTCAGTCCAGTCAACCTGTACAACGGCAGAACTGGTAAGTTTCTTCATAAGAAAGGAAAAAGGAACATGACACAAGGGGAGGGAAAATGCACAGAACTACCTTTTTGAAATAATCTCTACTCATAACCATTTACTTGACTGGGAAATCATAATTTATATTTGGGTAATTATCTTTGCAAACATAACAGTTAGCAACTCTCCATAAACAACAAAAACAGTGAAAACTGAAAGTTCTGTCATTGCTTGCAGTCTACTATTCCCACTCCATACCCTGAATTCCACTGGCACTAGATTTTTTTTAGACATTTCTTTTAGACGTTTCTTTTGTTCATTTTTTGGCCTTTTTCCAAGAGATTCTGTATGTTTTTTTTTTTGTTTTGTTTTTTTTTTTAATTATTCAAGAGGACAATCTATGTCCTCTTGAATCTTGCTTTAGTGGTGACAGCATAGAATTAGGGAACCTCAGCAAACTGCTAATATCATATATCCGCTTTCACAGTCATGAGATTTCAGTCATAAAATACTGTTCTCCCCAATTAGAATATAGTTTAAAGACAAAATTATTCCTCTGTGGTGTTTAATATAAAATGTGTTTATCTGATCTTCATTTATGTGGGCTGCTGACTTATTTTTAATCCCTTCCGAACTGTGGCAGGAAGAGAAGCCACCAATAAAACTTTTGCAGCTACAACATCCTGTTGTGGCTGCTCTTCCCTTCCTTTTTTCTGCTCACAATTTGCAATTTTGTACCATGCAAGAAGACAAGAACAAAGCCAGCTGTTCAGTTAAATCTGTGATAAAGCACCTTAAATCTGCAGCAAATATCTCTGGAAGCTGGACTTTGGAGCATGTCTAATTTTAGGTGCCCAACCTTGAACACTACTGAAAACGAGAAACTTGAAAGTAAGCTTATTCAGGACTTCCTGCAAGTCAAATATCTCAACTGTCACTAAACTCAACTATCTGGAAATCATTAGTGCTTTGCTGAAACATTGTGCTCTGAACGAATTCCAGGGGCAATCCTCCACACACACACACACACACACACACACACAGACACACACACACACACACAAAGTTTCTAGTTTTTAAACTTAGCAACCAAAACACAACAAAAACTAACAAGGAAATACACAGCGTGAGCAAGTGTCATTTGCTAAGTAAGAAATGTAAACAATAAAAAAAAAAGAAACTTGGACTTTGCTATAAATTATATTTCAATGACTTCATTTACACTGTGCTACATTTAAGGAAAAAAAAATCCTTGCCTCGTTAAAAACATGCTGCCTCTTTCACACATCCCCACCAGGGGCCCATACTTCTATATACATAATTCAACAGAACTCTGGTTTCTAACACTGAAATTTTCCAAAGATAGCTGTGATATCAGGAGGAAAAGAAAAAAAGCCACACCCACATTGATATTACATAGCCACAGCATTACAGTTTTGCCATGCTTATGAGTCAGCAACAGAAGAAACTTAACGTAAGTAACATAAATAAAGTTCCCCTTCAAGTAAGCCCTTTACATTTAAATCCTAAAAAAAAAATGCTTTAAACAAACTAGCACATCTGCACTGCTAACTTGGAATATTTATTTACATCTATCAGAAAGTTTTGTACTAACACCTGGGCATCTCAAAAGCAGTCTAAAAAACTACTCCAGGTTTGATTATTTATTTATTTGTTTACTTAAAAAGCAGACTTAAGCTCTCTTAAAATACAGATGGAATTTTTCCCACTGCTACATCTATTTTCCTGATGCTGGGAAGTACATGAGCGTGTCCTTTACATCGGACAAGGGAAAGGAGCCTTGGAGGGGAATGACAGAGACACGGGTCCTCACTGATGGTTTGAAGCATCTCTAGCACACAGCCAGCAAGTAAATGAGGTCTGTAGGCAGAAGCAGTCAAAATAATTGTAAAGAGCTGATCCTAGATATTGGAAACAGAGAAACACCTGACATCTAGGGTCTCCTAAACTAGCCTGATACATTGCCCTTATTAGCGACCACAATCAAAAAATGAAGTGTTGGAGAAAAAGAAAAAAGAAGAGGCAGATATGGAATCAATTTTCTCTTTGATTAAGCACTGGAATTCATCTGATTTAAAGTCTGTTCAACCCTACCTAAGCAAGAAAAACAAGAGATCCAACTGAGACAGCCAGGCAAATGAGCTAACGGCACATAAATTTATGGTTGATAAGCAGTTACATGACAGAATAATGATTGGCATGTCAGATCCCCATCAAAGAATGAAGGAAAGCTACATCACAAACCTGCCCCACCACATCAGAGAGAACAGACAGACCATTAAACTCAAATACAGTGCAAAAGACACGCAGCATGACCTAAACTGAGAGGAAATGCTCAGCACAGAATCACAGAATAACCAAGGTTGGAAAAGACCTCCAAGACCATGCAGTCCAACCACCCACCTAAAACCAGTACTTCCCCACTAAACCAGATATCTAAGTGCAGCATCTAAGTGTTTCTTGAACACCTCCAGGGCCTCAATCACTTCCCCGGACAGCCTGTTCCAACACTTGACCACTGAATAAAATAACCAGTTACAAAAAGAAGAGATGTTAGAGGGGAAGACATCGCAAAGCATACACGTGGACAGTTTCTTTCAACATAAATCAACAGGACTGCTGTATCTTGAGCTCCCTGAATGCAGGACACTAGGCAGGTGAGTTCCCGAGTGCTGGCTGCCTTCTGTGCAGATATGTGCTCCCCGCTGTACCAGAGTAAAGAAACCCAAGCAATGCACCTAGTGCTGAGTCAGGTCCCAGGAGAGGAAGAGGGCTGTGGCAGCCACCCGCCCATAATGTCAGCAGCCACACTCCGGGCTGACAGCTGCAGCTCAGTATCCAGAGGTGTCAGCCAGTAGGCTGTCACCAAAGAGGAGACAAACCCTGACAGCAGCCTGCAAAATAAAAGATTTCCCTTTTAAGCTGTTACGTATTTCACTCTGGATACTCATGTTTTTTGTATAAACATCCAAGCCTTCACTGGCTCTGGGCAAGTTCTTGGCCTCAGCAGCATCCTGTTGAAATTAGTTTCACTGACCAATTTTGGAATGCACGAAAAATCATTTTAATCCCTGTCGAATCTGCAGCCCTCAGCAATATCACATCTTTCTCTTCATGTGGAGAAGCACTGGGGGATGGAAAGGAAGAAGCCCTAAATCTAGTTCCCTTATACCACTTGTGTATACTTCCACCATTACCCCTTTTTAGCAGTCACATTTCTAAAGCAGACGGTCCAGTTCCTTCACTTTGCTTTTGCATGTTTAAGAAGAGCGGTCCACCTCATATTTGTTTTCCCCTTTTTACCTTGTTCACGCTTTATTTTTTTTCATGGCGAAGAATACCTACAACCATCCTACAACTGACTTGTACAACTACAAGACAGAAACATAAATACACTATGATTCCCCTTCTACCCTGGACCATTCCTGGTTCTAATACGGATGTTATTTGCTGTTTAGCACCAGGGGAATCTTTCTAACACTTTCTTTTTACAAATTGCTGAGCCTGTTTTCTTCTCCACAGCTGCAGATTTGCCATTGGGAACAAGTATCCTAGTGGAGAAGCAGAAAGAAAGGTAAAGCTACATTGAAGTTACATACTCCAAAGAAAAAGTAAACAAATGTTTCCTCTTAGAAGTCTATTATATTTCACAACGTATCACAGCAATATGCCTACACTTTTAGCATAGTGGTACAAAACAGGCAAAAACAAAAAAATAAATAAAAAAAACCCTAAAAAAATAACAGTGTAGTGTTATTGTTGCTGTGGCAACTACAGACCACAAATTTTTGCCTGAAGGGAATTAGAATGAACACAAACATAGACACAAAGGCATAAACAGCTGTGGGCGGTAACAGTACCTACAACTCACTGCGGATGTAAAACACAGTGCCATCAGACACTGGATATAAATCAAAGAATAAGTCCTTCAGGTTCCCAGTCGCTGTCTCCAATTCATTTGTCTACACTTGTTTTCCCTCATCTTTGTTACATCACATGCTGTAAAACATCTCCAGAAATGCTGCAGTGTAAGAGGTACAAATGTGAGATAAATTAAACTAAGAAACAGCAGTATTTCTGAGTGAATGAACTAATTCTAAAAACATCTCTCCTGCAAATAAATAAATCATTGATCTAACCAGCTGGAAACGGATGGTGCAAATACTTACTGCAAACCTTCAGTGGTCTGAAGCTGCTCTCACTGTGCGCACAAAGATACACAAAGTCAATATTGTACTATTATTTAACACTCCTTTGCACTGATAACAGGAAAAACCTACTTTCAGTAGTTTATAATGCTGTTTAAGCTAAGCACAAGAGTTAATAATTAAATCTTTTCTGCTCAACTGTACTTAGGGGAATAAAAAAAAAAAGAAAAACAGTATGTGTGAGCATGAAAACACAAGAATGGAAATTATCTGCAAAATGTTGGGAGCAGTGGGTCCTCAAATGTCCTGATTTTTTGCCTTGTTTCCTTGCTTTCCCCGTTCCTGCCTTACCTGCACACCAGCGTCAAACGACACTTGAACAAGAAACCACAAATGAAGAAATTGATCGAGGCAATCTAGAGCTTTTGCCAGAAGCACAGGGCCTGCTGAAGGAGCAAATGATCACTCTGTGCATGAAAGCCAGCAGCTGAAGTTGCTTTCTTGGCCTGAAATAGCTACTGATTTATTATTACGCATGTAATCCAAAAGAACTGATCTAAAGGAATATTTTCCTTTCCCTGTTTTCCCCTCTCAGTTCTCCGGCCTGACTCGTTCAATGAACTGGAAGGCTGCAAAATATAATCTGATATTGAATGGAATATTGGAAATCTTTGAGATTGTCATATTTAGGTCTACTAGGCAGATACATGCACTCAGGCATATCTGCCCTTCAAATAAGTCATCGAGACAGACCGCCTGAATGATTCCAGGAAGCATCCCACTCACTATGGTACAGAGTTCATTCACAAGAGGACACACCCAGGAGACACTGGCAAAAATCCTATTATCCAACAAGCCCTCCACCCAGAAACACCAGGCGAGTGTTTGGAGTCCTTAAACACCACCTGCACAAAGCATCCAGAGAGAGATACACTTGCAAGTTTTGTTTACTCACATCAATAAGATAACTGCTTTCTTACTTGAAAATTTCTTATCGTGAGACAAGTCTGAAACAGTAAAGACTATTTCCCATTCAACTCCATTAAGGACGAAACATTATGTAAGCAGATAAAATAAAAGTTTAAAATAAGCACTGCCATCAGAAACTATTGCTTGTATTTTTCATTTTGCTGTCCTCCAAAGCTGTGTAAAATGCCTTAAGCCAGGAAAAAAAAAAGGACTAGTGTAAATTAACTTTTCAAATTAAGCTCATAAAAAGGGATAATGATCAAATCCAACCTTTCCCTGGGAGGTGATCGACCGAAGGGTTTTCCTTTAGTCATTTTTCTCCAAGTGCAGTTCTGCCTGCTTGCCAAGACTGACCCGATATGGAACAAGCTGGTTTCCACCCAAAAGTAACCAAACAAGCCTGACCAGTGCTGTACGCAGAAGAAACTATCAAATTCATGACAGAGATGTTGCCTGTGCAGACGTTAGCAAGTAGCATGGCCCAGAGAAGTAGATCTGAGGAGCAAAACAGCTAACGCCAAGGACCCCACACTCACATTATTCAGCATCTGACGGTCCCTGCTTTGGATAAGCATTAGTGTGCACTTTGGCAGCTGAAGCACTGCATGGTCCTGGAACCTGTCCTGGGGGCTTCACCTGGTCTGAAAGCAACCCAGTTCTCTGGATGCTCTGCATACACTTCATATACGAAGCAGTCAAGTGGGGACAGTCAGTAGATTCATTCCCAATTTGCTATGTTACATTAACATAAACACTCATATTGGCAGAGGACGGTAAAAGCCTAAGTATCAGACTGTGTAATTCTAAGAGTAAACCTGACTGCCTGGAAGCCTTCTATATAGTCTCACTTGACTGCCTGAGCACCCAGAAGACCTGAGCTTCTAAACTCTGAAGGCCACCTGCAACTGCCAGCCCACATACGAGATTGTTTCACCCCAAGAAAAAACTCAGCTTGCTGACATCAAACCCTTGACTTGGTTTTGGATGAGTACAAAAGTTCAGATTCACCTCTGCCCTGATGCTCAGTCCAGTGCTCAGGGAACACCAGCACCATCTGCAGTTTGGTAGGCCTTCATCTAGAGCTGCCCACTCTCACTACCTGCAACAGCAGCCAAGGCACTAAATACCACTCCAGACCAGCCGACAGCAAATCCCAAGCACCAGGGTCCCCCCTGCTGCACTAAGCCAGCTCTGTGCTCATTGCCTAGACCCCTACGCCAAAGACCAGGATGGTCCACCACTATCTCAAGCCATCTCAAAATAGCTGTGGGGCACAGCTAAATCATTCCAAGAATGATTAACGCACAGGGAAGGCTTCAGGAAACTTTATGCAGCACTCTTAATGTTTATTTTTCCAGATATCGTTTAACACAAATGAGAAGGAAAATGCTTAAAAAGGGGAAAATTGCAAGCAGCTGATTCCAGTTGCACTTTTGCCTCTTGCCAAATTAAAAAGTTAATAGGACAGACTTTATTTCAAGGAATGAAGGGATGTGGAAATATTTACACACATAGTATCAAGAGAACAGCCACGCGGACCAAGACTGTGATGCCAGACCAAGTGAGAACAGAATGAAAATGGCAGTGCGTGTTCCTAAGGCAGAGGAAAATGCATATCATTGCAACTGTTCATAATAACTGCCCTGAACAGAAAGCAATGCTCTGAAGGTAGCCCTACCCTTAGGGAAGTGTGGTGCCTCCACCCTAGGGCTGACTCAGTGATATCTAGCATCCCAGAGCCTGCACGAGCAGGTACAAGCAGAAGGGTGGATTTGCTCTTGAAGCACAGGAAGGCTTGGCAGCCTGTGGGCACCACAAACCCCAGTGGGACCCAAAACGGGGTCAGCAAGACCGTGTTTCTGTTCTTCAGTGGAGTGGTGTGTCCTTTATTTCTTTTATGAGCTACAGTTTTTCAAGATCTGGATACTGAAAAGTCAGAAATATAGTGATATTAAAGCTGTTTTCAGCAAACCTATGGAGTGCCTCTATGTAAATGTGTGATACTATGGTGACTCCAAATATCATTTTTCTCAGAGAACTAGGGTTTATACAACCTTATTTTTTTCCACTTGAGGGCGTGTCAAGAAGGAGGCAATGAATCTGACAAGGCTGCTGCAATTCAAATTGAAAACACTGGATTTTCAACTGCAGAATGACTGGCATTAAGAAATCAGAATTTATCAGAGTTCATACCAAACACAAAAAGATGTTGCCGTTACCCTCAAGAAGCTTTTTTCAAGTAAAAAAAAAAAATCAGACATTAACTCCAGTTATGTTTTCAATGAGCTTCTATCCTCAGATCCTGCCTCAATCTGTAACAAATTAATTTTTTCTTCAGAAAAACATCTTCTAATGTTTCCATGAAGACCATTAAAGAAACCCCGAAGCTTCTTGCCCAAGTCTGCAGAGTTCCTAGAAAGCAAAATTTTTGTCTTCTCAGACTGCAAAAGCTGAATTGGAAAAGCCACGCAAAGAGGCTCAGGACTAATAAACCTTCTGACTAGCTAAAACCAAGAAGCGGGAAAGCAATACTGAAGAAAAGAAATGCTAAATTTAACAACCCCACAATCTTGAGATCAGAATTTCTGTTGATGCTTGTTAAAGGAAATGTACATACATATACAAACGTATAAAAATAATAAAAAAAAACACAACAGAATTTGTGAGCATGCTTTGAGTTGTTCCAACCCAAGGAATGGGCAGAAAGTCTTCTCTAATACTTCAGCTATTTCAAGTCTCAGATATGCGCTCTTCAGCCCCTCAAAGAGTTAGTGTTTGATTTAAGCTGTTGCCAAAACAGAAACATGCAGCAGTGAAAGGACAAACTTTGGCATACAGCTACCAGCCGAAGCACCCAATGTTATGCACGAATGCACATTTTTCACCTCCGTGGCAACACTGCAGGCCTTATCTATGAAGATCCTCCGATACAAACATGAGACAATGTTCACACACTGTGTTGTTTTTCTTTTTTTGAGGGATGTTCCTTGAACACCTGATACAGTTCCTTGAAAATCAACATCCTTCATGCTGTCAGAGGCAGGTGAGGGTCAGGCCAACTAGCAGCTCTGGTTTGCTGTACCACAGCTGATACACAGCACTTTGACACAGTTACTGTCAAGGCAACAGGTAACCCAGGATATCAACGGGCTGTTCTGCAAAACAACCCTGAGATACGAAACTTTGAGATCAAATGTCTTCCCCCTTCGAACCTCGATGACATCTAGAGATGCCTAGAAGTGAGGAAGGCATGGCAAAAACATCATATGGATAAATGGTGCCACTAAACAGACTTTCAATATAACTTCTAATACAAGAGTATCTTTTTTTTTTTCATTTTATTTATCCAAAATGCACTTTGTTTAGAGAAATTACACTGTTAAGAGTTCAATCTCTAATTACCGTATCTCACTGATTTGTGCATCAAAAAAATCAGTGACTAAGGGTGCACATGACAAAAATGAAAGAAGTATTTTGCCAAATGATACTGGAAGGATGGTGTTCTAGAATTAGTGAGCATATGTGACAACGATACGCCTCACATCACTTCTCCTCCCCACCCCAACCCACCCCCCACTTTTCCCAAGCGTTGCTGAAGGTGTGTCATTGACCCAGCTAGATATTTTTAGCATACAAGTCAGCTAAACTTCAAAGTCTGCTTCCCTGGGAGATGAGGATGAATTGAACACAGAGTCTTTTCATCCTCTTTCAAGCTCATTAATCTTGTTACTGAATATAGCTCCCCTTAAAAATAATATTTCAATGCTAAATTCAAAGATAAATCATCCATTAAAGAGACAAGTAAATGTACTCTGAGACTTTGGGATTATATTAGCATCTCAAGTAGCAAACACTGTTATGTTCTTATGCAATACGGTGCCTAGTAAATAAAATGTGAATAGCCTGCCGGGCACATCGCACAGCTACGAATTACACCCTCTGGAACTCAGCATGGTTTTCAACATCATCGTTTGTAAAACGAAGAAAGCAACCTATGTGAAAAATGATATTTTTCAGATTCATCTCTGTTTCCATCTCTGACAAAAGAGCTGCTCAAGAGATGACAACACATTTTCCATCTACCACGGCTGCAGCCTTCATAACCTTGCTTTGAAAAGGTAACGATCACTAGTTTTATTTTTCCTAACTTCCGCTCCACTCTTTTTCTGATCTTTCTCATAGATTAGAACCTCCCTCAGAGCACCGAGAAACCCAAAGAGAGACCTCCAGAAGCCCTGGCACTCAGCACGGCCCCACGCAGTGGTGGGGAGTCCCTCTGCTCATCGTGTGTGCTCGAGGAAAACAAGCAAGTGCACCAGTGCCCGCTGTCAGCAACAGGGACAAGCTGTCCCTGGGACACACACAGTGTGCAACCAGACACAGAGGATTTTCCCCACAGACAGCATCGCCTTTGTGCCACCCTCGCCAGGGTGCTGAGAGCTCAGAAGGAAAACCTGCAGTCGGCCCGGTATTGTTATAACACCATAGAACCCTCAGTTGGACCTTTACGAAAGGTCGTTGAGCCTTTATTACTTGGTGAGTCAGGCAGCCTAACCTAACCCCATGCACCTATGGGGCTGTGGGTACACCAGAGAGGAAAACGTGTGCTACTCATGGCTCCAGTTTGCTCAGAACGCTCCTAGCATGAAATGATTGCTTTTCACGGCGATACGGATACTCACAAAGCTTTGATCGGTTGGCGGTTTTTACGTTGAGCAGCAAAAAACCGCTTTCTGTTAGAAAAAAAGGGAAAATCAGCACGTTCTGGGCGTCAACCTCTGAAACGCAGCACTTCTTGCACAACTTTGCAGACCAAAAGTGAGGAGAGGCTCTGAGCACCAGCCCCTCTACCCGCAGGAAACAGCCCCGCTCCCAGCCTCAACTTCCTCGTCCCTGAAAGCGCACGGGAACGGCGCAGGTGCGCTCGGACACGGACAGCGCAAGGCGAGAGACCGGGAGCCGCCGATGCTCGGTGCAAACCCACCGCACCGCCCAGCACCTACCCCCGGACAGGGGCTCCGCACCTCTTCGGGCTGGGGATGCCGGGCGCCCCGGCCCCGCGCGGGACGCAAACTTCCCGGCAGCAGCTCGGCTCGCGCCGCGGCATCCCCATCCCCAAGCATCCGCCAGGGCGCGGGACGGCGAGCCCTCCCCGAGCTCCGCGCCTCACCTGATCCAGCGGGATGCCGAGCAGAGCGCTCAGCGGGTGTAGCAACGTGGAGCCGGTGGTGCGATGCGGGGCTGCGGGCGCCTCGGCCATGCCGCATCCCCGGCGGCGGTGACAACGAGCCCGGAGGCGCCGCCGACACCGCCCCGCTCCGCCCGCCCGCCCGCGGGAGGCGCCCGGCAGGGCGGGGCCGCACGAGCGGCCGCCCTCGCGGCCGGAGCCGGGGGGAGGGGGCGGCGCGGCGCCGACGGCGGCACGGCGATTCCCGCCCCCAGCCCGCCCGCCTCACCTGCCGCCTCAGCGCGGAGTCGGCCGCGGGCGGTGCGTCACGACGGCCCCGGGCGGGCTCGGGGTTGGTTTGTGACGAGGGCTGTCCTGAGTTGTGCCTGGCGGAAGCTCTGCTTGTTTGGGCGGGCTGCTGCAGTGCCAAGCTAGCTGCGCAGCGTGTGCCGGCTAAACCGAGCGAAACGGCAGCGTCTTCAGTTGTCTAAGTGGAGCTGATTGGTACACAAATAATCACGGAATCATAGAATTATAGAACCGTTAAGGTCGGAAAAGATCGCAGAGGTCATCTAGCCCAACCATCACCCCTGCCCTCTAAATCACGGTGCCGTACCTACCCTTTTCTTGAACACCTCCAGAGATGGCGACTCCATCATCTCCCTGAGCAACCTGTTCCAATTACTGAACCCTCTTCGCAGAAGAAATTTTTCCTAACATCCGACCTTAACCTCCTTTGGCACAACTTGAGGCCATTATCTCTCATCCTATCGCTAGTTACCTGCAAGAACACACCAACCTCCACCGCTATGGAGTACCATGCTACAACCTTCTTTCCAGTAGTTGTAGAGGGTGATGAGGTTTCCACTGAGCTTCCACTTCTCCAGGCTAAACAAACCCAGTTCCCTCAGCTGCTCATCATAAGACTTGTGTTCCAGACCCTTCACAGCTTCGTTGCCCTTCCCAGGACATGCTCCAGTGCCTCGCTGTCTTTCTGGTAGTGAGGGGCCCAACACTGAGCACAGTACTTGAGGTGCACGCTCAGCGGTGCCAACAGGGATGACCACCTCCCTACTCCTGCTGAATATGCTATTTCTAATACAAGCCAGAATGCTGTTGGCCAGGTTGGCTGTCTGAGAACACTGCTGGCTCATGTTCAGCTACCTGCCAGCTAACACCTCCAGATCTTTTTCCTCTGTGTAGCTTGCCAGCCACTCTGTCCCAAGCATGTAGCGATGCATGGGGTTGCTGGGACCCAGGTGCAGGACCTGACATGTGGTCTTGGTAAAGCTCATACTAACGGCCTCAGGAACATGTGCTTGAGGGTGGAATGGATATTGCAGATACATTGTTTAAGGAAATATCACTATACCTAATATAGCAGAAATTCACTGTCTCAGTGTATAACTCCTCTGAAGACCCCATGCATTCTTCAGCCCCTCACTGTTCCTCCGTGTGATGAGCATAATTAGCACAGACGTTGGTGACGGGAAGCAGAGCAAAGTCTGTGGATGTGAAGGAATAGAAACAAATGGAGATATGGTTAGGAAGTGGGTTTTTGCAGTGAGACTTGAAATCTCCTTCTCTGGAGATATTCAGACCCACCCAGACACTTTCCTAGGAAACCTACAGTAGGTAACCTGGTTGAAGCAGATCTCTGGAGGTCCCTTCCAACCCCTATGATTCTGTGATCTGCAAGGTCATAAAATCACAGAATGGTTTGGGTTCCTTACAGACCTTTCAGTCATAACCTCCCTCCCACTGGTAGGGTTGCCACCCACTACGTCAGGCTGCCCAGGTCCCCATCCAGTCTGGTCTTGAATGCTTCTACAGAGTGTGCATCCACAGCTTCTCTGGGCAACATGTGCCATTGCCTCACCCCCCTATGAATCAACAATTTCCTCCTAACCTCTGACTTAAATCTCCCCTCTTTTAGTTTAAAACCATTCCCCCTTGTCCTGCCACTATCTGCCTGTGTGAAAAGTAGCTCTTCATCATTTAATCATTTTCCTAATTCCCTTTTAAGGAAACAATGAGTTGAGAGTGGAACAGAAGTTTGACATGAGAGGAAAGATGTTATTAGGTTAGAAGCTCTAGGGAGAGTCACAGAGAAAGCTGAGATTGACAATGGGGGAGGGGGGATTTTCTTTGGAAAGTATAAGCCAGAGTTGCTCTGCAGCTGACAGTCATGGAAAGCTGGTACAACCCAAGGAGAATGCAGAACCTAAGCTGTCACCACCAAGAGAGTGTTGTCTCCGTGATGCAGCCTTTGTTGCAGGACCACCAAAGATGAATATTTCATTTGTGATATCATGTTTAATAGCTGTCTGTGGGCCTACATTGCATATCTAATAATCTTTTTGAATTCACTTACGTTTTTGGCCTCAACAATACTGCCACTTAAATATGTGCTGTATGAAAAAGCACTTCCTTTTGTTTGTTTTAAATTAGCTGCTTGTAATTTCATTGGGTGCTGTTTTGTTTTTGTGCTGTGAGAAATAGGTAAATAATCATTGCTTAGTCACCTCCCTTGTGCATAACTTTTTTATATCCCATGTTATCTCTTGTCTGAAGAGCTGATTTAATCTCTCTCTCTATATGGAAGTTATAGACCCTTTTGTTCTTCCTCCTCAAGCTTTTCTGCATTTATTTTTGAAATGGAAGCTATAGATATACATGATAACAGTGTTTTGCTCCATGTTCCTTCACCAAAAGTTCTTAATGTCAACCCCATTGACTTCAAAGTCTGTTTTCTCAAAGGTCATAGGTAGAGCCCAATGTGTCTGCATAATCAAGAGTTGTTGTTTTCCTGTGCACATTAATCAATATTAAATTGTGTCAGTCCATAAAATGTTCCACGATACGATATTGTGAACTCTTCTCCAACTCTGAATCAAGCTTCAATTATTCTGAGGTTTTTTGTATCCTTTCTAAGCTTCTCATCTTAACTCCTTTTCCAAAACTTACTAATGTGTTCAACAGGACAGATTCCTTTGTGCTAAGTTATATCTTGACATGTGTTCTCATCCTTTGTTTATTACTTTTTAAACAGTTGGAAATCCTTGATGGAATAGGCCCAGTTATCCTGTGCTTATTTAGTTGCTGTGGATAAGAAACCTTACCCCGAAGCTCTGGAAATACAAATATACTTTCTTAACGGGATCAGCTTTAGCCACAGGTTTTTCAGAGAACTCTAGCAGTTTTGTGATGTGCACTCTCTTTAGAATGGCTATATTTTTCCCATTACATATTTACTTGAGTGCCAACTTATTTTATCTTCTATTCTACAGTTTGCATATGGGAGTGAGGAGTGCCACTTAGTAATTCTCTGACACTGCCTGATTGAGTTTTACTTTTCGCTGGAAGTTTTCGTCTTGTGATTTAAACAGAAAAAGATTACTCAATTGAGAATGTAGAGAGGTTGTAATGACAGCAATTGAATTGGGAAAGCTGAGCAACTCAGAGAGGAAGTGGTTGTTGTTTTCTGTTTTCTCTGGGTAACATCAGTATATGCTCATGGTTCTGAAGTCGTAGCACTGACGATCTTTGCCATTATCAAAAGAGAATGTTACTTGCACATTTACCTTCCTTCAGAAATCATGGATTTTTGAATAACAGTGAATTAGAATCAGGACCTACTGATATAAAATTAAAGAAAACAATGAAAAGTAGCTTACATTTAGTTCGTGACTGCCTTTAGAAACATGAGGCTTCCTCTGTTTAAGTTTGAGATAATTTTGCTGTCTTGTTTCTTTTCCTTGATCTCTTGACCTTTAATAAAACCAGTGGTGACAAGGCAGGGACACGTAAATATGGAAGGATTATTTTTTTTCCATTTATTGGTTACTTGAAAATGAGACTGTTTGTATCAGATCTTTTTGTGATCTTTGCTACTGTGTACTGGGGAACATTTTGAGAGCAGAGTCTGTAAGTAATAGTGTTTGAAACTAAAAACTTCGAAGTTTTGTGATTTACAAAATAAGAAATTGCATAAGTTGAAGTTTTGTAAGAATTACTGGTAACTAATAAGAGAAACGCAAGGGTTCGTGGAAATACCTCAGGACCCACACAGTTGTTATTGGACAAGAGTCGATTTCAGTCCAACTGAAACTGCATTTAAGGAAATCAAGAGAAGAATTTCATTAAGAAAACAGAAGATGTCCAGAAATACCATAATAATGTTTTATGTTAAGGAAAAATAAATAAGTATTGTTTTTCTAAGAAAGGACATCAATACACTCAGGAAAAGCAAATCATAGTCACTGAAAGATTTTGATATTAGAATTCAGAAATTCTACTTGTGAGTTTATTAGGAACCATCAGGGCACCCAGAAGTTAATTTAAGGTAGCATGACTTTTCAGCTTCTTTGCATTACACTTACACAGGCAACAGTATTTGTCTCTAGTGTCATCCCAGTCTTCACAGTACAAGCACCTTAGAGTTTGTTCTCTTCTACCATCTAGAGGGGAAACTGTACAACATGAACAAAAATCTTTTTAACTTTGCCAGAAAGTTAGATAAATAGTTCCAAATCCTTTTATTATTTTTATTTAGGAAAAAAAGAAAGAAAGAAAGAAAGAAACAAACAAAAAACACCCACATTGTTGACAGTGTTCCCATGAGAGTCAATCAATTTCTGGTGTCAATCAATGTAGGAGATTATTTTTTTTTTAATACTACTTTCCACAAATTCTTCTTGCACCAAAAACGATTGCTAGGAAAAAAACAATGTGAAACCAACCAGGGCTTAGTTGGCAGAAAACTATTCTGCTGTTTCTCTTATTATCTCCCATTACTGATTATTGATTATTTTTTTCCACAGCTTTGGTAAATTTACTGCCATCTTATCGGAAATGCTCCTGAGACAACTACTTCCTGAACTCGCCTCTTTGAACATGACATTTGTATGCAGGCATATGCACTTTATCTTGTTTCATTTCTCTTTCTTTTAGGTTTCCCATTGTCTTTCCATCTACCCTAAGATAAACGTCGGTTCTTAAATTAGATTTTCAAACAAGCACTTGGGTTTTCATCTGAACTTGCCTTTTTATAAATAAAAGTTGACCCCAATAAACATGCAAGAGTAACATACTGTCTTCCTTCTATTCAGTTCTTAAAACTTTTTTTTTTCTTGTTTCAGGGAGGGAAAAGCTTTTCTACTAAATGCTTTGTCAACAGAGAGTTGTTACGATGAGATCACAGCATATTCACTGATTAATGCTGCCTTATTGTTTCCTTGGCCTCCTTTGCCAGCTGGTCTATATCCATCTTTGAATTCTCCTCCTACTTAGGTCATTAGCCCCTTCAGTGAGGGATGCCTGCGTTATTCTATGCTTGTGTAGCAACACCAAAGCTGTGTCCTTCTTCACGCATGAGGGTGCAAGACCAAATGAAAAATAACAAATGTATTACTGATGTATAATTATAATATGCATTTGCATGGGGGAAAGGAATGAATTTAATGCTCAGAAAAGTCCACCAGAAAGAACATAACCCAATTAACCGTGAGGCCTTTAAGTATATATTTTCATCATTGGCAAAGACAGGACCCCTGCTGGCTGGTCTGTAAAACATTAATGATGTTTGTTTTAATGGGAGCCACTGTGCAGACCCTCCTGGGTAGATCAATTCAAGTTGCTGCCTTAAGCCAGGATCATCAAAGATTGTGCATGCTACAACAAAGAACTGAGACCTTCATCTTCAAAGTCTACCGTCCATCACATCCATCAGCATTTATTTGCCAGACAATGTGGATGTTGGCACAACTTTTGGCTGCATCCTAAACATAAGGTTACTTCTGTTGGATAAAAGATACCTGAGTCAGGAAAGTATCATCTTCTGTAGCAGCTACTCCGAGAGAGTAGCATGCCCGTAGTTAATAGGTGACTATATATAGGCAAATTCCAGGTTTGCTAACAGTGCAGGATAAGAAAACAGAAACAAAAACAAAAACAAACAACAACAACAAAAAAAAACAGCAACAACAAAGAATAATAAAAATGACAAAAACAAAACAAACAAGCAAAAAACAACCACCACCCTCCTACTATAAATGTGAGTGTGTTTTGTTTTATCAGTGGTCCAATTAGACCAACTACACAACACACAGCATGCCTCTCCTGCAAGGAAAGCGATGCAGACTTTAGATTTCATCATCTGTTTTCTCGTTCAAGTGGTGACTCTTTTAAATACTTTAGGGACTGTAAAAGTACAGTGTGGAGGAAGAAATGATGGAAATGGCTGATGTAGCTGAAATTTCCATTCACATATCGCTGGTACTGGAGATGCACTGTTGCAAGAAACAACACTGGTGGTCATAGAGCATGAATTAGTGGGAGAGTGCAAGGTATCAGATTTTTTTTTTAAGTGTTTAGCTTTATTTTTGCCTTCCTACTTCAGCTTTCTTTCCACTAATTCAGTTTTGAACTTAACTCAGAGAATATATATATATTTTGGTACTCAGAATCCAGTTAAGATGTGAGGTGGTTCCCTCACACTTGAGGGAAAGTGTTGGTTAGTTTTGAGTCTGTTTTGTGCATTAGCCATGTATAATGTGAAAATGAGGAGCTGTTGTGTTTCATTACAAAAATGAATAAATAAATAAACCACCCGATTTTGTAGTGCAGAGATGGCCAAGACATTGTGGACACCTGAACTCATTCTGTACACATAGTAATGGTAATTGTCTCAAAAAAGAAAATCAGAAGGTTCAGAGGTTAAAGGTTTCTTAAAAAAAAATCAGTTTGATTAAGCAACAGGTTTTTTAACTATTATTTCTTGTTCAGACTAGAGGCTAACTTTGAGAAAAGCAGGGATGATAATATTTAAAATTGGTAGGGATAGAGAAGCTGTGTTCCAAACAAAGTTATTCTAATGGGTAATTGTTTTGAGAGACAGAAAAAAAGAAAGTGAATACTTAGTTTACAAGAAAGTCTGATTCTTCCATCATAAACAGGGAAAATGGAAATACAACTTTCCAATTTTGTAACAAAAAATGATTATCTTGAAGCCAGAAACCAATTGCATTGTAAACACTCCTTATAAAGGAAACTCCAGATCAAAAATGCCACCTTAAAAATGTAAAATATGATGTCTTGCCTTTATAATTTTTCAGATGGACAGTAATTGGTGTCACCAGAAAGATGCTAAAGCTGGTGATCTGTAGAGCTGGTCCAGAAGGCACCTAGTCCTGGCCATCCTCTTGTTAGACAGATTGCAGCCCTCTCTGCGGTAACTTTCAGAACCTCTTTCCTTGTATTCCTTCACCATCATTTCTGAGGTGTAACCAGACCTGTCACAGAGTTTGAGTTAAACATAGGAGTAGCAGTGGTCTATCATTTCTGGTTGGTTCCAGAGGAATATCTTCTTTCCTCAATCTCACTGTCAAAATCCCAGGTCAGATAGAGGCTTTCTTCATATGAAGTCATTGCTTCTTCCACTACAGGGGCAAAACAGCTTCTTCTGTGGATGATCCTGTTACTGTGGTAAAAGATGGGCCAGTGTACAATGTGCTTCCCAGCTGACTACTTGTGAATAGGGTTTTAAGCAGATATCATAATTTGCGACACAAGACTTGAAAAGTGCATTCTATTTGGCAGGGTATGATACCTACCTTGCCATAGTGACAGCCTCCTGTACGGTTAATGGAAGATCTCTCTTGAATCATGCATAGCCAAGGTTGACAATACTGGTGATCAACATTACAGTTATTGAACTCCTTCAGTTCCCACTGAAGTCTGCTGCTTGCCTGAAGATTTTTGCTGTCTCCAAAACAAACAGTGTTGATTTTGTTTTAAATTCATACCTTAGAGAATTGGTGTTTATGTCTATGTAAAAAAGGAAGAATGCACCCAAGTGTTGCTTACCTTGAAAAATAACAAGAGTAGTCCCAGCTCTGCCATTTTACTGTATCTACCACCAGGGATCATTTTCTTCCCACCGTGGCCATGGGACCAGCAAAATAAAAAGGCAGTGGAACAGCATCTGAAAAAGAGCAATACAGTAGTACAGTCCCAAATCCCCATATATGCAAGCACACCCCACTCCTCAGCCACTGCAGAGGAGCACGTTCATTGACTGTGCTGTAATTGCCTAGCTGTCCCTACATCCTGCTCTCACTCCTGGCAGTATGAGTAAAGGCTAAAACTGAAAAGCGATGGCTGCCAGGTGAAGTCCTTGGGACAAGAAAAATGGAAACATCACATCCATTTACAAGAAAGGGAGGAAGTAGAACCCAGGGAACTACAGGTCAGTAAGCCTCACCTCTGTGCCTGGGAAGGTTGAGGAACAAATCCTCTGGGAAGACATGTTAAGGCACACGAGTGACAAGTAAGTGATCCAAGACAGACAACATAGCTTTACCAAGGAAAAGTTGTGCCTGACCACTCTGGTGGACTTCTGTGGTGAAGTGATTACAAAGGAAAGGCAACTGATGTCATCTACCTGGTCTTCTGCAAGGCCTGTGACATGGTCCCCCACCTCATTTCTAAATTGGAAAGATACGGATTTGAAGACTGGGCCATTATATGGATAAATAAATGGTTAGATGATTGTAGCCAGAGGGTTGCTGTTAATGCTCCATGTCCAGGTGGAGGCTTGGTCACAAATATTGCCCCTTAGGGGTCCATCTTGGGACTGAAGCTCTTCAACATCTATACCAACAACATGGGCTGTAGGATCACGTATACCCTCCGCAAGTTTGCTGAGTGGTGCAGGTGACAGAGTAGAAGAGTGGGACACCAACCAGAAGGACACTCACAAAAAGTGAGCACACAAGAGCCTAATGAGGTTTAACAATGTGCAAGGTGTTGCACTTGGGTTGAGGTAATCTCAGACGCATACAAACTGGGAGAAGAGCTCCCTGCGAGCAGCCCTTTGCAGAAGGTCTTGGGGTTCTGATAAATGAAAAGTTTGAGTCAGCAGTGTGCTCTTTCAGCCCGGAAGGCAAATGTTTCTAGGATTCCAGCAGAAGAGGAGTGGGCAGGAGGGTGGGGGATTTGGTTGTCCCTCTCTTCAGCTCTTGTGAGGCCCCACCTAGAGTACTACATCCAAGTCTGGGGCCTCTATCACAGGAAACATGCAGCCTTCCAGTAATAAGAGGGGAGCTTATAAGCAAGAGGGGAACCAACATTCTGCACGGACTGGTAGACATAGGACACGGGGGCATGGCTTTAAACGAAAGAGAAGAGATTTAGGTTAGAGGAAGGAGTTTTTCACTCAGTGGATCGTGAGACTCTGGAACAGGTTTCCCAGAGAGGTGGATACTCCATCTGTGGAGGAGATCAAGGCCAGGCTGGATGGGATGCTGGGCAGCCTGATCTAGTGGTTTACAACCCTGCCCAGAGCAGGCAGGTTGGAACAAGATGATCTTTAAATTCCCCTCCAACCTAAAGCCAATACAGTTTCAGAGTTAACTCACCCACAGAACTGGTCCTGCTCTATTTGTGCCTACATCCAGCTAACCACCCTTCCACAAAAAAGGAAATGGAAGAAAAAAACCAACCCTTTCAACACCTTCCAAAACCTGCTTTTTATTTGTGTCCTGCTCAGTCGAAAGATAGCCAGATATGCTTCATCCAAGTGATTCTTGTTGGAACAAGAGATCAGAAAATATCAAAATGTGTAAACAGAGGAAGATTTCTGTTTCTTAGCCTACACTCCACTCCCTGCATTTTAACACCAAACTCATCTCCATTATTCCTTTCGTTTATATCCCAATTTTTAGCATGAATTGCTTGTACACTGGCTTGATGTACATCAACTCTGTATGAAGGATATCTTCATTTTAACATTATAGCAGAAATCTTTGGATGTCTAGGAGTGAGCAGGTGTTATGCAAGTTTCATATTATAATTCCAACAAGCACAAGAAAACACTCTTGTAGCAAACAGCCCCGCTTTAGACAAAGAGCCTCAATAGCAGGCAGAAGCAAGGTATTTTGCTTCATTATTAACATACTCTGCTAGCATTCCTGTATAATCAGTATTCTCTGAATTACTCACTGATCACATACCTGTGATGGCAAATGATTTTATAAACCTTAAATCCTTTCAAAATCAAGAATAGCTAGCCATTAAAAAAGCTTGATTGCATTTAATTGTTCCATTTGTATTTTTCCAGTAGCAATCCTTGCTTGAAGTACGCAACAATTTAAAATGATTGTTGACTGACAGTGGCTGTAGAGGGATTCTAAGCTACAGCTGACTGGATATGTGTCTTTTTGCTTGTTTGTTATTTCACACTTTTTTTTTTTTTAAGTGGGTGACTAGTGCTTTCATAACTTGGAAGAGAACAGGGAGTTGACAATTGACTGAGGAAGTGTACATGGGTAAGATGAAGAGTAGTGCACTTGGAAAAAACAACAGAAATACAGAAGAGAAAAGCTACTGTTTGTTATCAGATATCTGATAATCAGAAGATTGTTCTTGCGGTCCATCACTACACTTTCATTCCAAAGTCAGATCTGATGTGATCTAGTCTATTATTCTACTTCAGCTGGGACACTGCTGTGCATATCCACCAGGGGTACTGGCAGTCAGCTTTATTTTCCTGCATCTACACTCTGCTAAGTTAACTCCTCCATCAGCAATATGCTAGCCTGCCAAGTACATGCACACAATGCTTGGCCCTTTGTTCTGCAGCACGGTGCCCTTTCAGAGGCTTCTTATCTCTCTAATATCAAGAACGCAATCTTCAGGCAGCTCACCGTATACCTCTCAGTGAGCTTTTTCTGTTTTTCAATAGTGCTGCTCCATTGGAAAAATCAGGAATATGCAGTTATTCTTGATGTCTTTGGTGTCCTTTGGCTCAAAAGAGCTCTTTGTTCTCAGAGATATTGAATACTTACCCACAATGTTTCCTGTCCCTGTAAAGGAAGATCACATTTGATACAACATTGGTGGAGTTGTTGACGAGTTCATAAACATCCAACTACTCTTGGTTCAACAGTCTCCAAAGTTTTGATGGTTCAAAAGTTCCCTGTCTATCTCACAAGCTTAGAAAGGGCATACAGCAAAATCATTTGAATTTTAGATCAGAAAAAAATCTGCTGTTTCTCAACTGATTTGTTGCCATCTTTTTCCCAGAAAGACAAGATCTTCCCAGATGAGTCAGACTTAACAATGAATTGAGGACCAAAACAAGAACACATTTATACCCCAGCACAGCTAACTCTATTTACATCATACATTTTCTGAAATTTAAATGCTAAATTGTTTATGGGAAAATTGGCACAAGGCTCTACATTCTAGTCTGCTATGTTTAGAGTACAAACCTAGAATATGAATTAGCTTTGTTCTGACCGTAAAACAGATATTTATATTAAATAAATACATATTTTTAAGAAGATCTGGAATCAGGGGAGCTTTTCCCTTCTGTTAACCTTGTTAAATAATATAAGTATATGCTTCTCTCAACAGCTACTCTCATTAGTCTATAAATATTGATATCTGGCTAATGAGGACTTTCATGGACTTGAATCTTTAGTTTTTTAAAAGTTGCCTAACCAGGCTGATCATTTTGAGTATCAAATCATAAAATCTTTATGTGTGATCAAGCTGTGCTCTGGCAACACAGAAGGACCAGAAAGCCTGACAAGATTTTCTTTGCAGATAAAGATTGCATTGCAACAGGCATAATACTTTAATAGAAGTAGGGAATAGTTTATATTTTTGTCTTATTTTGCACTTACCCCCTTTAAAAGCTTGGTCATCTGCTAAGACTTTGACAGCCACAACATAGCACCTCAGCTTTTACATATGGAAATTCTCTTGAAGAAGGGAGAAAGATTTCCACATCCTTGTACTATTACTCAGAGCCCCTCTAATCTCACCACCACCATTTATAAGCTCAATAAACAACTACTGCCGTCTTTGTAATCCTGATTACAACGATGCCCATTGCGTGTAATTTTGCAAAGTGAGTGGTTTTGGTTTTAAAGGGGACAGAGACTGGCAAGACCACAGCAAAATCAAGTGCTCTGACATATTTGCAGGAAATGGCACAGTTGGATGGGAGGAGGTTCTGAGTAAGCCCAATCAAACTCAATAATAAGAAAAGCATGCAAAAGGGACTGTGGCATTTCACTAAAAATGAGATCAAGATGCTGATCAGTAGTTGTTCCTGTAGCTGTCTGCCCTGTCTGCAGCTGCAGTTGGTTCTTCCTGCTGACTGGCAGAGCTCAGAGGGTTGTGAGCAGTGGTGCAGAGTCCAATTAGAGGCCTGTACTCAGTGGTATTCCTCAGGGGTCAGTGCTGGGTCTGGTCTTGTTCAACATCTTCAACAATGACCTTGATGAGGGAATAGAGTCCATCCTCAGCAAGTTTGCTGATGATACAAAGCTGGGAGGAATGGCTGACATGCCTGAAGGCTGTGCTGCCATTCAGCAGGACCTGGACAGGCTGGAGAGCTGAGCAGAAAGGAACCAGATGAGGTTTAACGAGAGTAAGTGTAGAGTCTTGCACCTAGGGAGGAATAACTGCATGCACCTGTACAGGATGGGGGATGACCTGCTGGAGAGGAGCTCTGAGGAGAGGGACCTGGGTGTCCTGGTGGACGACAGGTTGGCCATGAGCCAGCAGTGTGCCCTCATGGCCAAGAAGGACAATGGTATCCTGGGGTGCATTAAAAAGAGTGTGGCCAGCAGGTCAAGGGAGGTGATCCTCCCCTCCCTCTACTCTGCCCTGGTGAGGCCTCACCTGGAGTATGGTGTCCAGTTCTGGGCTCCCCAGTACAAAAAAGACAGGGATCTCCTGGAGAGAGTCCAGTGGAGGGCTACAAAGATGATAAAGGATGTGGGACACCTCCATTATGAGGAGAGGTTGAGAGACCTGGGTCTGTTCAGCCTTGAAAAAGAGAAGACTCAGAGGGGATCTGATCCACATCTATAAATATCTAAGGAGCGGGAGGAAAAGGAACAGGCCCAGACTCTTCTCAGCAATGTGTGGCGATAGGACAAGGGGAAATGGCCACAAACTGAGGCATAGAAAGTTCCACACAAATGTGCATGGGAACTTCGTCACAGTGAGGGTGACGGAGCACTGGCACAGGCTGCACAGAGAGGTGGTGGAGTCTCCTTCTCTGGAGATGTTCAAGACCTGCCTGTGCAACCTCGTCCTGCTTGAGCAAGCCTGCTTTGGCAGGGCAGTTGGACTAGATGATCTCTAGAGGTCCCTTCCAACTCCTACAGTTCTGTGATCATCCCTATCTCCAAGGCATCTCCTTCTTTGTATTTGCACAAGAAATTCTGTGTGGAAGGAAAACCAGAAAACTAGATCAAGAAACCAGTGCAAGTTAAGGCTAACCTAGCCCAAGTAGTAGTCTGCTGTAACTCAGATCAGTTCCCCAGCCACCATCAAAGGAGAAGGTGGGACATGGGCAGGAACAAATGGTTAGTGAAAGACAGGACTGCTGCTTCTGGTGGCAGTGACAGCTTTTGTCAGCTCAGTTTGTGTATATAACTGCAGCCTAAGAGCAGGGGTTCTTAGGGTCAGTGCTCAAGACTGAATCAATGATGAATGATGTGGATACGCAAAGCCAGGAGTTGGACTCAGTTAATTATGTGGGTCCTTTCCAACCTGGAAGATTCTGGGATTTTAGATCTCTTTCCACACACAGGTTCGTGCAACTCCAAGATGTACCTAACCTAGACAGCTCTGGACAGAACAGACTGCCAGAAGTCAGAAAAAATGAATTCCCTGCATGTCTTCATTAGCATCATGCTCTATTAGCAACCAGCATCCAGTGGGATTATCCTCTGCTTATTCTACAGGGATACTTCTGGCCCACCGTAGATACCATGTGCTCTTGCTAATACTGTTTCTACTGCGTCTAAAAGAAATGGGATTCTGAAGCTTTTAAAAGTGGAAAGAGCATTCAAGAATTATCTTAAAGTATTAGTTGTTGTTAATACTTCTGCTGCTTCCAGAACATGTCTCACAGTAACACTCCTGTGATGGAAGTATGATTTTTTTGGACAAGCTGTTAGGTATTGGAGAAGACCATACTCCTGCAAAAGCTGTATTGCCAGAACAACTGAAACCAAAGAAAAATGCTGACTGATGCTGTGTTTGCATTCTGGGAAGTGAAAGTTTGCAAACATGGATTTATTAAAAAAAAAAAAGCACAGTAAGTTCAATTAGAAAAATCTAATTGTACCTTCAACACAAACCTTACAAAAATTCTTCATGCAACAGGAGCTCATGAATATTAGGGAAGTTTAAAAGTTAAGAAGAAGGTAGAAAAGGTTTTCTGTCTCCAAAAATGGCAAAGGCTATACCTACTGGACAACAGATAATATGAGTTACAAAGGAAATCTGTAATATTACAAATATTACAATTACAAGATGAAACAGTACACCTTTGTGCAACTTTGTACCGTTGTAAAACAAAAGGCTGTTGGTTTTCTGGTTAATTAATAATAAATCTAACTATTTTGCCAAAGCCTGTAAATAAAGAGTCAGTTCCAAAAGTCAGCACATTATGAGAAACAGCCTCACTGCGTAGACTTTTAGGCAGGCATTCAAAAAAGTAAATACAGCAAGAGGTTTATCTGATCTGGATAAATGTGAAAAAGAAATGGAACAAACCTGGATTGAATTAAGACATTCCACTAGTATAACTTTTCTATAACAAGCCCACTAGTTAAAGAAAGATAAAGGACACCTTGTATACACAGAGACGAAAGTCTTCAAGTTACAGAAAAGACAGAGCTCTAATAAAGTAGTCTTGCTCATGTAATAGGAGGCAGTTTCAAGCTAGGTTCACAAAGGGACTGTAACATCATCACTGTGGTGACTGTAGGCTCTGACCCAAGGAAGGAGCCAGTTCCCACAACCACTCAGCCACTGATTCTCTCCCTCACTCTCTGCCACCTGCACAACTTCATCGCTAGCACAGGATCCTACCTGGGAGCCGTGTACTTAGGGGCCAATCTGGTCAAGAGACCTGGATTTCAGTCTTTGCTTCACTGTAGAAAACTGGAGAAAATTCCCAAAGATGTAACTGACATAGATTACAAGCAGAATACCCTATCAGAGTACTATAGGGGTGTGCATATTTTGCCCAGAGAGGCTGTGGATACTCCCTCCCAGAAGGCATCCAAGGCCAGGCTGGATGGGGCTTTGGGCAAGCTGCCCTAGTGAGAGACGTCCCTGCCTATAGCAGGGGGTTAGAACTAGATGATCTTACAGGTCCCTTCCATTCCAAACCATTCCATATGCATATCTGTGTTATGCATAAGGCATGAAAGATATGTTAATCTGAGTAGCTTCTGCCAGGTACATGCTCTAAGCACAAGGGTGTCGGATGGTTGAAACATCCTTTCCTTTTTCCAAGTCATTTGCTCCCAAAGCAAGCTCAGGCACCTGTAGAAGCTTGGAAGAATTTGTTCCAGGTGTTTTAAGGTAAAAAAGCAAGTGGCTCAAACAGCGGGAAAATACTTTATAAGCTAATTCTGCATGTAGAAACAGCCAATGGCTGCTCCATATATGACTTGTTTGCTGGAGCTGCCAAGCAAGGCATAATGCTTTCAGCTGTTTTCTGACCATACACACCCACTAGCATCACTGCCACTAGAACTGCAACTGGCTTCTGCCTGAAAAGTCCCTAAATTACTTGCTCTTTGGGAAGAAAACCCTGAACAACATTAAAATAGACAAAAATGGAAAAATCATGTAGTATCTTTATTATAGATGTGATCTTAACAGTCTTTTGAATCCAGTTCTCCTGAAGTTAAGAATATGTGAACTTCAGGTTCTGCATGGATAGCTGTCCCAGACTTCTCGAAGACCAGTAGTTGAGGCAAGGCAATCCTCTCTGGTGTAAAGTCTCTCCACATACAGTTGTTTAGGCTTGACTGTCAGAAGAGGATTATATAGTCTTTCAGAAAACATTTGGTCTGGTTACCCAAAGATTGAAAGAACTTTAAGACTGAAAACTTAAGTAGAAGACTTAAGAGGGCTTGATGGCTTCAGATCAGCTTTATTTCAGGCTGCTTTTGTTTTAAATAGAACCTGATGTAGCTGAACACAATTTCAACTGATTGCTTTATAGGGAGGCAGTAAGAAGACAACTATGGACATTAAACTCTATGTAAAATTAGACTGAATTGGCAAAAAACAGTGAGGGTGCTGAGGCATTGGAACAGGTTACCTAGTTTTGTGATTGATGTCCTGTCCCTGCAGACTTTTGAGTCAAGCCTGCATCAGGCTCTAGGCAACCTGATCTAGCTGTGGTGTCCCTGCTCATTGCTGAGGAGTTGTTCCAGATGGCCTTTAGAGGTCCCTTCCAACTCTTAAGGAGGATATGATTCTATGAAATCCCTTGCACAGGATCTTAGTCTCAGTGAGTGAGAACTGCAACTCCTCTCGTCCCACAAAAAGAATGGCAGAAAGCTGCAACAGAAGGATCAACAGCCAGGCAAGAAACCTAACCTCTAATCCTTCAGTACCCAGATGGATAAAGTTACCTTGTGATAGTCAGTCTGCATTAAATCAAGTGTTTGTCTTTCCATGATATGGGCATAGCTGCCTTCCATCTCCTCATGCAGACAGTCGACGTTCCTCATTAAAATGCTCTGCACTGCAAAAATGTACTGACACAGAATTTACAGTGTATGCAATATTTTGTTATAAAAACATTTTTTAATGCTGCAAATAAAAAATGATGGTTTTACAAGTTGGTAGACATACATGGCAAGCTTTTTTAGCTCAAATGAATGACTCTATGCAAAGAATTGAGATTCTTATCAAGTACCAGCAAACCCTAATGAGCCAACAATAAAAAAGAAAAGAAACATTAATTCTGAAAAAACTCATAAACGAAAAATACATTTATCCATTACAATTTATTTTTCTAACTGGGATTAACTAAAACTGCAAAAGGTGCTACAAAAGAAAGCTCTGACAACTTTCCTACGATATTCTACGCTTGAAACTATGCTTCTCTTACCTCTGAAATATGACATCTTTAAATGATACAGCTTCACTCTGTGCCCTCTCTAGTTAGGTGTTCTGTTGCTATTCTTGAACACACTGAAATAGGAGGGAAGGATCACTGTTAAAAAAAAAAGATTGGGCTTGTGTCACATTGCTATAAAAAAATAGATATTTCAAAATGGATGCCTTTTTAAAAACAAGGGGTAATGATTCTGAAAGTGATTCCAGAAACCATTCGGTAAATACATCCAGTAACTAGAATGCATATCCCTCATTTCACTCCTAAATAGCCAAATTCCTCAGATCACCTTCCTGGTAGAAAATATAGAATAAGACAGCCAGTTTATTTCGTTTTGTTTTATTCCTGTTTTGTCTTTTTTCAGTTTGGTCGCTGTCCATGCAAACATCATTATCATCACTACAAATTTTTATAAGTGGAAATGTAGTTCAGGAGTTTGCCCAGTTTTCAGTCGTTTACTTTGCGCAAAGGTTCATTATTTTTTAATTGTTTGGTCGGATGTTTGTTTATAACTGTGTAAATGGGAATTCCACTAAGAGAAAACGAAGGTCTAAAGACAATCTGTGTTCAAAAGTTGAAAAATCGTCTCAGATTATTTCCAGTGATGTCCCAAACACATGGTCTCCTGCACAAAATCAGGGTCTGCTGTTACTTCATTGCAACTACATCATGTTTATTCTTGAACTACTCTCCAGAAGAAATGCCTATATGTTATTATCTGGGAGAGCAGGCATGCCTACACTTAAGGTTGTCCAGAATTTCCAATTCTGAGACCCAGTTTTTTCAGTCATTTGAAGCCTTTGTGGAGCTAAATGACTTGGTCTGAGATTTCACAGAGGCACTGGCTTCAGCCTGACTTTATTTTTTGGCCAGAGCTATTAAACTAGTTGAGAAAGAACACAAGGAAATGCAAGCCACCTTTAAAAATTCTGTCAGGCTTTCCTTTGGAGCAAAGACTTGAAATTGGGTCAGGGATAGCTTTAATACTTTTTTTTTTAATGCACGTCAGCAAACATACTGAGCATCATAGCTTGCAATTGCTTGCCAGAGATTCACTAACACTTGATAGCTGTCACTTCAGAAGACACCATCTTAAAATGGCAGTCATGAGTGGAGGGAGCAAAACAGAGTAAGATCGCAGCCCAGACTGGAAAAAAGGTGAACCTTAGCCTGTTCAGGGATCTCCTTGCAAGAATCCCATGGGAAACTGTCCCAAAGAGAACAGCTGTTCTGTTCAACAAAACCTGTTGCATTCCAGGGATGACCTCCCAGAAGATCAAGATTGGTGCATCCCAATTAGCATGAAAGCACACAAAGGCAGAAAGAGCTTGGCATGGATGTATGAGAAGCTCCAGATGAAATTCAAACATAGGAAGAAAGCATCTAAAAAAGCAGGGATAGATGGTTGAACAACAACGTGGAGATGCTGTCCAAGCACACATATATAGGGTTAGAAAAGCCAAAGCTCACGTGGAGTTGAATCTAGAGAGATATAAAGGGAAACAAGAAGAGCTTCCTTAAATATGTGCCTACTGCTATGTGGGGCAAGAGACTCAGTGACACAGTACATGAAAGAGACTGAGGCACTCTGGACACCTTTCTTGCCTCAGTCTTCAGTGATAAGTTCCACCTTCATGAATCTCAAGCTTGTAAGAGACCGGTACAAGACTCTGAATCAAGAAGGATTCATCCTACATAGAGGAAGATGAATTCATGGAGCATTTGAACAGACTAGATATACACATGTTCATGGAACCTGTCAAGATACACTCATGCATGCTTGAGGAAGCTGGCCAAGAATGCTGTGAGGCCCCTTGATAATCCATGAAAGGTCATGGTTTACTAGGAGGGGCTCCCGACAATAGGAAGAAAGCAAATTTCAATTCTGTCTTCCAGGAGAGCAAGAAGGAAGATCAGCCAATTGCAGACGTCTCAACCTCATCCTTACACCTGACAAGCTAATGGATCAAATTATCCTGAAAACTAATTCCAGGCATATGAAGGATAGAAAGATGTTTAGGAGTATTCAGCATGGATATATGAGGAGGAAGTCAGGCTTAATCAACCTGCTGGTCTTCTACAGTAAGATCATTGGTTCAGTGATGAGGGGAGAAGAGCAAATGTTGCTTATCCTGGCTCAGATCCTCACAGAAAAAAAACACCAAACAGATAAAGTATGGGCTATGTAAGTGAACAGTGAGGTAGACTGAGAACTGGATGAACTGTCAGGCCCAAAGAGTTGTCATAAACAGCACAAAGTTCATCTGGAGGCCAATCATTAGTGGCGAATGGTAAGGTTCAAAACTGGGGCCCAGAGTTCAACAACCTGGTGAATGACCTGGATGATGGAGTGTCACACTTTCAGTGACAGCAGGATCCATGTATTGGACTGCTCACCCCACCACTCTCAGTGTTCTGTCTGGATGTCCATTTGCTGTCATACAAATTGTGCTCCAGATGTGTGATCCTGAGCACATAATCTCTTCCCTTCTTTCTCTATTATTCTTTGTCTGGCAGTAATCATGTACTCCAAAGTTTAAGAAACAGCACAAGGTTTTTTTTTTTTTGTACAATTACAGTTCTGCCACTTCCAAGCATATATAGCTATGCAGTCTTTAATTACAGGAACATTATTACTACACAAGCCTTCATTCGGTCTGTAGGGTGGGCAGGTCTTATGGTAAGTAGCTATTCAATATTTGTGTCCTTGTAATCCTTCCATGTGCAATTATTTGTTTCTTATTACATAAACATTCATAAAAAACAGTTTAAGTCAGGGACTTTTTTTCATCCTTCATTTCTACACTGCCCAGAACCTTATTTGTGGGAGAAGTCACATTAGAACCCGTGTCCCCGGGGTGGATTGTTACCATTTTAACATGGAGGCAAGTTTTAATCCCTGTTGTTGCTCACATTACCTGCAGCAGTCAGAATCCCAAAGAAAGCAAACCATATTACACAAATCTACCCATTTTAAGGGCAAAAGCAGCCATTTGCATAAATTAGCATGCAGAGAAAATTGCATAGCGTTGTACAGGTAAAAACAGTATCACAGTAAATATTTACAAGATACGTAACAGCTGCACAGCAGTCATAATTAGAGTATCTCCAAATCCTCTGTGTTCCACAGGGCATTTTCTCTAAGCTGTGTGTCTGAATTATGACATCCCAGGAGACAGCAATTTGTTTTGGCCCTGCCAGTAGCTCGTATTGTGTAGCTCTCTGTACAGTCCCTATGTCTCTTCTACTTACCTTCCTTTAGATTCTGCCCACTACTTCTCGTAAGTCAGTTAATCCACACGCAGGTGGCTCAGTGCTTACTTCAGGTGATCAATGGTTCAGGCCATGATTCAGCAGTTTCCATGCAACATCTTTCCATCCCCATCTCCTGGCTATCCCGTTTCTTGGCTCCTTATTTCAGGAATAAGCCTGGCTACACGGCACATGGTTTCTGTCCTTCTCTGATATTTCCCTTTCCTCTAGGATAAGCAAAAGCAACGTACTGTTAATGTTTCTGTACGTGGAAAAGAATCTCTGCTTTTAACTATAAGTGAGTTTATCACCCCAATGCACGCACATTTTTCTACATCTGGACTCTTCCACCCCCACGTGCCTGCTGTCCTCACTCAACTCAGCAAGGACCTGCTTTGGTCCTTGGATGTGCCCCCATTCCCAGGTCCTGGCATGCAGCTCCCGTACCTGCTGACGGCTGAGAGGAAGGCAGAGGAAACGATTTCAAGAAGACTTAAAATGGGTTTGCGGCTGTAGCCTCTGCTACCTGCGGTAAGGAAAACGAGACTATGAAAAGGACCACGTGCGTAGAGTGCCAAGGGCAAGAAGTAATCCCTTCATCCTGGAGATGGCTTACCTTAGTGTGGAGAGAGCACAACGGACGTGGCATTTTTCTGCTTTGTCCTGCTCCTCCCAAGGGCTTCGCTGATTTCACAGGCCCGGGTCGAATAGTTTTGCAGCTAATGAATGAAGTGGAACAACGTGACTGGAGTGGAAGAATTCTGCAGTATGGGGAGATCTGTGTTTCTGTTGAGGGACACGCGTGCTGCCATGCCGAGGCATGCTGAGCACATCTCTCCGCTGCTTCTCACTGAGCATGGGCATGAAGCTAGCCATTGCTGGCTGGCTCCTGAAAGGCGTTTCGCAACTGCAGAACTGCTGATTTACCTGAGAGTTTAAACAATGCCACAGCTGTGCAGAACGACATGAGGTTTTTCAGTCAAGCCCTGCTCCTGCCGGGGCCATAATGAACACAGTGAAGACTTGGAAAGACTTTTAGACACAGAATGTCTCGGACGAACAGACCACACTGGAAGACATCTTCCTCATCTACCTGAAAGCCTGCAGCGTGCCTGGGCAGCCTTCAGGCTTTCTGACATCTGTTAACCCCTAGGTAACCACACAACACTCCCGGCCTCGGCTCGCCCGGCGCGGGGGGCGGGACGGCGAGGGGGCGGGGCTTCGCCAGGCCACGCCCCTCCGGCGAGCACGTTGCGGCGGGCGCTGCCGCAGCTGTCAGTGTCAGCAGCCGGCGAACCGGGATCCCGGCTCCTCGGAGGGGGAATCCCCAGACTCGCCCCCGCAGCCAATCCGCGCGCCGCATGCAAATCGCGGCCGCGCCGGGCGGCGGCGGGCCAGTGGGAAGGGAGAGGGGACCGGGAGGCGGCGTCCGGTTGGACGGCGGGGAGGGCCGCGGGGACCAATGGGGAGGCGGAGCGGGCGGGGCGCGCCCCGGGGGCGGGGTCATGCAAATTTAGTTTGAAAAGAGGGCGGGAAATCCGAGTTTCGCGGGAGGCCCTTGGCGCGTAACCCGTCTCCTTTCCCTTCATTCATTGTCAGCAGCCGCCGCTTCCTGGAGCCATTTTCCAGCCGGCCCCACACAGCGGGAGCGGCCCCGCTCCATCCGCCGCATCTGCCCGCCCCGCCGCCTCCGTCCCCCCCCGGCACCCCGCATCCTGCAGCCGGGGCCCCCCCGGCACCCGCCGCCCCCGGTATTTTGCGCGGGGCCCCGGCATCGAGCAGGAAAGGAGCTGGGAAGGCCGGGGGGGGGGGGGAGGGGGGGCGGTGGTGGGGGGGGAAGGGACGGGGGGGGGGGAGGAGGCGACGCGGCCGCGGGGACAGACCCGGAGGGAAGGATGAGAAGGGGACTCCAGCCGCCGGCCCCTGCAGCGCAGCCGCCCGCACCGTCCACGGACTCCAGAGCGGCCTCCGCCGCCTTCCCAGCCCGCTTTGCCGCCGGCACCTTCATCCAGATCCGCAGCACCGGCGCGGCGCCGGCGCCCTGTGTTGTCTCCTCCGCCGCCGCTTCCCAGGCTCCCGGTGCCTTTGCCCCGGCGGCGGACGGCGGCCCTCCCGCCGGCAGCTCGCTGTACTGCACCCCCCACGGACCCACCGGCAGGACGGCGCTGCTGCAGCCCGCTCTCGGCGGAGGCGGAGGCCGGCCCCCGGTAACGTTCCCCCGTCCCCGCGGGAGGGTGAAGGGGACGGCGGGGAGCGGCGCCGGGCGGGCCCTGTTGCTGCCGCCGGCCGGGCCCGGCTCGGGGGGGGTGGGCGAGGAAAGGCAGAGACGGCGCTTTGTTGCAATAAACTTTCCCGACTCCTTCCCGCCCCTCGCCCCGGGCCGCCGCGGCGCTGCCGGGTCTTACTGAAAAGGGGGGAGAAAAAATTATATATATATCATAGAGATAAGAGAAAATCGGGGGGGGGGGAAATAAATTCCGCCCCCCCCCCCCTCCTCCACAGCCACGTCTCGGCGTACGGAGCCCGCATGCAGCGCAGGCCGGGCCCCGTCCGGCCGGGCCCGCGGGGCCGGGCAGAGCTGGGGGGGTTGGGGGGGCCGGGCCGCGCCGTGCCCCGCCGGTGTCTCCGCTTCACCCCCGGAGCCGCCGGTGACGTCTCGCACACGTGCGCGGAGGCCGCGGCTGTGACTGGGAGCCGGGCGGGCGGGGGGGCCGATCCGAGCGGGGGAGGGGGACGCCGCTTCCTCCTCCTGCCGCCGGCCTGGGACAGCCCGAGCGCCGGCCGGCTGCCCCCGGCCCCGGCCCGCCGTCTTCTCCGCCGCCCTCGGAGATGCCCCTGCAGCAGGTCAGTGACTCGCGGGCCGGCGGCGCCGCGCCTCCGCGCCCCCCCCCCCCCCAACCCCCCTTCCCCCACGGCGCCCCTCGCCCGCCGCCGCGACTACCCCCACCCCCCCTTTCCCCCCCCCCCACCCCCCGGCGGGGTTTCCTTTGTCCTCGCGATTTTCGGACGCACGCTCGGTCCCTCCTGGGCTCCGCGAAGTTGGGGGGGGAGGGGGCGCGGGGAGCTCCGGGATCCCCCCTTCCAGCGGTGCGCCTCGGACCCCCCGCCTCCCCCCGGGCGTCACAGCGGCGGGCGGGGGCCGCGCTCACCTGCCCTGCCCGGCCCGACCCCGCTCTACCTGCCGCACGCGGCCCGGCCGCCGCCTGCCATGCGGGCCGGTGCCCGCTAGGGCCGGGCGAGGTCACGGAACGCGTTGCGCTGCGGCGCCGAGCAGCGGGACCCGCGGCGAGCAGGCGGCGGTGCTCACCTGTCAGCGCCCGCCGGCCCGGCCGCCGCCGCCCTCATCCCGAGCTGCCCCCATCCCGGTGCCCCGCGCTCTCGGGGATGACTCGGGCTTCCTTCGAGGAAGCTCTCTGCAGTTGTTTCGCGCTGGGAGTCGGGAGGCAGTGGGGTCGGGGCTCGCCTGAAGCTAATGAGAAGCTGTCCCCACCGCGAAAGGTGAGCGATCGTTCGGTGAGCGGTTCGTCTGAAGGGTGACTGGTGTCAAACGGGCTCCTTCTGCAAATATTTGTCTTTCCCGTGCGATGGCTGAGTTCCTAGAAGGTGGTGCTAAGGGCAGGGCGATTCCGGGAGAGCAGCGCGGTGTGCAGGTACTTTGGGAATGGCGCTGACTCTGTAACGGGACTTCTGCAATTTCTTTTTGGCATAGTGAGCACTATGAGATCCTTAAGTGTGAGCTCGGTGTACGTTTTTGGCATAGCGTTCACCTCTTCGACTCTCTGTTGCGGAACCTGGGCAGGCTGGTTTGGAAGCAAGCCGGTGATGCTGGGCTGCGTCCTCAAGAAGGTGCCACCTGCAACTCGCTCTGGGCGAGTGGCATATATCTCCTCAGACCCTCACGTTTGCTCTGGGGGAGAAGTGTGGCCGGTGGTAATATCTCCAGCCTCGGGTTGGCACCCTCCCAGGGTGATAAGCAGCCTGCAGCTCATGCCAGGAAGCTGTGCATCCTCCTGCATCTCAGCAGCTGTGTTCCTGTGAGTGCCTCTCTTGGAGCCGCGCTGCTTTGCCGCGCTCCTGTCTTTGGGGAAGTCGGGCTGAAGCGTCGCGGTGCTCTGCCTTCTTCTGCTCTGCAAAGAATGGCCAACGCTCCTTTCGTCTGCCTGGCAGGGAGACAGCGCAGCCTTTTAGCAGCTCTCTGACTCCCATCTCATTTTCACCAGATCTCACAGACGATTTCCTGGGACTGTGAGATGAGGGTGTTTTCCTGGTGGTTCTTGGCTGAGCCGTTTTGGGATGTCAGATGCTGAGAGGAGTGAGAAGCTGCTGGGTGGTTGAGGCAGCAAACTCAGATGAGCAGTGCTGGTATAAATTTAGCACTTGATTAACTGAACTGCAAGTAGTGCACGGAGATCCTCAGCAGAAATTAAGGCCCTGCTATGCAAAAGAACATAGGGATAAGTCTAAAATTTGTTCGACACACCTGTGCTGGTCAGGGTTATGAAAACGCTTTGGCTTTGCAGATGTAACTGGACTGGAAACCCACCCGTCGTTTCCAAATATAAACTATGGTGCAAGTGAAAAGGAGCCAGTACGGCAGTACGTAGCCGAGGCTGTTCAGAGAGGTGTTTATACCAGCAAAAGAAAAAGTTTATTTTGCCAAAGTAAGCTGTTTCCCTTTCTGGGAGTTTGTTGGTTACTTTATCTATGATTGTGTAAGCATAACTGTGCTGGAAGGGCCTTGAAAGGTACCCTAAACCATAACAGCAGGCAGCTTCAGCCTCATAGAGATGACTCTTAGCACTTCTCCATCTCCCAAGCAGATATCTCAGTGCTGTCCCCAGCCTGGTCCTTGCCGTGTTGCTGCCTGCTGTGACAGCTCCTGTGGCCAGGAGCTCACCAGACTCTGTACCAGGAGAGCCGAGGTTGTGACACGGGCTGCCCAGCCCATCCAGCGTAGGGGACTTCATGATTTCTGCAGAGCTAATATGCCAATGTTACCAGTAACAGGCAGGGGTCTTGTAATCCTGGAATCATAGGATGGACCCACAAGGATTGCTGAGTCCAGCCAGCTCCGTTTCCATTCTGCCAACCCAAGGGCTCCTCAGGCTTCCTGGGGCAGGACGACTTGCCAGCTCACTGGAAAACTAGCCCTAACCAAAGTACATAAATAAAAGTTTTCTGCTGGGCAAGCAGGTTGAACCAGCTAAGGGAAGGTGTGGTAAGTGTCAGGGACCATCAAGGGAAGGAGGTGGCTGAGAAGAGGGCACCAGGGTAGAGGGAGAGCAGCAGGAGTACGGGCAGCATACCATTTTTAGGTGTAAGGACACAGATTTTTGCTCAGAGTGGTGAAGTACAGGTTGCCAAGAGAGGCTGTGGATAACCCCATCCGTGGAGGTGTTTGAGACCAGGTTGGGTGAGGCCCTGGGCAGCCTGAGTTGGTTGTCCATAACGAGGGGTTTGGGACTAGATGATCTTTAGGGTCTCTTCCAACCCAAACCGTTCTGTCATTCTATGATTTTGATGGCAGCAAGCTCCGCTTCTCATGAGAATGTGACCTGTGTGAGAGAAATCAACGTTTGATGAGGTACCCCCACAGCGCTGCTGCTGGTGTTGGTTTCTCTCCTGATGTGAGAAAGTCACTATCTACTGCAAATGGCAGTATTTAAAAATGGAGCAACTAGAAATGAAAGCTGCTCAAAATGTTCCTAATTCAAATGGTGGAGAATTTCTTACTGTCTTTGGGCTATGAAGATAAGCCTTTAAGAAGAGGGCCATTTTCTTAGCCATGAGAAAATGTTTAAATTGAGACACCACCCACATGTTAAGTCCTTTTTAAAAGGGGCTAAATCCTCTTAACAAGAATATCTTTAGAGAACTTCAGTGGCCTTTAGATGACATGAGCTCTGGAGAGGCTGGTTCGGCATACTTCAGAAGGGGGCGGGAGGATTTACATTTCCAAACTGAATACTTAGCACCTCTCTCCCTTTCTGGTGGTTTAGAAAGCACCTCTTCCTGCCTCCTTCTCTGCAAGTCACAGCTGGAATGGGAGAACAAGGGGGGAATACATAATCTTCTACGTGTTGGTTATAGGAGCAGGCTTACTAGGACATAAATACTGAAGAATGATTTAAGGCATGGGAGAAAAACTTGGAAGTGGCATGAAGGAAGTGGGCAGTTAATTAATTAGTAGCTTTTCTTTATTTTGTGGGAATAAGAAGCTTTGTCTGTCAAGAAGGGATAGGCATTTTCATATTCAGGCCTATTTTCATATTTCTTTGGTTGATTGTTTCAGTTAATGAGTGCTAGTTTTGGGCCTTTGCTTTTGGAATAAAATGTGTTTAAATCAAACAAGCTCCCGTAAATCTTTTCCTGGCACAAACTGCTTCTGATCCCAAGAAAGTACTGTGTGGTCCTTTGACACAGTTGTGTGAGGAGTGTTCAGACAGGTATAAATCCTGGTTGCTCTAGGTGTGCCTGCAAGCATCTAGTGGAGAGCAGGCATCCAACCAGAACTGTACAGGAATAGCTGGTGTCTTGTTGTGCTTGTTGGTGGCGGGTTCACTCTCCTCTAGCAGAGTGCAGCTATGTCGGTGTGGCTTTGCACCAGAGCTACTGAAGTACAGCAGGTTTATTTCCCCACAATAATAAGGACTTCTGGCAGACCTCCATAAGCAGCTAAGCCTCTCAAAATGCTTTAGTTTTCCTAGAAGAAGCAGTCTTGTTTCTCCCATCTCCATGTCCTTTCCTTGCCTTATCACTGGCCTGGCAGTGCTCTTTCTTCCTCACTGTGCTTGGGATCATCCAGCTGGTCCTTTGAGTTGGTGCTCTGCTGCTTTACCAGGGTAAAACAGCTGGCTCTGATTGGCATTAAGTCTGACATAAGGCAGATGTTGGTAATATGTGACTCAAGGTGGGTTGAGTGAGATGAAGGAAGGAAACTGAGCTTTCCTTTTTGGTGATATAAGGTGTTAAATCAGCTCACCAGTCCTCCATTTTCAGAAACTGGTCTTTTCTGTTCTCGAAATGTTGGGTCTCTTCCTTGTGCCACCAACCCACTTGGCAAAGATCGGATATGGGTCACGTTAGAGCCAGTTTATTTTTCTGTCGAGGCTGCTTCGATTGATCAAACAATTAAAGACATTTTATTTCCCTTCATTTTATCTTATGTACTTTGCTGTTGCTCTGTTAAGAGTTATGGCAGACTTGTTTGTATGTGTTATTGTCCAAAAACAAAGAAAAAAAAAACAACCCCAGAACAGAGAACGCCTTAAACTTGGGAGCTGCTGTGTTTCGCTGAATGGAAGGCTAGCTGGATGGCCTAACCCAGAGTGGTGCTGGATGGAGACAAATCCAGCTGGTGACAGGTCTCTAGAAGTGTTCCCCAGAGACCAGCGCTGGGGCCTGTCCTGTTTAATACTTTTGCTGATGATCTGGATGGGGGGGATTGAGTGCTCCCTCAGTAAGTTTGCTGATGACTCCAAGTTAGCAGGAAGTGTTGATCTGCCTGAGGGTAAGGAGGTCCCTACAGAGGGATCTGAATATGCTGGATTGAGGTTTGCAAGAGAGGATTCGATGTGACAGTGAGGGATGGTAGCGATAGGCTGACTGTTGCACTGGAGGATCTTAGAGGTCTTTTCTATGATCCTGCAATGTCAAAGGCTCTCTTGCCACATCCCTGAGTACACCTATGGCAAATCTTTAAGAAAGCATCAGGAGAATGCTCCTTAACAGCTCTTCTGCATTCTTTGGGAGCCAGATGTTTCATTAGATGTTAGTATTAGTTCTGTAGTTTCCAATGATCTCTGGTTTTTACTTAGTGCCTGCTTGAATCTTGTTGTACACCTTACATAGCTACAAGTTCTATGACTTGGCTATCTTACCTAGAAGACGAATAGCTTTCTTTGCTTCTGTCATTTGTTTCATTTTGAACTTGCTATGTAACAGTGTTACCGGATGATTCTAGATGCTGTGGTAGGGAAAAATGTTTTCCTTATATGTATTTCTCTGAGCCGTTTACAATACTGCACTATTTTCTGTCTGTAACTATCTTCTCCAAGCTAAAGAGTTCTGGATTGTAATTTCTCCTGAAATGAAAGCCCTATGTGCAAAAATAGAGGTACCCTTTTATAGAAAAAGAATTGCATGACTATCAACAAATATGTCTGTTAGCTGTGAGTTTGTACTCATGATGTTCTGGTGGACTGGTGGCTTTGAAAGAAGTTTTGGAGACATGGTAGGCAACTTCAGTAGCTAGGAGACCCCTTCAGAGCCAGGTTGTCTCACAAGGCCTTACCCTCTCCCAGGAGGAGGCACAGGAGGTGTGGAGCAAAGCGGGTTGATTGTCTGTTAGAGTAATTGGCTCATTAGAAAAGATGACTACTGTATGGTAGCATCTTTCCTCTTTGAAGCCCCAGACTTGTGGGGCCTGATGTATGTGTGTGGGAGAGGAATTCAGCTTTCCTATCCTATCCGGAGCACAAAGAGAGGAACTGGGTAAGAAATGAAGACGTGAGTTTGTTCTGGTAGCAGCAGTCTGAAGACATATGGCACCTTCGTATTTCACTTCTGGAGGTGTGTGCTGAGCTGATGGCTGTAGCTTTGGTGGCAGAGTTAATTTACTGTGCTGGTCAAGTTGCCCACATAGAGGAGTTACCATTGAACGTGCTGAAAAGAAACTGAGTAGTAAGTTAAATGATTGGGCTCTGTGGTTGATCTTACTATCTAACTGCTAGGGAGCTCTGCAGTGGAGGAGCAGTGCCAGCTTTCTTCTGTCCATCTATCTTGGTGCTAGTGTGGAGTGGGAGGGTGTCTTGGGCTTAAATCCTAAACCAGGGATTTTGGAGAAGCTGTTCACAAAGGACTGATCACGAACTGTGACTTCAGATCAGGCAGGCTGCTTGTGGTGATGATGTTAAGTTAGATCTAGCCCTGTCCAGAGAGAGGCTTCAGCATATGGAAAGCTTCTCTTAGTGTAACTAAATCTTTGGATTTCATGGTCTCTGCAAATAATCTCATTTACAGCTGGCAGCACCGAGTGTGTATATGTGGTGGCAACTATCATACTTACAAATGACTAAGTTTAACTTCAGGCTTTGTTTTGGCTGGCAGAGTTAATCACTTCCTGCATTATTTTTCAACAGCGGGACTGTGTTTGCTCTGCGGGGAAAAATAACCCTCCTCCCCCTTCACGTGTCAGGGGCTGTGGGGTGTGCGAGGAGGGGACCGTCAGTACTTCCAGCCCTGGGCTGTTCCAGTGCATGAGGTACTGCTGATGAACTATTTGGACTCTGTTTTAATTTCAGTTCTGTCTTCTGTTTGAAGGCAGACTTGGCAAAATTGCCCAATTTATCACATCTTTAAAAGAGCACTTTTTTACTTCTGTTTTCCTCAAGTAAGTCGGTCCAAAACCACACTTGGAAGTGCTATACCTGGCATGGATGTCTTCTGAAGTACTGTGCTTTCTATTTGGATGCTGCTATTAGTTGCTGGATCTCCTGGCTTGCATGGAGTTCTCAATGCCTTTTGGGCTCACCAGTGAGCTGTGGTAAATATTTCTGCTTGCAAGTCCCGTAAAGAGAGAAGATAGTCTTTGTCTGGATGTTGAAGCACATACTGAAAATGGCTTCTGCTATGTGGTGGGAATGTTCGTTGCATTTTAGCCTTCCTTTTATGCTTTTGTAAATAAATCTTAATTGTGCTGGTAATTGTTTTTAAAATAACTTGCTTAATAGCACATGTTTTGTGTATCCTGTCCTGCTTAGGAATACGAGCAGCTGTTGACCTGACTTACTATAGTGAGACTGTTGACCTGGTGTCACCACTGCACACGTGTACCCTGCAGTTTTGAGACTTGGTGGGTTGAAGGTCTTTTGCTTAGGACCAAACTGGGTTAGAAACATGCAGTACTGAATGAAGGCGACCTTGTTAGAATCACTCAGACATCTTTTTCTTCTGTACTGTTAGGTGGGCAAGTGTGACTTCTATTTATTCCATGAGAACGTCAAAAACCTTCCTCTAGAAGTAAAACCAGTACTAGCATCTTTAAGTAGGAGATTTTAAGTAGGAGACTTCATTTGACCACTTTAGTCTGCTTTCAAGATTTCATCCAACTTGTTTATGGCTGCATCCGAGCCATGGAAGTGTCTACTACCTTAGGACCTCGTGATGCCCTTCTTGAAAGGCCTAGGATGTAATTTTTATGAAGATATTGAGTGCTTCCTGTGATGTTCAGTTACATTACTGCAGACTTTGGGTCCTTGATACCTTGAGCTTTGGATGAGCAAGCCAATACTGAAAGCAGAGTCTGCTATTATTTTGGTTTTCACTTTTAACACGGAATCTTTAACGTGGAATTTTGTAGTCACATCATGTACAGATTGCAAGCTGTTAATTGTTTTGGAAAGATCTGTGAAAACTCTTGGAAACTATGCGAACAACTATTTTTGGTAAAAAATAAATTGCACTGGGGAACATGGTAACAGGAGGTGTCTGCTTAGCCTTGGCTACTTCAGCTTCAACATTGCTACTCCTCAGTTGTGATATGTGTGTTGGTTAATGTATGCATAGATACCTAAAGTAATTTTTATTAATTACCTTCTCAAAAAACGTTCTCCTTTTTACAATGCGATGCTGCTGGTGTTATTTTGGTTGTCATAGAGCAGTTGGTTCAGAGGTTCTTGCATGTTGTGTAACATGCTGCTAGAAAGGGGATGGAAAGGAACACATTGACAAACTTCCTTCCTTGTTCATTAAGGTGACATTAAAAGTCTCTGCTTCAGAACTCAATGGCAGCTGTCACCATGCAGTGCAAGAGTTGAATTATAATATGTCAGGTTTATTGATGCGCTCTATTCGTTCTTACCTTAATTTTGGTTCTACTGGTTAGTTACAAAATCTGACTAAAATTCTAGCTCAGTAACAGATATTGCTTTTTCTGCATGTTGCTGAATCCACATTATGATTTCGGGATGTTTTTACACGTCTTAAACTGCAGGTGTAACTTTAGAGTGAAATGCTTCTCAGTAGGGCAAGTGTACTGTTCTCCATGTAAAATGTAAAACTTTCCAATTTGCCTTGCAAGTCCAGCAGAAAACTGGCAAAGAGGCTTGTCTACATCCCTTCTATCTAGACTTTCATTTGAGAGGTGCCAGCTGGGTAATTTCAGGCCTGAAAGTTTTAATAATAATATAATTATAATAATAACCTCTTGGCTTGGTGTTTGTGCATCACTTTTATTTTGATGGTAGACTTGGCTTTTTAGGTACTACCACAGTGTAAGTACATGAGTATGTAAAAATGTAAAAGGATGTCTGGGCAGAAAGGGTCTTTTCTTGTGCCCTCTGTGAAATGGTGATTCCTGTGTATGAAGCAGTCTACTCTGTAGTGGAAAATACATGCTTTGAAAGGGAAGCCTTGAGTTTTTGCTGCATTCTTTATTTCTGTAATGTAACCTGGTATTTATATCACTCTGCTTTTAATGTCTTCTGGTTTTCAGTCATTTTTTCCTAACCAAATGTACTAGAAGTAGAAAGATAGGGAATTATAATGTCTCGAGTGATACTAGTAACTCAATATTGTCTTCCCTACTTGTTTGCTTCTTCTGCTAACTCTGGAATTAAACGGCAATTACCATGCATATATGCTTGTTGTATTTTGACTTGCCAGTGTAGTGTTTTAGACAGCGTTGGTCCCACACATTGACAGTCAGTTTTTTGTCCCCATACAGTAAGCTAGTTCACACTTTGTCTAATGTCATCACATAGTGGGAATTGATGTTGGTTACGGCTCTCACAGTAGGCTTTTGTTTGGTGATATCTGAAAGCTGTCTTGTTGGAACATGCTGCTTTTATCAAGACTATTGCAGTGAGGCTATTATCCTCACTTATGGTGAGCATAGATATTTGCAGAAATTCTTATAATATTGCTTAGTAAGTGCCATTCTGGTAAAGAGCGGCAGTGCCCGTGTGATACGGGAATAATAGCAGCAATGGCAGCCCAGCAGCAGCAGGGTGTTATCTGTAATTGCACACTAGCAACAAGGGTGGGAAGGAGCCTGGCTCAGGCAGAAGGAGGGTGGAGATCAGGCCTATCACAGGCACGAATAATGCTGGGTGTCAGTTCAGCAGAATAAAGTTTTACTTTTCATAGTAAGGCATTTATCAAGCAGCAGCAGCAAGTAACCCAGATACAAATTGCTGTATAATAGTTCTGCTCCTTGTTATTATTTTGAGTACATGATATCTGCAGCGTCAAAATGTCTCTTCCAAGTTATGTAAAACTGCAAGTCAGACAAGAGGAAGCTGAAACTTCACAACTCCAATGTAGTACTCTCTTTAAGCACAAACCTCTTCAGCCAGTAGAAAACTCACTACTCGTGGTGGGGGCAGGGAAGGCTTTAAAATTATAATAGCATTTTCACTGCTGCTTTGTTTGACTGGTGGGTATTCTGCTGGTGCTGGGATTCATTTTTTTTTCTTTTCCTTGGGAACTTAGAGTTAGAAAAAGTTCCTTTTGTAAAAAGCAGCGCCCTGGAAGCACAAGCAAGTTGCTCATTTTCTTCCTCTGGATCTTAATCATAAGCTCTGCCTTGATGATTTTTCCCACCTCGAATTAGCAGTTTATTTATAACACACTAATGTTCTACATGCCCATCAGTATTACTGCTCTGTCGTGCTGAGCTGAGAATTGTTCTCTCGAAAATTGACACCTCAAAGACAGCATAAAGGAATGGAGATCATAGAAAAATATCAAGTGGTTTTTGGTACGACTCGGGTTCACGCTTCGTATAAAATTGCTTCCACTCTTTCTTATTTCAGATTCTAGTCATGTTTTTCAAGTTTTATTTGTTACTTAGAAAAATGGCAGAGCACTGCGCTTTGGCATTCTCTCTACTCTTTTATTCCTGTTGACAACTTTCTCTGTGATCATCCTCTGCATTTTGCCACCAGCTCCTTCTGAGATCGCAGGCATAGGAGTGAGAAATTTCAGGGGGGTATTCCCCCCTTTTCAAGGCTCTCACAACCACCATTTTGCAATATGCTTCTTCACTGCCTTTGCAGGAAGCCTCTCCGAGGCCAAAGGGTTCACAGTGATCCTCTGTTTCACCTGATTTATAGGAACACTGGGGAGCACTCAAGGCACTGATCATGAAAATTAGGTGTCCTGTGCATGGAGAAGCGAATGGCAAAGTAAAAACATGTTCCATCAGCTGCCATGCTCGGAGCCATGTTTTTCAGAGGTATTTGCAGCAAACGTGGTAAAGAAAGGTGCCAGAACACTTTGAGATCTCCAATACGATTTGCTTGTGACCTGTTCTTGGGCTTGTTTAGCTTGGAGAAGGCTCCAGGGGATCGAGACCTCACTGTGGCCTTCCACTACTTACAAAGGAGCTTATAAGACAAGAAGAGGACTGAATTTTTACGTGGGCTGATTTTGATAGGATGAGGGGGAATGACTTTAAACTAGGAAGAAATTATTTACTCAGAGGGCGATGAGGCCCTGGCACAGGCTGCCCAGAGAAGCTGTGGGTGCCCCATCCCTGGAGGCCTCAAGGCCTCTCAAGGTTGGGTGGGGCTCTCGGCAGCCTGAGCTGGTGGGTGGCAGCCCTGCCCATGGCAAGGGATTTGGAACTGGGTGATCTTTAAAGTCCCCTCTACTCCATGGTTTTGTTCCCTGTGGAAGCTCTTTGTGCTGTTGCATAGCCCGAGGCACCGAAGTCCTTGCCTTTTATCTTGGTTACCTCATGCTTTAGTGTATATGGGAGGTTAATGCAGCAGTGGTGAGCAGGCTGCATTAAGTTGTCTGGGTGTCGAGCTCAGGTGTAATTTTCTGTGGACAGAAGTAAGTTTAAAAACATAAGGTGATTAAAATTATGCAGCCTTTTTCAATTAATTAATTTATTTTTTTAATTCCTAGACAGAAACCCTCTGTGCTGTGAAATGAAGTGTATCAATAGGAATTCCACCGACAGACGTATTAAAAAAAAGAAAAAAGAAGAGAAAAAGCATGCTTGTAGGCAGGCACACTTCATTTATTCAGAGAAATCTATGTGTTCGGGACACTGTTCCGAGTGTGCTTTATTTCCTTAAGAATTATGAAAGAGGCTTCATAGAAAAAGCAAGATGCTTTCAATTCTTCCACCTCTTAAATAATTTTATAAGGGTGATGACCACCTCCTTCCCTTTTCTCTCCTGGTCTTGGAGAATAATCAATTTAGCAATAAGTCAGAGCCAGCGAAAATGTGGCTGTTCTCATCTGCAGTGCAGAGACTAAGACATACTCTTTCTTTAAGGCCCAAATCAGGTATTTCTGCCCTAAAGTGAATCAGGAGTTACTGAGTCATTTGGTGTTTAGTAAAGAGGGATTAGAATTCAGCGTTTTCTTCACCCTTCAGATTTATCTAGTTGTTGTTTTCTCCATTATCCTTTAGCTCTTTTGATGGCCTTAGTGACATTTTGAACACATTTCCCTACTTCCTCGAATGGGAGAAGCAGCACCAATTATACCAGGCGAGCGTTATCTCTGTTGCTAGCACTTCATTTGAAGTGGAGAAATGTGTCTTTCCCAGCCATTTTAAGAGCCCAGTTGTCTCGGAGTGTGAAAAGCTCCCCAGATTCTGCTCAACTAGCAATTGAAAAGAAAGGAATCTCCTTGAGACCTTGCAGCGAGAAAACTCCAGGCACATGTGAGATGTTATACTAGATCTAGCTAAAAATATCAGATGCTTGAGCTGGCTTGGTGAACTCTTCAGCGGTGATGCCCTGCTGGGATGGAAGTAGTAAACAGATCTTGAATAGTTCTAAACTTCTTTAACTTTATATGTAAGTACAATAACACACAAATTGTGGCGTGCAGATCCAAGCATATCTTACCTGTTGGAATCTGTCCTCTCTTACGGGTTATGTGGTTGTGTCACGTCTAGAACAAGGATAGTCTGAATGCCCGTTTGAAGGCTTTTTTTCCCTCCTGAAAAGGTGTTATGAGATCCTTTTCCTGGTTCAGCCTCCAAATCTTCTGATTGACGTTGCACAAATAGTACAGAGTGTTTTGCTGTGCTCTAAAGTAATGCTAAACACCTCTCCCACCTTGACAAAGATGCTACTATTTGTCTTCCTTATGATTCTGACTCACATTTGAGTGTCCCTCTGTGGCTGCGTGGGTCTGCAGGGCATCAGCTCCAGCGCAGGACAGTTGCAATATTCTTCTGAGCTGGAATCTGGAAAGAAGAGTGGCTGAATGAAGCATGAAGATACACGGTCTGCTCTTTGAGTAGAAATACAGAGTGTAATTTAGTGGATGTATTAGACTAAACTAAAGGAGTAGTGCTGGTTAGAACTGATGCAGCAGCGCTCTTATGTGGGGGAGATCTTTGTGCCAATGTCACTAGGTCTCCCTGTTAGTGCACACCACTCATGTAGGACTGGAATTTTTTTGGTGGTAATATCAGTCAAGGCCATGAGAAGCCACTTCCTTCTTGTGCATAATTGCATAGAGTGGAGAAACTTCAGCCTTCATTTAGTTGGCTCTTGCTGTCAGAAGCAGAGTTGGAACTGAATTTCTTGAATCTGCTTAGGCTGCCATTATGTGTCTGTGGTATCCTGAGCTGACTTTTCTCTGCAGAAAATAGTGCAAAAATCAGCATGCTTTGCTGTCCCATTTTGGAATGAGCACATCCCTTGGTAAGGATAAATGTAGGTGCTTTTCTGCTCCTGAAAATCTATATTTACCAGCATATGCTTGGAGCATTTTTAGGTTTGCGGAGTTTGTTTTCTTGAGATTCACTGTGAGCCTCTGAAGCCATTGGATCAGCCGGCTGCACCTAGCATCCTGGCTGCACCAGCACTGCCCCATCAAACTTGGTAATGTCATTTTCAAATTGTGAAAGAACTGGTGAAGGCTTTTGATTGCACTAAAAAAAGAAAAGCCAGGGCATATGTGTCTAAAACCCTGGGACTTCTGATCACCAAGTGGGAGTCCTAGGAGCACTGGAGGAAGGAGGTGTGTGCTGGGGATCCAGAGGTGTTGTCTCTTCTTTTCAACTAGCTGCTTGCCTGTCCCCTGGCAGGGTGAGTTCATTTCAGTCCTTCCATGGGGCATTTTCATTCAGACCAGTAAGTTCAACAGATCTACAGTTTGGCATTAAGATCTTTTTCCTTAAATAATTTGGGGCAGCAAGGTGATTCCGGTTAAAAACAAACAAACAAAAAACCTTTTGCAGCTGTGACATGGAATTTATTTACATATGAATGTGAACCAATGTGCATTTCCAGAGCTGTGACACAGCTGAACCACAGTGGAAATCTGGAACCTTACCGACACTGCTTATAGGAAGTTTTACTCCCTGCATTTAACCACAAATGTGGTCAATCTCGGGAGAGGCAATAACAGAGAGGATGAAAGGTGGTAGCATTTGATTACCCCTGTTCTCCTTGTTGTCTGTTGTGTATTTGATGGATGAAACTTTAGGTATGTGAACGGAGTGATCATATTGCTGACTAATGGTTCCTGTTTCTTCACTGTTGCACTTTGAAATTGGAGTAGAAATAGCAAGGCCTGTTTTCAGCATGCTTGATTCAGTAGTCAGGTGCTATGATTAAGCAGTTGTGCTGCTTGATAAACCGTTCAGTATTACTGAAGAAAATAACATACAGGCAAGGATTAATTACCATGCCAAGGTCCTTCAGGCAGTCACTAGTCCTGTGCTCGGACTGAGGTGCAAAGGCACTGTCATGCCAGGGATCTGAGGCTGTGAGCGAGCGACAAAAGTCTTGGTGATGTTCCTTACCATCTCACCCCAGGCCAACATGTTCTAGAAAGTGAAATACAATACTCTGATAGTTCAGGGTAAACCTAATCGCTTGCTGGGCTGGGAAGGAAGGAAAAAAAAGTGAACGGAGGATTGGACCAGTGCCCCTGGAATTGCATCTCGAGTGGGAAAGGATTTCCTGAAGCGATCCTGGGAGATGATCCATGCTGGCAAGGAGCAGGCCGCTCAGCTGCACCCTCTGTTGCAAGCACCGTACCGTGTCCTCAGCCTTAGGAAAGCTGCACGGTGCTTTGCTTCTGCAGTGGACTAGGAGCCTTTGCTGCACGCGCGTGTCCTCGGCATCTCCTGCAAGTGGTGGAGTGCATAACAAGAAGCCAACAGATGGCCCTGCAAAGGAATAGGCGGCTTTTGTGCCGTTACTTACTGCTTAGGTTAGCGAGTGCCTGCGGCTACTGGCGCCTCGCCAGCGGTGCCCAAGGACTGACACTCCTTCCCCATCTCCAGCTTTCCTGCGTGGAAAGGCTTGGGAGCAGCTTAGGAGCTTTGTGAGCACACGGGCAGAATGCTCATTTCATAGGGGAAGCCTGCAGTTGCCTAAAATGAGAGTTGGCGTTTCCTTATCTCTGTGTTTGCTCCGTATCTTGTACCCTTGTCCTCCAGTTGGTGATTTAATTTAATTACAGTCTGATGGCTGGTGTTGAAATAAGTGAAGTTATACGTGTAATTGTTGCCTGGGAGTTGCATATGTAGGGTGAACTTGTAATACTGGAGGCCTTCTCTGAACTCATCTCTATCAGGAAATTTCTTCTTCCGAGGAAGAACTGGCTGTGCTGCTTTTACAGGCACTGTTGCTCCAAGCAGGGCACTCACAAGACTGATTTCCAGCAGCAGAGGAAAGTAGAGGCATTGTGGTTTTGAACAAGAGGTCGCCTCACTGGAGGTATCGATTAGGATAGCTTTTACTGCCCACCACTGCAGCTGAGGGGCTTACCTCGCGTGGATTATAAATGTGGGAAGGTTCTTGCATATTCTGGCCAGATTAGTCATAGGGAATGCCAGTTGTATGGGCATTCATCAAAGAAGGTTGAGTTTTGTGGCTGCGTTCACAGCATAGTCTCCCTTTTCCTATCAAATGGAGCAGCGTAGCCTGCCTGCATGGAGCTGAGTGTACCCACAGCATGGCTGATTCCAACTCGCTGCAGAGTTCAGTAACCAAAACATAGGATTTCACCTTCGTCTTGACAGTACAAGGAGGTGTGTTGGGAGGTTTGTGTTTGGAAGGAAGTCTCCACGTTCGAAGTCAACTACTGCAGTGTTAATGAACTAACCAACCCTAGAGACAGCCTGAAACTGTAAGGCTGCAAGGCAGGAGTTATCCCTTTAGTCTGTTGCCTAATTTCAAACATAACTGTTTTGTTATTGATTACTTCAACAAAAACATTCAGATGCATTTATCTCACAGTCCTGCACATTGCTCACTCCTGGGAGCCTCTGCTCTCTCCACAGCAGCTGCCAAAATTCCGTCTTTCTCTGAATACTTTCTTCAGCACTGTTGTGTATTTAAACATTTGCAGGATAGTAAAATGTGAAAGCTATGTAGCCATCTTATTTATTTTTGATTTTTTTTTTTACGTGAGGAACACTGTAACTCTGCCATATTTTTTTTGAATATTTAATTCAGTAAAATATATTTACCTGAAGTGGACACAAAATTTCTAGTTTGCCATGGAAAGCATGGGGCCATGCAGCAGAGTTTGTTCCAGCTGAGCACAGAGCCTGTGAGGGCTTGCCAGTGCAAAGTGTAAGGAGGGAAGTCATGAGTAAGAAGAGACTCGCTGCTGTCGCCAACAGACTCTTTTTGAAAGAGTAGGAGTTATGTATGGCAAGGCAAGACAATACTGTTTTTTATGGTTCTACGCTTCCGAGATAGACTGATGACTGACAATGCAGGATTCCTCCAGTACTGTCTCGAGAGTTCTTTTGTTTCACCTTAGATAAGAACTTGCAGCCTCAGATAGTGAATTGTTCTCAAGTTTTCTTGAGTAATCTCAGTTTTACAGTTTGATAGCATTTTTAATTATAGTTGGGATAACAACTGATGTAAAAAACAGGTGGTTTGCTGATAGGGGCTTCCAATGTCTGTTCTGAATTGTCTGACCCCTCCTTCTACTGCTAAAAGTCCTTCTTCCCAGCCACATACTGTTGAGAAAACCCATCATACATTGGCTATTCTTGAACCTCTTCCTTTCCGTAATTATATGTAACTTTTATAAATCTGTCTGGATGGAAAGATCCTGTAAACTTCGGGAGGGCTCATTTAATCTAAATATAAGGACGTCTAGTGTCCAGTTGTGAAACTTGGTATTTAAGTTTGCCCTACCTACTGCTACTCCAAGAGGAGAAGGGTGAAATGGAGAAACTGAAAAGTATCTGAGTGAGGAGGGAATGATGACTCATCAAAGAAACTGCATTTGAAAATGGAGAGGATCAAGGTGTACTGATCAAAAGAAAGAAAATCCTTGTGAAGAAGGTGCAATTAAATCATGTGGTCATTCATCTTCTGAATCGATTCTGTTACATGTGTGGAAGAACCAATGAGCCTGAATTGAACAGATAATTTTAAGGCAGGAAACCTATTTAAGGAAAGGAATTCTTTCTAGTGCAGTCTTAATAAGTGATATTTACATGCTAGGTTCCACTGGAGGACTTCCGCAGGCTTTTGGAAAATCCCATTTAGCTGTCCATTGCCTATGGGATAGTTTTAATAGCTGTATGGGTATACAGCAAAGCAGGCAGTAGTAAGGGAAGAAGTGGGAAGGCATTGCAGGAATCCAAGTGGGCTTTCTCTGAACTTTATTCTGCAACGGATAGAAGTCAAATGTTATGAATAAAAGCCTGTGCTTCTGCTTTCATCCTAAGCATTGTCTCTTTCACCTCTCTGCTCGTGTTCAACTCTTTCAGGTTTGTCCTGACATCCCTCCAGTTTGGGATATCCAACAGTCTTGAAACAAACCTTTCTCCTGGGTTGAAGTTGGATGCAGTTAGGAGACTGAAATTCTTCTGTACGCAGAACTTCAAAACAGAACTGCTTGTACTATTTCTTACTAGCAGTGCTTGATAGCCAGCTCTTTCTACCTTCACCCTGAATTTTCTGGATCACAGAGAAAACTTAAAAAATAACGAAGATGTATGTGTCTGACATGTAAATGAGATTATTAAAAAGGATTTGTGATTTCTGTAAAGTGTTTTGATTTAAAAGATACAGCACTGTCAGTATGGCATTAGATTAAAAATTGACTAAGTAACAAATTAGGAAATGGGACCTTTTGGCAGGTTCCAGTATTTGCCTTAATTTCAATACTGTGATAGGCTTTCATCTTTGTCCCAGAAGTAAACAAAAAAACTGTAATAGCTGCAGTAATATAATATCATAATATAGTAATTACTAGCAGATAGTAAATGATAATGGAATTCTCACAACTTGCTCTGTAGGCACATTCAAACACACTGTGTCTTTAACAGCCAAAAGTGAAGTTATAAGCCAGTGAACAGGGAATGTAAGCTATGCTTTATGAAAGAGAGCCTGTCTCCTGGAAGGCAGCACTTCTGAAAAGTCTGGAGATGGCAAGCAATAGTGCATGAGTTTCCAGTGCGACAGCGAGGAGTGATAGGGCATTCTGGGATGTATGTAAAAAGAATGAGAAAGGGGATGCTTCTGCCTTAGTAAACAGTATAGCCCATGCTAGAGTAACATCACAGGTCAGTGCTAGTATCTGTGAAGGGAAATGTTGAAAGCTGCAGATGATGCTGAACAGGGTTCCAAAAGTAATTTGGGTTCTGAAGGAAATACCTCACTGTGCAACTTGCATGGGGATAATTTGACTGGAAGATACAAAATCATGAGGAGTGGTTAATAAAGCTGATGGTTGTGCTGAGTTTCAGAAGGACCTTGATGGGCTGAGAAAGTAGCTGGCAGGAACCTGAGAAATTCAGCTAAGGAAAGAGTGAAGTCCAGCCTCTGGACAGGAACAGCCCCAGGCTGAAAAGCAGCTGCAGAAAAAGCCCTGGGGGCCATGGCGGATACCAAGATTGCCAAGATCCAGTAACGGCAAAGAAAACCAGCAACCACTTGGGCTGCATTAGGCATTGCATCACCAGGAGGCTATGGAAAGAAATGCTTTCTTTCTGCTCAGCATGGATTAGGTACATCTGGAGTGTTGTGTCCAGTCTGGGCCCCTTAGTACAAGGGAGACATGGACATATTGGAGTGGGTCCATGAAAGTGGTTACAAAGGTGATAAGGGCCTTGAAATGCCTGATGTATGAGAACAGACTGAGAGCTGGGGCTGTTTAGCATGGATAAGACAAGGCTCAGGGAGATCTTATCACTGCACGTAAACACCTAATAGGAAGGAGGAAGATGGAGCTAGCCTCTTCATGGTGATGTTCAGTGACAGGACAAGAGGCCTGTCTAGAAGGTGGTAGAGTCTCCATTCTTAGAGATGCTCAAAATCCAACTGGACTCTGTCTGACTAACCTGCTCAAGGTGCCCCTGCTTTAAGTTGGGGGGGGGGGGGGTGAACTAGGTGGGCTTGTCCCTTCCCATCTCAGCTATTCTTCAAAGTGACTCTGGTGTGAAATGCCTTTTAGCATTGTTGAATTTGAACACTTCAAGAACTCACTCCTGAAACTGAAACAATGCAAATTTGAAGTGGAGATTTAAACTTCCCTTCAAATGAGAGGAAGGTAATATTGAGTTGCTACCTACAAGCTGTGACAGAATGAATGTTTTGCTAAGAGTTGCGCTTTATTTTCAGTGCTAACTTGAGGTCTGCAAGTCCATATGTCTGCTCTTTGGTGAGAGCAACTGTGTTCGTGGTCCCTTCTGACAGATAGTTGCTCATCTGACTTTCCTATAGCAGATTCTGAAGTTGCCTGGCAATCTCTTCCTGTCCTCAGCTAGAAGAATGGCTTCATGTTGCTAACTGCATAGCAACTAGGGGAATTCTGGTGGTCTGCAATGTCTAGAAGGTCATGTTAAAAAATCTAGTTGATCAAAGGGTGGGTTAGAGGGAAAATGCCATTTACTTACTTATTTTCATTTAAAAAATTCAGACTTAAAGGTAGTAGTCATTTTTCTGGATAAGTCATCTCAAGGTAATTAGTTTAGAGAATACTTAGTGAAGATGATAACATAAGTGAAGTGGATAGATCATGTCTTCTGGTTCAGTTTTTTGCATGTCCTTGCTTGACTCTGTGGCCTGGAGTGTTCCGCTTCACCAGAGCTAGAAGGGATTATTTTTTGAAATACACATTGTAATATGCAAAATAAAGCAACGTTCTCTTATTTTACCCAATAAATTTATTACCTGTGATAGCACATCTGTGTTCAGTGTTGCCTTGAAAATTAGGCTTTCACAGCAGCTTTTTAGATTGTCCTGTCCATGAAATGCAAGAATTCAGTCAGATGTGAAAATCATGTAGTCTCTCAACACTCTGAACAACTTGTCTTTCTCTCTTTCTCTCCTTTCTCTCCTTTCTCTCCTTCTCTCTCTCTCTCTCTCTCTCTCTCTCTCTCTCTCTCTCCCTCCCTCCCTCCCTCCCTCCCTCCCTCCCTCCCTCCCTCCCACTGGGAATAAGTACTTCTCATCATTTGAACAAAATAATTCATCGTTATTTTGCCAGCACCCTTAAACTGTTCTGCTCCCTACTGTGGCCAATGAAGTTATAAAATTCTGCTGAGGTAGGATGTGGTTTATCTGTTCTTTGTGACATTACACAGAGTTTAAAACATTAAAACCTCTGCTATCTTTGTGCCACGAAAGCTGTGCTTTCAGGGGCTATTGGCTCCTGATCTAAGATGGAGGTTGTTGGCCACAAGTAGGATCTACAGGTTCCTGATCTATGTGGTTTTCTTCTCTCTTTGTGTGCTATGTTTCTGTGTCTTTCTGATGAGTTGGACCCTGCTTTGTGACTGCTTCTAGGAATAGTTTCTTTTGGATACGTAAACTGTGTTTCCTGTTTCATGGACACAAGCTATTTTTGTTACTCCAAGGTTTGGTATGTGGGAAGTCTATTATGTTAACTTCTTCAAGGTTACTTAAGGATTTTTTTTTTTTTTTGATGTGTGGTACCAGTCATTTTGTTTTCAAAATTGTACCTAATTAACTATATGAGAGTGGCTTATCAGTCTCTTCCTGCAAACAGAATCATATTTTAGGGTTTATTTGTGGGGATAGTGTTGGGACTTCCTTGAAATGAGATGGCAGAGTGCCTCCACAGTTTAGATAACTTGCAGAACTACCCTATGTTACAGTTCATGCTTAGGACCCTATGTTATTTCTCAATGTCTGGCTTTATGCAGTGCAAATGATTGCATCTCATCGAGGGCTCTTGAAAGTTTTTGTCAACTTTCCCACTGTCCTTTGGAATCTATATATTTTTATCACCCTAAATGGACTCAAAGTACATTTATGACTTTTTGAGGAGTATAGCTGTATATTTTTACACTTGTATGGATCTAGGTTAAGGAAGTACTTCTAAAAAAAAATGTTTTACTACTTCAGATCTGACTTTGCATGACTAATTAGAATAATTGAACAAGTAGTTAAATGAAAGAACAGTCATGTCTGGGAGAGTGAATTAAAAATACAGAGTCAAGGTTAGTGCTGACTTTTTTTTTTAAGAGAGGATTTTTCTCCTTTGAGGGGATGCTTGAATACACAACACTTCAGCTGGTGCGCATCTCAGTATTTAAAACTTGCTGCCTTTTAGTTTGCAGATCCCTGCTATAGTTTCTGAAGTGTTTGCACGTGGATCCTTCCTGGTGTTCTTTCAGAAATGAATGACAGAATGAGTTGGCTCCCTCAAAGCCCACTGTCAGTAGTAAGTAAACCAGCATAGTCCCTTGGTGCTGTGCTGATGGAACTCTGTAGGGTGTTTTTGGTGTGGGGTGCAAGAAGGTTTGGTTTTGGGGTGGGGACCTCTTGAAGTGCAGACCAGTTTGGGCAGGAAAGCTTTCACTCAAAAACTTCATTGGTGTAATTCCACAGACATGGTTCTCTCCCTTATGAATCCTGTATCCAAACATAACAGAGCTTGGGATGCTGTGGCTTAGGTTAGCAATTTAGCGAGTAAGCTTTGTGATGCAAGCCCGACCTTGCATCATTACTGTGCATCCCTGAGTTTGCACTGGTGTAGCTATGCAAGGGCCCCTTCCTCCTGCTCTGAAATGAACACAGCCTCTTCACTATGTAAGTATTACATCTCATTGATTCTGTCATCTTGGAGACATTGGTGGCTGTGTTCTACATCAGTCAGTGTTCTGTGAGTAAAAGAAGTATCATCCCGATCACTGTTTTACTATACACACCTAGCATTTTAGGTATGCTTTAGCTTTCACTTGTGCATCTGATATTATATGGCATTTAATGGAATTTCCTCCAAGGAAGTTCATCCCAGCCTATTCTCCAGTTCTCATAACGTACTTCCTCACCACTCCCAGGACTTGTTTGTTCATTAGACAATTTGATAGTCGAGTGATAGTGTCTGAAAGTTATTCTTTTCTAAATATTTGTGCTAATTTTTGCAAGTAGAGTGGGCACCGCTCAGTGGAACTAATCCAATCACAATCTTACTTTGAAGTGAATGGCTTTTACAGAGGAAGAAGTACTTTAAGGAGATGCTTGCGTACAAAAGATAAAATGTTCTCTAGAACTTATTTTGAGAGTTATTGCAATTATTTTTCTTTGGGCCTATCTGAAAACGATGCAGAAAGTCATATTTCCCTTGTCCCAGCTGAGTGATGGTCTCACCAGTCAGAAGGTTTAAAGTAATGCCGAGGGCTGAAATATTGCAAGCAGCTCTTCAGCCAGTGGAAGTATGAATGTCCTCCACTTTGTGGATTTAAACTATGTTTCTTGTTTGGTTTAATCTTGCTGTGTGTTGTGGAACTGTTTGTCAGTGTAGTTATTACACTGATATATTTTTGAAAGAAGTCACACTGATGCATCTTCTGCTGTTGGTCTGTTGCCGTGTCCAGCCCTGCTGTCAATTTGAAAGTTCAGTGGTAGGCCTACTTTCTTCAAAAGATGTGGAATGAAATTACTGACATGATCTGCAACTGAAAACCCCTCAGCCTCGGACAGGAGGTAGCAGTCTTGCTGAAGCTGTTTCTTGGAACTGGGCGTACATAAGCATATGGTAGTTTGGACATTGTTGTGTAGACCTGGATTGATGTTAAAGCCTGCTAGAGGTGGAGGGGTGGCCTGGCCACCAGAGTCCTGGCTCTGGGAGCAGTGAGGGGCATAAAATGTCTGCACCCATCTACCCCAAAACCAACATCCATGATTCCCCTGTGAAATGCTGATCTCTACGTACAAGTCGCAGCTGCTTGTCAGTACACTTTCTGGAAGTTTTGTCTCTAGAGCTTCCACTTAACCAAGCAGGTGCAGTGGGATGAATGAGCAGATTTTGCAGTGAGCAGTTTTCAGGATTACTCAGAGACAGCTGTCCTTCTCACCTTGGGCAGTTTAAGCAGTTGAGATGAAAACTGGGTGGAATTTCCTGAAAATAACTTTTCGTATTTCAACATGAAGTGGTAACCGAAGTCTTCAAGTTTAGTACAGTGAAAAGCCATTGCTTCCAGTAAGAAGTCAGTAAGAAGTACTTGTTTCATATTGGGTGGAAAAAACTGCAATAGAGAGATTTCAGATGATTCATTTCCTATGCAGCAAAGGTGTAATTCTGTTGAGGCTTGAAACATGGTTTATGCTTTGGTTTATTTCTTGCATAACCATTGTATTGTCCTTCCTGATCTAGTGCAAAAAAAAAAAAACAAGTACAAAGTGCTGCACCACTGTGGGAGAAGATGACAAACTGCGTGTTTTGGCAGTGGTTAATGTGCTGAGTGCAGTCCTGGCGGTGCGTGGGCAGATTCCGTGGCACCGAAGCAGACTGAGGAGCAAGAAAATGGAACAACCTCATACAACTTCTGCTGACCTTGGTTGTATTAACAGTGGTGAATGTGAGATGATACCCCGACTTTCTGGCAGGTCAGCTGCCTGAAGGTGTCAAGATGAGAATCAAGGAGCAGTAGTACCCCAAGACTATGGTTCATCTTTGGCAAAAATGACCAACCGGCTGTAGGCCAAGGGGAGAACAACAGTGTTCGTGGCTATGTTTCTTGGTTTGGTGTGGGTCCTTCTGTTTAGTTTGAGTGGTAGAAAATGTTCTTCAGTTCAGACAAGGCTGAGGGATGATCAGTGTGAGCTGCCACCTCGTACACCCGTGCACTGCGGTTCTGTAGGAGCGAGTTGTCTGCAACTGCTGAGAATATCTGAAAGCTAATGTATTCGTTTTAGTGGGTGTAAAAATGGCATTGTATGATGTTCTGAAGTAATAATAACTGGGAGGCAGTCATGATACTTGCGTATTTTTTCTTTGGCAGCAACCTCTGCATAATTCAACCTGAGAAATGAAAGTCATTGCTGGGCTCCTCTGGCTCGCATCCTGCTTTTAAACAGGGATCTGCTGCTGAAACTTAGCCACCTACATTTGAATTTTTTTTTTTTGAGCTAAATATAAGTCCCATGGTTTGGTATTTAAGTACTTGCAGTTCGTGGCTTCCTTGATACTCCTGACACTTCTCTAGGAATCATGGATCATCAGTGGAAATAGGATGGTTTGCTTAGTAGTGCCTTGAAAGAAGCTTCATCAGTGTAACGCTATCAGCCTTCAGCTCTCAGGGTCAAATGTTAGTGAGGATGGGCTGCAGATGATCAGGATGTAATTTAATTTGATAATTATGTGAGGTACCTGTTACAGAATTATAAACCCAACTAGGACATGCCAAGGAGGCTTTCTCCTCATACTCACCTCCATTAAAAGCAAACATTAATTCAGCTTCACAGACAAATTAATACTAGGAGAAAGTCCTCTTTGTATTTGCCTTAATTAAAATGATAATAAGCGATACCTAATAAGCTGACAGCTTAGGAAACACAGATTGGTGTTGTGGAAGAAATTTATTTATCCTTTTCTTTTTTACTACAGTTTCCATTTTCTAAGAAGAAAACATGAGGCTCCTGTGGTACAGTAGGTTTTGTAGGATAGGTTTTATGAACGACTTTCGCTTGATTTAAAATGTTTCTTCATATAGTACCTTAAATACCAGATGTTTGTCATTCAATTAGTAATCCAGGTGAATAGTTAGTGATATTGTAGACTGACACCTTCCTTGTGTAGGTTTTACAATGTATTTGATTCTTGAGACAGTATTTTTGTGCACCTTTCTCTGTGCTTTTACCTTAGTCCAGTGGATGAGCTATATATGTGAAATGTAATTTGAGGTAATTAAAGTGCCATTCCTTTTCTGTTTTGTATGGGAACGCATACTTTTGACAGAGAAGGAATATTTTTTGGGACACTGGAGAGGCTTTTCAGAACCTCCTTTTTAGAAACATACTATAAGTTCTTTTTACGTACAAGTGCTTCCATTCCAATCTATTTCTATATTTCCCTACTTCTTTTCTTAAACCCTCTGTTAATGATCTTATTCTCTCAGAATTAACTCCTGAGACAAAGGGTAGCGTGGTTTAAATCATTGGTAGCTGTGAGTAGGCCACTGGAGTAGGTATATCTTCACTGAAAATTTAAATCTGTTTCCTTTCCAGGGGCTTGGATTGCGAAGTTACCTGCTCATTGCTTAAAAGAAATAGGTACAAAACAGCGAGCTGTCACTAGGAGTCTGAAGGCAGCACTCTCAGTGTTTCTTTGCTTCTGAGCTGACCTGCAGAGTTCAGCCCTTGCTGAGAGCTCTTCTGCTTTCTTCTTTGCCCCTTTTCTCATTTTTTTTTTTTTGTTCTTTCCTGGTGTTAAGGTGTGGTGTTTGCTAGATCCTCACCTGGGCCCTTACATATCAGAGGTGGTGCAATTGAACATCTTCAAAAAGAAGAGACTGTGTCTTCTCATTCAGTGGAGGAGAAATTTTCTCCACTTGTGAATAGTTCTGTGAATTCACCCAGAGATGTCTTTTTTCCTTTGGTTCTTCTGTATTCCTTCACCATCAAGCTCTGGCTTCATTGATGCTTTCAAGGTGCTTCCTTTCTCCTCTGCGTCTCTTCACCTCTGAAACAACTTTCTGGAATTCATGCTTCAGAACTTCTGCTTTTAAATTGTGTTTTAAAGCGATTGCTTAATTTTGAAAATGTAAAGAAATGCCTATGAAACTGAATGTGGGCTTTTAAGGCATTTGTATGATGGCTTGCTTGCTGCAGCCAAAATTTATCTGTGTTCCCTGGGTAGGCTGGGATCCCCTCCCCTGCAATATCTGCATCGTGCCATTTTATCTTCTCCTAGCAATTGTAGTATCTTCTAGAGCCAACATGAGGCTTAGTCGTCTGCTCTTACTTAACCTGCTCAACTTGGTCCTCGCTCCAAAGCATCAGCAGTGTCCCAGCTGAGTGCTCAGATGCATTTCTCTGACTTGCTTCCAAGCTCACCAGCAGCTGTGGTGCTTATGTGCAGAACTCCTTCCTCACCATGCGTGGTCACTCTCAGTCTTTTTGGTTTCTCTGCCCAGAGAACCTCAGGCTGGCATTGCCCCCATCTCAGCAGACTTTGTCCCATCTTAATTTTGCTCTCATTCAGAGTTCAACTTTTGTCCATTTTGATACAACCAGACTGCTGCTGCTCTATTACGTTCTGATGGTCTGCTAGGGAAATGAGCAGGGGCATGAGATGTGCCCTGCTCTGGACGGGAGGATGGGAGATCCCACAAGATCTGTGGTGCTCACAGCTGAAATGGAATCTGGCTCTGCACGTTTATTTTGAAAATGTACCCATGGGTCTTTTCCAAGTGTTTATAAATTTGGTATTTCAAGGAAATAGAAAGACTTAGGCTTGCCTGAAATCATCCTCCTATTGAATTTCATGTGTCCACTCAAGTGCATAAAGGGTGCAGGAGTATTTCGGACCACGTGTTTTCAGGGGGTAATGCAGATGGTTTTTCTTCAGCCTGTCTTCTGCAGACTGCACAGTCGCTTTGCATCCAGTATAAAAAGCTGAGGGAGGCATCTAGCAGGAAAAAATTCAGCACGCGTAGTTTGGCAAAGTTTTGCTTTGTGGTTTTGTCATTGGAAAAAATTAGAAGATGTTTTTGCGCTCCTTCCCTCAAACCCTCTCAAAGAAAAAAAGCTTTGGTTTCACACAGCTCAGCCTTCAAAAGCTGCTGCTGGCTGTTACCCACTGCTGCACTTCCTTCTCCGCTGTCTTCGCAGAGCCCCATGCTGGCTGTTGCCTAACACTGAGCACTCTGTTGTGCTCTTTTTTGATTGCTACTGTGTGACATGAAAGTGGAGCCACGCAAATGCCAAGTCGGGCAAGAGCTGCCCGCTGCTCCTGCTCAGTAACCCTCAGTGCTGGGATGGGTGTTCTGCAAGTGTGCTCTCCTCCAACCTGTTCCTACAAGTTAATCTCTCAGACTGTCTCAGCAAACAGAGGGAATTGCATCAGGTTCTGCCTACTTGAAACAACCTGACTTATTCCAGTAATTTCTATACCATTTTCCTAAAAAAAAAAAAAACAAACGTTGCTTTGAAGATATTCTTGTAGTTTTGCCTCTGGGGTTAATTGTGGTAGGTGTCTGCTTTGCTATGTGTTGTTTTGGTTGTTTGTTTTTGTATCGAATAAGGGTTGTAGCTAAAAGGGCATAGCTATGTAGGGCCTGAGGTGCCACCTGTTCCTAGTGAGCGGTGGATCCCTCTTGTACCTGTATCAGCAATTGCTTGTAGCACTGAAAGAAGCTGCAGAGTCAGAACAGCTGATGCTAAATGCTTCATGTATGTTTTTTCCTTTTTTTAATTAATGTTTCATGTTATTGGAAAGTTCTTGGTGTCTGTCTGTCTTTCTCTGACTCTGGGGTGCTTTGTGCTGGTGTACTTTGGCTTAGTACTTATGATAAGGTCCTGTGTGGAATGTCAGAAGATTCTGCATGCTATGGCTGATGAAGCAAAGCGAATCAATGAAAACAATACCAATTTGTACAAATAATGGATATAGTGCTCCAGCAGAAGTAAGTAAGTTACACGAATTCCGTTCCAGTACTTGAAGAGAGCGTATCAACAAGAGGGGGAACAGCTGTTTGCGTGGGTTGATAGTGATAGGATAAGGGGGAATGGTTTTAAACTAAGACGGGGAGATTTAGGTTGCATGTTAGGAGGAAGTTTTTCACTCAGAGGGTGGTGATACACTGGAACAGGTTGCCCAGAGAGGTTGTGGATGCCCCATCTCTGGAGGCATTCAAGGCAAGGCTGGGTATGGCTCTGGGCTGCCTGGTCTGGTGGTTGGTGACCCTGCCCATGGCAGGGGGGTTGAAACTAGATGATCTTTGAGGTCCTTTTCAACACAAGCTGTTCTATGTTTCTATGAAATTGGGATTTTTAAAATTTTTATGATTCTACTCCTTGCTGAACAAACGACGTTTCTCAGGATTAGTCTTGTATCAGAAAGCACTATGAATAATTTTGGAGATGGGAAAGAACATGTGAAGTACGCAGAAGCTCACAGGCAAGGAAAAGGCACTAGAAAATTGCTGGTCTGTAACTTGGGGAGGAAGAAAGTGACATGCAGTACCACTTCAGTGCTGGATCTTATCAATTATGAAGTTTATAAAACAGGAAGGGGAAGAAAGTACTTGCTGAGTGACATGTAACATCTGGCCAGAAATTAAACATTCCAAAAGGTTTCTGAAAATTGCTTCTTGCACTAAGCTATTTAAAACTCTTCTAAAAACTATTTTGCTCTCTATCTCTCCATATAGTGAGACCAATGATATCATGCTGCTTGCAGTACCCCTAGCTACACCCAGCCAGGCTCGTGCTGCTGTGCCCAGCCAAAGGGTGCTGTTTGCATTCTCTAACTACCAAATCCAATTGTTTGAAGTTCACAGGAGAAAGCTGCAAGTGTTTAACCACAAAAGCAAGGGCAAAATACTGTCATTCATGTCTTACAAGACAAGTTCAGACAAAGGGTTTTTATATGGAGTCCAAACTTCAGGGTGGTTGTTTTTTTTTTTGTTGTTGTTGTTTTGTTCTGTCTTTTTTATGGATATAGGTTGCTGCAAATGGATTTTTAGTCTTTTGCATTTTCCCTCCTTCTCACACCTGGTTTTGAGTCTCTTTTATCTTTAATTGTATCACTTTGGCCTAGTATTTCCACACCCTGAATTGTTCCCTTTTCACTCCTTCCTTTTCTCTTACGGTTTTCAGGCTGGAAAACCACTTGGAAAAAAAAATAACAAAAAAAAAAAAAGATTGAAGTGTATTTTTCCCCCATAGTTGTGATCGGAACTTAATCCAATTACATTGTCTAAAATATTAGCTGAATGCTTTTGGTAACAGTTCATAGAGTCACAGAATTGCAGGGATTGGAAGGGACCTTGAACTCATCAAGTCCAATCCCCAGATGACCTTTTCAAAAAGGTTCTCGGATTATAGAGCCGATGTCCCATGAGGATGAGAAGAGAGATTTCACACCTTTAGAAGGTGGCCACTGATGGGCACCTGAGAGTGGAAGCATGGTGCCTGTTTTGGCTAGATGGATGTAGGTAGTTCAGTTCTTCTTTGCTGTTAATGAATTAGTGCTTCACCCCTCCACGCAAAGTAGAAAAGAATAGCTTCAGCACTCTGCTCATGCTGATACAAGTTTTGTGTGCTTTAACTCGCTTTTTAATAAGTTTGAGGTTTTCAAACAGAGGCCAGCAAAAAGATGTCAGCTATCCAAAAACAAATACATATAAATTAATTTATTTGGAGCCTTTTGTAGGTCACCAACCAAAGTAAATACATAAACTACACGGCCAGTACAGAAATATCTGTCTTACAACTCCATAGCAGAACGTATTATTTTATTTTAGTCTGTATGATGCTACTCTTTGTAGCAAATATAAAGAATGAGCGAAGAAAGTTCTCTAAATTTTTCTAACTAATTGAATAAACAATTGAATAAATAAACTAATTGAATAACTCTTCTTCATGAAGAGTTATCTGGGTAAACTTAATTAGGTATAAAACTTCTTTTTTCTCTTTTCTTTTTTATCTACTGAGGCAATGTTCTTTCTGTTCTTAGGCTATCAAATACCCCCAGATCAAATTTCAGTAATTTGAGCCGTATGGAAGAGTATAGAATTGTTTCCGAAGACAGTAGATTTGTTTCTGTCTAGCAAGAAAATTCCTATCAATGGTAGCTTTCATTGTAGTTTGTGTGATACGTAGTTTAGCAGTTTCATTATTTGTTTTAAATTCACAGTGTTGTACATGGTTTCCCTTTGAGCTGCATGTTCCAGGCATCATCTTTCTGGTACTACTCTTGCTCCGCCTTGCTTTTATGTATGTAGCTTTTGTGCACATGTGAAATCATTGAATAATTGAAAGCACAACCACTATGGTTAAGAGAAAAATTGCTGACAAGCAGAGGAGAGCAGTTGCCCAATGCTGCTCTTGATACGTTGTGTAGAATTTCATTGATGGAAAGTTGATAGTACTGGAATTCTCTGGTGCTCTCAAAACCACCTTTTCAAATGGCAAAGGAAGAATTTAACTTGCACTACTGCTACCTGTGCTCAAACTTATACAGATTAGATATGGATTTTATATAGCTATGATTCTTTCCTATGTCTATGTAGCTTGGAAGGTATGTGTGAGAAATTGGCTTTGGCTTTCTTAACTGAAATGTTCTCAACTTAGGTGAAGCTGAAAATGTTTTGTGTCACTTAGCTTTTAAAATTTAAAGATCTGCTGAATTTTCTAAACAACAACATTAGTCTCCTTTGACAGTAAAATATTAATACGCCTTGGCATTACAGTAATAAACACGTTTCCTCATGATGAATGTGGGGTAAAAGCCAACGTGTACAGGTGCTGTGGAAAGTTCACTGCTGTCTGCCTTTCCCATTGTGCCAATATTCTCTTTGACAAAATGAAATGCACTTACTAACACTTCTTGGTTTGTTTGTTTATGTGAACAGGCAAAACGAAGGCTGGAGCTAGGAGAAAGTGGCCACCAGTATCTTGCTGAAGGACTAAAGACTCCAAAGGGGAAAGGAAGAGCTGCAACAAGAAGCCCAGATAGTCCAAAAAGTAAGGGAGTTTGCAATATGCTATGTGGTACATTTTATTATTTCAGTAGCTTAAGGTCAGAGTGAACTAGTCCAACACACTGCATTAACTTGGTAATGATAGAATCATAGAATATCCCATGAGGAAGGGAACCCCGGGGACCATCATGTCCATGTGGGACCACTCAAAATTCAAACCCTATGTCTGAGAACATTGTCCAAAAGCTTCTTGAACTTCAATAGCTTGGGGCCACGACCCTGGGGAGTCTATTCCAGGGACTAACCACCCTGCTGGTGAAGAATCTTCTCATAAGCCCCAGCTGCCCATTCCCTGGCACAGCCCCATGCCATTCCCTCAGGTGCTGTTGCTGTCACCAGAGAGCAGAGCTCAGCATTACCCCTCCGCTCCCGTCATGAGGAGCTGCAGCTGCCATGAGGCCTCCCCTCAGCTCCTCTGCCTGGCTGAACAAGCCAAGGGACCTCAGATACTCCTCATATGTCTTGCCCTCCAGACCCTTCACCATATTTGTAGCCCTCCTTCGGATGCTCCCTAGTAGCCTTACATCCCTTTTACCTTGTGGCACCCACAACTGCTTACAGTGCTCAAGGTGAGGCTGCATGGCACAGTGGGACAACCCCTTTGCACCGCGGCAGTGCTGGGCCTGATGCATCCCAGGGTACGGTTGTCCCTTTGGGCTCCCAGGGCACACTGACATCTGACTCGGATTCAGAGCTAGAAGAATGTGTTTATTGCTGTACTCACCTGGATGTAGGTGTACCAAACTCAACCATGCAGCCAGCCAGCATGCTGCGTGATTGAAGTGCATTGACTGGCAGAGTTGCTGAGGGGCTGCAGAGGCTTCTGGCTGCTTGGTTTGTCCTACTGCAGGCTGTCCTGGAGACCTCTTTGTCTCCAAATACACGTCCTTGGCTTCTCGTGAGAGATGGATGCTGAGGACTACAATACAAATATTACGGTGGGCTAAATATAGTGGGTCTATGTATTTTCTTTGCAAGCAGTCAATTGGTTTTCACTGAAAAGCTATCATATTCTTTAAAATATTTCATGGTAGTCAAAGTTTTGCTTTTAGGCAGGATGTCAGTTTAGACTGACTTTTACAAGTAAGTGTGGGACCTGAACCTTGCAAACATGAAAGTGGCCACCAGATCTGCCAAAGCTCCGTGCTGTGCTTCAGGATGGAACTATACTTCACCTAACCTAGTGCAAATAAAAGGTTTGAGAAGTGCAGCGACTGTTTTGATAACACTGATGATCTTCCCACAGAGAAACCTTCAACTGAGCACGCTTGTAGTAATGGTTGCCTTCAGTGTTTGGAATTTTTTTTTTCAATCTTTAATCATAAAACCATGACAATATTTTAACTCTTAAAAGCTCATTTGTTAAACATATTCATATTACGTTTGCATGTGAAAACAGAGAATTGTGAGATTCAAACTGTTTGCTGTCTACTTATTTAAAAGAAGTGGATACTATTGCCTGGTTTGAGCATTGTTTGGTTATGGAGAAGTGATTATAAATTGCATCTCATGTCAATCTCACCTAATTCACTTGAGCTTTCTGGAAATCCTGAAGACTGACACAGATGGAATCTGTCATTTTGTTCTCCCACTGAAGTACACCTAAGTCTTGTTCAATTATATGAGAAGCACTTATCCTACAAGAAGGAAAAATCAAACCCTGATGAAAGCTGGCTATCAGCCTGATGAAGAAGACTTACTGGCTGTTTCTTTTTTTATAACATTGCTGCCAGGATAAATAGATACTAAAAATACTGCTAAGAATTCACATAGCAAAAGCCTAAGTAGAATTTAGCTGTATGCAACCATCAGACTAGTGGAAATATTTGCATTTAAAAAAAAGAAAAAAAGTATTTGCTCGTGTACCTGTGACTTTTTGGAAAAGTACATCTTGAAAAACAAATAAATACCCAGTGGTAAGTTGCCTCTTAATGCAGAGGTTTGAGAGATTTCCTTAGTAAAAATGAAAGAAATGTCTGTAATATGTATCCTTTCATTACTGGGTGCTGCTTCCTGAACTAATATGAGAAAACTGATTTGTCTTTTTTCCTTTTCTTTCCAAGCCCCAAAATCTCCTTCAGAAAAGACTCGGTATGATACATCACTTGGCCTCCTTACAAAGAAGTTCATTCAGTTGCTGAGCCAATCTCCCGATGGAGTCTTAGATTTGAACAGAGCGGCGGAGGTCCTCAAGGTGCAAAAAAGGAGGATTTACGATATCACCAATGTACTGGAAGGCATCCATCTCATCAAGAAAAAATCCAAAAACAACATTCAGTGGATGTAAGCATTCATTATCCTTTTCCATTCCTCCTGGCTGGTTTCACCATTACAGTGTAGCAACACTTCTCCCACCTTCTATTATAGTACTTTGCTCCAAGCAATCATCCAAATGTCTTCTATGAGGGTAGGGCTTTCTTTTTCAGTTAATTAAGGCAGATTTTCAGAGTGTAAGAAGTGTTTGTCAGGGAAATGATAGTCCAGTTTCCAGACAAAATGTGAATTTAACTGATTTGTTTCTGCAGATGGAAGATGTTTTTATGTATGCATCTTTACCTGCTGTCTTCCTCATCCTTTTTCGATGTGTGCTTAGAGGAGAGGGCCGTTAGAACAGCAAGACTTTGTAACTGCTTAATAATATCTGGCTTTTCCATGTTGATGGCAGTGTTGATAGGATAAAAAGATTATTTTTCTGGAAAGCGTAATTTATGTTGATATGCAACTGGCAGATTTAGGGGGAAAAGGGCTAAGAAATTGATTTGCAGCATAAAACTGATTCATTTTCCTGTTTCACGAGTGTTCAAAAAGTATCTTCATTATTTGGATTCGTAGGGGCTGCAGTCTGTCAGAAGATGGTGGCATGATGGCACAGCGTCAAGGCCTCACAAAGGAGGTTACTGAACTGACTCAGGAAGAGAAGAAACTGGATGAGCTAATCCAAAGCTGCACACTGGACCTGAAGCTGCTAACAGAGGACTCAGAGAATCAAAGATATCCTTTTAGCCAAAACCTCAACAAGAATCAGTCTCCTTTGCTGTTCCTTTAATAACAGAATTCTTTCCAGTAACATGATACAAATCATCATATACTTCCACAGGTTGGCTAACTGGTTTTAATGTATTTTTATCTATAAGTTACTGAAACCAATTGAACCTGTAGTGCCTCAGAAATGACAACAAAGAACAGTGGTATATAAAATAGCCTATAACATTCATGTTCACCTAGAGCAGAACCAAGAATTTAGCTGATTAATGAGTGACAGCATCCAGACCCCTGTGCTTTTTAGTCTGCTTTCAGGCTAGATCAAATCCCATTCTGTGTCTACAAAAAGTATGAAGTATTTACAAGGTAACAGAACTGTGTGTGTCCATGAGTATATATTCACTATGTGATACATTTATTGCATTAAGCTGTGTTCATAAATTGCAGCCACAGAGAGGAAAAAATTAAGTTGAGAGGCAGTTCAGTATGAAGCTTGCAATGAATTTTCAGATTTCTCTGGTTTGAGAATCTACAATAAAAATACAGAGAAGTTTTATGAGCTCCCAGAATATCTATTTTAGACTAGATTATTTTAGCAATACTCAATTGCATAAGGTTCATATGACTTCTGGTATTTTGTCTGCTAAAACCTCGTGTAATTAAGCAGTTCTAATTTTCAAAAGATTTCCCACCTACTATAAAAGAGAATACTGTAATAAATGCTGTTTGGAAAGATTTTATTACTATAAAAAGTATTTCTTAAAGATCATCTATTTAGCTGGACTCATTCTTAGGAGATAAGTATGGGAGTATCAGTAGAAAGTAATGTGAACAATGCAGATAGTGTTTTTTTTTTTTTTCCCCCCCACTATGCTCACATCTCAAAATGCATGTGAAAGCAAGATGCCAAGTGGCCTAGGGAATATGGTCAGCACCATCCTCAGGCAAAAACTTGCTCAAGATAGAGATTCAAATGAGGCAACACTGAGTATTATGATCTCCTATTTTTTTTCAAGCACTGACTGCTGTGGTGGAGAGCTCTGCAATGCAGCTGGTGGCTTCTCAGCAGATGGGTGAGGAGGGATCACCATAGGCATTAGCCTATAGGAGAGTGTAGTTGCCCAGATCCTTCTGTGATTTTTAAGTTTACCAATAATACTAGCAATTAGTGAGGAAGAAAAACAAAAATGTCATACCTGAGGATGGATCTGATTGCATCTCTGTGCCATCTTTAGCTTGTATCACTGAAGTCTGACACAGGATGGCCTGTTGACCACTTAACCTCTAAAGGTGAAGTTTCTGAAGATGTTTTGTTTTTCCTTGTGATTAGGTAGGGCCAAAACATTGTTTGCTTTTGTGCTTTTTAGCCTCCTTACAAACAAAGTCAGAAAGTAACTGACCAGTCTGGACAGTCTGGACAGCTGTTGGCTGTTCTGAGCACTTGGTTACACAGGTCAGTGACCAAGGCACCACTATTCAGTAATGTAGTAAAGTGTTCACTAGTTTGAACAGATCTGTGATAAGCAGCAAAATATTCATGGTCATTGCATGCTTATGTAGAAGTCAACTTTCTGCTCTGGGAGACTGTTCGATGTAGCTGTTTAAATAGATCTTCAAAACAATTGGGCTACCTAGATAAATAGTTACCAAAAAAAATACCTCAAGTGAAGTTTTTAATGACAGTCTTACTGATGACTTCAAAAATACATTGTATGTATGCATCTATAACAGATTTGTAAATTCCTTCACACTTGTAAAGGTTGTAAAAGCAAAGAGACCAGCACGAACAAGGAGATATCACAAAAGAATGAAAATGAATGCTCACCTGTCTCCAAATATCTAGGTTTGCAGGGAATAATTTCCACAAAGAAGGGATCTCCAACAAGAGATCCTTCCTCTGTGGCAGTCAGCCCTTAAATGAGGTCTAAGAGAGGTGGAGCCAGGCTCCACCACCCCTTCTGGTCACACAGGTGAATCACCTTCACCTGTGCTCCCGGGGCTGAACACATCTTTCCTTTAGGTGCTCATTCAGTGGTTCAGGCTGTGACTCAGTAGTTCACATACAATACTGTTGTGTTATTTTCAGTTCTGTGCATTTTGGTTGCAAGCGTGTAAAAATCTTTCTTCATTCAGACTATGAGTAATTTCAGGTTGTTGAGCTTTATGAAGGAGAAGAGATTGAAGCAGTCAGAATGTAGAACTGCTGCTGTCACTCAGTAAGTGGCCCCAGCTGTTAGATCAGAGGAAAATTCTCACACAGTTGTGTTGCAACCAGTGCAGAGAACAGGCAACTTGGGGCTAAGAGTAATGTATGTGCAAGAAAGTAGAAAAATAGTTCAAAAATTTTATCTTTTCTAATAGGCTAAGTATATTTAAATCTGGGTTGGAAAATTCCTTAATATGATTACATTAGCTTATGTTACATACCAAGATATTCGAAAAATTAGTGGCCTTAAAGACCAAACTGTTATAGTTGTGAAAGCTCCTCCAGAAACAAGACTTGAAGTGCCTGACCCGGTGGAGGTAAGGAGAACATGAGTTATTCTGCCAGGCTTTCTATTGTTTTTCTATACATGGATCAAGCGTACCTTTGAGTTTTACTGTGGAAACTGGCACCCAGGTTGGATTCTGTTGGCATACAATTCCATACTCATTGGTCTTAAAAACTTCAGATGTGTTTTTTTTTTTAAAAAAAAGAAGAATCTTAAGCAGTCATCTTAAGCAGTCATTTTATACCAAGTAATGTTTACTTGATATTTTTCTCTTAGTTCTAGCTTTTCCTTCAGACTGATCCATGCTATTTACAGCTTATTCCCTTTCGCCATTCTTTATGCAGAGCTCTTACTTGATGGTTGAAAATTTCTGTAAAATGTTTCTCTTAAGAGGTTTGGCTGTTATTTGTCTAGCTTTCAGTCTTAAAGTTCATGGATAACTCAATGCCTTAAACACCTCAGTGACTTGCATTACTGATATCCTGGTTAGAAGAGAAACATGTTTTCATGTAGAATTGTCTTTTCTGAAGTATTATAGTCATTGTCGAAACTTGTTTCATTCCTAGAATCTTTTCTGACCTTTCCTTCTTCCGTCACCGCCTCTACTGAAATTGATTTTAACACACACGTATATAAAATGTCTTAATTCTGCTAGCACACTTTTGTTTATTACTGTGACATGCAGAGAGGTTGGGGGTTTCCTTTTCTACTTAAAGAACTTGTGAAGCCGCCTGTGTTCATCTCTCTCTCTCCTCTGTTGCCTCGCTGCTTTAGCCACAATCTACCCCTGAGTGCCAGCTTTTGTCTATAGGATGTCTGGTTCTCATTCCTTTGTCCCCATTTTGTTTCTTTACTATTTCAGGTAGATGTCTAAGGTGAATTAGTTGCTTCTCACTTCTTTTCTCTGATGTCACAGTTACAGAGAAAAATGCTTCAGGTGGCCTTACTTTGAAGATATCCTCAGGGAGCAGCTTCACATCATTTCTCTCATGATTTATAAACTACTTGATTCAGCTGCTCCTGGGGTTTTAGCTTTTGGTGGCCAAAGTGTGCCACCTTACAGTTCCCAGTTAACATGGCAGATCCACACATATTGGGCAAATGTAAATGCACTGAATGAGCCACAGCTTTAGAGAGACAAAAAAAAAAAAAATCTTATTTCTTCAGTCAAAGAGCATTTAGAGATAAGGCCAAAACACAGAGGATTTTGTGCTGTGTACATTCCCCTGTGTTAGTCCTTTGTCACTAACACTGGGCTGTTTCCATGAGCCCAGAGCTACCCACTCCTGGGCAGGCAGTAACAGACTCCATGCTGTAACTTCTCCTACCAAGGTTCTTCTTCACTTGTGTAGGATCATTAAAGTTTCTATTTTTTCTTTTTTTTTTTCCTGCTCCTGCCCTAAACTTCCCCTTTGAATGTAGATGTAGAAAAAAAGGAGGCAAAAAAATAGCTGCAGAGAGGAAGGGCTATCTTTTATCAGTATCTATATATGTATAGAATTGTTATCTTTCCCCCAGGCTTTACACTTTCACATTTTTAATTGAGTGAAATCAGACAGATAGAGAGAAATGCACAAAAAAACCCAAACTTCTACCCAAATCTCCCTTATCCTATATACCTAGCTCACTCACTTGATTTTTCAGGCAGCAGAAGTCCTATTTATTCCTCTCATTTACAGTTACATTTCAGTGACTTTTCTTGCATACCTCTATTGCTCAACTGTATGTTCTCCAACTCCTGTTCTCCCCATCTTCTTGCTGTCTAATTACCTACACCATTACTCCAGGTATTCCTAGCTATTATCAGTGCCCTGAGGTATCCCTGTTTTGTTCCTGTTCTCTGTATTTGTACATGTTGCCTACAGTGCCATATAACTGCCAAGGCATAAATAACATGAAGAACATTTTGTCAAAGTGCATAATAAAATGCATTTCAAATAAGCCTGCCAAGAGGTATACAACATCTGAATTTGTGGTTTTTGTTTTTTTTTTTTTAAAACTCTATTAATGTAATACAGCTGTGGCGGGCTTAGATTTAACTGGATGCATTTATTATTTTTCCCTCATTACGCTACAAACAACTTTGGAGATTTTCCATCTGCAGTATTCCACCTTGCTTTATTATATCACTGTGTGAAAGCTAAAACTCACAGGAACATCTTTAAAACTAGAGTTACTTCCTTTGCTTATTTGAGAGGAGCAGAAGTACATTTCTAAACAAACTTTGTTGATGAAAGTGCCTCTGATTTTGTTTGGAAAAACATCCCTGGTGAACAGGTGAACTTTCAGCAATTTGAGTTCAGCGTGAATCAGCACCAACGCTTTCTCTTTCCCTTTCCCATTCCTTGTTCTGACACCTTTTTGAAGCGGAGGTGTTTACACAGATGCATGCAATGTTATTGTCATAAATAATGAAAAAACCTATGACTTGGATACCATAGTTCCGATCCATCAGCATATGCCAGGTCATTGTGAGCATTAGAAAATGTAAGGAGTTCAGTCCTTTATATAACTCTCTGGTTATGACACAAGACGTGATGGACTTCTGGGATTTGTGCACTAACAGAGAGCACACAAAAGGAGAAGTCTTTCACGTCTTCAAAGTTGTATGGTGGACTTCAAAATGGCTGAATGCATGTTTTTACTAATGAAAACATTTTGTTACTCGTGCCCCTTTAAGAACTGACTGTGAGTCTCAGTGTTCTGTGGTGTTCGTTACTGTAACATCTTACTGACGTTTGTTTTGTTAGCAGAGTGCACTGATACATTTATCTAGTACTCAAGGACCTATTGAAGTTTATCTGTGCCCAGAGGAAAACGATGCACTCAGTCCAATGAAAACCTATAGTCAGGACCACAATGGAAACATTTCCAAAACCATTTCCAAAGGTAAAACGATTACTTTCTAATGCTACAAGTCTTTCTTCATGCTTTATGCAAGATTTCATTGTTTAACTCCCACTATCCAGCTCTTATTTTTTGGATTTAATTTTCAAAGAAGTGAAAAGCTAAGGTACCCACGTTCCACTATGTCCTTCTGATGCATATTCAGGGTAAAACATTTCTTCTCTTCATCAGCTGTTTAAAATAAGTGTCATATTTGCATGTGATGTGGAGCCGCGTGAGCAAAGTTTGTGACACGTTCCTGGAATTTTTTCAAGCAGGATCGTGGCAGCAGAGAGTAATCTCTACACCAGGCGTATCGTTGTATAGAGCTCTTACAGTGTCACTGGTGACATCTGTTGCGTAGAAGGGTTGTACTTTGAAGTACTTCAGGTTTGTGAGTTCCACTAAAACAAAACTGTCATCCTTCATTTGGTTTATTCAGTAGTTGTTGAGGTCTTGGATTTATTCTTTATTTTTTAACTGGAAAAATCAGTAGTGTATCACCTTTATTTTTCCCTCTCTTCTACAGAAGTGGCTTCTCTTAACTCAGGACAAGGTGACTGCTCTGTAAATATGGCCACAATATCTCCATTGGCTTCTCCAGCCAACCTTCTACAGCAGACCGAGGACCAAATTCCCTCAAACTTTGAAGGACCATTTGTGAATTTGCTGCCTCCTCTGCTTCAGGAAGATTATTTGCTGAGCCTTGGGGATGAAGAAGGCATCAGTGACCTCTTCGATGCTTACGATTTAGAGAAGCTTCCTTCGTTGGTGGATGAATTTATATACAGCTGATTCTCTTAAATTAAATACATATCTCAGTCACGTTTTTTAATAGAATTGGAACACATCCATTCACTCTGTTGTCCCCTGCTTACCATAAAATAGCATTATTGAATGAACTAGGCTCTTGAACGCTGCTGATATTTTAATGAAATTCTCCCTAGAATACTATTAAACTGCAACTGAAGGCTCTTACGAAAAGGTCTTCTCCTTGACCCTGAGCTCCAGGGCCTGGCCAGTCAGCAAGGGTGAGCAGGTGACCATAGAAGTTATGTTTTCACACTCCCCCAGTCTCTGCTTTCCATGACGAGTGGGTTAATGGAGAAGGGCTCAACGAACTGGCTTTGTCACAAGTAACGATTTTGTAATAGTATTTCAGGTCGTGCCTTCTGCAGAGAATGCATGTCTCTTGAGCGTCGCAACATGGATTGTAACTGCAGTAAACATATATATGAAGTAATGCAGAAGTGTGAAACGGGCTTCTTCAGCTACTTGGGAATGTTTAAATTGCTGTCATAATGCTCTTTTTGAGCCGCGCATATGTCTCATTACGAGGTCAAATACTTCTGTCCTTAAAAGCTTTTAATAAAAAATACACTGTAAATGTGGTGTATATTGCAGATATTGAAAAGTATGAAGTTCTGCCACTTCTCATAGTAATCATGGATTTTTAAAAATGCTTGTGTGTGTGTGTGTGTGTGTGTGTGTATGAAAGTAGTTTCTGTTGGTTGTTTTTCTAAACTAGAACGAAGATGCACAGTTCAATTTTACTGCCCCCAGCGTGCATTAGAACTGGTACATAATTCTTTGTGGTACTAAGTGGGGCTTTGTGTTAAGTGCCTACTAGAGATGCACTGTGGGTTTTTCCCCCTATGGAAAACACTTATGCCAAGCTTTGTTTGTTCAATATCTCATATTTATCTCAGTGGGTTTGCTTCCTCTGCTTCCAGCTTTTTATAATTCTCTTCGCCAGCAAAATGGAACTAACTTCTTTTTTTTTTTTTTTTTCCAAAGTACATAATTGTAAGTACCACATCAACTGAGTTGCATTTATTTTTTGAAGATCTTTGGTAGCATAGTATAATACCAATATTTATTTTTCTGAAAGTGAGAGGAATTCTAAGAAGTCTTAATTTTTTTTTTTTTTTGAGTGTAAAATACATTGCCACATTCTGGGCTAAATGAATGTTGCCCACGTAATCCTTTTGTTTGCATTACTGTTGTGCTTATCTGACATACTCAGAAAATTAGTACTATTTGTACTGTAGTAGAATATTACGTACGCAGGTATTCTGGTACCATTGAGTTGCTGCTATGAAAGCTCACACATGAAAAGAAGTCACAGTACTAATAAGAAAACTATATGACTGTGTGAGTTTTGGAATATAACAAATGTATAAAGGGCAACACATAAAGAACTGTTAAACAGTGTTAAGTGTGTGTTTATATGTACAAACGTGTGCATAGATCATTCAGCAGTTGTATTTAAGTTGATATATGTTTCAACTCACACTTTAGTTATCTAGCAGTTTTGTATAATAGAATTAACTTGTAAACACTGCCAGAATATTTTTTATCTGGTTTGTAATTTTTTTAAGAGTTTTTTTTAGATGTGGACCTGTAAATAAAATTGTAGTATTTAAAGTTTTCGTCTTGTGGAAGAGGAAAGTAAAAGTTGTGTGAGCATGAAGATTTGTGAGACAAAGGGGCACTTTTGAAGGGGAAGAGAAAATGAAGACTAATGGAAACCATCTCTTTATTTACAAAGTAAACACTTGTCCCAGTTTGTGTGGGCAAAATACTAATCTAATTTAGCCTTGCGTTGTATGCTAGTTTTAAAAAAATTCTGTAAAATACTGTAAAAAAAAAAAAAAAAAGGAAAAAATGCAACAACAAAAAAAGCTTTTATGGTAAGTTTTGTAAATAGATTTATTAAAGGATGACCCGTTCTCTAGCTGTGATCTTACCACTTCAAATGGATGTAATTTGAATAAATTTTGTATGGTAATGAATCAATAAAAAGGATTTTTTAAAGAGTTTAGATTTGTATACTGTTTTCAAAAATTATTCTTGGCTGCCTGTTGTGCTGCTTAGTGGAAACTAGCTGATTGTGTTTTTATTATTAGTGCTTCTCATACCCATTTGACATCAGCTGTGTTAGTATAATTTAAAAAAAATGGAATTGAAACAAGTTACCCTTTTATTTTATATTTTTCTTTCTTTTCTTTCTTGGTTTTTTTTTTTTTTTTTTTTTTTTTCAAGACAGGGTTATACTAGAAAAAAAAGAAAATAAAAATCACAAGACACATAGTAGGAGATCCAGAAACCACACCATAGGTTTACCTCCATTGATTCCCTCCCCTTAAATTATGTACAGACTTTTTGGACACTTCATAAGAGCTGGGTTATTCTAGGATTAAATAGCATGAAAGAAATTGTTGAGGATGTTAACTTTTCTCCTGATAATTTTCCAGAAGTTTCCTAATTGTGTAGCTTTGGGAAAAAAAAAGGAGTTCTATTTTCTTGTGTACAATGGGAAGGCAACAATTATATCTCTTTACTCCCTATCTGTTCTTAAATCTCCATTAATTCTGAAGGGATGATTACAGAGAAGATCCTCTGTTCTTCTGAATTCCCAAGAAATAATAATAATAGGCCTAGAGGACTGTTTTCTCTGAGCTCCACTTGCAGCCATAGTTATAAATGTCCTCTTTCTATCCTGTCTGTCATAGTTTTCTGACCCATTCTCAGTTTCTGTTCTACAGCTGCCACAAGTATATTTTAATGTTTCTCAGGTGTCTGCTTCTGATTACCATCTTTCTCATCATTAACTCTCCTCTTGATTTTGCTTTCCACATCTGCTTTATAAACTTGAGACGCTTTCAGCTGCAGGTAAAAGGCAACAACAAAGACAACAACAACAAAAAACAAAGTTGAAATATTTTTTCTGCTGCCCTGAGCTAGCATAGTGTGCCTCAACGTTATTCAGCATGCAAATATTTTTTTCAAATAGGCATTATTGTGGCCTACGAGTGCTGCATTTCTTGGCTGCCACAAATGGGAAAAGGATTCTGTGACATCTGACAAAATTAGACTGGTAGGCAACAACACCATCCTTTACAGAGGAGTTCATTCCTCAGGAGGGTCACTTCTCAATAAAAATGCTCGAGCCTATAGTGAGGATTCCATCTAACAGGAAAAAAAACAGGGTATTGTTGTCAATTCCAAGCGGCACTGTGCTGCTGACATGTGAGGGGCTAGATTCTCCTGAACTGCAGGAATGAAGAAAGAAATCTGATTTCCTCTATCGAACTTTAGGACTCATCATTTCCTTCCCTGACTGCCTTCCTACCTACTCTATTACCCAGAAATGTGTGTTAGTTATCAGAAAATAAGTTTGTCACCAAAATTTGGGCCTCAGTCAGCCAGCAGGCTGTTTCCCTTTCATAAGGCTGTTACATGAGACCTAGAACAATTCAGGATGCATCATCTGCTAACTGACTCTTGCACTGCCAGCTGCTGCCTCTTAAAAAGTAATCTTCCCAGATAGATATAGTAAACCTTCCATTCTGCAGTCATCCGCTTCCCTTGCCACCTGCTGAGGCACTGCCACAGATCTCTGTGCAGTTCGACTGGTTTTTGTGATCTGTTACAAAGCACTTCAGACTCGTGAACTTCCAAAGCACAGGGTGCCCTCCATCTTGTGGCTACATCCTAGGATGCAATGGGACTGTGCTGGCACAAAAACTGCCTGATATTATGAGTTCCTGACAACGGGATAAAGTAAGAGGTCCGCTAGATCGTGCTGAAACTGATCAGCATGGCCTACTTGTCTCATCAGGTATGGGACCTGTGGAGAGCTGCTCTTGGAGCTGCATACGCTGTTCTCTCAATCTTGGCCAGCTGGAGATTTTGGGTAGGTCTTATAGGGTCTGGTCCTCAAGTCAGCCACAGCACAGTGCTGACGTTTGCCCAGCTTTGTTTAACCAGAGGGGTGACCCTTGGCTGATCAGGTCACTGTGGCATAGCACAGCATTCCAAGAAGGAAGTTTAATTCACTGAGCACAAATGAAATAACCAAAAGAAAAAAAAAATAATGAACACGGGAAACTGAAAAAGGGAAGAACACAATTAACCTAATTAGGAAGCAGTAAGTGTTTTAACGTCGGCAATACCTATGCAGACAGATACGGATGCATGCGGCTGCGTATACAGCTGCTTGGGCATGCTGAGGCTGTACTATGAAGGATGTCTGAAACAGATTAGTGCATCTCCTGATTTTGAGATGCTTTTCTTCCTTTCTGCTCCAGAGATATTCGTGGTGAGAAGCTGCCGAGTTTCACGTGCCAGGAGACCAACGCTTTTATTACGGAACACAGTCGGGGCTTTGACGCCCCGTCCCCTCAGCCCGAGGGAGGGCGCGCCCGCCCGCTCTGCGCTCTTTTGCCCGCTGCCGGCCGCCGTCGCGGCCCCGCCTGGCGCGCAGGCGCAGTGCTGTAATGGCGCCGCGCGGCTCTGTGGGTGCCGGCAGCGATCGGGAGGCTGTGATGGAAACAGGGCCGTAACATCAGAACGTTAAACACAGAGAGCGTGTGGCTCTGCCCCATCTCTTCCTCTGCAGCTTTACCACAGGTCAGAGCGGGAGCTGGTCCTTCCACGGGAGCGGTGCTCAGTCCGCTGTGGCCCCGGCGCGTGGGGCTGTCTGTCCCATGAGTTCTGCTTGTTGGTGTCACTTTCTTTCCCCAGGATTGTCGTCCACAAGAGTTTAGACCTTGCTTAAAAAGGTATGAATGTAATTTGTCTGTGTTCTTTCCTCTATGGGCCAGTGAAATGAACCGAGCTTGCTTTTTGAGCTGTCCTGCTCTATCAGACATACCTCTAGGAAAAGGGGAGGTAAAAACCAACCCAATAACTCAGACCTATTTTCCTTCTCTGTGTTTAGTTAATTACCTCTCTGTGTGTACTGTTAGTGATGTAAGTCAGTGTACGGGGTGTCACCTTGTTTTTCCCTCTGCTCCGTTAATACTGTCAGTCGGAGTGCTGATGGACATTCCCGTGCAATTTGCCTGTGAGGAAGCTGTTGGATGTCGGGGTGAAGCAGTGCTCTGCAGTTTTGCTGTGCTGTTCTTTATGTATTGTATGAACTTACCTCTTTGTTTGTTTTATTAGCGTATGTATTTCTCTGTAAAGCCATGCTAATCACTGAAAATCTACCCTCTGCAGTTTGCACCAAAACAACAAATTTGTGGCAAAGGCTTAGAAGTAGTTTTTTAAATCCCATTACTTTTTGAGAAACCAAGTAATTACTCTCTATCTCTCCCTCTGTTCCTGTAAGACCCTTTAAAAGGCATGTAACTGATTTCTTTACTTGCATTTCAGTGTAGCTTCTTAAAGAATGTTTCGTTTGTTAGATGAAATCATGTTTTCCCTCTCTGTATACTTTGTTTCTGGACACAAATAGTGATAGGAGCTTTAGTGAAATCCTATTTACGTTCAGTTTTAGTATTTGATATTGAAGGAGAGAATTTCAGCTTATTCCTTTTAAAAGTAATAACGCCCAGAGATATAGTCTGCATGTGCCTGGGTGAGAAGACGGAGTGAATTTGGAAGCCAGTTAATTTCTGAAGTTAGGTTTTATCTAAACAGAAACTTATATATTATCAGCCCCATTTCCGTTCTGTCTTCTTGTTTAAATGTCTACTATGGAAAATGCGTGTGGAGCTGAACAATAACTTATTTCTTCAGCTAGATGTCTGTGGTTTAATTGTCATGCTGATTCTGTGATGTTAACACAGGAAAATTCTACAGCCTTACTGTTGTTCTGCATGGGAATTCTACTGATAAATGTTTACAGTTGTTACTTGTTCCAATATTCATTATTGCTGGACTTTTCACAACTTCCTTTTTTTTTTTTTTTTTTTTTTTTTTTTAATATACTTAGATGCATTCATGTGAAGATTCTGAGAATTTTGTTCTACAAGAATGCTAAATAATAAGTATCTTAGTGTCAAGTGCATTCTGTTTGTGATATCAGTGTACTCTTTCTCTCAACATAGAGGTTTAGTGGTTTGGGTTGTGTGAATTTTTCTTAAGAAGTGTATTTTGCAAGATAGAAGCACAGATAAAAGCACTCATGCTGGAAAAATACACTAATCTTTTACATCTTGAATTATTCAACTGCAGAACTTGTATGCATCTTGTAGACCAGTAACTTGAATTTTCAGATCCCCAGATCTGTTTTTAAAGAAATGAAAGCCTTGCTTGTCTTGTTTCTCGCTACTAGAAACAGTTTTTCACTGTGAGCTGTGTGAAATGCTTTTTGTGCAGTTTCATTAGTGAACTAATTTCTTGAAACACGTACTAGACCATAGTGCTGAATGAATGAATTCAAATGTAAGGCCTGGGTGGGTTAGGATTTTTAGGAGTAGTTCATTTGTTTTGTATTTTCGTGCGCTATGAAGACATCTTGAACTACTGCACACCTATTTTCAGCACCCACATGGAAGGCCCACAGCAGTTTATGATGCAGGCACGCAACACTGTGTCTGCAGTTCCTCTCATATGATGTGAAGAAGTACCTCTCTCAAATAACACGAGCATCATTGCGTGATGATGTCTGATGTGATTAAGAACACTAGTATCTTGGGTATCCATCTGATGTCAGAGAAGCTTCAAGGTGTTTTGAATTAGAAGTCAAGATACAGATGTAAAAAAACAAGCAAACAACCCTCGCCCCAGAAAAATAACTAAGCTTTTGTAGCTATCTCCCTGCTGAAGGATCTGGAGAAGACGGCATCAGAAAATAACGTGGGATAACAGATTGTCTGTGTGTGCTGAATGTCCCTCACACGTATGCTGTATTGCAGATACCTGCAGAAATAGTTCTGTTCCGTGTTTGGATGCATACAGTCGATGTTAGCACCTGGCTTTGCGTTCAGATGCTTGCTAATGCCAGTCTTTTCTAATGTTTCTCAAAGATGCCTGCTGCCTGTGATTCAGTGCTTGAGGATATTGAAGATATTGTGTCAGCACAAGATTTGAAGTCCGGTGACTGGCGATTTGTAAGAAAGAATGTTTTTCCCAAAGTGCGAAAACGCAGTTCACAGCACAGAACTCAGACAGATGATGATCCCCCACGTGACAGGTAAACCCTTCCTTTAGATCTGTCTTGCTGATTTCTTCACTGTCAGATTATAAAAATAAGGTGGATATTCCCATTATCTCAAAATATAAAATCTGAGCAACTTATAAAAGAAAATGGCATTTGGAAAATGTAGTGGTAATGAATAATAAACCCCTAAGCAGATATCTTTCCCTAGGTGAATTTTCCGTAGAGATCGCTCTTGGGTTGGAGCAGTCCCAGGTGTATATACAGACTGGTCATTGGGATCAGGCCTTCAGAGAAGGACTTGGCCTTCTGTGCTACAAGTGCACATCCAGCTGCAACCTGAGCTGCATCAGAGGAGCGGCAGCCAGCAGGGAGAGGGAGGTGATTGTCGCCCTCTGCTCTGCCCTTGTGAGGCCCCATCTGGAATGCTGGGTCCGAACCTGGGGCTTCCAGCACAAGAAGGATACAGAACTCTTGGAATGGGTCCAGAGGAGGGCCACGAAGATGGTCAGAGGGCTGGAGCATCTCTCCTATGGAGGAAGTCTGAGGGATCTGAGCTTTCTTAGCCTGGAGAAAAGAAGACTCTGAGGAGAGCTCACTGTGGCCTTCCAGTACTGCAAGAGAGCTCATAAGAAGGGAGAATCACTTTTTACTTAGTGTGATAGTGATGGGACAGCCATTCAACTAAAATAAGGAAAGTGTAGCTTAGATGTTGGGAATAAATTCTTTATTTAAAGGATGGTGAGGCACTGGAACAGATTGTTTAGAGAAGCTGTGGATGCCCTGTCTCTGGAGGCTTTTGTGGCTGGGTTGGTTAGGGCCCTGGGCAGCCTGATCTGGTGAGTGGCAGCCCTGCCCGTTGTAGGGGAGCAGAACTAGATGATCTCTAAGGTTCCTTTCAACCTAAGCTTTCCTGTGATCTTTTATGATGGAAATACTGATAAATGAAGTAATCGGTCTGGAAAAAAAATGGGTCTTGTTACTTAAGTGTTACTGAAAATGTGATTGTCTGTTTCATTTTAATTACTAAAATTGTTCTGAAGAGCTCAGCTTTTCAGCCCTGGAATAGTCTTCTGACATCTTGAATGAGAAATTCACACAAAATGATGAGAATGATGACAAACTGGTGCTTAATAAGTCAGAATGAGATTAAATTTATTAGCTACTGACTGTAATGAGAATGTACGTAAATGTATTAGCAGTTGCTGAGAGTTATTTGTTACATTTGTTGCGTTTAGCATCCTTGATCCCCCTGTTTTTTTCAAGGGAAAGGACATAGTAAAAGTGGCTCTACTTCTTCTGTTAAATTAAAACCAGATAAACAAATCCCAAAGCACAGAATTTCTTAAAGATATTTTCTGTCCTGCCTTTTGGATTTCTTGTTTGAAGATGGGATTCCTGTTTGCATATGAAACTTGAGTTAGTTGCAGACGGTCTAATAATGTTTTCGTATGCATGAAATTTCCCATGATTCTACTTTTATTGTGTAGAAGTGTTACCCAGAGTAGCACAGTACCTGTGTAGAAGGAGCTTACTTGAGAGCTCACTTGTATGAGAAAATTCCCCTTGTAGTCCCAGTTGCAAAGCATGTTCCTTCTTTATCTGATCCATTGAGAAAACTGCAAAATCTAAAGAAAATAACCTGCATCACACAAACTGTCATAGCACAAGAGACTTTGTTTCATGTTGTTCTATTTAAAAACAAAAACCATCCTCCCTCCCCCACCACCCAAAACAAAAAAAGTAGCCCAACAATAAAACCCAGCCAACCCTTAAAAAGTAAACCAATAGCAAAAACTGAACAAAATGCTTGTGGGCAATGAAATGGTGCCAGGAACTGTTGCTGAGATTTGCTCTAGAACTGGCTTAGTGTCCTAACATAGGTCAGTGGTTTCTCTGTTCCAAAGAAGAATTAGAGAGCAGTCACTTTTACTTAAGTGACACAGTCAAGGATTTGGCCTTAATGTGGCTAGAAATTCTACCACTATTTTGAGATTGTTAGCTAATCATATGTGTCAGTTTTATTCAAGTGCATTTGGTCTTCTGAGGTTAAGTTTGTTTGTCCTGAGATTGACTTTTAAGTCAGTTTTTGCCTTTAAAAGTCCAGACTTCAGTCTGGGAAGAGAGAGGCAATTTGTGCAGTGAATGAAGACAAACCTCAAACTGTATTTTGTTGAAGACTTCAGTGTGTTCAAAAGAAATGCTAATCGTGCTTAAAAAATAAAATAAAATAAATCTTGCATCCATTCTGCGATTAACAGTTTTTTCAAGCTCATATTTAAATAAAACCAAACTATTGAAAATTCTTTGCTGGTGCTCTTGTGGCTTGACCTTGGCCCACAGCTGTGTACCCACCCAGCTGCTGGCTCATCCTTCCCCAGCAGGCTAGGGGTGAGAATCAGAAGAGTAAAAGCAAGAAAGTGAATGGCTTGAGATGAAGTTGGTTTAATCAGATGATGGGGAGGTGTGGAGCCGTCCACAGAAGACTGATGCCCAGATAGTGTCAGAACAGTGGTTAATTTGGAAGACCAGATTCTCTATCTATTTATTTTTGCTGACGATGGTGTCGTATGGTCTGAAAAATCCCAGTCTACTTAAAGTGGAATGCATGGGGGGAAGCAGAAGATTTGATGCTGGGTGAACACCGTTCAGCAGTAGCTAAAACACGAAGGTGTGATCGTGTTGTAGTCACACATCCAAAGCACAGCACCATACAGGTTGCTGTGAAGACATTTAACTCCATCCCAGTCAGCTGCAGTGCTCTATTACTCTAATAATAACCATGCTGCCCTTATCCTCCTGTTCTGCATTCGATACTTATGCTATGTGTTTAGAGAGCTGTGATTAACTTAATGTGCTTAGTAGTTCTGAAGTGAAAGCTTGTTTATTTTTGAACATGCCTTTTTGATTCATTTCTATGTAACAGCGTGATTCCTGGAATTCAGAAAATTTGGATTCGTACATGGGGATGTTCTCACAATAATTCGGATGGTGAATATATGGCGGGACAGCTGGCTGCGTATGGATACAAAATTACAGGTAATAATATCAGCAAAGTCACATGGTCCAGATTCTGGGATGAGCATTCAGAGCTGTCAATTCGTTATGTGTTTTCAGTTGTTTAGCAAAATGCATATTTGGCACTGGAGTAGAGTTGAGATGTTCTGTGTGAATGATCCTTTCCAGGTGTGATCAGTGTGCTGGAAGTGGAATGATACAGGACTGGAGCCTGTAGAATTGCAAGAGATGAAAATGCAAGTTCTTTTTTTCCTTGGAAGCTGTGAAGTACTTTGTCTCGTTTCCACTCCAATCTAAAACAAAGCTGGGAAAAAAAAAAAAGCCTAAACAAGAACTAAACTTGTGCTTGCACTGGCCGCTGTTCATCTCTTTAATGCAAAAAATGTGAAAAGAAGGGCTGTTTAAAGCTGAAAGCACACTGCTGTCATGTTTCAGTGGCAAATTATTTTCCAAGTACATTTGTGTAGAGTATGACTGCATAAAATTGGAATATGAGTGTAAATTTTATCCATTGCTGCAGGATTTTTTTGTCTTGCATTTAAACTGCCTACTTTAACTGAAAGACTGTGTAGTTTTTTCCTTACAGACGTTTTACTGGAAGTATTTTGTTTCTGGCTTTACAAAATATTTGTTTCTTCTTCTGGTAAACTTACTGTTTTTTCTTTTGCAACTGATCTATTTATAACTATTTATCTTAGTAGAAATTGGAACCTGAGTTATAATGCAGAACTGTTTTGTGGAAACAGTATGATTATTTTAATTAGTAGTTCAGCTCTGAATTGGGTATGCTTTTCTTCTGGACAAGTGGAATGCTCATCCAGAAATCCACACTTGTTGAAGCTATGTTTTTTATGACTACAAGTGAGGCATCAGCTTGGTTTTATGACTTTCATTTTTAGCTTGCCTTTACCTTACTTTTCCTAATGTACAGCTGTTTCTATTTTCCCAGGTTTTTTAAGGTTTGACTAGTTGTTTTGTGCTATTGTAATTTTATTGGCAGCAACATAGAAAAAGCAAAAGAAATTACTTTTTCTTTTTAGAAAACAGTGTTTTTAACTTTGGAATATAAATAAATTTGCCTTTAGTTTTCTTTTTCAGATTCTGAAAACTTAATAGAAGCAGCACTAGCTGTGACAGGAATATTTTTAGAGTAATTTCAGTATTAGGCGTGAGATTTGATTTAATAATGATCAGAAACTAACGGTGTTATTAATTTGTGTGTTTAAATATATGAACATATTTTAAAAACTGCAGAAGTGGGGTAGGCAAATAGTGTATTTTTGTGTGAAATGATGTAACTTCTTTTTAATTGGATTAACTTAAGGAGCTCAGGAAATTGCACTTTTGTTCAACAGAGTGAAAGTACTGCTTACTAATTCTGTCAGAAGTGAATTTTTACAAATCCATTGCTTGAACGTTCTCCTTCATAGGCTTTTAGCAAAGCTGGAACCGAGTACAGGTATTTCAGGTGTGGTAGCTGCATGTAAGAATGAGGTAGTGAGGAGGGCAACTGCCTTTCTGCTCAACACAGCGATGCTTCTGTCTAGAAGTGTGTGTGAAGCTGTTGGTGTTATTACTTCTTGGATTGCTGATGATGTCTCAGGTTTCACACTGGAGCTAATGCTATTTGATGATTTTTCTGGTCGTGGGAGTTGTGTAATGTGCTTTCAGCAAGCTGGTAGACTATGTCAAAATGTGGTAAATGTTTGATAGGCTGAAAACTGGTGCTTCTGTTCATATTCTCCCTGGTAGACTGGAGAAAAGGGGTTAATAGTAACCTTATGGTCTTTAGTAAAGGCAAATGGGGAATCGTGGAGTTGGAGTAGCCCTGACAAGTGCTAAAGGTGGGAGTGAGCTGAACAGTTTGTCAGATTGAGGTAGACAGGAAGCTGAATGTGAGTCAGCAATGTGCCCTTGCTGCAAAACAGTCTGTGTTTTGCCCTGTTAGCAGAAAGTGACTCATCAGATCCACTTGGTATTTATGAGAGCATTTGGAGTTCTGTGCCCAGTGCTCCAGCTTGGGACTGCTTTGGGCACCAGCACAAGGGCCCCAAAGCATGCAGGGTATGAGAGAGAATGAAAGGACTGGTTTTTAGAGCCTTAATAAGCAAAGGCTAATGGGAGGTACTACTTGCAAACAGCAATGGGGAAGATACAGAGAGGAAGCAGGGTCAGCCACTTGTCTAAGGTATGCAGTGTCTTGCTCTTGACAAAGTGACAGTTAAGATTTTAGCACCTGGTGTGTAACTTACTGATCAGGATCTCTGTCCTTCTGTATAGAGGAAATAGCAGTATAGAAAGTTTATCAGCATTCTGTAAGTATCTCTTGTGGACACAAAGTTTACTAACATTCTTTTAACTATCGCCTATTATGTTTTTTGTACTAAGTGTTGTCAAAAGTAAGATAGAATGTCACGAAGATGGGAATCAATCTCTTTTTGTCATTAGGAAGTCAGTAACTGTTACTTAATTATAGTAGATGTTTGCATATTTAGATCACACTGAACTTTATTATGTTTGAACAATGAAAATAAATAACTTAAAAAAATCTTATTTTGCAAGGGCTGATTTCTGAATCGATGCTTCTTGCTATTGCTAGAATTTGTTAGTTTAATGAGAAACTGTTATAAACTTGAGGAAAATATGGAAATATTTACCAGCACAGAAGAGATCCTTTGTTGGTCAGCATCTTGAAGAGCTTTATTTAAATAAGAATTGTTTTGATTAGCCTGTTTCTTATTTATTCCTGAGCTTTTGAGTCAACACTTCAAGAGCTGAAGAGATGCTGGAATAATGTTCAGGTTCTAGGAAATAAAATGTTATGCTTACTTGCAGTTCTTGTTTCTTTGTGACGAAAATGATCGAGCATAATTTCCAGTGTCATCTATGGAATTGCAAGAATGGGAAGATATTAGAAAGCAGTATCAGACAGACTTCTGTAACAATGCAATTTACTTTGTAAGTTGACCAAATTTTCTAATTACAGATGAAACTTTCTGTCTTGTGAAAATCTTTGCCCAATGCTATTCCTTATCCGTGTTTGTTGTCTGAATTCTACCCTATTCCAGTTTAAATTCTGTTCAGGAGATGATTTTTTTTTCTTCTCTTTCATTTGCTTTGGAAATGCTCTCACTCTGCAAGCACCTACTGTTGCTTTCTGGAGTGGCTGTTTCCAAAGGTGAAAACTGAGGGCTGTGCTGCAATTTTTACAGCGAAAATGATCTTTGTAAGGGGAGAGAGTGCAGTGTGAATCTGCGATACAAAGCTTTTGCATTAACAGCAGCAATAGTGAAAAACTGGGAGCTGCATCAGCTCTGCAAAAGGCAAAGGGAGGCCAGAAGAAGAGCTGAACTTATTTTTGTGTCTGTCTTTAAGGTGTGAAGGTGGGCGGTGTTCTGAACAAACCCTTTATGGCATCATATGAGAACACAAAGCTCCTTTCTGTTAGTCTGAGCAGCAACAGAAGAAGTGTTGACCTGCTGCTATTAGCTTGGGGCTGTGCCATGGTACTTGCTCGTTCTGGAAATAGTACACCTTGAGGTGGCTTTACTTGTTCTGAAACTGGTTTTGGTTTCTCGGCATTGTGACTCACTGTAGTTTAGATGTGCCAGCATATCTACTAGTGTGCTCCCTTTGAGTTAGGCCCTGAAGAAAGAAACCCTGAAATGGGTGAGCTGAGGGCACCACTCTATCTGGAAACAGGTGATTGTTAGGGAAGGGAATTCAGTATGCATACCTCTTAACAGCACTTTCTGCAAACTGCTGCTGGCTGAGCAGCTGAGAAGTGGTTGACTTCTGAAGTAGAAAGTCATATTAACACTTGTTGACATCTATATTCTCTTTCTGTGGCATGAGTGATTGTTTGGCCTAACATTCATGAATACGTTTCAGTGGATCAACTTGTTAGGCTGATCCATCCTAATTGCTAAGAGCTGAGGAGGGAAAACCACTAATGCATTAAAAATACCAGAAGAATGATCAGTGAGAAAGGAAAAAAAAAATGTTTACTGCTAAAAATTCAGCAAAACTGAACCAATAACTGCTCATCCTTACTACACGGTTTTTAAGAAATGAGTGCTTGTGTGGTACATGTTTCCCTCCTGTAGTGTGGGATTTCAGAAGTAGAAATGGAGTGGGATTTTGTTTTGAATTCAGTGAAATTTGCTTTCATTTAGCATAGAGAAGCTAGGTTAATAAGACGTTCTGCTTCGTTTATGCAACTTTTCCTTTGTCTTTGTTAAGGTGCCTTTTTTACTATCTTGGACAACTTATTGGTGCGTTTGTTTGATGGAACTATACTGTTCTTCAGAACTGGGTATTCTGAGGCATTGAATATATTCACTGTATTTCATGAACTATACCTTCTAATATGTGGATTGTTCACCCTCGAATTTTAGATGACAGCATACAGATACAGCAAAGCATGCTGCGTCATCCACTTTATTCATCCAAGTGGAAAATAAAGAAAATGGCTAAGACTGTTCAGGTATTGTCTCTTGATAAAAGTGAAATTCAGAAGTTGATACTTTATTTTATTTTTAAATATTGTTTTAGAATTGCTGTTCTATTGCAGAGTAAAGTTTCAGTCATTTGAAACTTTTTCATAGGTACGTAGTAAATATACAATCTGTTCTTGAAGGAATTGCTGCATTGTATATGGTTGTTAAAATAAGCTTTCTGTGGCCTGTGTGCAGGGATTGATGAGGTATTCTGACTAAGGTTTCTGCATGCTGCTGGTAAATGCATTCAGGTAAGAATCAGCGGTTGGTCTTTCTGATAACACTTCTCTGCCCCTTTGCAAGACTTATGTAAAACAAACCAGAAACTGCTGGGTAGTTTTGATGTTGTATGAACCATCCTTGTTGTGAGATAGCTTAAAACCAAATAAACTAGGACTAAGAGACAATTGTTGATTAGCTGCTAATTATGTGCTTGTTGTGCAGCCTTATCAATCAGAATTCAAGTTTAGTCTTGGCTTTTAGATTGTACTTTTCAAGTAGCAGTCTGCAGTGCCAATTTAGGAGAAAAGTCTCTTGGGGAATAAAATATCCCAAGCAACCTTTCTGGAGATGAGAGGCACTTCAGTTTTCCCTTAAAACTCTGTAGTCGTTAAACTGTCATTTCTCTGTGAAGTAGCCCAGCAATGCAGAGAAGCGAACTGAGATGTAAATCCTGTGTTGTTTCATACCCTTGCTGAAGTATTTGCCTACAGTTTCTAGCGTCACAAATCCCGCTGGATTTTTGCATCACTCCATAACCTTATGCCTGTTCAATTGCTCATGTGGTAAATGTTCTTTTTCAGATTCAAACTGGCTGATAATCCCACGCTAAGGGCTTCAGGTTGTTGATACATGTATCTATTGCTTTATTGAGATAACACTGTGTAGTTGCAACAGTCTGTTTTCAGAGATTCTGAACGGTTGATGGTCACACATTAGCTTTGTGTTCTGTTTCTTGGTGCTTGGGTCTGAAAATCCTGCTCTGTCAGGTACAGGCAATGTGTGAATGAGTGGGATGTGGATGTAGTAGTTCTATTTTATCTACTTTTCCACTGCTGTTAAAATAATTGTTAAAAAATATCAGGGTACCATCTTCCAAGAAGAAAGAAAATGAGAAACTTTTGTATTGAGATGGTTAAGGGGATGAGGAGAGGTGATGAATTGTCACCTTTTAATTTTTAGAATCATGGCATAGAAAAGATGGGATTACACGAGTGTGGTTGTCCAAGATGCCTTGGCAAGAATACGGATATTGCCTGCTGCAGTGGAAAATGTTCTGTAAGGAAACAGGAATGACAGCGGATCTGCTGGAGTTGCTTGGGTGCCCCAGTGTGTTTTGGGCTTAATACAGCATGATGCAGTGGTTCTCATCTGCAACAATCTATGTTCCATAAGACCTTGTAAACGAATCTGTAATTGTGGTTTTGGCAGCTGTATATTGCTGGTACTATGTTCCTTGTAAAACTTCATAGCATGCGTGTGGCTAAAGTTCTTAGTGATAACTTGTGACTGGCAGCATCATGCAAGATACATGACCTTGTTGTGGTGATTTTTTCCTACCTCAGCTTCCTCAGTATGAACTCCTCTTTCCAGTTAGGCAGGTTTCAGTTATGTGGGATATATAGCCTGAGGGTGTTGTTTCTGTTAGAAGAGAACTCAAACTGTTTAGGAGGGGAGAAGAAAGCTAGACTTTTTCTCCTCTCCTAATGGCTTCACTGTCACTGATGAGATCAAGTATGTATTATTTTCCTTATCTCATTTAAAATTGAAATGATTCATCTGTTTCATGGTCCATCTAAATTGATTAATTTTTTTCTTTCATAACACAGAGCTGGCAACTGGAAGTTGAGAGCAGCCTAAGTAAATTCTGTGTGCACAGTATGTTCAGTGACAGTTGTATAAAGGTCTTATAATTAAATTTAAGAATGCTTAGGGTTAATTGTAATGGCTAAAATATTGGCCACATGCTGTGCAATAGAGTTTAGTTCTGGAAGTGCTAAACTTCTTGTAATACAGATGGGTGAATTTGAAATGAACTACGGAAGCTGTAGCAGAAATGCTAAGTCATGGCCTGAACCAGTGATTGAGCACCTGGTGAGAAGGCAGTGCCAACCTGGGGGACTTTGGGTGCATGCAATGCATCTGAGTGACTGAAAGGGGTGGGGCCAGGATCCACCCCTTCCCAGACCTCATTTAAGGAATGGCAGTGGAGGTAAGGGTATCTTGCTGGAGATCCCTGCCTGCTGGAGGCTTTCCAAAGGCGTGCAATTTCTCTTCGTTTGTTACTGTGTTCACAGCTGCTGCATTTGGGCTTATTCTCCAAGCTCACTTGTCTTAAGCATCTCCAGAGTAGGAGACTGCACCAGCTCTCTGTGCAGCCTGTGCCAGTGCTCCGTCACTGCACTGTGAAAAAGTTCCCATGCACATTTGTGCAGAACTTCCTGTGCCTCAGTTTGTGGCCATTTCCCTTCGTTCTGTGGCCACACACTGCAGAGATGAGTCCGGCCTCGTCCGTTTGCCTCCCACTCCTTAGATGTTTATAGACGTGGGTCAGAACCCCTGCGAGTCTTCTTTTCTCAAGGCTGAACAGACCCCGGACTCTCAATCTTTCCTCACAAGAGAGGTGCTCCAAGCCCTTTATCATTTTTGTAGTTCTTTGCTGGACTTTTTCAAGGGGATCCCTGTCTTTTTTCTACATCATATTGTAGCATTACTGGTATAACTTCTGGTAACTGAAGTGTATTTATGTAAGTCAGTAAGTGCATAAAAAGCAGTGGTGAAGCAAGTTCAGTTTAGTCACAGATGTGATGCAGAGCATTTACTCGGATGTTAGTTTTGCATGTCTCACAGTTATTTGTGCTCGAGTATTTATAGAAAACTTACAGAAGCTGGTAGAAGAGCAGACCAGATTTTTATAAATCAGATTTTTATCAGTGTACTCTCAGAGGTAGGAACGAGGTTATATTTTGTAGTCTTTGTAGAAGTACTTGGAAAAGACATGCAATTCTAGGTGACTTGGGAATAGTAGAGGGCTAATGCTTACTGTAGATTTTTACTATTGTACGGCTGCTATATCATTTGCTAGTAAAGATTAAGGTAGGTTAGCTGTGTGTTCATTGTTTTTGAAAAACCAGTGCTTAAGACAAAGTTCTCTAAATTTGCAGTGGTCAGTTGTTGCTGTGCAGCTTTTGTGTTAAGTTGCTTTTAATACATTTGCAGAATGCTTCTGTGACAGTTGCAGTGCTAGTATCTGTGCACGTGTGAGTTGCTGGTGCCTTTTGATACTCAGTGGTGGCAAGGTAAGCCTAATGAGTTAATTTCTGTATTGTTGCTGATAAGAATTTCAAATGCTTGTTGAAATGATTTTGTACTGTGCTGTGTCTTCGAGTACAGAACGCTAACCCATGTTCTTTCTGTCAGGCCTGAGGATGTATTAATGGACTGGATTCCCCTGTGAATGGAATCATCTAGGTTGGGGAAAGACCTTTTCAGCTCACCAAGTCAAATCATCACCCTGGCTTGCGGTCTCATCATTAAGCCTTGTCCCTTAGTGCCATGTCTGTATGTCTCTTAGATTCCTTCGGGCATGGGGACTTCACCATCTCCCTGAGAAGTCAGTTTCTCCATTGGCTACCCTTTCAGTGGGGACCTTCTTCCTGACATCCTGTCTAAACCACCCCTGACACAACTTGGGACTGTTTTCTCACATCCTGTCACTTGAGGGAAGAAACTGACACTTTCCTTACAGGTAGTTGTAGAGAGTAATGAGGTTTCACCTCAGTTTCCAATTCTCCAGACTAAACAACTTCAATTTTGTCAGTTACTCTCTCCTCTCCTGTCTTGTTTTCTGGTCTCTTCACCAGATTTGTTGCACTCTACACTCGCTCAAGCAGCTCCATGTCCTTCTTGTATTGAGAAGCCCATAGCTGATGGGTGCCATCAGGTTGCAAGACTCCCTGGAGACAGTAGAAATTGTCTGAACAGATCTGAGACATGAAGTGTGTATCTGTTTGTGAGTTTCTTCTCTCTTGGATAGGAGCCATAAAATCCTTCTTTCTTTTCTCATCCTCCCCTGCTGCTGTCCTCTAATGGAGCTGGGAATAGTGTATATTTTCCTAGTGACTCGTCTTGGCCAGCTAGGTATACGTTCATGTGAGCTTGGATGAAGGTTACAATTCCCAGATAGACGAAACTGGTCCAGTGACCAGGAAAGCTGGTAAAATTGGTTGTAGATTTTCCTTCTCTCAAAGCCCTGTCCTTGGAGTGTATCTGCTGATTGTCTGATCTGTGCTGTTCATGTTTACTTCCTTTTTTTCTCTTATGCTACAACATAGTCCTGCCAAACATTTCAGGGAAAATACAGAGTTCAAGCATACCTTCTGATTTATTTTTAGATAAATGCTTTACTGTTGTACAGCAGTTAAATCAAGATTAGGTCATGTATAAAGTAGTTTACAGACTACATGTTGGGAACTTGTGTGTTTAAATACAGAACCCTTTTTGAGATACTGCTTCAGTGCTATATCGTTAGGACCCAAGAGATGGCAGCATTGGATAAGCAGTACAGGTCTGGGGCACAGCTATTCATGTCTGTATTTTGATAGCACTTGGTGATTTTTATCAGTAACTTAGACAGTTAGCTTTTTAATTATTGTTGATCTGTATTACTGATTTAATTTAGGGTTACTGGATTATTATTCAGAGTGCAGCTGTATGCTTTTGATTAAGTCTGCTCTGATTTAAATTATTCGTCGTCAATATTCTGATCTTTGTGTCCATGTAGTTGATAACTTGACTATTGCAAGTTAGAAAGGTCTTTTTTAATATCTGTTTTACCTGAGAATTACTGCTTTATGGTTTACATTAGGCTTTGTGTTGGACTCCCTTTTCAAGGAGTCCTTAGTGTGGATTCAGGATTAATGGAGTGTCATAACTGATAAATGTATGGGCTACTTCATTTGGAAGTTCTTTCCTGCTAATTGTTTGATATAGGGAAACGGATTTAGTTTATATAAGGACTCCTATTTGAAACACTAAGTGAAGATTTTCCTTACAGTTATCAACCCCCACTTATTTTCATTTAGGGGTTAATTTCTTTTTAATATTTGTATGTCACCTGTCTTAGAGCTTCACACAAAGATGCTCAAAATTATAGGGACTGCTGAACAAATGTTATCTGTTGAAATGCAGAACTACAGCATCAGTAAGAGCATGAGTTTGGCTAATAGGGCAAAGGCAAATGGCACTCATGTTGCAGATTAGAAATTTTTTTACAGCTTATTATTGATAACGTTTCAGGTAGATAACTTATCATTAGTACAGTGCTATCCTCCATTGTTAATCTATTCAAGTAAATTCTAAATGGGACATAGGTCCGATTTAGTTCTTTGTTTATTTTAAAGGCCTTGCTATGAATTAACGTCCTAGGTCAAGTGTTAATGAGGCCTAGCTAAATACACAGCTTGTGAATTTTGTTACAATTCATTTGGGCATGTGCAAATATATTTTATTTGTCATGGATGAGCATATAACTTCTGTTGAGTTCTTCTGCAGGAGCTTCTGGGTTGCATTTTTTTTTTTCCACTGAGTTTAAATTTTTTTTATGTTACCTCTTACTATGAGTGATATTTAAAATAATGGGCAGTTGCAGGCTTGCCAAGAGCAACCTTTCCCTGGCACAGGCTGGGAGCTTTTCCAGCTGTCTGCTGGGATGAATTTGCAGGGAGGATGCTCTGTGCTAGTGGAATTGCTACAGTCTGATACAAAGTTGGAGCAAGTTCATGTGCTATTTGTATCCTCCTTGTGAAGGATCTGGAATAGCTATTGATTCTTCAGTCCTTCTTTTCTTTGCTGGAGGTGTTGCTCAGTGGACTATTTTGATGAACTCAGTGATTACTTTGTGTCTGCAGCACTAGAAAGAGAGAGGCTGTTCACTGTGAGAGAAAATGTCTCTGCATTTCAATACTATTGCATGGTAGAGCTGTATTTTAGAATATGAGTGTCATAACCAGTATCTGCCATTCTTAGAGAATTTCCTTCTCATCCTATCCTGTGGCAGTGGTGTTTTTTTTCTGCTCATTTTGAACAATTATGCTAAGTGGGATAGTTCCTGTGAGCCAGTGTCTTCAACTCCCTTTGGTTACTAAGCTGGCTTCTCTGATACGGGCTTTAAAATAGTAATGCTTAGCTGTGATGTGATGTGTCTGCAGATAAGCCTATCTGTCAATCTTGTAAGCATTTATCTGTCGCCATTTGGAGTTAACACTTGGAGTGTTGGGTCTGAGGAAGAGATTTCATCTATCAGGGCTGCTCTGAAAGTAGTGCATCCTATTTTTATTATGTCGGAGGTGGATATCGATGGTATGGCAGTAGAGGTTGAACCTTCCCATCAATATTCTGTTACAGTTGATTGCTGTATTACAGATGGGAGCAGAAGGGGCAGTCTGAAAAATGGTGTCAGACATGGAAGTGTGTACGAAGCAATGATGTGTCACTGAATTTCTTCATGAAGAAAAAAATTGCACCCGTTGACATTCACTGTTGTGTGCTGAATGTTTATGGAGACCAAACGGGTTGTGAGCACACCAAAGTGGTGAGCGGTGCATTTCAGCAGCGGGTCACCTCTACTGGTGCAAGTTTTTACAAGCACAGTGTGCAGGCTTGTGCTCATTGCTGGCAAAAATGTGTAAGTAATGGCAGTAACTGTTAAAAAAGTGTTTTGTAGCTGATAATTTGCACTATCAAATAGAGCAAACTGTTTTAGTTTCCGTGAAAATAAATAGGAGACATTACTTTTGGAGTGATCTATGTGTTTAAGCAGAAGACATAAGCATGTGTCAAACCTCTAGCTTTGGAATTTACTTACAGAAAGAAGCTAAGCAGAAACTTTGTCTTGGATGGCTATAAATAGGCTTCAGTTTAATCGTGCCAAAACTGCGTTGCTGTTGATTGATGCAAGACACTGGTGTATAGAGTAGTGAGTTTTTTAGGATATGATTTAATAGAAGACAGATCACTTGGCTGCTGATTTTATTAGGCATCTTGGACTTTCAGCTTTTGCTGGCCAGACTTGATATTCTGTTGCTTGCTTGTGGGTTGGCATTTTTCTGTTTGCTGTTACCATGCTTTGAAGGATTCACTTAGGATCAGTGAATGTTAATCTGCCTTTGAAAATGTAATGTCACAGACCATCAGATGATGGAACATCTGAACATCTAGAATTAAGGTTTAAACTTCTAGTTGTGACTGGTAGTTATGAAAGGAGAATATAAATGGTGAATGTGCTTTGGAAGTTTACTAACAAAGAAATAAAAAAATAAGAAGCTTTGCTCAGTTACTTTAACATATACTCAAAATAAAGAAGTAATCTGAGTATTCTTTGTTACACTATAGTAGTAGAATATGGAAAAACTCCAATAGAATTTTTTTATTAAAGGACAAAAAAGTTAATAAATGTTTTAAATATCTATCTATCTATCTATCTATCTATCTATCTATCTATCTATCTATCTATCTTCATGCTGTTTCCTCAGGTTCTATTGCTGATCAGCAGGGAGAGGTCAGTGCTTGCCCCACCTTGTGAGGAAGCCAGAAACTGCAATGAGGTGTTTCCTGTAGGCTGGACAAACCAAGGGACCTCAGACTCTCCTCATATGTCTTCCTCTCTAGACCTTTCATAATCTTTGTAGCACTCCTTTGGACAAACTTTTATAGTTTTAATGTCCTCCTTGTACTGTAGTGCCCAAAGCTGCATGTAGTACTCAAGGTGAGGCTGCACCCAGCTCAGTGTAGAGTGGGACAGTCACTTTCCTCTGGTTAGTAGTGCTGTGCTTTATGCACCCTGGGACGCTGTTGGCTTGTGCACACTGCTGACTTGTGTTCAGTTTGCTGTTGACAAAGACCCCCAAGTTTCTTTCAGCAGGGCTGCTCTCCAACGCTCCCCATGTACAGGTGCAAATCATTTATGAGAACATGAAGGAGAACTGACCTGAAAACAGAGCTCTGTAGATCCCTACTTATGATTGGCCACCAGCCTGATTTAGCCCCATTTACTATAACCCTTTGTGCCTGATCCCTCATCCAATTGCTCACCCATTGCATTATGTTTTTGTTTAGCTGTATGCTGGCCATTTTGTCCAGAATGGTACTGTGAGAAACAGTAAAGTGTTACTGAAACCCATGGTCATTATTTAGAAGTATATCAGTCTGAACAGCAGATGCAGTAAGTGGTGTTCATTGCTGAGAATGAAACTGCTGCAAGAGAAGCTGGGAAGAGGAGTGTTAAGTCATGTTTTCCCTGACCGCCAGGTAGGGTGTAGTTTGTGCGCTCATGTTTGTGACAGGCAGTGACTCCTTGTGGACTGTTGAAGTCTCTCACGTATCACAGGATAAAAGGCATCTTCGTGGCTGAGCTTTCTTTTCCAAAGCTGGACTGCTACTTGACTTCTGTTTTTAGCAGACTGTCAAAAGCCTCCAGTGATTGGGAGTTCATAATCTCCTTTGAACGATCAGCTATCTTTTCTGCTTGAAATGTTTTCAAAAGTGTAAACTGTATCTTTTAGCAGAGTTCTGACACACAACTGTTTTTTTTCTTCACTGGGTACTGAGAACATCCAATTCCTTTTCTCTTCATAGCAACCTTTTATGTACTTGAATGCTGTTATCACTTCTCCCCATAGACTTCTTGTGTCTAGGCTAAACAGACCTTATTTCTCAAAGTTTCTACCATAGTTCATGTCCACTAGACCTCTGACCTCTTTTGTTATGCTTCACTGGACATTCTCTGGTTTATTTACATCAGTATTGAAGTACACGAATCTTTGACAGTACCTGGATGTGTGTGTTGAGAAAGGAAGAGGACAGACCATGAGTACAGGACTTGAGTTGGCATGAGGTGGCAGTGTTTTTCATTTAGCGCCAGAGTTTGCTTATGTTGGAGGTATTGAAATGTAGTTAAGAAACTTGAGATTTAGACTTAACTTTGTAAACTGAGTGTTTTGTACACTGGTTTCTGTAGGTATTTTGTGTGACTTCATCTCGTAAGGACTCCATCTTGTTACCAGTCCTGAGGACATAAATTATTTTCCTAGTATCCTAGCAAACTTGGATTTATTGGTGTATGGTGTAGCACAAGATGCTTCTATAGTCTTAGAGTTGAGTGAGCAGATAAACAAATCTAAGTTCCTACATTCAATGAAGATAAAGATTTAGTCAAATATTAGATCAAAATTTAATTTCCATATCAGACTTGAGGTAATAAATCTACAAAGCTCTGTAATAATGATTTTTTTTAATTTTTGTAAACCTCCTCTGAAAAAATTGAAGAGAACATTTTAGCATAAATAATAATCTATCAAAGAAAGGACTTCTAAATTCCTTCTCCCCTCCTTTCATGATATCAGTGTTCAGCAGGCTGAGAATTGTAGGAGCCAGTGTAGATTCTGTAGTCTGTCAGAATTTATCTTTAGGTTTGCTTGCAGCAATTGTATTATTCTGCTGGTTTCTTGGAACGTGCTTAAAGGAGTAAGGACTACACAAACTAATGTATTATTTAAATATCGTAGTGACTGCAGTGCTATTGGTCGCTGCTAGATGGCACTGTGTAGCTGCGCTTTCACCCAAGTTATTACTGAAACATCTATTTGAGAACTGTTTAAAGTATGTTTAGGTTAAAAATGACATTTTATTGAATTTTATTTTCAATTTAGTCACTTAATTGAACACACTAAAAATGATCTCTTGGCTTGGGAACTTATTTGATGGTGTTTGAAAGGATTCAGAAATTCAGGCAAGACCACAGTAAGTGAGGTGAGATTTTCCTGTTTGCTCTGCAGTTATTAATATGCAGAAGCATTGAATACATTAGTCTTGAGTAAATACCTTGCAAAATTATTTAGAAAAAATAGATCCGTCGTCACTTTAAATATGGTCAGAGAGAAAATGGACTAGTCATGAGTATAAATATCTCTTGAGATTAGAGGGGTTTGTATGATTATTAACTGATGGTTAGCCATATATGTTAGTTCTTGTTACCAGAATGCTTTATTTTCATAAACTGAGCTAGTAAAGCTTAAAATTGTTCTAACTTTATAGAAAAAAGTCAACAAATCTGATTTAACATAAAGTGGATTTACCATTTAAGCCTGGCAGTTCATTCACGGGAAAGATCATATCCAAATAAAGCTTACGGGTGTGGCGCTAAGATGCTTGCTGTGTGATGCAGCTAGGGTTTTCCGTGTCCAATCAGAATGGCAAAGGGTTTTTTTTCTTGTGTTAGCAAGAGGTTTTCACTGTTCTGGAATTATGATCCTAAGAAGTCCATTTCACTTACTGTAGTTGTTAAAAACATAAGAAATTTTGGCAAGGGAGATTTTCATGGTTGTCAGGTACGTATGTACTGGAAGGTTGCATCTCTGTAAGATGTAGCTTCTTCTAACAAAAGGAAAAGATTGCCACTTGCAGCTCATCCTATGTATCATTAAAAACAGAACTTTGAAGAGTGCAGAGTTGTAATTTATGTTACCAGGCTGCATGTTTTCTATGTGCATGTATGAATTTTTTTGGCATAGTGAAGTGTATTTTACTTTTTTTGTGGGGGAGGGGGATATACTGCATACTGTAGTTGTTCTCTGCTGTTATTATTACCTTGATAATTAATTCATCACAGTGTATTTCTCATTTACTTCCTGATATCTTGCTGGATACCTGTATGAGTGCGTTAGTGATTATTTGCATTTGTACATATGCAGTGTTTTTAATTTGTCTCACATTCCTGGCGGTGATTGAAATCACTTGACAGATTTGTACATGGAGTTCCAGGTGTTCTACCTAGCATGCACTCAAGGGAAAATAACGAGGTTTGGTGTGGCACTTGATTGTTCCCAAGGTTATTAGCAGGTGCTGGCATGAGGGCTTATTTTATAGGAAGGTTCTGAGGAAACATTTGGCGGTTACTTTTGCTTTTTGTAGCTGTAAAATTGCATTAAACATTTCTCACTCATTTTGTTGCAGAAACCTCTTTTATTTTTAATTGAAGAACTCTTAACGAAGGTTGCATATCAGAAGGAAACAGAAAATGGTTTATAAATGTATGTAGTTTTCAACATGCTGAAATGACAGCTCAGTTTGTTGTATGAGTCTGGAGGGCAAAATAACATGTTCTTAGACTTTGAAAAACCAAGAAGCAAGATCGGCTGTTAGAAGCAAATAAAAGTTCTGTAAGTTTAAGGAAAAAAAAACAAGTACATAATTGTAGTATATATGCCCATAGCTGCTGATCCTTGAATGTGGTATAATGATTCTAAAGTAATTGTGCCTCACTTCAGAATGTGAAATAAGTAGTTAACATAGCTTTTCTTCTTATTCTGCAAGTTTTCACAGCCTTTGGTTTGAGGCAGTAAAGCAACTTCTAGGATGATTCAGTAACTTAGAGTTGTCTCAGGTTAAGATACACCTTCTTCCTTTTTATTGGTTGATTTAGTTCTCCAAGAAAATGGTTTAATATTGAAAATATTTTTTTTTCTAGGAACTGATTTGTTGGTTCTTATTCTTTTGAGTAGAACAACCTTGGAAATACTTTTTTTTTTTTTTTTCCCCTGGAGACTGGCATCTAAATTGTAATTCAAGAGAGCATTTGTAAGTTAAGAGCCTGCCTTTTCTTATCCTTACTGTTAATGGACAATCAAAGGAGGACAATTAATTGGAGCTGGAAACAGTTTTCTAAACTTCAGTGTAACAGTTCATTTTTATTTTTTTTTAACTCAGCTTTTGTGAGCGAGGATTGGGTTTGTTGTTTTTGTAAGATCCCAGATGCTGAGAAGTGCCTGCAAATCAGCACCTTTCACATGTTAAAATTGCTCTAAACTTTAATAGTGACTTTTTTATGTTTCATTAATGCAGTCTAGATTTTTGTAAAAAGAGTTCTGTTTCTGTTAACATCAGTTTTGAGGCCTAAATCAAGAAGCCATTTTGACCTGTAGAAACTATGTACCACCCACTTCCTCACTGGGCTCACGTCCATCCCTTGGTCTCTATAGTTGTTTTACATAAAAGAGTTCAGTTACACACCTTTGTTTCTTACAGTTATCAGTTCCAGATGCTGTTTTGTCAGCCTGCCCCTCTGCTGCCATCTATACTGCATGGCAACAAAATGTAATGAGATATTGTTGGGAAAATACAACCTCTACTGCCATACCACTAACATCCACCTCTGATGTTGTGGTCCGACATAGTAAAATAGGGTGTGTTACATTCAGAGAAGCCCTGGTAAAAATCTGTTAAAAGCGGACTTTCTGTCTTTGCCTGAAGATGCATTTTAGCTCCTACTTCTGAAATTCAAAGATGCATATACTGTTGAAACAGATGTTTATAAGCTTTTCACTGTATACTGTGGGTTCCTATGTTGAGTCTGGTTAGCTGAGTCAAATAATAGTTGTGTTACGGAAGCGCCTCCTCAATAGTGTCAGCTTCTTTTCCTTTTATTGTACAGGAAGTTTTGTTGTTAGCTCAGGCACCCAAGAGGCAAACACAGTCATTGGCATGAGCACCATTCCTTCCACACCACTTTTTTAAAACAGTTAGATTTCCCTCCCTCCCCCCCTTTTTTATTTCTATTTTTTCTAATCTTATCTTCCCTCAGATTGCACAAATCCTTTGAATGTTTGGCTAGCCTAAGAATTCTGAAGCCTTTTTGTGATTGTAGGTAAGCATGTGAAGTGTGTTAATAATTTACAACAGAAAGTTACGTGGTAGGGATAAAAATACAATTTTAAGGTCAACTGAACTTTCCAAGTTTTCATTTTGCTATTTTTAGTTGAGATTGTATTGGGGAGAGCTCAGGATTTCATTTCGAGCTCAATGCTTCTGCCTTGGTCTTAGTTAAAAATGAATTAGTAGTTAAAATGGTCTTTTAAGTTTGGTTGGAACAGGTGTAATTGCTGTACCCGGAGTGCCTTATAGTAATTTTCAGTTTATATCTGTAGATTACCAATAAAGCAAATAAGCAGCTCCTCTAAATTTCAGTCCTTGGAAGACTGTCTGTGCTTCTGATAATAGATAGTAGCAAACTTACTGGACTGTCTTGCTACTGTTGAAATACTGCGTTTGGAGAGAGGCAGATTCAGTTGATTTCTCTCTCTGTAGACTGCCTTACCCTTTTCTTTAAAAGAAAACAAAAATTGGAACAAACATGTGAGATGCTGCTGATCTTGTATTCCATGAGTGTCCAACCTTCTAGCTTTACTGAGCAGCACTGAATGAGGAGGAATTGTCTTGGGCTGCATGCATATTCAGTTGCTCTGAAAGTAATGCCTCTTGTTTAGTTGCGTGAAAATAATAAATGTCAGTGAGTGGGTGAAATTTCCTCTTCACGAAGGAATTCAATGATGCATCTTTGCTTCATCCTCACTTCCATGTCAAATGCTATTTTGTCAGTCTGTCCCTCTGCTGCCCTCTGTCATATGGCAACGAAGCGTGATGGGTTATTAGTGAGAATGTACAACCTCTACTGCCATACCACCAACATCCACGTTTGATATTGTGGGCCCACATAATAAAACAGGAGGCATTACTTTTGGAGAAACTGTCATAAAAATCTGTGATATAGTTAACGTATATGGAAGTAACAGAACATTTCAGTTTTTCATGTTTTTTATTAAAATGTAAAAAAGGAGAGCAATGTAACCATAAAACTAGTAGTGTATTTGTCCTTGTTTTAGAGAATCTAACACATTGCTCTGGTTTGAGGGCAGTGGTTGTCATTCTTACCAGACAAACATCTTGAGGACTCACTGTTTGATGAAATTTTATTCTTCCTGTACTTCATCCTTCAAAATTATAGTTCACAAATGTATGTGCTACTAAAAAAGTGATGACACGAGTAAGGCGTGATTGTGTGTCACGGTGTTATCCGTGACAGTAACCCAAGGGGGAACCGAGAAGGGAAAAAGAAAGGGAGAGGAAAAAAAAAACTGCCGCGCGGCCGCCTCAGCAGAGCCCCGCGCTCCAGGGGGAGGGGAAACAGAGGGAATAGAGGGTCTGTAAAGAAAAACACAACGGCACGATCTGAGAAGGAACGGTAACTTTACTAAATCTAATAAAATTGAACAATTGAGAGAGAGAGACAAAATTTCCAAACCAGAAAACTGGGAGCTTACGTCGCACGTGCTGAACTCCTCACAGCCGCTCCGAGAGCGCGCGCCACCAAAAAGCGCGGGCCTCCCGTCCGGTGCGGAGCTCCGCCCCTCCCCTGCTCCCACAGCATTAACTCCTTAACGGCCTGCATGATGTTCTGATGTGGAATACCGGCATCAAAACCACAAAACCACAACATTCCACCCCTTATTCCACATCATCACATCATGCTTAACATGTATCTATATAGAACCAAGAACAGCAATAACACAGATTACATACAAACATATCTATACATATATACATATACACATGGAATCACAGACTGCACTCCCCCAGCATCAGATTCCCTTGTGGTACACACTGGACATCCCCATTTTTATCCATTACCCACCAGGTGCACCCAGGTCCCTGTGCAAAAACTGTTCCACGGAGGGGTCTGCCCTTTCCAGAGGCTGGAAGGACCCACACTGCTTTTCCCAACATGCTCTTCACATGTACTACAGGGACCTTATCTCCCTCTATGGTCTGTAGGGAGCTGGACTGTGTAGCACCATCTCTGTTGACTGATCCCCTAGTGTTGACCAACCAGGTGGCTTCTGACAGGTTTTTCTCCCAATGCTTAAATGTCCCGCCACCCAGTGCTTTCAGTGTGGTTTTTAACAACCCGTTATAGCGCTCGATCTTACCAGCAGCTGGTGCATGGTAGGGAATATGATAGACCCATTCAATGCCATGTTCCTTGGCCCAAGTATCCACAAGTGAATTTTTGAAATGAGTCCCATTATCGGACTCAATTCTTTCTGGGGTTCCATGTCGCCATAGGATTTGCTTCTCTAAGCCTAAGATGGTGTTACGGGCAGTAGCATGGGGTACTGCATATGTTTCAAGCCACCCAGTGGTCGCCTCCACCATGGTGAGCACATAACACTTACCATTGCGAGATCGCGGCAAGGTGATATAATCAACCTGCCACGCCTCCCCATATTTATACTTCTGCCATCGCCCTTCCTGCCAGAGAGGTTTCATCCTCTTGGCCTGTTTAATTATGGCACATGTATCACAGTCATGGATCACCTGTGCGATGGCATCCATAGTTAAGTCCACCCCTCGGTCTCTAGCCCACCTATAGGTTGCGTCCCTTCCTTGATGGCCTGAGGTCTCATGGGCCCACCGAGCTAAGAATAACTCTCCTTTGTTCTGCCAATCCAAGTCTATTTGAGACACCTCAATTTTGGCAGCTTGATCTACCTGATGGTTATTTTTCTGTTCCTCAGTAGCTCGATTCTTGGGCACATGAGCATCTACATGACGCACCTTTACACCCAACCTTTTTGTTCGGACAGCAATGTCTTTCCACAGTTCCGCAGCCCAGATAGGTTTACCCTTTCTTTGCCAGTTGTTTTGTTCCCACTGCTGCAACCACCCCCATAAAGCGTTTGCCACCATCCAAGAGTCAGTATAGAGATACAGCATTGGCCACCTCTCCCGTTCAGCCACATCTAAGGCCAGCTGGACAGCCTTTACCTCTGCAAATTGGCTTGACTCTCCTTCTCCTTCAGTGGCCTCTGCTACTCGTCGTGTGGGGCTCCACACAGCAGCCTTCCATCTGCGATGTTTCCCAACAATACGACACGATCCGTCAGTGAAGAGGGCATATGTCTTTTCATTTTCTGATAGTTCATTATATGGTGGGGCCTCTTTTGCACGTGGTACCTCCTCTGCTGGTGATGTTCCAAATTTCTTGCCTTCAGGCCAGTCCATGATCACCTCTAACATCCCTGGACGGCTGAGGTTCCCCATCCGAGCTCGCTGTGTAATCAGTGCAATCCACTTACTCCAGGTGGCATCCGTAGCATGATGGGTGGAGGCAACCTTTCCTCTGAACATCCAGTTTAGCACTGGCAATCGAGGTGCCAGGAGCAGCTGCGTCTCAGTGCCAATTACTTCAGAGGCAGCCCGAACTCCCTCATATGCTGCCAAGATCTCCTTCTCAGTTGGAGTGTAGCACTCCTCCGAACCCCTGTACGCTCTGCTCCAAAATCCCAGGGGTCGGCCTCGGGTCTCCCCAGGGGCTCTTTGCCACAGACTCCAAGTGGGACCTTTCTCTCCAGCAGCAGTGTAGAGGATGTTCTTTACGTCCTGTCCCATCCGTACTGGCCCTAGGGCAACAGCACGGGCTATCTCCTGTTTAATCTGCTCAAAGGCCTGCTGCTGTTCAGGACCCCATGCAAAATTATTCTTCTTTCGGGTCACCTGATAGAGGGGGCTTACTATGAGGCTGTAATTTGGGACATGCATCCTCCAAAAGCCTACTACACCAAGAAAAGACTGTGTCTCCTTTTTGCTAGTGGGTGGTGACATGCTGGTGATTTTGTCAACCACATCTCCTGGGATGTGACGACGCCCATCTTGCCATTTTACTCCTAGAAACTGAATTTCTTGGGCAGGTCCCTTCACTTTGTTTCGTTTGATAGCAAAACCAGCACTCAGAAGAATGTGGATTATTCGCTCTCCCTTTTTAAAAACTTCTTCTGCTGTATCACCCCACACAACAATGTCATCAATGTACTGGAGGTGCTCAGGTGCCCCACCCTGTTCCAGTGTGGTCTGAATCAACCCATGGCAAATGGTTGGGCTGTGTTTCCACCCCTGGGGCAAACGGTTCCAAGTGTACTGAATGCCCCTCCACGTGAAAGCAAACTGTGGTCTGCACTCTGTGGCCAAAGGAATAGAGAAGAACGCATTGGCAATGTCAATGGTAGCGTACCACTTGGCTGCTTTTGACTCCAGTTCATATTGCAGCTCCAACATATCTGGCACAGCAGCGCTCAGTGGGGGTGTGACTTCATTCAGACCACGGTAATCTACTGTCAGCCTCCATTCTCCATTGGATTTACGTACCGGCCATATGGGGCTGTTAAACGGTGAGTGGGTTTTGCTGATCACTCCCTGGCCCTCTAACTGACGGATCAAATTATGAATGGGGAGCAAGGAATCCCTGTTGGTACGGTATTGCCGTCTGTGTACTGTTTTTGTTGCAATTGGTACCTGCTGCTCTTTTACTTTCAGTACCCCCACAACAGACGGATCTTCTGATAGGCCAGGTAAAACAGACAGCTGCTGAATGTTGTCAGCATCTACAGCAGCTATTCCAAAAGCCCATCGGTATCCTTTGGGATCCTTGAAATGTCCCCTTCTAAGATAATCAATACCGAGTATGCATGGAGCCCCCTGTCCAGTCACTATACGATGTTTCTGCCAGTCTTTACCAGTGAGGCTTATTTCTGCCTCCAACACAGACAATTCCTGAGAGCCCCCAGTCACTCCAGAAATATAAATCAATTCTGTCCCTTTATAACTCGAAGGCATTAGAGTGCACTGTGCACCAGTGTCCACCAGTGCCTTATATTTTTGTGGCTCTGATGTGCCAGGCCATCGAATCCACACAGTCCAATACACTCTATTATCCCTTTCCCTCCCCTGGCTGAGGGCAGGGCCCCTCTATTGGTTACCTGTGGTGACCGGAGCAATTTCATTGGTGGCTGATCTCTGCTGTAATTCTCTCACACGTGCTCGTAGTGCAGGGGTGGGTTTTTTATGCCACTTCTTCATGTCCTCTCCATTTTCTCGTAAGAAGCTCCACATGGACACACGCGACATGAAGTTACTGCTGTCATCTACTCGAGCAGAGAGGCGGTTGCCTTTGATGGCTGAGACTTTTATCAGTTTGATCAGTTTCTCCATCAGATTCTTTGGATCATCCCCGTCTTCATCTGGTGTTTCTGATACTGACACAGGTCCATCCCGGTTCATCAGTAAGGACAATTCCTCCAGTATCATTTTCACTATCTTCTTTATGTCACTGACTTCTCCTGCTACCGATGATACAGCTGCAATGGAAACGTGTGATGGTGGAAGTTGTTGTTCAAAGTTTTGAAGTGTAGTAACCACTTCATGAAATGGGAGTCTTCTGTTTCGGCCCTCGAGTATATTGAATGTTGCTACCAGTGTACTTGCGTACCTTTCTGGTGCTGTTTTTGAGAGCTTCCGATATACATCAGCTTTACACCATGCTTTCTCAGGATCACGGTCCTGGTGTGGATTGTTAGGGACGAAAGTAGGATCGTACAGCATCTCTACTACAGCCATTTCTCTCAAAAATTGGACGCCCTTCTCCACAGTATTCCATCTTTCCACCTTAGGCTCCAGATCGTCTTTGTAAGGAAATCTCTCCTTTACAGCCACTAGTACTCGTTCCCAGAGGGTAGCAACTCCACTCAGACATCTACTAATCCCTCTGTCAATAGCTGGGTCTCGAGCAATGCTTCCCAGTTGGCGGGCTTCGTTGCCATCAAGGGACACGCTGCTGGCACCGTTGTCCCAACACCGCAGCAACCAGGTGACAATAGGTTCATCTGAGCGCCGTACAAACTCCTTTCTTGAACCCTGGATTTCAGTCATCTTTAGGGGCCGACGAATAGTAGTAATGGTGATTTCTTCATTATCACTGTCCTCTCCATGCCTCACACTTTTCTTAGTGGCCTTTCTAGGTGGTGGTGGTGGTGGTGGTGCTGAGGAGGGCCCCTCACCTGGATCTTCCTCTTCTTTCTCATCTCTGTCATCTCCACGTTTCTCACCTTCCTTAGTGGCCTTTTTAGGTGGTGGTGGTGGTGTTGGTGCTGAAGAGGGCCCCTCACCTGGATCTTCCTTTTTTTTCTCTGCTTCTTCTTTCCGTTCTAGCCGAGAGGACACAAGTTTCCATTTCTGGCCTTCCACAGGGGCAACCAACACGGGTGCCGGTGCTTCCTGTGACTGGTCAGGTTTAACCTCAAGGTTTTCATTTTTGTTCTGAACCTCGGTTTGGAAACCATTTCTCTCAAGAATATCAATTATAGCTCGATAAGCACAAGCCAAGCCCCAGACAATCCGTTCCTTCTCAGATCTTCCTGAGTCACATGACTCCTGACCTAAACACTCACTGAATTTCTCAGGATCCCGCAGGTGCTCAAGATCAAAATCACATTGCACTGGGGGTCCCCACGCTTCTAATTTCTTTCCTAATTTTTCCCACCTTCCCTGCCATTCAACACTCTCTGGAGTGTTCTCAGCTTTCTCTGAGGAAAGCTTCCTACACAGGATGTAAATTACTGTTGCAAAGAGTACATTCAGAAAAACAGATAACACAATTGCCAGGCTGACATCTTGAACATAGGTAAAAACCTGAAGAGAGTACCTGGAAACCAATCCAAATGCCGTATAATCTGTCATATTAACCAGGCTGTTTAGGCGGGAGGGGGGTAACCCCATCAGCACACTAAAGCAGCTGTATGCAGATATGACTCCCGTGCTGAACATGAGGAGCTTAAAAAGACGCCAACATGCTCTAAGGTACATGAAAACCCTTAGTCCACTCAGCACCAGTTTTACAGGGGAGTACAAATTCTGCATTGCCCGCATCCTCCACCAATAATGTGTCACGGTGTTATCCGTGACAGTAACCCAAGGGGGAACCGAGAAGGGAAAAAGAAAGGGAGAGGAAAAAAAAAACTGCCGCGCGGCCGCCTCAGCAGAGCCCCGCGCTCCAGGGGGAGGGGAAACAGAGGGAATAGAGGGTCTGTAAAGAAAAACACAACGGCACGATCTGAGAAGGAACGGTAACTTTACTAAATCTAATAAAATTGAACAATTGAGAGAGAGAGACAAAATTTCCAAACCAGAAAACTGGGAGCTTACGTCGCACGTGCTGAACTCCTCACAGCCGCTCCGAGAGCGCGCGCCACCAAAAAGCGCGGGCCTCCCGTCCGGTGCGGAGCTCCGCCCCTCCCCTGCTCCCACAGCATTAACTCCTTAACGGCCTGCATGATGTTCTGATGTGGAATACCGGCATCAAAACCACAAAACCACAACATTGTGAAGTGAGGGGAACTTCTCTCTGCTAAAATAGGACTTACAGAAGCCCAGTGGAGAGACGTGATCAGGTTTTTGAGTTGTATATCTGACTGCAACCCTACACACAGCTTGAAAATCCGCAAGTCGTGTATTTTTGTTGAATGTAAATGGAGTCACAGATGTACAGGAGAAAGATACTTTTTTGGCAGTCTTGAAACAGGTTCTCAAGTTTATCAGAATGGAAAACACGGCTGTGTACTTTTTGCTGTTCCTAGGACTGTGTTTAGCCAGTGCATCACAAGGCACATGATCATTTGCCGAAGCTTGAGTTGTACCCTCCCCGTGCCCCAATTTCAGCCTGCATAGGGTTAATAGTGCATTGCTGTGTTGCTGGGTGAGGATTGCATGCTGCACTCAGGCCAGCTGGGATAGCTGCTGCTGCCACAGTGAGTGGCACGGGGCAGAGTGGGGGTGGGCTGAACTGCAAACTGTGCTGGTTATGGCTGTTGCTCAGAACTCCACTGCATAGCATTAGAGAGTAAGTTTGATAAACAGGTGCTTGGTTTACCTCTAAAAATTGACTTTTTTTTTTTTTTCCTGCGAAGAGTATTTCTGTTAATTTTCCCCCAATGTAATGAACTTCAAATATTTTTAATTATGTTCCCGTATTTTAAGTATATTAACAGGGTAGTACTGTGTGAGAATGGAGAATGTAAAAGGGCAGTTCCGTAACAAAATCAGTGCAATGTATACTGATAACCATTGTTTAAAATAATCAAATTCTAGAGGGCTTCCCTGTTCAGTCCCTTTTGCAGTAGCTGTTAAGAAGTTCAAGTTTGTATGCACAGTCTGCCTAGCTTCCATAATGTGATTTCATTCATCAATAGGTACAAGAGAGTTGGAAGGATGCTAGTAACTGAAATGTCAATTTTCCACAGCATTATAGACAGTTAATTCTGTCCACTGCTTAGGAAGAAGTGCAATTTATTTATCAGAAGCATTTTTTGCATTCAAGAATGCCAGGTTATTTCTGGGCTTTAGTCTAGTAGATTGACTACAATCTAAAAAAAGGAGAAGAACAGATTTGCAGTGTGATGTAAGATGTTAGGGGGGGAAATGTATGTGTTCCTGTTTACCCTAAAACTATGACTAACTTGGTATTTTATTTGGTAATCCAGGCTGAGGCAGCCTTTACTTAGTTTGCACTGTTCCTAGAATTATCACTTATGAAGTGCACTTGTTTCGAAGTGACCAGAGACAAATACCTAATAGGGATTGACGGTCAACATGTTTTGTTACTTGTTACCTGTGTCTCACATTATTTTAACAAAGTATTTTGGTGCCTTTCTTAATGTCTGTTCTGAAGTAGTGAACTTCTTGGTGGGCAACTCCGGATGTTTGTCGACAGAATGAAAAAGTGTAAGTTATTCAGCAAAGAGTGTAGTTGGTGATTTACATGTTTTCTTCAGGTTTTGGTAAGAATGGTCAGATTCTTAAGTTGCAGTGATGTTTCTATATAGAAGCTATTCATAGTGCATAGCCCATTGTGGAAATTTATATAGAGATTTTTTAATTAATGTGTTTCTCTTACTATTTGCTGAGGTAGAGTTGCTACATTTGCTGACCTGAAATGAGTGCATGTATTCAGTATTGATATTGCACGTCTGGGTCCAGACAGCAATTTTTCACTTTGACATGCTCATAGTCAAAGTAAATCTTAAAAACCTGAATGCTTGAGGGTTAGTCAGAGTACACATTTATAACCGTCTTCAGATTAGTTTGAATAGGAGTGCATAGTGCTTTTTTTCTTCATTGTTCTTCTTTGTGGTTCAGTGTGCATTGAGTTTTCATTTATCTGGAACAAATGATTTCGTTTCTGCATTTTGTTGAGAATATACATACAATTGTTCTTCGAAATTATTAATGTCCTGCAGGAAGGTGTAAGTCATCATAGATCTTGTGGTCAGTCACAGAGCCCTTCTATCTTTAGTCAGAATAAATATTTTTTGATGATCAGCTCCATGAACTTCCAGAGGTTTCATTTTGACCACAGTATCTCTTAGTTTAAGCTATGTATTTTTAAGGCTTCAGGCAGATTGTATTTTGCCAGAACAACACCATTTATGGTTTGGATTGGAAGGGACCTTTAAGATTGTCTAGTTCCAACTCCCTGCTGTAGGCAGGGACGCCTTTCTCTAGGCCAGGATGCTCAGAGCTCCATCCAGCCTGGCCATAAATACCTCCAGGGAGAGGACATTCGCAGTCTCTCTGGGCAACCTGTTCCAGTGTCTCACCACCCTCACAGTAAGGAATTTCTTTGTAATATCTGGTCTAAATCTGCCCTCTTCCAGTTTAGAAAGTTTTCCCCTCATCCTATCACTACATGCCCTTTAAAAAAAAAAACGAAAAACCAAAAAAACAATCCCTCCCCAGCTTTCCTGTAGTCCCTCTTTAGTTATTTAGACTTACACACGTGTATGTGGTAACTATAGTTATTGACAAGAAAGCTAAGTGGTAAGTATTTTTGATATACTACTATGTTAACTGATCTTTACAGTAACATAATGATCATAGAATCACAGAAGAGTTTTGAGTTGATGGGATTTTTAAAGATTAGTTCCAAATGCCTTGCTGTAGTTGTGGTTTCCAGTGACTGGATCCGGCTGTCCCCATCCAGCCTGGCCTTGAACATTTGTGGGGATAAGACATCCACACAGCTTCTTTGGGCAACATGTTCCCCTGCCTCACCACTCTCTGAGTAAAGAATTTCTTTCTAATATCTGACCTAAACGTCCCCTCTTGTAATTTGAAACTGTTCCTCCCTTGACTATCGCTATCAGACTGTGTAAAAAGCTTGGTTCCATCTAAATAATGGAAGACCCACTGTCCACATCACCAGTGGAGATATTAAACAGCACTGATCCCATTAATAGTCCCTATGGGGCACCGCTCATTGCTGGTCTCCAGCTGTGTACATCGGGCTGTTGACCTCAACTCATTGAGTACAACCTTTCAGCCAGTTCCTTATTCACCAAGTCCATGTCTCTCCGAATCAGAGATAAGGGTGTTGTGTGGGACTCTATCAAAACCTCTGCAGTATATACACTGGTTAGAAGACTGCAAAGTCTAATGATACATCTTATTAGTCTCAGTATGAGAAGTAAAAGTTTTAGAGACAAACCTGCTAGCTGTGCAGCTCTGTTGAGCTCTAAATAGTTCAGATAATGAACACTTTAAAAAATCTTAACCAAAAAAAAAAAAAAAAAAAAGCCCTTTAATTTTGAGGGAGAAAACTTTCTATATAGAATTATAAATAGATATTAAAAAGTTTGTGTTAGTTTAACTGGATCTACTTCATTGTTTGTACTTCAGTCTGAAAAAAATTGTCATCCGATTGCTGTTCTTTTTGTTTTTCAACAAGTGTCAGTAGATTGACAGAAAGAAGATTTAAACACACAGTTTGTGATAACTGAGCTTTCAGTGAGGAATCTTGCTCAACCAGTGGTGACTCATTTTGCTTGTTTTGATCTATTAATTGGTGACTCTCTAAACAGAAAACAGGTAACTTTCTAGCTTGCAGTGCACGTATTACCTAATAGTAGAGTATCTTGAATGTGGAGGTTTGTTGTTAGATGACCTGTTCTAGTCTTGTTGTGTCCTGTTTGTAGTGGTTGTTGGTATACCACATAGATTTCCTTCTGGAAGGATTCAGCCATAGGGAAAATTCAGGTTGTTGTTTTATGACTGTCAGTCTGTTTTTAAACTGTCTGCAGGGCAAAAAGAGGATCCTTACCTCTTGTTTTCTCTTGTCCTACCTGCTTCTAGAAAGAAACAAATACTGCTTTGTCTTAAGGAGAATTTTACGGTAGGAGTTGTGTGTGTGTCATTCTTAAATTCAGTACAGCTCTTTCTGTGGAGTTTTTCCTTCCTGGCTCTTCTAAGCATCAGGTAATGATCACTGAAAATGTGTAATTATTACTGTCTGCCTACAGAGGAAATTTTTCTGCTCAGTAATAACTCTGGGTTCTTTTCAACAAATGTTAGTGTGCTTATTGCTATGGTATGACAGTATGACCTACATTTAAGAAAGCCCTCTGGGTCTGTCTGCTTCATTACTGTCTACTTTCAGAGGCTTCTTCATGGATGTTTAGTTGAGATGCTTTTGCAAAAAACCCTAGAGGTTGACAAAATTTTGGTAGAGTGGTTTGCAAATTCATAGTCTCTGGCAATACAGAGCTTGCTTTATGAACAGAATCTATCTGGAGTGTAATTTTAAGCATCCTTCTGTTTCCTATATGGCAATACTGGTGTTGTTTTGATTTTTTTTTTTCTTTTTGTCACTGAGCTTCATGTTGCTCCAGGTGGTTGGATGAAAGCAAATATAGATGTATTTTCACAAATGAAATTCCCACTCTCTATTCTGAAGTCTTCTTATGAGTGTATTTTCACTGAATTGTTGGAAATGGGTTTCTAATAACATTTAGAGGCATTTCCCAAAATTGAGTGTTTTTTTTTTTTTTTTTTTTTTTTTCCAGTAGCAAAGGAGACTGCCTTATATTTATTCTGTGTAGCAGCAGGCTCTTTACTATGATTGGTGTAACTTTTAAAGGTAGTAATTACTAAGTGAACTGGTGCTGCTTCTGTGTGGAAACTACTCCATCAGACTGTATGGTTTGCTGTGCAATTAGTATTAATGCTCTTTGTCACTTAATAGTTAAAAGGTTAAACAGTTCATATCAGGAGGTGGAGGCCACAAAAACAGTTCGTGTCTTGTCAATTTTAGGCTTCAGATATCAGTAAATCATTGCAGCAGCTTTTCGTTATCAGTTGTTTGCACAAAATAAAATGGAATGGGGGGAGTGGAGAAAAACTGTTAGAGTTCTGTCTGAAGGGACCATCTGCTGTAGTTCCCAGTGTTGTCAGTGAGATAAGGGATAAGCTGTGTAAACAGAGGTACCACAAAAAAAGGCCTGATCCTGTTCAGAGAGGCATATGCATGGTTTGGATTTGGGTTGATAACGGCCTTAGAAAGTCAGGGGACTTAGAGTAGAAGTCTGTCAGGCAGAGGAGTGATGTATTTAATCTGAAGTTCCAGATGTAGCTTATTAGCCTGAGTTTGCCTTTGGACTGACTTCTTTAGCTTTCTTCTGATTTGTTTGAACTCCCACAAATAGAAAATATGCTTGAGTTGCAAAGGATTTATAAAATACTGACTCTTTTCCATATCATAGAAACCTTCTCTAGCTGTTTTAATAGATGCATAATCAACGAAAATAAATGGTTTTAAGAACAGATGGTGTAGGTATTAAATGGTTTTGGTTCTGAGAGTGAAAACAGATGATCACTTGGTAAAATAAATTGTCCCATATGAGCAAAAACTGTTGAAGAACATCTTTGACTGTTCACCTGGTCTCAGACCTTTGGAAGAACAAAGTAGGAACAGATCCACTCAAACAGGAAGGAGGATACCTGAGCGTTTTCTGCAGTTATATCTGGGCTGTAAATTGCAGTGCTGTGGGGTGCAGGTGTCTCTTAGGCTGCCAGTCCTTCAGCAGTGGTGCTCATATGGAGTATGTTGCTGCATGTATGGACTAAACTTAAATCTCCATGGGCTGAGACAGGCATCTGTTACTATGGCCTGTTCCAGCTGAAATTCCTCTGTTGGTTTCTGTGAGGTATCTGGTTTTGTGGTGACTGAAGTACTGGAAAATGTTGAGGAGGTTTGCTTTTACAAAAAAGTTGACCTTTATTACCTGCCACCTTCTAGCAACTTCTGGTAGTGGTCTGAGGGAAGTGCATGAGCAACTCAGGATTTTCTGGTTAATGTTATGAGTCTTTTTGCTGAGGTACCTGGAGCTGTCTGTAACAACAGCTAGGGGCTCCTTGGGAAGATAGTGCCCAGAGTAATGTCATCAGCCCTTCTTACCCATGTCTGTCTCCCTTTCTATCGTGTGAACAATCCTCTCTAGTAACTATAGAGTAATAATTTTTTAGTGATGATGTGAAGAAACTGAAGATATTCTAATAACTTCTTGCTACATGCTGGAATATGGCACCCTGTGTTAGGGTAGAGTTAACTGTAGTGGATGCTGGCCCATGGGTATGTGGTATTACTCCCTTGGGGAGGAATAGCTGTGGTGAACTATGCCCCAGTGGGATTAGAGTCTAGAACCTGAAGTGCTGAGATTTGTAGCAGGCTGAAGGGTGGGGTTTTATCTGTGGGAAGAAGGGGAGGCAGGAGCTGTCAAACCGTTGTGGAAAAGAAGGTAACTGTGAAATCGAGAAAAAAAAGCATGAACATGGTGATGTATGTGACAGTTTGTTTTTTAGTGATTATATAAGATGTGAATATTTATACAGGTTATTAGTGAGCTGCTAGCAGCATAAATGCAACATTTTCTTGACTTTGAGGTCTGGCAGCAAGTCCAAGATGATCCAATTTAAAATACATATGCTTCTTTCATTAATACTCATAGACCTTTCTATGCTGGGCTTGCCTAATGTCTTTGTTGCACATGGAAGTAAATATTATCATAGAACGGAACTGCTCAGGTTGGAAAAGGCCTTCAAGATTAAGTCCAACTGCAGCCTAACCATACTACCCTAACTCTAACAACAACCCTCTGCTTAATCATGTCCCTGAGCACCACATCCAGATTGCTTTTAAACACATTCAGGTTCTGGTGACTCAACCACCTCCCTGGGGAGCCTATTCTGTAAAGAGTAAAGAATAAACCCTTTCTGTAAAGAAGTTTTTCTTGATATCCAACCTAACCCTCCTGTTGTGTGGCAACAACTGGAGGCCATTTCCCCTTTTCCTGTCACCAGTGAGAAGAGACCAACCCCACTCTCACTGCAGTCACCTCTCAGGTGTTTGAAGACAGCAATAAGGTCTCCCCTCAGCCTGCTCTTCCCCAGACCAAACAACCCCAGTTCCTAGAGTTGCTTCCCATAGGGCATATTCTCCAGGTCCTTCACAAGCCTTGTTGCCCTTCTTTGCACATGCTCCAGTACCTCAGTGTCCTTTCTGTATTGAGGTGCCCAAAAGGGCAGGTGAGGTGAGACCTCACCAGCCCTGAGTACAGGGGCAGGATCACTTCCCTAGTTCTGCTCATCATACAATTTCTGATACGGGCTAGGATGCCATTGACCTTCTTGGCCACCTGGGGAACACTGCTGGCTCGTGTTCAGCTGTCTGTCCATCAGCACATCAAAATCTCTTTCTGTCAGGCAGCTTTCCAGCCATTCCTCCCCAAGCTTGCAGGATTGCCTGGGGTTGTTGTGACCAAAGTGCAGGAGCTGACACTTGACCCTATTTTGAAACTCATACAGTTAACCTTGGCCTGTGGATCTGGTCTGTCCAGGTCCCTCTGTAGTGCCTTTCTACATGTTTTATTTTACTTGGATACTGTATCCTAACACAAGTAGCCCATTGGGAGTTCTACTCCTCTACTGCTGTAGTTATCAGATAGTGAGAATGCATGGTCATAGTCTTCCCTTCACCAATGTACCAGATGATGGCCTTCAATTTCACTTTATGGTGGAGTTGAAAGGAGGAGGAGATAGACATTATGAATATTGCTTCATGGTAGCCCAGCTCGTGTTTTCATTATGAATGGAAGGAATTGTGAGGACTGCAGGTGTAAGAGTGTGGGGATTAGTGCTGTAGATGGGTTTCATGCAGTTGCTACTGAATTCTGATCAGCGTTGGGGCTGTGTGCCCACTATGTGTGGGAATGCTGCTTTAGTGCTAGCTGTGCTTCACACCTCCCCCGGCCTTAGGGGCATCCTGTTTGGGTATACCAACATACAAGTAGCTAAGGAGTGGTATGCATCTTTGAACATTGGCCCAGTATCTTCAGCTCTCGTATAATACAAAGAAAGTGTCTTGGAGTCATCTTCTGCAATGTTGGTGCGTCTTGTGATCTCTGGGATAGAAATATCACTGGAGCAAATGAGGTCCTGTGACTGATTAAAACACATGGAAGCAGTTTTGATGTTCCATTTTCAGCTCAGAGCATCTTTTTCTCGCTTACTTATCTTTAATTTACAAAATATGGAAGGCATGTTATCTCTGTGGAGACAGCTTGTATTGGAATATGTGTTGTAGGTAATTGTGCTTGTCATAGTACAGGGCCTGATGTCTGTTCTAGGGAACCTGCAGTGCTGTCAGCCTCCCTGGTTCCCATACCAGTACAGTCCTGCCAGCACATGAGTGCTTTACTGAAAGTGGGAGCTGTATAATGCCATAGCATTGGAGACTATTTCAGAATGTACTGGTCTTTAAAGTATGGCATAACTAATTTGTTCATGTATTGAATGATTCAGGATTTAACAGTAGTGACAGCGCTGTGGTCTAGATGCTTCATTTCATGCCATATGTCCCATTTGTATTCTGAAATTCTGAAACTTGATTGCATAATAATTCAGAAGAGCTTTAAGTATTTCACTACATGTCACCTAGATCTTTTGACTAGATTATTCAGCACCTTGTTTTAAAGACAGATGATGTGCTAAGTGTCTTAAATTCAACTTTGTAACTTGAAATTAGAAAGTAATACTCGGGTATTAACAGATTGATCAGTGTGATGCATGACACCAAATGAAAAACTTGTACCTCCAACTTACCGAGCCTCCATGTTGTCACAACTGCATGTTTAACAGCCATCAAATGCATCCAGTCTTAACCAAGTGTGACCCCTAGAGCTTCATCTGAGCTTGGAAGTAAATGTACAAAATGCTGAATGTCTTTTTGGAAGTTGACTTGGACACTTTAAGCCTACTGGCCATACCTGCAAGGACAGAGGTTGTGACAGCTGTAAATAAAAGTGGTTTTCCTTTCTTTAGCTCCCATTCCACGAACTGAAAGATAAGGAAAAAATAATCATTTGATGATCTAATAACGAAATTTTGTTCAATCACGAAACTGTTCATTTGCTATAACTAAGCTTTCAGAGACCCATTTAAGTTTCTGGATTTTTTTGTGAGATGATATAAGGCATGCACAATATTTGTTTGTATATGTTTCTAGCTTTTGTAGATGCCTGCCTCAGGTTTTTCTCCTGTATAACATCAGCATGAACTTAACAACAACAAAAAAATGCCACACCACCACAAAAAATACCAAACAACACAACAAAAATATCCAACTAAATAGAAAACCCACCCAAATCTACCAGTAGTTCACTCTGCACTTGTAGGTGTGTTTGGGATTTGACATCTTCCTGAGGTCAGCAGTTTTTCCAGGAGCTGAGCGCTGCTTAAGATTGGAGGCTGTCTTGGCTCTTGTCCTTGTCTCTTTGTGTCATTTATGACAAGTGTCTTTTGAAATTGCGCTTTTTTTTTTTTTTTTTTTTTTTATAATTCATGCACCAAACTTCAGATTATGCCGCAGGATTTGCTTCTTTCCAGTTAATGCCTTAGGCAGCTTAGTGGAAAGTCTCTTTAGCAATGCTATGTGAAGGATTAAATGTGTTTTCTATAAATGTATAATAAATTAGCTTCCTTATTTGGAAAATACAATCGCTTAAATGGCAAAGCAGCGTGGGGGGAAACTTGCTTGTTTTGGAGAGTTTGTTTTTAGTGCATGTTATCTGAACTTTTGTTTCTGAATAGCTCAATAATGAATGCCACTAAAATCAGATCACAATTGTTATGAAAAATTAAGTCTTGTAATTCCTTGTTCTGAAAGCATGTGCTATTTGAGCTGTCTGATTTTTTAGTACATTTTCTGAGGGTTAATCAAATAAAGCCTAATAGACTGCTGAAAATGTGCAAATTTATTAACAATAGTTTTTTTTTTTTCTTTTTTGATGATGTTGAACTACTGAAATTTTGTGCCTGAAGAAATTCTGCCTATCCAATGAATTTTTGAATTCAGTGTTTAGTATTCTTTAAAAAGATGCACATCCTGCTCTCCTTCATGGCTACGTGTATTCCCTCTGTTTATGTCAGGTAAAGGGACTAAGGTTCTCATTGCTAAACAGCCAGTATCCTCTAATTCCAGATGTTAGCTGTTTGCATCACAGATTTTACTGTGAGATGCTGTCTGTTAAGATTTCAGCACAAAACACTTTTACTGCAGTATGAAATTACTTGAATTGTAAAATAATGCATTTTGTGTTCATTAAAAAAGAAAAAAAAAAAAAAAAAAACCACCACAAAGCTTTCATCCATCCTAAGTGGGCGATCGTTGTTTGCAGTTGTTCACCAAATTTGCGTGAGATCTTCAGAATTGTAGATCATATTTAGAACTTCTCCTGTAAACTATCCTGACTGTGGGAGTTGTTTACTTGATTTATTTTCTTTGGGATTAATAAGCCCTGAGGTAACAGGGTAAAATTGGTATTTTCTTCATAGTTGTGGCATCCAAATACGAAGTAGTAATAGCAGGAGAGTTGTTGGCCTCCCTGCTTGCCATCTGTGGTAGCCAGCTGCTTGATTGCGTTGCTTTGTGTTGTAGGAAAGACGTGCCTGGGATATGTTTTGATATGAAAAGCTGGCATTTGGAAGCCTGATCTCCAGTAATACACAGTGTGCCTTGGCCTATCTCTGCGGGGCAGGTGTCTCCTAGTTGAATACAGTGAATGTGAGGAATTTAAATGTGATTGTTTACATTGACTTTCAGAGAAGGGTTAGACCCCTCTTGAGAGAGGGGGGATGCTGTGGGGAAATAGCACTCTATCGTTCTAGTGTTAAGAAGTAAATGAGTACAGTTGTGTGGCTGTGATGGCTTGTGCTGGTTTCATTCAGAACAGTGTTAATATCACACTGATGTTTGGTTGTTGCTGAGCAGTGGGAGCGTACTTGGGGCCAGGCTGCCCAGTGGGGCAGAGCAGCTGCCATGGTGGTGCGGCAGCAGGGCTGGGGTGGAGCCAGGACAGTGCCTGAGTTGGGTCAGGGGTTATTTTGTACCCCACAACACCAGGCAGAGGGCTGCAATGCTGTGGGCAGTTTGCTGGGGCAGCTGCTGCTCAGGGGCTGCGGTGGTGAGACCTTGTGGTGCTGGCGGCTGTCAGGCAGTGGTACTGTTGCTCTGTGTCGGGTGGTGAGTATTTGCATTGCAGCTATATCTATTGTAACCACTGCGGTTCTGTCCCCATTTTCCTCTTTTGTCTTAGTAAATAGTTTTTATCTCAACCTACGCGTTCTGTTTTGTTTCTGGTTCTTTCCCTCATTCCACTTGGGGGCAGTGGGTGAATGGCTGCATGGAGCTGAGCTATCAGGATAACCCACAGTAGGGCTTCTCCAAGCGTGGGCTTGGTTGATGTGCAGGCACCAAGGTTTGAATTCTCACTTCTTTGGTCAAGGAGGCCCAGTGGGATGGCCTTTGGTTTTCCCCAGCTGATCGGCCTCACGGAGCTGTTCAGCTCCTGTGCCTGCGTGTGGCTGGGGGTAAGAGCTCCACTGTAGTCATCTGGCCAAGGCTGCTTGGTTGTTGTGGTCTTCCTGTTACTGAGGAGTGAGGGGGAAGAAGATGGTGTGTGGCCCACTGACTTTTTGTGTATGGACAGAGAACTCCAGCTGAGGTGCAGTAAGGAGCAGTTTACTCTAGCTGTGTTATCAAGAGCTGTAGTGTTCTAGGTGGTGTTTTGTTTGTTAGTTTGTTTTAGACAAGTGTTATGGTTGATGGATCCCTTCCTGAGTGTGTGCAGACTGACATAGCATAGGCAGCACCTCAGGGCTTTCTTTAATTAAGGTCCTGGGATTGTTTGCAAAAGAAGTAGAGGGAGGAGGAGTACACTAAGGAGGGGAGAGTTCACTATGCACCATTGTTTGTTTGTTTGTTTGTTTTTCCCTATGAAATGTGTGAATGTGCCTTTCTTGCTTGAAAGGTGGCAAAGAAGCCTTTTTTTTTCTGCCTAATACTACAACCAAGGTCAGGATTGCAAAAGCTGAAATGCTAGGTTTTGCTTCTCCGTAAAATAATAACAAAAAGATGATCTATTTTATCAGTGTGTTGGTTTGTCATTTGTATTTCCAAGTTGGTTGTAGTTCATTATTCACTGTTTCAGTGTAGTGCACTTGGTTCGCTCGTAGAGATTATTCTCTGGTGTTATATTGCTGTGTGTGCTCTCCTTTTTAATTTAACAGTCCCTGTTATTAAAGTGCTGATTTGAGCATTGTTTGTCAGAGTTGTGGTCAGTTATGGTTAACTGGGGGATGCTGTCAAAAAGAAATAGCTTGATGTAGGGAATAATCAATGAGAATGCTCAGAAATTAGGATTTCTTCTCATGTTGCAGTAGAGACATTGGAAGAAATGTGAATTGTACACAGCTGTATATTATTAAGGCTGTGGTGTGCTCTAAGACAGACACTCTGTATGCTCTGTAAAATGAGGTCAGAAAACTTATTGCTGCACGTATCTTGAAAACTAAAGATTCAGGAATAAGTTCTGTGTTGGGAGAGGGGGTAATGCACAATATAACCTGTTGGTCTGCAAGCAGCTTGGTTTATAACTTTTTCTTGCCTAACATATCCTAGGTGCTGCTCTGCCATAGCAATAGGCAAACATACTGGCTGTGACCAGCGTGTCAGTGATAAAGAAATCACTGAGTAGAAGAGCTTAACCAACTGCTACTGTTGTTACTCTTTTTGCATCGCCCAAGGAACATGTGGGAGCTGTGCAGATAAGATAATCGTGTAGTTTTTATAACTTTGTTGAAGAGGAATGAAATACTGTATCAAATTAGTAGATTTTAACGGGCAGAAATGATATTAGGTAACAAAATACTTGGCTGTGAACATTCCCAAGAGAATTACAGTACTTTCTCCAAGGAGAGTACTTGTTGGACCTATGTGTTTGAATTAAAATGCTTTTAAGGGAAATTTGAGGTAGTGAATCTGCTGAATGAGGACTGGTATTTAAGTGATTTCAGACTAATGTATAGTCTGTTGTAGTGTAGTCCAGTTTTCTATCTAGCTCAAAAGCCTTGACATCATGTATTTCATCTTAGTAGCTTAAGTTGTGCTTCTTTGCTGCAGTAAGAGTTAACCACGAATCCTTGTCTTACTTTTAAAATCAAGATGGTATTGCAAGCTGTTACAAAGTGTCAGAGTCATCCTGAAGATAGCATTACATGTTTGCAAGTGTCGAAGTGGTAATATTTTGTGGCTAATGTTGAAAGACTAATGGTTAATCAAGATTTTGCTGAACTTAGTGCTGCCACAGGAATTGCTTGTGACATTGCACTATTTTGACCAAAGCAGTTGCTCACAATGACAGTTGCTTAAAGGAAAATGGGTTTCATTTTCAGCCTTTTTTCCTTCTGAATCTGGAATGTTGGGGTTGCATCAAGTGTTACAACTTGATTGGCAGAAAAATGAAGGATTTAGACCAAGAAGGAAAATGTGCCACCTTCTTCAAAGCTGTAATTTTTTACTGTGTTTTAGGCTGTTTTTTTCGGCTTCGTCTAGCATCTGGTGCCAAATTAGTGTAAGATAAGGTCTGGAATGGGAGGTAGCCACGTTGATAGTTCAAGTTAAGATTATGTGGAAAAAAACCCAAAACACTTTCAAAAGGAAGTAGTGAGTTGAAACATTTCCACTGATATTTAGTTGAGGATCTCTGTAACGTCTTATAGTGAAATTAACAGGATAAACACTCTATTTAGAAGCTGGTATGGAGTACTGTTTTAACAATATAAAGATATCTTTCACTTTGTGAATCTCATTGCAATTTTAAATTTTTCAGTAGCTGTATTTTTTTTTTTAAATTGGAGATATCTTTTCTCTTGAGCTTTGGCGCTGATTGTCACGCTTGAGATATGCTAGCACTGCATTTGTAAATGAAACAAGTTGAAAATTGTGTATATGTATTTTTGAAGCAAATGGAATTTTAACTCATATCGCCTGAGTTGCTGTCTCAATTGAAATGAATTTGAATTGCTTATCCTGCCATCTGATTGACTGAGTGGTTCTTGTACTAAAAGATCTGCTGGAATTACAACAGTTTAATGGCTTACTGTTGGAAGCAAAGCTATGTGATGTGCCTTCACATTTGCCTGTAGCAAATGCATTTAAAACACTGCCTTGAACTGTAATGATGTTCCACCTAGGAGATGTGTCCATTCTGACTATTGATAAACAGTTACCTGGTTTTGTGTAGGAGCTGCTCTTTGGAGATGATTTTGAAGGTGAGATGGCAGCCTTAATCAATCAGTAGTTATGAGGAGAGGGGTGTAGTAGGTTTGAAAAGTTTCAAATGCAAGATTGAGATTGCTTTTTGATGTCAACTTGCAGTAGATGTTGGATTTACTCAAATTCCCTACTAAGAAATATATGGGATTATAATTTCCACTTGGCAAGTTACCAGCCTGAGGAAAAAGGCTTGTATTCATACAGTGGAAACTATTCTCTTAAATTTACTCTTGCACAAATGTACCTCACTTAGTGGATAAAAATAACTTCACATGTTCCTGGATTTCAGTGTCCTGGTTATTCATAACTAGACTAATTTCTTGGGGCTTCAAGGGTCTTAGGTAGGGTAGGCAGCTAGTGATAAAGAGTCTGTTGAGGCTCTATGATACCTTCTTGTGAAGTAAAAAGGTGAAGTGAACAGAAATCTGTTGGTGGATTTGATGAATCCTTTGTCCTCTAAGAAGGAGCATAAACTTAATCTCGCAGCATCACCTGCTTCGCTTGCCTAAGATGGGCAGTTGCACGATGACAGTTCTCAGGACTTTTATAGTTACAAGACACAGTTCTTCTTGGTAACTTTATTGACAGCAATTGGTCTTAATTTTTTGTTGTTTGTTGGAGAAAAGCCCTCTTTGTGCTAAGGTAGGTTTTCTTAATGCACTAGGATTTCTGACAACGTTGTTGCCTTCTCTGTAAGTGAAGTAGCAGTGGATGCCAGAGATGTAGATGACTTCTGGTTCTGTGATTGGCAGGCAGAAAATAGATGTTCTCCAGTATTCTTTTTTTACCTGTAGTATCTTGTACTGTTGCTTCTCATTGCTCTGTGTAATCAAGTCACATTCTTTACAAGGACATCAGGAGTGTGCTTCATTTTAGGGAAAATGATCTCTTTATTAAAGTCTAACAATCCTATCTCTTAAATTTTCAGCATTTGTACGTTATCCTGGAGAGGCTTTACTTGCTGATTGTTCACATTTAACCCAGCCCATGCAAAATCACATTTGTATGCAAACAGTCTGTTATATAAATGTGACTTCTTACTTCTGGTTGTTAATTTTCAAAGCATTTTTTTATTATTTGCCTAATTGCTTGGCTCACCCAGTATTTTATATTGTCCGGAGTGCAGATGTTATTGGATATGGAAAATATTACATTGTGCGTAAAACAGAGAAATGTGGTGCGACAGGCAGCGTTACCAGGTCAATATCTTTCATAGATATTTGCATGTATTTTGCATATTGAATGCTCTCAGGTTAGTTTCTCATAGGTATTTACATGGCATTTGCATAATGGAGCATTCATGTGCTTATTAGCCCCACACTGTACTTGCAGTTAAGAAATTTGCATGTGGTGGTTTGCTTTCTGTTTAGTAAAAGAAGCTTTACATGGAGTTCAATGCTTTAACTCCTTCTGTGCATTGCTGGATAAAAGGCACTTGAAAAAGAGAGTATCTAGTAGTTTGCTTTTTTTGTATCTTTTTTTTTAATAAATGCAAGATTTTGGAGTGGAATGCTGGTCTTGCATGCTTCTGTCCATAGGACCTTTAAATGATAACGTGTGCTGGTGGCATGCTTCCAGCTGTTATATGCCATCTATACCTTACAAAGGACTTAGATTTGAAGCTTATTTTTCATAGCATATATGGAAAAGGAGAGGTAGGGGTTATGCTGTAATTGTTTCTTTTACTCATTTGTCGTAGAAGCTTCTTAGATGTTTTTGGTGTGCTGATGTACTGCAGCTTTCCTGACTGACAGTGGAAGCTGTCGATTTCTTGTGTTCCTGTTAGTAAATTTCCATTTGTCTTCAGAGTATTTCTAGTAAGGTATATTGCTTTTGTTTTTCTTCTGGAGCACAATCAGTATTCACTGCTTTTTGAAATTAGTCAGATTTTGAAGAGTTGATGGAGTCCTTTTACTTGCACTTTTTCGAAGACTGGAGAACAACTGCACTCTAAGGCTGACTGTCCGTAGCCACTGAGAAAATTCGTTGTGAGGTGCCCTGTAGTTCCACAGGATGTCTAGGAACATCTCATCTGCACACATGGAAGTAATGCAAATGCTTATGACTAGTGATCTTTTCGTGCTGGAATTGCTTTCAGTAAATTGTAAGCTGTGGTGACTTTACCCTGGTAGTTCCAAGTACCTCTGCTAAACAATGCTAACTCAGTTACCTGATTCATACACAACAATTGCATTTTTTTCCTTTTTAAGAACAATTCTCTTAAGTCCTAATAATCTTACCTGCATGCTCAGATCTTCTGGCACTGGAAAAAAATATTCCACTGCTTTGGCTGCTTCTGTTCTGTCATGATTAGATTACAAGCATGATGTGCAAAGATAAAATTGCTTGTGATTTCTGGGACTAGGAATTACAGTGCTTCCCCCTGGTTGGTTATTTATGAAATAAAGCAGGCTAGTTTTATGGTACTACAAAATAACATTGTCTTCAACACTGTGTGATAGTTTTCCTTGTCTGTAAAATGGATGAAACAGAAACTGATCTAAGGTATGGAGTAACCTCAGAAGTCCAGAACATATGATTTGCATTTGAAGATGTTTGGATATGGATAGAAGCAGAGCTGAGCCAAAGAAAACAAACAGAACAGAAAAACAACTCGGCACGTCTCCCTGCTTTGTCCTTGAAGTTTCAGTGCAGTTCACGTAAGCTGTATTGCTTGATGTTGTATGTTAGTCACTGAAGGACACATTATTAGCCATCGTGAGCTGATTGTGCTCCGCTGGCAGGCCTCAGCTGCCACCGTGTGTATGCTGTTCTACTGCCTGGGTCAGTTCAACGCTGTAATTGTCAGGTGCACTTCTTAATCCCAGATGATTATGTGGCTGATGGTGTGGCCACGGCTGTATGATTTCAGTAAGAGCATCATTCAAGAAAGAAAGGAAGGCTACCGGAGTTTGGGCTGCTACTAAGAGGAAGAAGTTCTTGTGAAGCTACACCGTAAAGCTGTTACCTGTGTTGTTTGTGACTTGTGTGCCACCCTTGACCTTTCTCATTGCTATTATAACGGGACTGAACAACTTCTATAATTAATCTTTTCAAAGTGATTTAGTGCTACCACTGATGGTTTTATACTTCTTTAGCTTAACACGGTGAACTGTAGACAGAATAGGAAGCAGTGTTCGTAAGTCTGAATTTTACCTATGGTGTCTATGTGTTGAAGTAGATGACTCTAGACGGTCCCTTCCAACCCCCACAGTTCTCTGTGAGTATTCTTGGAGCTCAGAAAGCTTGAATTCAAAGAAAGGAACTTTTTCTTTGGTACTTTTTTTTCTCCCACAAGCAGGTTTTTAAATGTTATGTTACTGTTTTTTGTTTTTAACAAGAGAAATAGCTTCTTAATCGCACTTTATGAATGTCAGAAATTGAATGTTGATCGGATTGTGCAGCTACAATGGGAGAAAGCATGTTATATAGTCATTTGGAGTACTTTCAAGGGAGATGTTTTGAAACTTAAATTATTTTTTTAAACTTTGGTGTCAAAAATGCTTTTTCTTTAACGTGTTTTAGGATTTATATTTGTCCATATTGAGAACTGTTTCTAGTGATTGTATAGCAGTATTTTTGGTCACATGAAGATAGTGTGTAAGAGCTGTTATATGAAAAGAGTAGTCTAACAATGTTTTTGCCCCAGAATTTTGCCCATTACTAAGAATAAGGGGATGAAGGGGCCATGGCAGAAGGGCTTCTATTTTTATTTTCTGTGTGAAAGCAACCATTTGACTGTAAAACAAAGTTTGGCAGGTGATTTAGCTGACCAAATGACAAAATAGTGCTCTCTAATAGTGCCTGATATCAGAGAAGAGCAAAGACACGTGGGTCTTTCTGTGAAAATGCAGCTATGCAGGAAAAAGCAGACAGTGAATCTGTACTGAATTAGGTTTCAGTGATGCTTTTATCCAGAGTATCCTTTGTCATCTCAAACACACGTTCAGAGGATCATAGGGCAGGACAGATTAGAAGTTCCTAAGGAAATCATCCAGCACAAACTCTTGCTTGTTTTGGCAGAATCACCCATGAACTTGGGGGTTTCAAAAAACCCTCCCGCTTCTTATTAGTATCTTTAACAGAATTTACAACTACAGAAGTTCTTAAAAGGGATGCTGCTTTTTAAATAAATACCCATGTACTAAAAAAAAGGACTAAACATGCAATGTAAGAAGATTATGAAATTATTAGAGAGCGTCTAAATGGGCGTTATGAGGATGGTAAGGATCCAGATGGCAAGATATAAGAGGAGTGGCTGTGGTCCCTTGATTTGTTCATCCCAGTGCAGAAGAGGCTGAGGGGAGGCTTCATAGTAGCCTGCAGGTTCCTCATAAGGGAAGTGGGGGGTTTTATTCTGCTCCCCATCTGAGACTTCAGGGTCAGGGGATAGAGTTCCCTGAGGGTAACTGGTCTGACATTTAAAGACAGCAGTAAAGAAGGCATTGAGAACCTCAGCCTCTTCCTTATCCTCACGTTCCCTGCTGCATCTAGTAAAGGGTACAGATTCTCCTTAGCCCTCCTCTTACTGTTAATATATTTGGAAAAAAGTTTTGTTCTCTTTCACCCCAACAGCCTAGTTGAGTTCATGCTGGGCTTTTGCCTTTCTAATTTTTTTCCCTGCACTTCCGAACAACTTCTTTGTACTCTTCCTGAGTTCCTCGTCCCTTCTTCCGCAGGAGGTAGATTTTCTTTTTCTCTTGGAGCCTCAGGAAAAGCTCCCTGTTCATCAGCACCAGTCTTTGTCCCCTCGTCTTGCAGCACAGGGACACAGTCTGCTCCTGTGCCTTTGAGACTTCGTCCTTGAGGAGCGACCAGTTTCTCAATGTTCACTTAGCTACCAGAAAATAATAGAGAGCAAACTGAAGAGAATGCCTGAATCTGTAGTCCTCTCTGTTTCTGTTGTACATGTATAAGAGTGACACAGGACTGAGGGACTTTGTCTACACTTTGAATCTGCGTTAAAATATCTTAGAGGAAATTTAAAGAAGAAATGACTGAGAAAATCTTACTGCTCATAGGGAAGTAAAACTTCAGAGTCTTGATTTAATTTTCAGTGATTTCATTTTTTATATATAGGCAACAACTATCAAATAAATTGTACAGTTTTTTTTTTTTTTTTTTGCTAATAACATTTTCTTAATATATTCATGTGATGGAATATGATATTGTACATAAAATTACCAAGTAAACAGGGAAGCAGAAGCAGCTGGAAGACCATAGTAGCATATTATTTTCAGCATTATCATTAATATGAAGAAATAAAAATATCACAGATTGCGACTTTTTAAAGGAGCTGTATGCATTCTGTTTTTTTGTAAAGGCATTATTAAATATAGAGCAGCTTGAAAGTGTAGTAAGTTCTTTGTATTTGTGGTAATAGTAAAGGTAGAATTTTCTGCTGTAGTGTAGCTTAGAGCACTTAGATTCCTGTTTCAGCAGTGTGTATTCCTGAGAAATTGAGTGTGATGTACAGGGTATGTGTTTCACATAGATTTCAAGGGTTTTCAGTTTACTAGCAAAGCTTTTTTCATATTTCTCCAAAGACTCCTGTGTGACAGTGAATGTGTTGTGCCTTAACTTCCTCTAGGAAATGTATTTCATCGATTAAATCTTGCCACTCAGTTATCTAGTCTTTAGCTGTTTCAATGGATAGGTCAGTAAGCATGCCTGTTTATATACTCGAAAGGCATCTTTTCTAATCATCCATTCTAGATTGTGTTTTGTATAGAAATGTTATAGTGAAGGAAGTGTTCCCTCTTGTGTTTTTTTTAATGTGTTCTAAGCAAGGTGTTAAACTGTATCTTTCCTTTTGATATCAGACTGGGACCCCGTGAAAGAGAAGTAGCTTTTGGTGTTGTCTTTGCTTGCCTTACATGCTTTAGATACAGTGCTGTTCGTGCCTAATGTGACATAGAGTATGAAAGTTCTATATCTGCTTAGTGTATGCTGTAACATTTTGAGTTAAGTCTCTACGGGACTGCAAGAAATACTGTACATCACTAAATGAGGGACCTCAAGTGAACTAAACGTTTACTTTATGACATATATATTTTTATTATGCTTTTTTAATGGGGCGGAAGTAAAGTGTACTTCAAAAAAAAATGGAGAACAAAAAGAAGTCACAACAAATAAATTGTTAGACAGTGTTCAAAATCTTGATTAATGAAAACTTATTTTGAAAGTAAGTAGTCAAGATCTCAAGTTGCTCAGCGAAAATTGAGATCCATAAGCATAATCCATTCAGTATTGTGAGTCTCAAGTTTATTAGGAGCTGCAGTTACTTAAGATTTTTAGATGGTGTTGGGAAAAACTTATGTCTGTTTGTTGTAGAATGGTTGTTTCTATTTCAAAACGTGGGTTAACTTATGAATAATCTGTGTGATTTGAGGCTGTGTGCAATTTAAAATCGGATACAGTGATCTAATGATTACTTTGTTTTATCTGTTTCAATTTTAAGGTTGATATAGAATGTGACACAAGACAATTCTTGGCATGAAAAAATGAAAATTCAGTGATTTTAAGTATAGTATTTTTCTAAAACGAATGTTTGTAGCCCAGTGTTAACTTGAAAGTGGATTTGCTGTACATCATTTCTCAATTGTAAGAAAGTTTAAATATATATATATGTATGTATGTATGTATGTATGTATGTATTCTGCTTGGTTTGGGGCAAGATCTCTAATTTCTTTTTCCTGCAAATGAAAGCAGAAGTTTAAGACAGCTCCATTTTTTTTTTTTTTTTACAACATTTTATTAGGAAGTGAATCTGAAATAAAAATCATGTGGGAGCTGCAGCTTGTGTGTGAGCTTAGGAGTTGTTCCCATTTGCCTGGATAGGGTTCCCATGACTCCCTTTAGCTGGCCCTGCTGTGGGGCTGGTGCCAGGTTGCGCAGGGCTTCTGGATTTGGGGTCAGGCAGTGGTTTCAGTTCACCACTGGCAATATAGACAGGACAGCTGGGAGACCTGAGCCCGCCAGTTTTGGGGTAGTTGTGGAGCTGCAGCATTTTGGGGGTGACAGTAGGGCTACCAGGGTCTGAGTGTTGGAGGCAGAGCTTGCACTGGAAGTTCTCAGTCTAATACCATTCTCAGAGCTGAAAGTGGGTTTTTGGGGTGATGTGCTGCAAGTGCTGGCATGGTTGAGTTTGTTCTGGGCTGTACATCCTGAAGGCAGCTGGACTTCAAGAGGTGCACCTGATAATGGAACTTCTGACATGTTAATTACAGAAACCTCTGCAGTGAAATAAATGCCTTTAGTAATTTACAGGTAGCAGTGGTTTCGGTAGAAAATATCTGTTTAAAGTCACTTCCCACAGTTGAAATGCCAAATGATAAACAGAAAATGGACATTTTATCAAGGCCCAATGGTCATTAATAGTCACTAGAAGTCTGTACAAATGCAGTGCTATGGTATCTGGGTTTTTTTTTTTTTTTTATATATATATAACATCAACATGTGTTGGAATACAGATTTATTTATTTATTTATTTATTTTTTAAATCCATGCTTGATGTAAACTAAAATTTCACAAAAAAAAAAAAAAAAAAAATTCAATGAAAAATCTCTTGAATTTACAATAAATTGACAGATTACATCCAGGACATAATAAATACTTACTGAAAAACAAAACAGTGCTATTGGAAATTGTCCTGTGGTGGTAGGACTTCATTAGTGTTTTTTATTTTCTGAATTTTATTCTGAATCTATTTATTGCTGTACTACTTTTGCTCCCCCATTCATCTCAGCTACCTCTTCTTTACTACTATTTATATGAACATATACTTCTTCTCCCTTGTGGTGTCAGTTCTAACTGTGGGTTCAGTGCTTGTACTGTTTATTTGGTTTGTAAAATGCATTATCCAAACTGACTATAAATATTTATCAGTGAAAGACTATTTGAAGACAGTTCTGTGTTGTTCTGAATGAATTGTTCCTACACTTCAAGGTTCCTCAGTCAGGAGCGTTATCTTAACTCTGTCAATTTGAAAGTATTGTTTCCTAGATTGCTTGCTGTCAAGTGAAATGCTGTGGTACTCCTTAGGGGTTCCTCATGCTAAAGAATTTTTATGAATCTGAGATAAAATAGAGGATGTGAGGTTTCTCATGTCTGGCACTTGGAAGAACTTTATTTTTAAATTCTGTTTATATCAAGAACTTATATTGTGTTCACCTTGGATGAAAAAAATGCAACATGATGCCGTAGCCTTTATTTTTTTTCTGGTTAGAACAGTAGTTGCTAGATTTTAGTAGTTTTGTAGCTTATTTTCCAGAAGAGAGTTCAGTGAGTTGAATGCAAAGGGTTAAAGCCTTTGCTGTGTCTGTATGCCTTTGTCCTTTGTAGAGGTTCAATCTGCGGATGAACCTGAGATGATAGCTTGTAGGAATACCAGGTGCTTCCTTGTTGTCAAGTTAGGCTGAATTAGAAGGTGTATTTGAATTTAGAAAGATCACATCTTAGCTGTGTCTATGACCCTAAGGCTGTGTTGATACCTGTGTTTATGGATCGTATTGAACACATCCTGACATCGTGTCACTTCTGGACTTCTTTCTCCCAACCTGGAGATATCTGTTATTGCAGCTGTAGGATGTAGATTCATAGATTCATAGATACATTAGGTTGGAAAGGACCTACAAGATCATCTAGTCCAACCTTCCTCACACCACCATCCCTACCCACCAAGCTACTAAATCAAATCCCTCAGCACCTCATCTAAACGCTTCTTGAACAGCGCTAGGGACGGTGCCTCAACCACCTCCCTAGGCAGGCCATTCCAGTGCCGGACCACTCTCTCAGAGAAAAAATTTTTCCTCAAGTCTAATCTAAATCTTCCCCGGCACAACTTGTGGCCATTCCCTCTCGTCCTGTCATTAGTTACCTGGGAGAAGAGGCTGACCCACTCCTTACCACAGCCTCCCTTCAGGAAGTGGTAGAGTGCAATGAGGTCTCCTCTGAGCCTCCTTTTCCCCAAACTAAACAATCCCAGCTCCTTCAGCCGCTCCTCGTAAGACCTGTGCTCCAGACCCCTCACCAGTTTTGTTGCCCTTCTCTGAACACGCTCCAGGGCCTCGATGTCTCTCTTGTAGTGAGGGGCCCAAAACTGAACACAGTACTCGAGGTGCGGCCGCACCAGAGCTGAGTACAGGGGGATGATCACCTCCCTGCTCCTGCTGGCCACACTATTCCTAATACAGGCCAGGATGCCATTGGCCTTCTTGGCCACCTGGGCACACTGCCGGCTCATGCTGAGCCGAGCATCAACCAACACCCCCAGGTCCTTTTCCTCTATACACTCCTCAAGCCATTCTGCCCCAAGCCTATAGCATTGCATGGGGTTATTGTGGCCAAAGTGCAGGACCCGGCACTTGGCCTTATTGAACCTCATCCCATTGACCTCAGCCCAACTGTCTAGCCTATCCAGATCCCGCTGAAGGGCCTCCCTACCCTCAGGCAGATCAACACATCCTCCCAACTTGGTGTCATCCGCAAACTTACTGAGGGTACACTCAATCCCCTCATCCAGGTCATCAATAAAGATATTAAACAAGACGGGGATGTATGGCTTTCTTGGGTTGTTTCAAGGTCAGTCAAAAGAGAATAAGCAAGTAACTTTATGAACTTATAGTAGCTAGTCTAGTCTTTCTATATACTCATGGACCTCTTGCTGTACTCTATTGCCTCTATGCCACTTACCTTTAAACCTAGCAATATGTTTTATTCATTAATTAGGCCTTTTTCTCTTCAGAAACATTGAAAACAGTGAAGGTAGGAAAACAGAAACAGATTCTATCTTCCTCTCCTGGAAGCAATTATTACCCTGTAGCAAAGGCTGGTAATGACCAAAAGCATTTTTATTGTTGTATATGAGAATTATAAAAAACGGCATGTGTGTGTGTGTTTTAATTAATGTATACTGTGAGGGCTTCAGACAGATATATTCAGTGATGAATATTTGCCCGGATTATGTGCCAGATCTGCCAGGGTGTGTGTGTGACTCGAAGGGACTTGATAAAAACATTTTTTAAAATTTGTGTCTGAAAGCAAAAGAAAAGGTAAATTACAGAGTACGTGCTAAATGAAAACAGCTCTGAAGACAGTTAAGTTGTAAGTTATAAGTATATGAAGTGTGATAGCAATCTTGGGAGATAGCAGAATACACTTAAGCTATCAAAAATGGAAAATGGAATAGAAAAAAAATTGAGTAGTTACGGGCTTACTGAAGTCTTAAAATTAAGAATGTGAAGTATTCAAGCTACTAAAAATGAGAAGTAGAAGTGGCTTCTGGAAGCCACTCAAAATAAATGCAATTTGAATTTATTTGCAACTGTAATAGAGCAGAGAACAATGAATCAACAAAGTCAGTCTGAGCTACATAAGAAAATGGAAGCTTTCTGTTGGTATTCTTCAGCCTGCATTCAAGAATAAGGAAGATTGGAGTAAACCCTTCCATCTGAGCTTGGTGAAGGGATAAGGTGACCCAGAACATTTTGACTTACGTCATTGGCCTGTGGGACACCTGCACTGGATCTCCTGCTTGTTCCTTAAAGGAAATGGAGGACAGCTAGATAGCACTGTGCACCCTGGAAGTGCAGCGTAATACTGGAATGTCACTTCTTGTGACTTTGAATAAAGACAGTGACTGAAATGTTGAGTTGCTGCTTCCAAATAAGATGAAAGTGAATCCTCGCACATATGTTCTCTTGTTTGTCTGATTATCTCTTCTTTTGTTTTTATTTTCGGGCACTGCTGATCCATAAAATAATACATTTTTGGTGTCTCAAAATAGTATCCATCCGGATTGTGCTTGTGAAATTGAACCATTTTGGAGCCGCAAAACCACAATTGATTCTCTGTGCACAACTGGCATGCTCAAACAATTGGCAACTTGTAAACCCTGCTGAAAGCTTCAGAATAGGCTTGCCATCTTGTATGCAGCCTTATTAGATATTGCCTTGACTTTTTTTTTTTGCGTGCAGGTGATGGAGGAACCTAAAAGAGCTGGTTTTCTCTCAAGACTTGCAATCAAAAATCAGGAAGAGATGGGGCAGAAAAAACCTGAGTGTGGGGCTTTGGTGGATAAATATGTAGTACTGTAGAAATGCTTGACCTCTTAAGGAGCTGCTTTGAGCAAAAAGTGTTTTGGTTTTCTTCTGTCTGTTGGTTTAGTTAGACTCTGTTGGACGCCTCAGTTGCAGAGGCAAGAACAATGTTGGAGAAACTGAGTGAATGGCTAGAGGCTGCAGGTGGACTCCTGAGTACCATAACAACTGCACAGGTTGGTGTGTCTGTTCAGTGTGAGTAATGCATAGAGAAAGTGCAGGAGGGGCGTGTGGGACTGGAACAAAGCTTTTCACATCTAGTCTGTCTGGCCTTTGTTTTTCTTTCCCATTGCATCTTTTTTCATCTCCCATGATCAGGCTTCCTTCCCACCCTGGACAAAGAATAGTTGTGTTGAACTGTTTAATAGCAAAGGTTTCATAGGCCACCTGCGATGATATGCTTGTGGGATTTTGTTTGTGGGATCCTGTGAAGAAACTCACACTGCTAATTCCTTCCCTGTATCTGTCTGTTGTATTTAAAGAGTAAGCTTTAATTTCCTGTGTGTTCAGTCTGGAGCTTTCACAAGCACTAAATTCTGTTGATAATCTGGACTGGAGATGATGAGTGGGAATTAACCACACACAGTAAAGGCTTATCTGGCTGCTGGGTATGGTACCTTAAGCCCATATCTCCAGCTTTTCAGAAAGCTGATAAAGTAACGAGCAGATGAGGTGTGAAGGTAGTTTTGAGAAAGTCAATAAATACCTGGAAGCTACAATTTAATAAGTGTTTGAACATATCTGGCTCAAATACTGTATATATTTTAACTCTTAAAAGCGATAGATGGAAATTGAATCCGTATTCCCTGTGGTTTCAAGTATCAGGAGAAATAAGTAGAAGCAAGACATCTGAAATCAATATATTGCTTCTAGGTATAACTTAATGCAGATAGAATTTAGAGAAAAAAGATTATGAAAAAGATATGGGAATAAAATTTAGCTTTAAATTGCAAACCACAGCAAAACTGTAATCTTGGCTGTTGTGAAATTGAATATGAATTCGTGCAGATTAGGAAGTTGCAGAAGCGAGGAAGTTAATTGCCATAGGCCAATTTATACAGAATAGTTGTACTGAAAAAGTATGAAATCTGTGGAGTAAAGTTGTGTCATTTCAAATGTAATAAAAACTAGGTCTTAGGTAATGAAACAATCTTAGAATTACACATTTGTGGTCTTAGTTTATCTGGAGAGCTAAGAATGTAATATGAGAATTTTGCTGAACTTGACAATCTTATGCTTCACTGCTTTGGGCTTCATAGATTCATAGATACATTAGGTTTGAAAGGGCCTACAAGATCATCTAGTCCAACCATCCTCACACCACCATCCCTACCCACCAGGCTACTAAATCAAATCCCTTAGTACCTCATCTAAACGCTTCTTGAACAACGCTAGGGACGGTGCCTCAACCACCTCCCTAGGCAGGCCATTCCAGTGCCTGACCACTCTTTCAGAGAAAATTTTTTTCCTCAAATCTAATCTAAATCTCCCCCGGCGCAACTTGTGGCCATTCCCTCTCGTCCTGTCATTAGTTATCTGGGAGAAGAGGCCAACCCCCTCCTCACCACAGCCTCCCTTCAGGAAGTGGTAGTGTGATGAGGTCTCCTCTGAGCCTCCTTTTCTTCAGGCTAAACTTGTACATGCTTATTGCTTAGAATAGGCTTTACCAAGTAAGTAATTACAGAGCTGCAGGATGGTTTAGGTGGGCAGGGTCCTCTGTGTCCATCTGATCCTACTTGGAGTATCCTGGTTCTAGTAGGGACGCCCATACAGCAGTGTGCCCAGGCTCAATTCCAGGTGGCTTTTGGAGATCACAGAGGAGGAGACTCCACAACCTGTGCCATTTCTCCATCACCTGCACATCACAGGAGTGTTTCCTGGTGCTCAGAGGAAACCCCTGGTATTCCAGTTTGTTCACATTGCTTCTTGTCCCGGTACTGGGCATCTCTGAAAAAGAGTCTGGCTTCGTTGTGTCATTGCTTTATTGCATCCTGTGAATATACACAGTGAGTTCCCTGAGCCTCTTCCAGGCTTAACAGTCTTATAATTACAGGATGTGAACCTGTTTGAACAAATTCAGAGAAGGGTGACAAGGATCAACAGAGGGCTACAACACCTCTTGTGGGGAAGAAAAAGGGTGAGAGGGCTGGGCTTGTTCAGCCTGAAGAGCAGAAAGCTTCAGGGAAGGGTGGGAGGAGGAACAGTCTGAAAGCTGGAGAGGGACTCTTTGTCAGGGACTGTGGTGATGGGACATGGAGCAACAGCTCTAAACTAAAAGGGAAGATCTATCATAGAGCCACAGAATTATATGGGTTGGAAGGGACCTTCTACAGAAAAGACAGGGATCTCTTGGAAAGAGTCCAGCGGAGGGCCACAAAGATGGTGAAGGGCCTGGAGGATCTCCCCTATGAAGAAAGGCTAAGGGAACTGGGTCTCTTTCGCCTTGAGAAAAGAAGACTGAGAGGGGACCTGATCCAGGTTTATAAATATCTGAGGTGTGGGGGACAAAGTGTCAAGGCCAGACTCTTTTCAGCAGTGTGTGGAGACAGGACAAGGGGAAATGGTCAGAAACTGCAGCACAGGAGGTTCCGCACGAATGTGTGCAAGAACTTCTTTACGGTGAGGGTGACGGAGCACTGGCACAGGCTGCCCAGGGGGGTTGTGGAATGTCCTTCTCTGGAGATATTCACGACCCACCTGGATGCCTGCCTGTGCGACCTGGTGTAGGGAACCTGCTTTGGCAGGGGGGTTGGACTTGATGGTCTCTTGAGGTCCCTTCCAACCCCTACAATTCTGTGATTCTAGTTTCAGCTGTCCTGCTGTGGGAAGGGTTCCTATCCTCTAGATCAGAATATCTAGGTTCCCATCCAGTCTGCCCTGTTAACGGGACAGGTTCTTCTGGAGGTCATACATCATCTACCCTGATGCTAAGGAAAGCAGGTGTTTAACCTGGTAAATTTTCAATGGATTCTGTGACAAGTTGATCATATGTCTGTAAGAGCAGTGTTTTAGTACTCTTAGGGAAGAAAGTGGAACTATTCTAGTTTTTTCTTTACTTATCTCATTGATTGTTGAACAGCAGATTAAGTTTAGTGTTTTTTTTCTCATTTACTATGCCATCCAAATTACAGAAGGGTTGATTTTCGTGGATATCTTAAAGCTTATGAAAAATTGGCTATTGCTGATCTGATTTGTAAATAACAAACTTGTCCAGAGACATTGCTGGAACCCAGAGTGAGGATCCAGACTTTTCTTTACCTCTGTTCTTCCATCTTTGTTTCTTTGCTTTTTTCTTTTGTTAGGTGCTGCTAAACTCATTATAGGTAAAAATGTTTAAATAGACACTGCCTAGATTATTTCAGACAGCAATAAAACTTCTAATCCATCGTTTGGTGTTGTCACCATGATTTAGCCCAAGGGTACCTTGAGCATCTGTTGCTTTCAAGTGGATTGTCCAGGATGGTCCCTCTCTGGACCTCTTAAACATCTTAAACATCTTTTCTGCATTTAAAAGGTAGAGGAACCTATACTGGAGTGCGTGCATGTTCACTATACGGGTGTTGAATGTAAATCTGTTAATGTTTGCAATGTGCTTTGAAGCTTAAGTTGCATGTTATTGTGTAAGGTTTGCCTTTGTTGTTTCTGTTGATGATAATTAACTCCATACTGTTAGTAAGTGAGAAGCAATTAATCTGTATTTGTTAATTTCAATAACTTTTGCTTACGAAGCTGTAGATAGCAAGTACAAAGAGACAAAAAAAACACTGAATTGTATTTCATGTACTATTTTTGGAAGATGAAGTAAACTTAAGATTTAGAGGTGGAGGATTTAATTGGATTTTTTAAGTTTTTATCTAAAGGAAAATTTCTACCCTCTTTAATCATCATAATGAGTTACTGGAGTTACTTGTACGTCACTGTAAAGTAGCCTGGCTAAAACAGCTTACTTGAACTTGTTTCTAGTGTAGTAGGACTTTCTCTGAGAGACTGATAAATCAATCAACGATGCTTTCCATGTTTAAACTGGTACCAGCAGACTTGAGTCTTCTGTGAAATGAACTATCTCTAAAGCAGCAATTGACTCACACAGTGCATTGAGATTTCTCCTCCTTTTTTTACTGTCTCGTATTCTTCAAGGAGTAGTTGCATGATCCGTCTTGAGAAAAGTGGTGAAGTCTTAAAGGAACTGGCTAAAATTCAGGCCTCTTCCATGCTTTTTGTAAAGCACCATTATAACGAGATTTTTGACTTCTTGATTTTTGAATGAAGAGTCATGAGAATAAGACGGCTGACAGACATATGCTCGTGTCATGATGGAAGCAGCTTAGTTTTAGTATGTGGAGAAATGCATGTAAAATTTAATGAGTGGGAGCAGATAAAGTAGCAGAGTACTTGTCAAATCCTATCAATTGTGCTAAGTGGACAGAATAATCAGCTGAAAATTGGAGGGTGAGTTGAAACTGAAGCTATAATATACAAATATAATATATAAAGGCAGACCTTTGAGGTATACTTTAGTATTCAATTTCTGACTTAATTGGCAACATGACTTTGTGCAGCTGAGGCATCACTAAGGCTAGATGGCCTGATGTGTGAGAAATGATGCAAATTGCAGGCAGGACCGTAGTTGGATGAGTTATAAGTCTGGTGTAAGGGTGTAATGAAGTTGGAGAAAAAGATGGTTACTCCAAGGATCATCTGAAGCCCAGGCTGCATCCTGTGCCGTGCCTAGAATGGACAAGAAAGGTGCTCAGAGAATGGAATTTTTAAGTGAGTTATTCAGTGTAAAAGGAAGCAATAAGTTACTGATGGTTACAGGAACGTAAGCTTTTTATTAGTTGGAATTATGGGAATAAAATTTGTGATGACTTTTATTTTGTGCTGTGTTCTGTGTTCATTATATCCGCACCAGACCTGAAGAATTTCATCTGAAGTTCAGATTGTCTATTTTTTTTATGTGTATTAAATTGTTAGTTCAGATATTCAGCTATTCTGTTTTTAAGTCCTAGTTGAATGAAAACATCGAAGACTCCTCGCACATCTTGTTTGGTACTGGAAAAGTTTGTAGAGTCCTTCAGATACTGAAAGGCTGCTCTCAGGTCACCTCACAGCCTTCTTTTCTCCAGGCTGAAGAGCCCTGCTCTCTAAGCCTGTCCTCTTAATCAAAGCCAAAAACAGTGAGTTTGCCTATTTGCAGTTAAGGTAAGAGGCATGATAACAGAATTTTTTTACTAATAGACATGTCAATATTACCTTTCTTGATAAGCAGCTTTAAATAATGCATTTGCAGAGTGTTGCGGGTGGTAATGTTTTCATCAAATTTGGGCAGAGTAATTTTATATTGGACTTCTGATGTACTCTGTTCATAAGAAAACAAAAGTCATAATGAAATCAAGATGACCCTCCCTATATTTTGCATCCTAAACTGTCAATAATAGGCCACTGAAACTGTACTGAAAGACGTTTGGAAGCTGCAATGTTTGTACTTTAGGCATGTGTTTTTCTGAGTATTATGTGAAACTGGTGAATGTGTGAAGGGTTATCTCAGATCAGAATTGAAAATGTGATTCTCAGATCTCAAATGTGCCATCTGGAAGTTTGTGGAAACTTTCTTAGCTTTCATTTAAAGAGGAAATAAAAAATAAGGAAACAGGAAGTGCTAGTTGATAACTTTTTCTGCAGGATGTATATAAAAACTGATAATTATACGTGTGATATGAGGTACTGAATAGTAGCATATGCTAACAAAGTATTTTGTGTGCTGGCCTGGGAAGAAAAAGAATAGTTTTCTGATGTTCTTCTCAACCCTGTTGTCTGTTTTCTTTCTATCAAATGAAGCCTATTGTCTAGAGACAACCAAACTTTAGGTCCCTAGAGGATGACATACCTTCTGATGACTCATGACGTTTCTGACGTGATAGTTTTGAAAGAGATTCTTTCCCAGTACTTACCAAGATCCCTTGATGAGCAGTGATCTAAGACATCATTAGTTAACCTGCCCCTAATCTGTGGGGAGATTATTTGTATGGAGTCCAATTATAGCTACATGCTCTAAGTATAAAACTTGAGCATTACTAAATCTTGCTTTAGGATGTAGAATTCCAAGCAGGGGATTGAAGGAAGGGGGCAGAGCTGTTTGGGAAGTGAGAACACACAGGACAGTATAAAAGTGCTGATTCAAAAAATGGGAACGTAGTGGTTTCAATGCACAAAGCAGTGATAATGCTGAAGAAAGTAAAGAAATGGTGTTCTTTTAGGGCTTCTCTGTCCGTGTTTCTTCTACTTCAGTGCTCCATGTGTGCTTTGATTTTTGAGTAAATTGTGGAGGGGAAAGACTGGAAGGAAACAAAGTTTGGTATAAAAATGAAAGAAGAAAGACTTAAGTTAGGACACCAAGGCAAAACAAACTCAATTTAACTTTCAGAACTGATAATATTTCTGCAGTCTTAAAAAATTCTGCTGATTTATCATTTCTACAATGATACACAATCCCCAAAGTACTTGGCTGGAGATTTGCAAGATTTGTTTTCGTCTGTAGGTGTAACAGTGTTTCAGGCTCATGCTGTTTTAGCCTCTTAGTATTGCATAATATAGTTAGTTCATGTTTTCCAAAGCTTGCCAATTAAGTTGGGTGTTCAGAAGTTTCCATGACCTTTAGATTTCTTTGTAGTCTATGCTGTTTTGCAGAGAATATGATAGAATTGGTGGTTTATTTCCAGTATAGTGTTTCCTTCATGGAGAAGATGTCATAAAGCAAAAAGGCTGTGGTTTTGAGTCCTGTTTCTGAGCATTTAATATAAGGGTGGGTTGGTGTAATGTTTAAAAAGCATCTTAACATACAAGGATGTCTTTTTAGGTAGCTTACCAAAAAACAGTGAGCAGCTGTTATTTTGGAAGTACCATTAGACTGAATATCAAATAAAAATAAAGAAAATCCCCTTCGTGAAAGGCAGTTTGTTGCAGAGTATAGAAAAAGGCATCTTTCTTATATTTGCTAATGTAATCAGTGTTTACTGTGCTGCTTATGGTTCCTGCTTCAGTTTTATCCGTCACAATATGTATGGCTTGCTAGTAAAACCTGCTGTAAATGTTAGATTGTCCTCCTCAGTAAGAGCTGTGACAGTTCCCGAACACAAACCTCTGTACTTCACTGCAATTTTTACTAATGCTGGTGTTGAGGAGGTGAGAATCAACCTGCTGAATGAATCAGTCCCCTCTCCACTGGAATCTGACAGGGTGGGTGGTGGAACGGATAAGATTGGCAGGAAGGAGACTTTCCAAGGAATCTTGTTGCGTGGGCTGCCTCAGTAGGCACAGCACTGTATTCATACAGTGTTTACCATCCAGACCTAAAATAGTTCACATCGTTTGTCTTTAAGCATACACGGAAGCCTCGGGTCATTCTGATCCTGCCTGTTTATGTGTTTAGAAGTCTGAGCTATTTGTCACAGCTGCTTTACTTCAGGCCCGCACCGAACCCTAGTGACTACTCATGTCAGAACACTGCTTTTAAAAGTTCTTGTTCCCACTGTTGTTTAATATTTAGTGCTTATTAAGCTTCATGGTGACTCATGCATACATCTATGTTTGAACTGTGTTTTATTCTGCTTTCTTTTTTTTTTTTTTGATGTATCCATCAAAGCCTTGCTTGCATTTAGAACAAGTATATCAAATGTTCTGAAAGCAAGAAGTGCTCCTGCAGTCTGAACTGATATGTTTTTCTGCAACATGATGATATGAAAATACGCTGTAAATAATGTTTTGAAACAGGAATTTGATTGAGAAAATGCAAAAGATCCTATTGAATCTAGACCAAATTTGATTGTAAATAGTGCAGGAGAGAACTAAAAAAGTTGAGCTATCATTTTGAAGTTATGCTGTGAACTTTAGTTAGTAAATAGATTTCTTAAATTAATGTGATATTTAATATTTTTATATAGATTAATGCAAATATATCTGTGTAGGAGAGAGAGTTAATAAGAAGAAAAAAACTGAAAAGCTAGATGAAATGAAATAATCCTACTGAAAACAGGAGACAAGCTTCTTCTACACTTCTTTTTCTCTTAAATGGTTTTCAGACATGTAGGTTTTTGAGACTTCAGTTTACCTGAGCTGCTGAGGAGATGATAATTTCATTCTTCACTCTCTGTTCCATGGAGGAGCGAAACCTATGAAGAAATAGATTTGAATGAATTTGGGAGGCTTTTTGTATAAAGTGTGTGTAGGTGCTGCACTTGTTGTCCTGTAGGCTCCCAGACAAGCAGTTAATATATTTGTAGCATGGAATGCAACACATCGTGTGGAATGGTTCCCATTGAGTTAGTATGTAAAGGCTTACTCAACTTAAATGTGTACTTCCTAAATGATTTCAATTAAAGGCTGTGATACCTTCAGTGGAAAGGTGGAAGAGTTAGGCTGTCACTTCCTTTTCCATAGGGGCTCTGCATGTGAAGGCCATAGTGCAGGAAGGAACTCAAAGCAACTGTTTCATGCATTACGGCTTCTGTCTTGTAAATAAAGACAACTCTGTGGCTTGAAACTTTTTAATGGTTTGTAGTGATGTGTGTGTACTGCTGAAACTCTTGTTAAATGTGTTCATGGCCTTTTCTTACATGGTACTCTTGTGATTAGCAAGTGGGTGCATCATGAGTTGGCTGTTGAATTTATAAACCTTTTATGCTGAAAATAATAAGAAATACAAAGGTTTGACAGTGTTACTGGAAAATCTTGTTCTAAAGAGGTGTCTGGTTTTATATGTGGTGAATTTGATTAGGCCAAGAGTTCACCCTTTTTTTTACTTTGAGACTATGCTTTTCCTTACTTTCTGTACATCGTTCCAATTTTTTTCTGATCTGATATTTATATTTCTAACAGTTATGCTAAGTTCATTAGTATAGAAACACTGAATTGTTTTCATGCTGACTGGGTTGAAAGATATAGTCTTTGGCTTGCTCCATTTTTGTTTTGACATTACTGCATGCTGAAATAAAACCTGCTTTCCTTCCAACCTGTTAGAAGGCAAAGCCAGGTATTGGTACATTTGCTTTATGCTTAATATAGCTAGAGGTCTAAATGTTATTTTTGATGACTCCTTTGTAGCCTTTGGCCTGTTGGAGAGGCAAGTGTTTAATTCAAATTAATTGTGTAATGTTTATCAACAAAAACGTTTTAAAAAACCCTGCAGACTTCTGAATATTTTTTTCTTGTTTAACATAAACGTATCGTTCAGTTGCTATTTTGTGTATTGGTTTCATTTTACCTGCTTCCTTGGTTAAGTGACTGATAGTTTCTTTGGAAACAGTATTGGTAGAGGCAGATGGAAAGATTTTCCTTTTCAGTGTTTGCAGTCGAAAGTATGGTGTAGTTGAAGGATATTCATCCATATGCCAATGCACCCTTGACGAGAGCGTTTGTAAATGTGCTTAAATCATTGCCAACTTTCTTCCACTTTTGATGTCAATTCAGATAAGGCACCCTGAAAGTGATTGATGTTTTCACTCTGTTCGTGCCTAATTGACTTACATTATTTAACAGTACGTCAATACTCGAGATATTCTGCATAGTATTAAGTGTGTCACAGATTTTCCTTTCCAAGCAGATGTAACTGTTCTGGTCAATACTTAGAGTACTTGAGTATTTGAGATGGGTTAACTTCATTCCTTTATTTGAAAATAAAGTTCTGGTTTCTCTCTTGTGTCAGTAACTTAAAATCGAGGAGGTAGTTACTGTTTTGTTAATGAAACCTGCTTTTCTTGACTACTTACTTGATCTACAGAAACTGCCTTTATCAGTTTTGTAAATGTTCTCCCTCTATGTAGGCCAGGAATACTGCATTTTTTCTTTATTTTTGATAATGTGCAACCTCCTGGCATCTCATGTAATATTGGGATAGCTGTTTACTGCTCCTTTACAAAAAAAATAAGTTCTAATGGAAGTGCTCTTATATATATATATATATATGTATATAAAAAAGTAAGCAAAACCAACTATGCAAAAAAATCCATAAAGTAGTGTAATATTTCAAATGTTAATCATTTTATGAATAGCCAATTTATTGATAGCTGCAAAGTTTAGTCTTTTTTTTTTTATATGATATAAAGGAGTATAATATTTCTTAATATCTTAATATTTCTAAATACATATTTCTGTGTTTTTCTTCTAGATAACTCTGCTGAAGCAGATTTGTGGTTGCTGAACAGTTGTACAGTAAAAAATCCAGCTGAAGACCACTTCAGAAACTCAATCAAGTAAGTTGAAACATCTGTCTCTCAAGACTGAATTATCAGTGAATATGTACTTGAATTTTGTGAACTCCTATTTTCAATAGAAATGTAATTATGTATTTTAAAGAGAAAAAAAAGCCCATTCAGTGCGACTGCTACAGTGGTAAATTCTCCAGAATGGATCTGTGTAGGATTTTCTTTAGCTTGGATAACTTAGCTTGTGAGTACAGTTATCTAGGACAACTGTTGAACTGTTAGATGCTTCTCTGTTACTTTTCACAGTAATGTTATTTTCTTCTGAAGAGTTGATTTTTTTTAAAGTGAATTGCTAGGCTGTTTTTTTTATGATTCAGTTTTACATAATCAGTGTCTTCTAATTAAAAGTCTGTATGGTACATACTTAGAACTACTGTGTGTTTCCTTAAAAGGTGAGTTCACCTGTGTATGGGAACTGTTGAATCACAGCCTGAACCACTGATTGATCACCTGAGGCAAGCCCTGAGTCAGCTGCAGGGGCACAACTGAGTGTGATTGGAAGGGGTGGAGTTTGACTCCACCTCTCCCAAGACCCCATTTAAGGGCTGACCACCAGTAGGGAAAGATCTCTTGTTGGAGATCCCTCCCTGGTGGAGTTATTGGCGAGCCTTAACCATCATCAAGGTGAGCCAATCTCTTTGGATATTTGTTTGTATACCATCTACTTAAAGCCTACCAAAAATATACCACCTTTTCCACTATTTCCTTGAGTGCTTTTCTTGGGGTTATTTGCCCTACAACCTGTCATTAACAGTAGTCTTCTGAAGGTTCTTTTGTTTCTCTAGCATTCCAATGGTGTCGATAAGTATGACGTGGTAGTGACTTCTGTCACTGAGCTCTGTGGAGGTGTACTTGTAGTGTGGTTGAGCAGGATAAATAAATGTTTCAGTATGTTACTTGTAAATTTTTACCTTTATTGAGCAAGTGAAGATATTTGTGCAGTCACTTGTTTAGTGTGATACACTGCTGAAGAACAGTTTGTCAAAATCCATTTTGGTTAGAAGAATGCATTTCATGCTCAGGAATTTAGAGAGGCCACAGAAGCTTCTTGCAGTGCTGAAACACATCCTAGGGCTCTAACTTGGAATAGTTTGCCCACAGGTGGTGCGGTTAAAGTTTCCTCCACCCATCAAAAGGCTTTGTTTCCTTGACTGCTAGTATTACACTTGATGACTATATTAGAATTTTTTTTCCCCAAACTGTTGCAAAAACAAACAAACAAAAAAAACAGCCAAAACCAGAAACCCCAAACCCCTCTTCCCAGGATACTTCCAGTTAGTGTGTTGGCTAACAGAACTGATGACAGGATTTTTTTCCAGCTGTGGCTATCTTTCTCTTTTACTGATCATATGCCAGAATTGAATTGATGTGGTGTGGTGGTGTGTCCTTTAACCAGTAGAGTGGAGTTGGATAGGGGTCTAAGTAAAAGCAAAGGACTAAAAATATTTCCTTGAATTTAGTTTCTCGTGCTCTGTTAATGAAGCCAATACGATTTGTAGCCTGGGTTTATTCCTCTTTGTTCCCCATATACTCTTTTCTTTTGTGACACACTAATAATGAGATCATTCTTTGTTTCTTCTCTTCGCTGAAAGTCATTCCTTTCCTATAGCGTGCTTTATTTGTTTTCTACTCTCAGATGCTGGCATTTCCTGATGATGGAAATGGACAACTTTGATTTTTTGTTTCAGGCTGTTCTTTATAATGCTCACTAAGTGTGGATGTGAGAAGCGTGTGTGTGTGTTCTGACATGTTTGAGGGATAATTTTTCTGTTCCATCTCAGAAAATAGCAACTTATACTTCTGTTGATTTCTACAGTGAAGTGATGAAAACCTTGTATCTCTGAACAGCAGGATGCTTCCCAAATAAATCTTAAATTGTTACAGCAGCAAACTGTATATATGAAGCTTGGGTGATACAAAATTAGGTAATGTTGTGTTGGTTTATAGCTTTGTTTTTCTTGAGTTGAGTAACAAATCAAACATTTAGTGTGTGGGTTCTGAAAATAAAGATACTAAGAATAGGAAAATTAGTACTCAAAGAAAATACAGGAAGGGTCTTTCAAACAAAAACACTCTTGCCTGAAAGTGCTGCATAGCATTATGAATGTCATCATAACGTGTGAGAAAAGTTTTTCAGTTTTGTTTATCCACTGCTATATTTTCTCCTATGTATTTTTCATGAGCAGTGATCAGTGCTTGGCTATACATGAGCCAGCAGTGTGCCTGTGAGGCCAAGAAGGCCAACAGCATCCTGGCTTATGTAAGACAATAGCGTGGTCAGCACGTCTAGGGTTTGACTGTCCCCCTGTACTCAGTTCTGGTGAGGCCACACTTTGAGTACTGTGTTCATTTTGGGGTCCCTCACTACGAAAAAGCCGTTGAGGCCCTCGAGTATGTCCAAAGAAGAGCAACAAAACTGGTGAGAGGTCTGGAGCGCAAGTCCTATGAGGAGTGGTTGAGGGAACAGAGGTTGTTTAGTCTGGAGAAGAGGAAGGTGCTCATGGGAAACGTTATTACCCTCTTTAACTACTAGAAAGGAGGTTATGGTGTTGCATGGGTTGGCCTGCTCTTATATGTAACTGGTGATGTGATAGAATGAGAAGTATTGGCCTTCAGTTGTGCTGGGGAGGTTCAGGTTGAATCTTAGGATATAATTCTCCACAAGAGTGATCAGCAACTGGAATGGACTGTCTCATGGGTTGAGTCACCATCCCTGGATGTGTTCAAGAAATGTTTACACCATAGGTGTTCAACCTTTTGGCTTGCCTGGGCCACATTTAGTGAATAGAAATCATCCTGGGCCATGTGCATATATTTAGGTCACTCCATAAGTAACGCCTTCTGCTTATTTCCATGCAAATGACAACAGATAGGAAGATCATAGTAACACTGTTTGATAGAGCTAATTCTTAGCCACGAAACATCACTTTTCAACATAATCACCACCATTAGCTGTGTTTTTGCCAGTGATGAACAAGAGCCTGCATGCAGTGAAGGTGAGCCACTACCACCTCTGCTCAGATGCAACACCCACTGCATCACTGTGTTTGCATTCAGTTTGGACTCTGTAAACATTCAGCAAGCATTGGTGAATGTTAATGGGTGCCGTTTTGTCTGCATGGAGAAATTCAGTGACATACCTGCCTTTGCTTTCTACACACTTCCATGTCAGACACAATTTGTCAAACTGCCCTTCTGCTGCTGTCTGTCATAAGCAAAAAAATGTAATTGATTGTTGGTAGGAAGTTTCAGGGTCTACTACCATACCACCACTATCCACCTCTGATGTCATGAGATAATATAATAAAACAAGAGGCATTATCTTCAGAGCTGTCCTCACAAATATCATTAATATATAAGTAACAAAACACTTTAATTTCAAATACTTTTAAATTCTGTCCTGGTGAGGCTTCACCTGGAGTATGCTGTCCAGTTCTGAGCACCCCAGTACAAAAAAGACAGGGATCTCCTTGAAAAGTCCAGTGGAGGGCTACAAAGATGATAAAGGGTGTGGAGCACCTCTTTTACGAGGAAAGGCTGAGAGACCTGGGTCTGTTCAGCCTTGAAAAAAGGAGAACCACACCACCGTGATGAGGCTGTGGAACACACTCCCGTGCCACGCCCGGCACAGCTAGGCTTGGCCACACTCATCAGATGCTGTCACAGTGGCCACTGCGGAGGCCTGCAGACATTACAATGGCCAGTTCCACCGTAGCCCATAAGTACAGGAGCACCAGCAGCTAACCCACCACTTGCTGAGCTTCAGCCTTTGGTGCCACATGTGCGTGGATTGGAGAGTAGCCAGAGCAGGAAGGCAGGCGGCTGTCCACCTGGGTGTGGGGCGAGAGAGAGGCGGTGCCAGTAGGCGTGGAGGAGGACACTGCCTGGCACGCAGACTAGGTGAAATGGGAGCACAGGAGGTAATACTGTGTGAGAGCCACGGCCATCGCTCTTGCGGCCGGTGGCGTCACCATCCCTGGATGTGTTCAAAGTCTGTGTGGATGTGGTGCTTAATGACATGATTTGTCGGAGGATTGTTGTTAGGGTAGTACAGTTAGGCTCAGTGGTCTTTGAGGTCTTTTCCAACCTTAGTGATTCTGTGGTTCCGTGTGGCCCACAGGCTGTGGGTTGGAGATGCCTGGTTTTTATATTGTACTAAGATACATGCTTTAGGGGAGTAATAGTGATGTTAGGTGGTTGGTTGGACTGGATGATCTTGGAGGCCTTTTCTAACCTTGCTGATTCTGTTACACTATGAAATGTTTGCACTGAATGTGCATTTTATCTATAGCTCATATAAGTCAACACAGTTTTTCTGATTTTGTGTGTAGCTCTTACAGCAGAGTTAAAGCTGCTGAACTGGGTTGTGATATGTAGGACGTGGAGCTGCCTGAAGACCATTAGCTCATGGACAGGAATTGAGAGCATTTCTTACAGATTTTGTTTGTCATTGGCTAGTTTTAAAGTAAGATTAAAAAGGAAGACAATAGTGATAAGATATTTCCAGTGTAATTATGTAGTGAAGTTCAGTAGGTGGAAATTAAAACAGAACAAAAGTAGTTATCCTTCAAAAATTAAGTCAAAGAAAGGACAAAATAAGGAGAACAAACTAAAGCAAGTAATTTCTATTGTGACTTATACTTTTGAAGACCAAGATGATCATTTAAAGCAGATTGGTAGGCGAAAGAAAAATTATCTCTTGAGTAAGTAAATAATTAAAAAGAAACAAGACTAAAGCAAGAGTCTAACATTAATAAAAGGATGTAAGATAATGAATATCAGGGGGAGACAGTCCACATTGAGGCTCAGTTACATTGCAGTCAGTCTGTTCTAGTGCAAGTATGTTATATTATCATATATATATATTATTATATATAATATTGTTAATATTATATATTATCATATATATATATATGTATGTTATATTATCATATATATATGATATATATATATATATATATATATATGATATATATATCATATATATCAATATTTTTTATTCCCAGCCCTGGCTTCAGTGATTCTAGAAGTGGGTGTCACTTCGTGGCTTAGGATGAAAGCACTTGTGATGAAAGGTTTGCTAGTTGCTTTTGTGCGTAAGATTTGACATTGATAGGAGTAGTTTATCTGTTGTTTTTTACATGGCTCCAATCTGTGGTTGTTACGGACCTGAAACATAAGCTTCTTGGAATAGGAAAGCAAGAACTTGAAGCAGTTGTTGAAGAGGGAGACATAAAGGCAAGGGAACATGTATATGTGGTGGAAATTGTGCAGTCTACAAGCAATTGTTTATTGTGTAGTATACACAGAAATTAGTTATGTCTCTGTGTGTCCCAGTAGTATATGTAGTACACATAGTGCTACATAAAATCAGGAAATGATTGGGGTTGTTAGAACCTCTAGTGATCCCCATTCAAAGAAGTGACAACTGGACAGGCAACTGAGGGCTGTGTGTAAGCGTGGAAGCTTCACAAACTGTGAGCAATTTGTTGGAGTGCTTTACCAGCCTTAGAGTAAAAAAGGACAGTCTTAGGTTTAAACGTAATTTCTTGTATTTCAGTTTGTGTTTGTGCCCTCTTGTCCTGTCTAGGCATCACTGTGAGGCATCAGACTCATATGGCTTCAGTGTTTTATCACTTCCCCTCCTCCTCAGGTATAGATACAGATTGATGATTCCTTCAAGCCTTCTTTTACCCATGCTGAACAGACTTTTTTCCAAGTCCCAAGCATAAGAAATGTCTGGTTATTCCAGTTTCATATTCGCTTTTATGAATTGTGTGTTTGTCTTTTAAGGTATGCATAAAAGAGATTTTAACAGCTTTTCCTTTTTTCTACATGAGCCCAGTGTAATCTATTCTCTTAGCCTGGACGAGAAGGATAATCAGAGGATTTTGAAATTACTGGTTGTTGCCCATCAGTCATGGTCAAGAAGATAAGACTAGATCTCAGACTGAGGAAAGTGAATGCTGTTCTGCAAAGGAGGCCAACTGGACACCGCAACAAAGTGTGAGAGTCATCCTTCTTTTGCTGTGATCATGTGACCTGCCTGGTGGATGAGGGAAGGGCTGTTGATGTGGTCTACCTAGACCTCAGCAAAGCCTTTGACACTGTCTCCCACAGCATTCTGCTGAAGAAGATGTCAGTCTATGCCTTGGACACTGCTTGTACGCTGTACACCATTTGCTGGGTAAAGGACTGGCTGGATAGCAGGGCACAGAGAACAGTGGTGGATAGAATCACATCCAGCTGATGATTGGTCATGACTAGCATTCCCCAGGAGTTGTTACTGGGGCCTGTCTGGTTCAATATATTTATCAATGACCTGGATAAGGGCATTGAGTGCACCCTCAGTAAGTTTGCAGATGACATAAAGTTAGGAGGAAGTGTCAGTCTGCCTGGAGGTAGGGAAGGCCCTGCAGAGCGATCTGGTCAGACTAGATCACTGGGCAGAGGCCAGTGGGATGAAGTTCAATAAGACCGAGTGCCGGGTCCTGCGCTTTGGTCGCCACAACCCCAGGCAACACTACAGGTTTGCGGTAGAGTAGCTGGAAGACTGTATAGAGGACATGGACCTTAGGGCATTGGTCAACACCTGACTGAACATAAGCCAGCAGTGTGCCCAGGTGGCCAAGAAGGCCAGTGGTATTCTCACTTCTATCAGAAATGGAGTTGCCAGCAGGAGCATGGGAGTGATTGTCCCTTTGTACACAGCCCTGGTGAGGCCACGCTTTGAGTAGTGTGTTCAGCTTTGCTCCCCTCAGTACAAGAAAGACACTGAGGCATGCTCAGAGACGGGCAGTGAAGCTAATGATGAGTCTGGCACATAAACCTTAAGAGGAGTGGCTGAGGCAGCTGGTATTGTTCTGTCTGGAGAAGCAGTTCTGGTGTGACCTTATCTGTCTCTACAACTACCTGAAGGGAGGCTGTGCTTAGGTGGGGCTTGGCCTTTTCTTGCACATAACTGGTGATATGATGAGAGATACTGGCCTCAAGTTTTGCTAGGAGAGATTCAGACTGGACTTTAGGAAATACTTATTCTCTGAGAGGGGTCGGGTGCAGGAACAGGCTGCCCACAGGGGTGGTTGAATCACCGTTCCTGGAAGCGTTCAGGAAACTTTTAGATGTTGTACTGAGGGACATGGTTTAGTGGAAAGTATTGGTGGTAGGTGGACAGTTGGACTTGGATGATCTTGGAGATATATTTCCAACTTTGGTGGTTCTATGATACTGGATAGAAATCTAGGAGCAAATTCTCTTGAAACATTTCTGGGAGACATGGAGGAGAAGATTGTTGAAAACAGCCAACATGAATCAATTAAGGCTAAATTATGCTTATTTAGTTGCCTTGTATGATAAAATGACTAATTTGAAAATGAGTGAAGAGTAACGGATGTCATTTTAATTATAGGGAGGACACTAATGCCATGTCCAGCTATAATCCAACTGTGTCCAAGTTGAAATGTAATGGTCTGATAGGTAGATACCCAGTTAGAAAACTGAGTGGATGTTTGGGCTCAGAGGGTTGTGGTTAACCGGTCACGTTCTACTTCGAGGCAAGTAGCGAGTACCATGGGTATCTCTCCTGTGCTCCTTGGACGTGTCCTGTTTAAAGTCTTTGCCAGTGACCTGGAGGAGGCAATGGAAGGCTGGCTTATACTGTCTGCAGACAGCACAAATTGGGGGAGACCATTTTATGTACCTGAGAGCAGAGCTGCCATTCAGAGCAGTCTACCCACAAAAAGTAGGCTTGTGCCTAGGAAGAAGGGAGTTGGAATGGCGATTTGATTTTGGTTTATTTTTTTAATTATCAAATTGTTTAAAGCTCTTATAATCCAGTGAACTAAGTGGTAGAGTAAAAGGCATTAACACTTCTGCTTGCTACATGATTTCTCTTAATCTATTGCTGTTGTTGCTGTTATGTACAGGAGGAGATTAGTCTTTAATAACTACAAAAGGTTGCTTGGAGGGAAGAGATAGGAAATTTTTTTTGCTGCTTTTCATCTTCATAAGTGAAAATAACCCCAGAGGAAGATTTTTTTTTTTTCTTTTGTTAACAATTGTATATTAAATTTATGTTGTTCATTTTGTGCAAATCAAAATCCTGTTTCTGTGAGACAAAAAAAAAAAGCAACCGACACCAGAAAAATAGAATTCCAAGAATTCCACACCAAATTAAAATAGTGTTACCACATCTTTTAAACAATCTTTATGCTTTTTGCTTTTACTAATTCATTTCCAATGTAAAGATAGACTGTGACGTGTACTTGCTTATACTTTCAGTACAGTGAAGTTTAAACTGGAGTACCTCTGGAAGAGGAAACAATGCTATTTCAGTACATTTTGTAGATCCTGTTGGCATAAGGTGATTATTTCCACTGTGTTTGAGATGAGTATTAAAGTATTATAACCTTGCTGTTTATTGCATTTTTTAGAAGCAGTATGTTGCTCTGAGTTGGAGCATTTCTGTCTGAGTACTTAACAGGATAGCTCTAAGAACTGTAGTTAAGAGTGATGCTCTATGAATAATGTGATTGAGAGACATGTTATGCCTGGCTGTCGACAAACATAGTCAGCATGGGTTCACAAAAGGAAAGTCTTGTCTTAGTATTTTGATATCCTTCTATGAAAAGGTCCCCTGTTTAGTAGCTTACAATCTTATGTTGAACTGGAAATCTTCACTAGAAACATAACAGTCTGGAATATTTAAAATACAGGAGAAATGTACTCAAAGTGTTTCTCATAGACTGTATGTGCAGGATTAGAAGCTATAGCGATGTGGCAAAGCAATGTATTTCTCAACAACAAGTAAATTCTGTTGAAGCTGTATAGTTAAGTTCATAGCAACTGCTGTATGTTTAAGTTCTTACCAATGGGTTATTGCAATTAAAAAGCTAACGTGACTAGAATGGTTGAAATTCTTTTGGAAGTAAATAAGAAATGATCACTGTGAACAGGAGACTGGCGCCATAAGTTATGCCATAGTTAGAAAGCTACTGTGTGTAAACTACTTTTTTTTCCTAACACTTTGAATATTGTAATGCATTCTTTTCTTGTCTCAGGCTGATAGAAGACACAGCTGTAGGTGAGGGATTCAGTGATGTATTTGTTAGTGAAAGGCTTTTTGCTACATTTGTGTGCATTCCCGATCTTGTACCCATCTCTGACATAAAAGGAGAGCATAATGCTCTGTAAAATCAACGTACATACGTAAATGCTCATCCTCCCTCCATGGCTGCAAACTGTCAGCTCTCTCTCTTTCCTTTGACTGCTCTTTGGCTATTCTTTGCGTACCACCACGGATGATCTGGCTTTAATTTCCCCTCGTTCACTGGGAGTTTGACTGTATTTTTGTGCATGCAATCTCACATACTTACTGAAACATTCTAGAAAACTGGTTAAGTGTGTGCTTTTCTTCAAACTTTATGTTTTTTCCTTGTTTCTGAACAAAAGCTTTGGACTGAGTTCTGAAATAATAACATTCCAATCTGTTGGTAACCTGGAGCTTCGTAATGTTGTTAATTATGGGATTCTGCGTTTATTGACATCCTAAATTTTATGTTGTAACATACTGATCAATACCATTCCTTTTTTTGTCAGTGTATAACTGAGGTAGTCATGCAGAACTTTGGGCTGTTTTTCCAGTATTCCCAAGTTGCCTCTGTATGCAACTGTGTAATTTTGTTTTGTTTTTATATTCTTATATTTTACAAACATCAATCGGAGTGTAGCTTATGTACGGTTCTTCGAGGGGAAAAAAAAACACCATCATTTTGGAATGTTATTGGGATGGGAATGGGAAAAAATTCCTTGTGCTTTTCATCACTGAATTAAAGATAGCAGGTCACTAATAGTGTGCATACTGATCCATACAGACCACAGGATTGAAGGTTTTAGAGCTCTCTTTGGTAGAAAAAATTAGGGTAAAAAAAGACAGGAATAAAGAAGAAAGCCACAATTTTTCATTCTTGTCCAATGTTGCAAAGATATTAATATGTCCTGTTTTTTAGAATGTGAAAATTGAAATGCCAGCTGAATTCTTAATATCTTCCAGGTTAATAGAGCAGAAATATGTACTCATAAGGACGGTATTTATTTGCTTCATTATTTAAGTATATTGTTTTTTTGTTTGTCGTAATATGAATTAAATACAGTATTAAGTATTGAGTAACTTGTTTTTTAATTCAGCTGTTTATAGGTTTACAGTAATCAGTGTTCGCTCTTCATCTTGTGGTTTCCATTTCTGTTTCACAGGAGACACCACTTAAGCATGACTGTTGCAAAATTTTTTAGTTAAGCTGTTGTGAAATGCTGCTCAACTGTTTACAGTTATTGGAGAAAGAACATGTAATTAGAATATGCCATGCGTTGCGTACTTGCTGTTGTCATCCTTTTTCGATGCTGTGTTTAAGATGCAGTGTGCCCTTACAGAATTTCTTGTGATTATTGGTCAGAAACCGTAAAATGACGTTGTCATATTCTAAGAAAATTATCAGTGAGTATGTTTTTGTCAAGTATATGGGCTGTAACTAATGGCTTCTAAGATCCTGTATTGTATTGAGTGCACAAATTTTCCAGCTGGAGTCTGTTGCTTGGTGCAGTATTTTCGTGTGAAGAAACTAAGACAGAATTGCCACATTGCTCCTCTGTCTTATTTCACTGTTCTGGAAATGTTCTGATCGTTCAGGTGATGTCAGCTTCACCATCTGCCAGAGATTCTGTATTGCTTTGTGACTTGCAAATGGCAAGTGGCAGGATAGAGTACAGCTCTGTTTTATCTTCTCAGAGTGTGTCTTGAGTAGCTCTAGTAGTGAGTGATGCAACTTTCTCCTTTCTTTCAGTTATCATCCCTGACAGTGAAAAGCTGTTGAAGTAACACAGCTTTTGTGCTCTTTTTTTAACTGTCGTTTCAGTGATGAGGATTTGGGAAATCTGGTCCATACATTTGAAACAGAATTAGGAAATCGTAGCACTGGCATGTGGGGGTTTTGTTTACTTTCTGTGCTGATTTGTAATGCTTTTCTTAGCATTTCTTCTTGGTCTAACTTTGGTATGTTTACAACAGAGTGAGAAATGTTTTCAGTATGAAAATTTGTTTTCTGCTTTGCCTAGCTTGAATGGTAACGAGAACTTTATTGATTGTATGCGTTTATAAGGTTATCTTTTCCTCAGTATTCAGATCTGAAGTTGTATGATAGGATGTTATCCTACTGACACACAGTAAATTTAGAGGTCTTTTTTTTTTTTTTTTTTTTTTTTTTTTTTAAGGAATCCTCTATCTTGCAATCACGTAGGGACACTGACATGTTGACCCTACTGGTACTATCAGTGGTACTATTGCTCAAGGCTGTTGGGATAAATATGCTTCCTGCTCTGACAGTGTGTGCTTTTAATAATGTTCCTATTAGGACAGTTTCTTAGTTTCAGTTGGAATGGAGTAGTTTTTCTTCATAGTGTCTAGTATGATGCTTTGTTTTTCATTTAGGTGGAAACCAGTGTTGATAACACACAATGTTTCTAGTCATTGCTGAGCAGTGCTGTACAGAGCCAAGGTTTTCTCAGCTTCTCCTGGTCCCCTGGCAGCAAGGGAAGTGGTGGAGGTGCAAGGAGCTGGAAGCAAACAGAAGCAGGATGGCTTACTTAAACTGGCCACGGAGATATGACATCAGGTGGAAAAAAAAGTTTGAGAAAAAGAGGATGTTTGGGGGGCTGCCTGTCTGTGCTTGAAGATTAGCTGGGTATCGACCAGGGGTGGTGGGCAACTGTTTGTGCATCACTTGTGTGTGTGTGTGTGTGTGTGTGTGTATGTGTGTGTGTGTATGTGTGTGTGTGTATGTGTGTGTGTGTATGTGTGTGTGTGTATGTGTGTGTGTGTATGTGTGTGTGTGTATGTGTGTGTGTGTATGTGTGTGTGTGTATGTGTGTGTGTGTATGTGTGTGTGTGTATGTGTGTGTGTGTATGTGTGTGTGTGTATGTGTGTGTGTGTATGTGTGTGTGTGTATGTGTGTGTGTGTATGTGTGTGTGTGTGTGTGTGTGTGTGTGTATATATTATGCTAATATATTAGATGTAATTATATATATTATTATATAAACATAATTAATAGTGCATGTTTCTACACTGATCCCTGAAGGACTGCACTTGTCACTGATTTTCACCTGGACCATATTAGTCAGCAATGATAATTCCCTTAGCAAAGCCATGTTGTTCTATCACCAATTACCTCTTTGTTTTCCTGCATAATTTCCAGGAGGATCTGCTCCATGATCCTGCTGGATGCAGAGACTCTCTTGCCTGTAATACCTTGGATCTTCCTTTTAGCGCCTTTTAAAATGAGGATTATTTTTTTCCCTTTTCCAGTTGTTGAGAATTTCACTGGACTGACAAGGGTTCTCAAATATGGTAGACAGCGACTTAGCATCTTCATCCACCAGTTTCCTTAGAACCCTTGAATGCATCTCATCAGGTCCTGTAGACTCGGACACCTTCAGGTTCCTTGATGGTCTCCTACAGTGGGCATTTCATCATTCTCCCAGTCCCTGTGTTTGCTTTCTGTGATGTCGGTGGTGTGGCTAAAGCACTTGCCAGTGAAGGCGGAGCCAAAAATGTTGGATAACAAACTTTCCTGTTTCCTTCCAGAGAGTGTCTGTATTTTTGCAAGTCTTCCTTTAATTGCTGTCTTACTTACAGAAGACTTTCTTTTGCGTTTGATATCTCTGGTCAGATTCTATTACAATTTTAACAGGGCATCAGCTTTGCTAGCCAGATATCTGGCAGCTTGGGCAGTGTTTCTGTACTTCTTCCATGTTACGTATCCTTGTTTCTACCTTCTGTAGGTTTCCTGTTTGTGTTTGTCCAGGAGCTTCTTGTTCATCCGCATAGTCCTTGAGGACATTTTGTCTGACTTTCTCTTTGTTGGAATGTATTGCTCTTGAGCTTAAATGAAGTGATCCTTGAATATTAACCAATTTCCTTGGATACATCTTCCCTCCAGGGCTTCACCCATGGTACTCTACCAAGCATATCCCCGAAGAAGCCAAAATCTACTTTTATTGAAGTCCAAGTAGTTAGATGGCTGTTTGCCCTCCTCCCTTCCCTCAGAATCCTAAACTCCACCATTTCATGGTCATTATAGCCAAGGCTGCCCTTGAGCTTCACATTCCCACCATCCCTTTCTTGTTGATGAGAACAAGGTTCAGGTGAGCACCTCTGCTTATTGGCTCCTGTACCACTTGGAGAAGGAATTTATTGTGAACCACAGTCCAGGAATCTCTTGGACTGGTTGTGCCCAGCTGTGTCCCTCCAACCTATAGTAGGGTGATTGAAGTACCCCACGAGGACCAGGACTTATAAATTTGAGGCTGTCTGTAGAAGGCTTTCTCCTAGTCAAGTGGCCTGTAGCAGACCTCCAGTATAATGTATTTTCTTTTAGTTGAGAATGGCACTGACTGAACATGAGGTCACACTCTTCAGATCAGAACTCTGTATGTCACTTGTTGCTTTTGAAGCATTAGTAAATTGGTGAAAGCTTACGTTCTATCTTCCCTGTCGTCCTGCTTTCCTTTAATGACTACTGCTACTGTGATGAGAAGAGTATTGGAATAACGTTCTGGTATTGCTTAATTCTTTTCAGAAGTATCAACAACCAAGACTTGTTAATTTGGTTTTGGAGTAATGGGTACTGCCTTCAATGAAATCCCATTGGGTTTGTTTCTGAGGCATGTGTTACTAAACTTCACTTTCAGTTTTCTTCGTGTAACAATTAAAAACCCAAGAAAAAGAAAACAATTCTAACTTTACTTTTTTGCAGTAATGGAGTTCAGTTACCTATTTTTACTTGAAATATTGTGTCTGCTGAGGACTCTCAACCTCTGGGACTTTCATGATGCACCGTGTTGATCTGTGATCACTAATGGTGTTTCCTTTCCTGCTTAGGCATAGTTTTAAACTTCTGTTTTTCTCAGCTCTTGTTCAAATCAACATTAATAGGGCTGTTTTCCAGAATGTCTCTGCAGATGGGGAAAGTAAAAGTATTGTTAGTGGGGCTGGTGAATGGAGTACAGTGCCAGGAAAAAAGAACGTGCTTGTGTTTCTATGTCTACAGTTTTAAGAATTGTAGGAGACAAGTATTGAAGTTAAACAGCCATTTTCAATTAAAACATCTCTACATGACGTATTTTTAATTCTCAGTATATTTTCCCAGAAACATATGCACAATTTTTCATGTTAGGGCTACCACCTTGGAGGCATTGTAAGGTTTATATCCTTGCCTAACACTCAAAATTGAAAATATTTCAGATGTGAGGGAATATTGATAAGATACACGCAAAATCTGCTGAAAGCATCGTGGCATTCTATTAGACCCAAGTTGTTATTGTGTGCAGATCCTTTATTTAATATTAATTATTATATAATTATTATATTATATTAATATATTAATATCCTTATGTCTGCAATTTAGAATTTGGATCTCGAAGTAAAATTTCTGCAAAAGGTGCAAACAGCTAACTGCTCCTGGGCTGTTAAGTTCCTTTAACTGTTATTAATTCAGAAACACTGGCAAAAATAGTTTAAAATGTCTTGTCAGATAAGAAGCAGAAACTAATTAATTCTGGGTTTGGGAAGGTGAAATAAATGTCCTAGTTAATCAGTGGTAAGCTGGTGGCAACCTATTATGTCAGATCATCATAGGGAACAGATGTGTGGTCTGTTTTGTTTGCAAAGTGTTTTTTAATTTTTATTATGTATTCTAAAATAAATACTAAGCAACTTTCCACAATATTTTCCATGGTACTACTTAGGGGTTTGTGAGCTGGTTCGGCCCGGCCCCGCAACAACTGAGGAAGGAGACCCACAGGCCCACACCCCGGACAGGGGCAAGGGGGAAAGGGAAAAAAAAAAGGGAGATAAGCCCCAAAACAAAACAGCGGCAACGATCTGAGGGGGAAAAGCTAATTTACAAAATAAGACATCAGGAAGTAAATAACACAATATAATGCAATACAATTTGGAATTAAGCCCAATAATCAAACAAAACGAGTAAGAGAGAGAGAGAGAGTGCCCGATAAACCGAAGGCCTTACGCTAACGCTGAAGGCGGACGGCAATGAGCACCCACTCCTAAGTGATCCTAGAGGAAAGAGAGAAAACGTCCCGTGACCGCAGAGGGTTTTTATCTGTTCCCTCTGAGCGGAAAACACGTGAAAAAATACAAAGCATTGCAAAGTCCTCTGGGGAATGTAGTTCTCCCTGACTCCCAATGCACCACATGATGCCATGATGTGGAATACCAATACCAAAAAATCATAAAACCATGACAAAAGTATATCTGATAGTATTTCAAAGCTCACATCCTTCACTACCTTTTGAAAGTAAGTAAACTGTGCAATTTCTTACATTCTTTTTAGTAGTAGTCTTAGAGAAGGGTAAGCTTTTTTTTCAAAATTCAGTGCAATACTTGAAGGATTTGTTCCTTTTTTTAAACATTTGATGGATTTTAGAATGAGAACCCGTTGTGAACCTTGGTATATTGGTAAAAGATAATTGTGTGATAAGGATAAAAATTGCTTCTAATCAGGAGCAGGTGACTTTTCTTGTAATTGTTCCCATAAAATATGCTCAGAGGCTGCTTTAACCAGTAAATGATGCCTAGCTAAATATTCAACAGATTTATTAAAATAAATCAATTATGCAGACAAACAGTTTAATAAGAATGTTTCTTTTCTGCTTGTATTTTGTACCTAGCGCAGTGTTGTAGGAAAGTAGTACAAAAGCCAACATCTAAAAACAGGATAGTGAATTTGGAATGTGAATGTTGATGTCTGCTTTGTTAAATACAGGATGGCTGAGAGGAGAGAAAACCCAAGAAATTTTGTTCTATAAGTGTTATATTGTACTTTGGCCATTTTGCCTGGAGTCTAATGGCTTAAACTAATGGTGTTAAGTCAAATTACGCTAACTCCTGCCCAACAACAATATCTCTTGCCTAAGATGTTGCTGCTTCTGTATTGGATGTTATTGCCCCTGCAGCAGAATTAATAGAAGAAAAGCTCATATTAAATTTACTTCATTTTCTTTGATTCTTTTAAGCAGTTCTTAAGTCTTCCATATCAAACAACAAAATAAAGAGAATGAGGAGTTTTTAGAGAGGTATTTAGAAGTTTAGAGTGAACTTTGGAAAATTTTGAAGTTGAGGACTATGTTTATTTGCCACACTTTGTGTCAAGTTTTTTTTTGTCTTCGAATTTCAAACCGAAAGCTTTGATCGGTGACCATCTCTGCTTAGTATCAGTAACTTTTCCTTACCCTTCCAACTCACCAAGTAGAAGAATGATCAGATGCATCACTGTCCTATGAGCTGCCGTGTCCAAAGTTTGTTGATGACAACTGCTTCTGCAGATCAGACAAAGTGAGGGTAGAGCTTTCCCAAGGAGAGTAAGAAACAGTTCAGACGTATAAATGAATTCTGGAGCAGAAGCTTTGTTCAAAGTGAATTGTGATTTTCGGTGGTTTGTTTGTTTGTTGGCTTTGTTGGTTTGTTTTATTTTCATTTTACAAATATGGGAAGTCTATCTTGTGAACTGAATGAGAGTAGAGTCCTGAGAAAAATGTATGACGCTGCATCCTTGTCTCAGAAATGCATTGTGAGTAGACTTGAAGTAGGAGCTAATCATGTGTAAAGACAATCTCATCTTTGGCATTTTGGCATTTTCAGTGTTTGACTTTGCAGCCTATATAATATGTTTTGACCTCAGTTTTGTTTGCATAATTTCCTAGGTTTGAAAATTGGCTGACAGCAGTTTGATATCTGATTCTGTACTGGCAGTGCTGTGCATCACAGGAACCTTGCTGTGAAGACCCCTCTTCTCTGGTTCTCATCTGTGCATCATTCATGTTCTCCAAATTAATCTATTGCTTGAAGAGTATTGATTCAGTATTGAGTACAGAGGGATGCAGAGATTCTGTGAATACTTGGGATGCAGACTGTTGCATTCTGAGTTATGTTTGCAGTGAAACTTGTTTTGAGATGCACCGTCAGACTTAAAGAATTGTTTGTGTGGTAAGGGATGTTTAAGATCATCTGGTTCCAACCCCCTGCTATAGGCAGGGACACCTCCCTATAGATGAGGTTTCTCAAAGACCCATTCATCCTCACCTTGATTGCTTCCAGGGATGGGGCATCCACAGGTTCACTGGGCAGCCTGTTCCAGTGTCTCACCACTCTCACATTAAAGAATTTCTTCCTAATATCTAATCTGTTCTTGAAGAACTTAGTTAAATCGTTATCTTCTGCCAAGCTAGAACACCAGCAGTTTTTAAGAAGCCTGTGCACTGGCTAAATTTGAGCCCTTTTTCTTTGCATTGTCAGAATGCTCTTCTCTCATAAAAGTATATTCTGTCACCCATTTCAAAATTTGGCTACTGAAATTAGGTGTTAAGAACTTTTAAGAAGTCTTTGGCAAAATACCAGGTATTTATTTTAATTCTTGAAAGAGAGTTATGGTTTTTAGAGAGCTTTGATTTCATGTTGAAGTTTCCAGATTCAATTAGTCACTTGGGAAGCTTCAGCCCATAGTGGAGTAGAGGGACTGAGCAGAAGAATAAGGTGTTGGCCAAATGTTAGAATAAACGTTTTGTGAGTAGTCTAAGAAAGTGAATAGAAATTGATTTTAGTCAGTGATTTTGATAAAGGATAACAAAATGATTTAGGCTTAGTAAAATGATCCAAAGGGTAAATTACAGCCATGAATGAATCCTATGACTTGTCTGTTAACTGTTGCCTTAGTGCTGTGAGCTCCAAATGTACTCAGGCAAATTGCAGGTGTGCCTGTGGGTGAGAAGTGGCTCGGTCTGAGGTGGGTGCAGTTCTGCCTGGTAGCTGTGTTCAGCAGATGTTGTGCCAAGTGTGCAAAGATGTAAAGCTTTCCATCCACTCTCCTCTCTTGCCTCCACTCAGTGAATTTTGAACCAAACTGCTTGACAGGTGGTATAGGATTATAATCAGGGTTATTTGTTTCCTTGCAGATGGAGACAGAGTTACAAGATACGCTTTATCTACCAAATGTTAATGGTTTCTTAAGGAAATAGTTCTGTGCCTTCAGGGCTGGAGTTTTATAACTGAGTGGAATAGGTAAAGATGAACGAACTGCATTTTAAAATCATCTTGGTAATTACAAATTGGATAATTCACTGTGAGCAGCAGCAGCTTGAAATGCTAAGCATGATGAGCAAATTTTTGTGGTTCTTGTAGCTTATGAAATGGTTGAAGAAACCTTGGTGATTTTACCCTGAACTTTTTAAATCATCGCATCATGTCAGGGGGGTGGAATTAGATTATCTTTAATACCTCTTCCAGCCCAAACACTCCTATGATTCTGTGATCATTTTAAGAATGAAATGTAGGGGATTCCAAATTGATATTTCTGCCAATTTGTAATTCTGTTACACTTACAGCTCAGTTTTAATCAGAAAAATTAGCTATTAGTTCATACAGTTATCACCGTACTACTAAGTACAATGCTTAATGTGTTTTGGTCTTTTTCTGCTTCATTTGTGTGGCCGTGGAGAAGGCTCACTGAGCTTGAACAATGTTTTAAACCCCGTATCTTGGAAGCAAGTGTCCTCCTGCCTTAGCCAAACTAAAGCATGTCTTCCCTTACTACTGCAAATGATTAAAGGCAACAATTGGCTCAATCTGCCCAGGTGTGCAGACAGGGTTTTTGCTTAGACTGCAGCAAACAGAACGAATTCTTCACTTCTTGAATGTAGTTTTCCAGTGAAAACGAATACTTATAAAGAAATGTGTATCCTGGGCACGTAAATATTAGTAGGTAGGAGTCTGTCTCCTTCCTCCCTCCATATTGCAAGAGGGAGACCTTATAAGTTCACACCATCTGTCAGCAAAGAAAGGATATTCCTTTTCTACATCATAGGTCCTCTTCATCTCACTTCGAGACTGGGTTGAATGATTTGGAGGGCTCCAGAAATATGTCCATTTTGCTCACACTTTGCCATTGCAATCCTTGTTTTTTAATCTCTTACTCTGGTTACATTTACAGTGTAAGCAGCAATCACACATGCACCGTATAATACGGAGGTAGTAGTACTTTTCTTGATGAGAAAAGACAGTTGAGTATTCAGTAGCCTTTTATTTATTTCTTCATTATTTAATTTGTTTTCTTAATGAAAGATGAAATATGTGCTTTGAGTTGAAATAATTATGATCTTGTTTGGACTTGAGCTGTGTATCAGATATACTCGAATGTGCCAAACAATATATCGTGTTCACTCCTATTGCTCTATACTGATAAAAGTACTGTAGCATGGACATAGATACCAAAACTAGGATACAAATTTCTTACGGGGTAAAATAGCAACAAAAATGTATATAAATATTTTATGTGGAGCAGGTGAGGAATTGAAGAGTATAATCTGCCACAGTACAGAGATTCATTATTTCAGTAGTTCTCATGTATTATGTATTTCTATTTTGTAGATAAAAAGTAGATTACACAACTGTTTTTAATTATCCCTCTGAACTGAGGCCTCTTTTACTGAGATAAGTAGCTACATAGAAAGTGTTATGGAAATCAATGGTGTTGCAGCAATAAAGCAACAGATTGAATACATGAAAAACAATACAAAATGCTGGTAATGTTTTCCTGATACCATGTAATTTCCCATATTGTCAGTGCCTCTGCCTGTGAAGCAGATCTCTGCTCTTAGACTACTAAGCTAACAATAATCAAGCATATTTTTAAGAATATTGAAAAAAAAGTTGAACAAGGAGTTCAAAATTCTAGCTATCTTTTCAGTTATTCAGTACTTTCTAGTAGGTAGTAAGCTGTTTGGTTCAAGATCTCTTTGCTTCTGTAAGTGCCGCTGCATTTTATTTAAAAAGCAAAGAAAGAAAGAGAACGTGACCATAAACAACACCCCCCCCATAGAAAGAAAACAAAAAAACAAAGCCACGGAACAGACAGAACCTTGTAACTACATGTTCTATTACTAAAATATTATAAATATTGTGTTAATCTTTGTAAAGTAGTTTCAAAACATTTTTACAAATAGAAAAATAATATCAGGATGAGATTGGACGATATTCACCCAACCTACTGTTCAGGTATTTAGAAGGGAAGATGTTCTAAAAATAGCAGTTCTACATAGGTAGCTCCAAAAGTAATGCGACCTATTTATTTCTTTGGAAACGACACCAGATATAAACACCACAGTAATTCTACTTGATAGAGCAAATTCTCATCTGCAAAGCATGGTTTTTTGACGTAGAAACCGTCATTAGCAATGCATTTTTGCTCACCGTGAGCAAAAGCCTGCATGCCATTCTTGAAGAAATTTGCACCACTGGAGGTGATTCACTGTCACCGCTGCTGAATTGCAGCACCATTGCCACACTGTGCTCACATCTGCTTTTTGGTCTCCAGAATTGCTCAGCAGGCATTGATGAATGTCAGCGGGTGCCATTTTTTTTTTTATATGTAGGAATTCAGTGACACACCTTTGCTTCATATGCACTTCAGACACCATTTTGTCAGACTGCCTCTGTGCTGCTATCTGTCACACAGCAGTAAAATGCAATGGCATATTGCTGGGAAGGTTCAGTTTCTGCTGCCGTGCCACCATTTGCCGCTGATGTCATGGGCCAACATGTTAATAGAGGAGGCATTACTTTCAGGGCAGATCTCATAACAACTGGATGTTTTTTCATCACTTCAGGTGAACCAGAAAACTTGCTTTTATGATGCACAATGAAGTGTGTAAGCCAAAGAATTCTTTACTGAAGGTTAAAAGTAGCTGATAACCGCTGATTCAAATTCAGTCTATGTGTAGGTAAATGAGTTGACAAAAATGCTACGTTTTAGTGTGTAGAGGTATAGGTTGCATGTTGTAGCTTAAGCATGAACTCCAGCAACCTTCTGGTCCATAAAATTTGCTGAATCAGAAGGTAGGTATGGGGAGAAAATCCAGAATACATAGTCAACTGCACCATGAGGCCTTTAGGAGAAGAGATCTTGAGGCCTGGGCTGCCCTGTCATCCCTCAGTTGCTTACCTGCCATGTCAGGGCCATGGGAAAAGGTCGGTTATGTTGTATGAGAAAGCAATGGGAAGCTGGTTATGCTTGCTGTAGTGCTGTGGCTGTTAGTCATAAAATGGCTGAGCCATCTGTTGCTTGAAAGCTACCCCAGCCTACCACCTGGTGTTTTGTTGAGCCCAAGGATCTGTTCCAGATAAGCACTGGTTTGCTTAATAAATAATGGAAGGGAAGAAGGAGAGGGGGAAGTTGTAAGGTGTTCCTTAGTTCTTTTCAGTGCTGAACAATATCATTTGGATCATTGTAGCCTTCTATGCTTTGTCATTAAAAACAGTTTTTTTTTTTTGTTTGTTTTCAGAATCAAAGATGAATAGTAAAATTAAACAAACGCAACATGATACAGGGATTGGTGTAAAGTTCAGAGCAGTACATGCTTTAATTCTGAGTGGCAGATACCCACCTGCTGTACTCCTGTTCTTCTGGCAATGTGTCAAGTTACTGTGCTGTTCGGGTGCCTTTATTGGATCTACTTGGAGCTGTTTGAGAAGCTGCAGACTATCTCATCTAGCACGGGCTGGAAGAGGGTTGGGCTGCTAGCTGCCTGAATGCAAAAACCCCAAACTTCTTAGAGTTGTGAGTTTTGCTTCTTTATTGTGTGGGGTTTTTCTTTTTTCTTTTTTTCCTCTTTTTCTCTGCTACCATATGTGGGTAAATTGTGACTTAATTGTAGGCTAATTTATTTTCTTTGACAATCTTTAAAAGAGCCACACTGCTCTTGAGTAATGTACATAGGTTACTCCAAAAGTAATGCCTGCTATTTGTTTTCATGGCAACTACAACAGATCCATGGAGCTTAACAATGCTGTTTGATAGAGCAAGTGCTCAACTGCAAAACACTATTTTTCAACATAGTCACCCACCAAATCCTAACTACAGGACAGTCCATCCAAGGCAGTGTGCTTTATGGCCTTCAGACTGATGTGGGGCCTTGGTGTTATCGTATTGCAGGAAAAAAGGTTGTCATCTTCTCTGGCCTGACTCGAAGTTTGAGCCTTCAACTTAGACAGTATAGTGATGTAGTAGTCAAAGTTGATAGTTTGTCCAGGTTCTCGGAAATCCAGAAGGATCATCCTGTTTCTTTCCTAAAAGACAGTGCACATCAACATATACCTTAGGAGGACTGAATCTTTCACATTTTCTTTGATGAGGAATTCTTATATTACCACTCAAAGGAATGCTGTTTTAGTTCCAGCTCATAGTTGTTGTACTGATTCAATAGATTCTATCGCACTTGCATGTGATGTTCTTTCTGTTCCTCTGTGAACATTCATTGTCCCCACCTAACATAAACTTTGTGATATTTCAGTGATGTCTCATTGTTTCCAGTGCACTGAAATTGATATCAAGTTCCATACAGACTTCCCTGGTTGTAATCTGCTGTTGTGTGTGGATGAGATGATCGAGACACTCTTTGTATTGTGGTGTGACAGCTGTGTGTGACCATCTGAAACATGGCTTGTCTTTCACATTGCTATCACCACTTCTGAAACACACCACCCACATGTGTGCTCGCATCCCCTGATTGGTCCCTGTGAGCGTTCAGCAAGCATCAGTGAATGTCAGTGCAATTTTTTTCCCACACAGAAAAATTCAGTGATGCACTTTTGCTTCACATCCACTTCCCTATCAGATGGCGTTTTGTCAGACTGCCCCTCTGCTGCCATCTGTCACACAGCAGTGAAACGTATCTGTGTGTTGGTGGGAAGATTCAACCTCTACTATCATCCCACTAACATCCATCCGTGACAGTGTGGGCTAACATAAAACAGGAGGCGTTACTTTCAGAGCAACCCTTGTAATTCCTAATGCAGTACCAGAACCTGCCTCCCAGCCCCTTTGTAACTTCATTGACTGGGTCACAGGGAGGTGGCTGTAGAAGTGGTTGGCTTCTGCTTCTAGGTGTCAGGATTGGGCTGAGTTGAGGGCAAGGCACAACTCAGAGTATTCCTGTGTCCTTCAGGGAAAGCAGATCATGTTCTGTTCTCTGTCAGGTTGTTAGTTCTTTCCTTACTAGTAAAATCAGCCTAGATTTGGTTTTGAATTCTGTCTGATGAGAGTTACACTGTGCTGGTGGAAACCTCAGGTTTCCCTCATTTTGTCCTTTCACAGTTTTGATGCCTCCAGTAATATGGGAAATAAATGTGGGAATTATTTCACATCTAATAGGCTTTGTCATTTACTTGCCATTACTTTTTTTCTTTATTCTTTTATTTTGTTTTCTTTCTTAAAACAAAACAAACTAATTAGTCTGAGAGTTTTTTGGGATGAGGAATTCTTAGAAAGCCAAAGGGTGGATGGGAAGAAGCAGCTGATTGGGTGACTTCTTGAAAACCCGATTGTAAACGTCTGGATGTATGGAGTCTTCTGCAGTGTTTTTGCTGTTGGTATTGTTTTAATTTGTTTAGGGAAAGCATTTATTGGAAAATAATCACTATGGAAAAGTATGAGCACCTGAAATCCTTTGATTGCAATAAATAACGACTGGTTTTGAACTAACCTCTTGGTCTTTAAATATGCAAGCTGTTCAATATGCTATATTCAAATCATAGTTTGAAATGTGTCATCTTCATTTAGTCACCTTTTAGGATACTTGAAAATGATCTTTGATAATAGAGGCTAACGTTCTTTCCCTAGGAAATGAAGTTGGAAGCAATGAGGAGGATGGTGTAAGATGCTCTTAATGCAATTGGGAGATTCGTTTGTACCTGCCTTTAGTGACTCTAAAGTATGTGTTAATGACTGACTTCTGTAATTTCTAATTCAGAAAGACTAGCGTTATGTTTTTGTGGGAGTTCTTGCTTACAGGAACCAGCACTATATATTTAAAAAAATAACGAGCAATTACCAAAACTGCTTTCTTGTGTCAACTTGTTAAATCAAATGCTGGCCCATTGCATTGTTTCCAACAGTATTTGACCCATCCTGGAATATGCTTAATTTAAGTCTGTACTGCCTGCAGTGTCTAGTAAGTATTTCAGTACTTTCAGCTCTGGTGTGGTTATGGATTTTAGAAACGGGTAATGTTTTGGGTTTGTGTACGAGATCAGTGCAGTTTGTAAACTGACAATTAAAAGTTTGGCAGTACTAAGTTTTTTGAAGTTACAGTTCAGATATTATCTCTGGCCTATATACCTGTACCTGTGTACTCAGCTTACTGGCTTCTTGAAAGCAGTGAGTTATCTAAACGTCTGTGAGACTGAGCTCTTAAAATTTTAGTGCTTGTGATGTTACAGCTGTTTTTGCAGTAGAAATGCTATACCTGTGAATTGCAGCATGTTATCACCTGCTGACTAAATCACTCTCTAGGGCTGTCTTTTGTTAGATGAGGCAGCAGAGATGCCTCAGCTTGTTGCAGCAGTTGACTGAAGAGCTGGAAGCAGCTGCAGCAAAATCCTGTGCTCCTTTTCAAGGTAATTATTGATGGTGTGTTTGGGCTGCTTCCAGTGCCTGCTGTAGCTCCTTCAGGACTCACTTGCCTCTCTGTAGCTGTTGTGAAAGCACAGCCTCTGCAGCTCCAGTGTTTAGAAGAGCGATGAGTTTTGTGCTAGGAACTTGAGTGTATTAAAAGCAACTAAATGCTGTGGTGAAAATAAATCTTAGCTGGACTCTCTTTCTCACAGCTTGAACTCATCGGTTTTCCTTAAGATCAGAACTGAGAATGTATTCAAAGAAGAAAAAAGTGGTGTTTTTTTTTTTTTTGTTTTCTAAACTGTGAGTTTGGTTAGGTCCAGCATAAACACAGTATGGGGAAGGTAATGAAATTTTAAGATGTAGGCAACTAACATTTCTGTTAGTAGAAAAGTTAGCAATTTACTTATATAATTCTCAACAAACAACTAATGTAAGTTAGAGAAATCCGTCAAATTCACTCAAAGTGCACTGGGGTAGATATAGACAATTGCTACAAAAGGATGTGTATCTAGAAGAAAATTGGTTAAATAAAAATGTTTCCTTGTTCCTGTGTCTGTGCTTACCATACTGGACATACTGTGCTCTGACCAACCCTGTGTTCATTTAAACAGAAATGAGAGCATTAAAGCAGGCTGGGATTTTCAGTTCAGAACATTGCTCCTCATGCAATTGGTGAACCTCAACCTATTTTTCTCTGAACCAAGTTTAAAGAGAGGATAACCCTGCTTAACCCTGCAGTCTGCCATTGTTTGGTGCCATCTGCAGTGGTGTTTAAGGCCAGGTTGGATGAAGCTCTGGGCGATCTGATCTAGTGGTTGGCAGCCCTGCCTGTGGTAGTGGGATTGGAACTTGGTCCTCGAGGTCCCTTCCAACCCAAGCCATTCTATGAAATGTGCTATACTTTCACTAGAAACAGATGACAACGCAAAAATTGTTAGAAAATTGATAACAGACTAGACATGCCTGTGTTCTATAATGCTGAACAGTAACAGTAGCTTAAAAAGTCTACCTGATTATTTTGAGGAAGAATTAATCGTGAAAACCCTTACTATTGATAAATAGTAACATCTTGTAAGTGCTTGAGTGACATTAAATCCCCACGATAGTTAAATCCATGCTTCCATGTGAGGACAGTATATAATGATGCGTGTTCAGCAGCATCCAGGATAACTTACCCTCGAGAGTTGACTTTCAGTTTATGTGCAGTGCACTGTGAAGAATACAAGCAATACAGATGTACTGGATCAATTTTTTGATGTGTAAGTACTGTTAAGAAGCTTCCTGGAGCTCTTTCCACGCATGGACATGGGAAAGAGATGATGATGCTTCAAGGTTTGTTCTTTCAGCTCAGGCCCGTTGCACTTGAGGCCTGACCACAGTGCTAGGAGTTGCCAGCTGACTGGAGTCAGCCCTCTGTTGAGCTCCTGTGGATTTTTGGGAATTTACTCTGGGAAAAAAAATACGGTCCCAGTGTTGTCACGGACTTGAAGGGAAACGTTTATCCTCTCAGCTGGAGGAAGGTGTAGCCAGACTGTCCCTTATTTCCCACCATGCAAGGCCATCCACGTGTTGACAACAAGGTGATGGTCTGGATTTTGGAATGCAGTTTTAATTTTTTCTGCTTGAGTGACTTTAAACAAGTTGTTCTTTAATTTTGGGGGTTTTAAAACTGAGATAAAGAAAGCTATGCATCTTGTGAGTTTGAGCTTAAAAAAATCTTTCTTGGAGCAAAGAACGGGTTTGTGATCCTCACATAAAAAGTGATTTATAAAATGTTCAGTAGCTTTATTCTTAACTCTTTAAAAAGCAAAACAAAACAATCAAGATTATTCTAGAATGCAGTGGGATAGTCAGCTCTAGCATATCACGACATGTTAAAGAATCTGTCTAGTGTGTATGCTTACCTAAGTAACAGGCATGCCTATTGATATTTGAATTAAAACCTTTTGTTAGAGGTCCTACTGTGCCAGAAGGATGTCAAGGTATTTCTGGGTATAATGACATGTCATGGAATGTTTCAAGAGGCTTGTTTATTTTTAAAGAGGGTTAAGTGAACTATTTATTATTGTATGTTAGTTAACTCTTTCAGGTGTTAGTTTATTAAATGTACCAGCATGCTATAGGTAGATAAGGAGATAATTATATTCTGTTTGTTTGGATACAGAGAAAATAGCCTTCATAAGGTAGGCTTTTCAGGCACTGACTTAATTATTTATTTCCACTTGCCTCTGGCATAGTTTCCAGCAGATTTATCTTATTTTATTATAATGCCAGAAAACAGCCTTTGAGATATGCAGTTTTCTGTTAGCTTAGCAGTTCGCCCATCTGTCCAGCCATTCAGATTTGAATTTAACTCCTCCAGAAATAAGAAGTCAATGTCCGTATTCTCTAATGCTGACCTATCCAAATGAGAAAGGCAAGATTAAGTGATCCATTGTTTGATGATTATACCTGTGTATTCTCTGTGCAATGTTAAAATCAAATGAAAAACTGTCTGCCCATTGGATAGAAAGAAAATAGTTCCAGCCACTTCTTCTCTGAATTGTAATAACTGACTGTTCCCCCTTCAGTAGAATTCCTCATCAGGCATCGGTTCACAGTCTCTGCTTTTTTGCTTTTCTCTCTAAGCTGTATCATTGTCTTGATGATGCTGACAGCCTCAGCTCTGGGTCTTGGCAGAGCAGACTCTGGTGTAGGGGCAGCTTCCAGCACAAAATGCACCGACCGATGTCTTGTGATCTAAGAGGTTAATATGTTTCTGTTCATCAGCAGAAAGACTTACATTGCGCTGTTCTTCTAGCTGGAAAAGTATTTCACAAATAGAGGACATAAAAAAGCTGCAACGAAGGAAGGAAAGTAATAAGGCAGTGTCACCTGGCCATTCAGGCAGCATGCTCTACAGGAAACTGTAATGAATTAGAGGAATGGAGCATGCACTGTTTCTGGTTGCTTTGTGTTATGTCCAGCATTTAAATAGGGATGCCATTGGGCAGTCAGGTTAATCAGGTTAAGGGAAAAGTGCATTTTGAGAAAGGGATAATGTGCACAGGATCCTTACACTTTGAAATAAACGTATACAGTGATTTAAGTGCCTTTTAAGATTTTCTATCTTTGCTGTTTTTATATAGTAAACAACGTTTCTCTGTAGTTTTAGTGGCTTAATGTATACAGTGGACATCCTCTGTTAACATTAGTTCCCGAGAACAGTCTTTTGTTCTTTTTCGTAATTTGATGTGTAACTTGGAAAACTGCTATCTGGTGATTGAAGTGACAGTATGAAAACAGTGATGAGTAATAGCTGGCAGGCCCAGAGCATATAATCACTTAGCCAAAGCTCAAACATCCTAAACGAAGATGTTTTAAATTCAACTGAGGGAGTAGGACAAATGATTTAGAATTAATGTGGCTATGGCCTTAAAAATAATTCCAGTGGTGATTTTAATTCTTCATACTGTAAACATAATAAAGGTCAAGTTCTTCATATCTGTTGAACCATGAAAGCTGGAGCACTTGTTATTCTTGTGAGGTGCACCTATGCGTTCTGAAAGCAGTCTGGTTTGGGCACTTATTTATGTACTGTTATCAGTCAGACATCATTCCTCATGAATGCATGAGTTACAGCCTTATGTTGCTGCTTGGCACTGAGGATGGCTGCCCAGCTCTCCAGGAACTACTGTTACCAATTTCTTGTATTTCTTTCATTTTTAACTTATTGCACATTACTAAATGCTACAGTGGTAAGAAATCAACAAATACCCAACACAAACCTATGCTGAGTCTCGTAGTGTTTTTTCTATGTATTTGCAGATGATTTTACATATAGCTATTGTTTCCTCAGATATTTTACTTCAGTTACAAAAGGCCTGTGGTCTTTGTATACAGCATTGTAGTTTGCATTTGTTGTGAATCAGATCTGTCAGACTGAGGAGAACAGGTTCCAGGAGCAATTTTGAAACTTTGGAGCGGGATGGCAGACCTCACATGCATTGTCAGATCACTAAACATTTCTTGTAATCCATCTCTCTCTCCTTTGCATTTATTTATTTTTTTTTTTTTTTGCTTGTTCCCAGATCAGCTACTGCTTCCTCTCTTTATGTGCTTACTTCAGTCCCCTCTGTTTTCCCTTCCTGACCTGGTACGCACCTCAGTGCCAGCAGTTGTTGGCAGGCCAACTTCCTGTCTTATGTATCCTCACTATTAATGTATTTTAATGATACTTCATTCCTCATTCACCTTTTCCTCCTTTAATAAAATAAAAGTATATTGCTTACATGTGCTCTGTTGCTGCTGGATGGAATAATAATGTTTTAATGATCTTCTCATGTTTATTTTTGCCCCTGAGTTTCAGGATGTTGATGGTAAGGAGTACTATTCCAGAAGGTATTAGGTATCTTTATAGCTACATTAGCTGTATCCGTGTAGCTAGATGTTGTACACAGAATAATTGAGGGGTTTTGTTTTGTCAGTCCTTTCTAAAATTGCAGTTGAGTATTTAAGGCCATATTTTAAGCAAAAGTAGAGCACGTGTGAGGAAACACAATTCAAGTCATGTAGGTGCCCTGGATTAGAAAATAGAATAGAATAGTTCAGTTGGAAGAGACCTACAAAGAACAAGTCCAACTGTCTGATCACTTACTACAAGAAGAGTTCACGATCTCATAAATTTGTCTAATAAACAAGATAATAAATCAGTTCACAGGGTGTTCTTCATGTATCGCACTACATGTTCAAGTCTGTCATGACCTCTTACTTGTTTTACCAGTTGAGGTTAATCTCAGTTATTTTTCTGAGGCTAGCGAGTGTATACAACATTAAGAGAGTCTGTCCAAGGGGTAGTTCTTGTTTGCATTTTCATGTGACGTTTTACAAAGTTCTGCTCCACGTACCAAGTTTATTCTTGGTTTACGTATAATCCGATATAGTGGTTCCCAGCTTGCAATGTGTTTTGCGTGTAAGCACTTCCAGGATGGAGCCTGTAAGCAGCTTCCCACCAGCTGCCCATTCCAGGGCCAAGGTATGGCTTCCCTACCCCCACCCTCATTACTATTGTAAACTGTAGAAGTGATTAACACAGGCAGATCTTTATTGTTGCTAAGAAAGGAATTCTGAACTGGCTTACGTGAATTATTCAGCTGAGATCCCAATAGGCAGACCTCACAGAAAGCTCCACTTTACAAGGGCTGAACTCTAAAGCAATTTGATATACATCAGTTTCTGCAACAGTTAATGTATTGCAAGCCTTGGGGGAAAAGAACACAAACGCTGAAAATCTGCATGAGAAAATAATTGATTGTTGGCTGTCTAGAAGATCTTCCTGGCAAACTAGAAATTACTATTTGCTGTTTTTCCTGCACTAATTACCAGGTACATAGCACACTATGCTTTTTGAAAACTAGATAATCTGTTTATGTAAAGGAAATTGTCTTTTGACTATTTACACTATTGAAAATATCTTTGCTTGTAGCAGATGCTGTGAAAGGAGTGTATTCCAATACATGGTACTTTTCTATAACTAGAACTTTACATTCGCTATTGTCGATGGTTTAAGAGCTGGCTCAGCTCTTCAGCCCCCTGCTGAAAGGGCTCTGGGGATCTTGGAATCAGCAGCAAGTTGAAAATGAATCAGCAGTGTGCCCAGGCAGCCATGAAGGCCAGCTATATCCTGGTGCATTGAGCATAACCAGTGGAGGGAAGTGACTGTCCCACTCTACAGTGCTCTAGTGCAGCCTTATCTTGAGTACTGTGTGTGGTTTTGGGCCCCACAGTACAAAAAGGACATAGAACTATTAGAGTGTGTCCAGAGGATGGCTGCAAAGGTTGTGAAGGTTCTGGAGGAAGGAAGGTATGAGTCGTTTGGTTTATTCAACCCAGAGACTGACAGGAGGCCTCATTGTAGCCGATGAGGACTTCACTAGGTGGAAAGGAGGGACAGGCGCTGATCTTTTTTCCCTTGTGGCAGTGATAGGACCAAAGGGAATGGCATGGAGCTGCCACAGAGGAAATTCAGGTTAGATGTGAGGAAAAGGTTTTTAACTGAGAGTGGGGTGTCCCTGGAACAGGCTCTCCAGGGAAGTGGTGAAAGTACTGAGCTTGCTGGAGTTCAAGAAGCATCTGGACAATACTCTCAGATTTATGTCCTGACTATTGGGTGGTTCTGTGTGCAGTCCAGGAGTTGAACTCAGTGATCCTCATGGATCCCTTGCAACTCAGTATATTCTATGATTCTCTACTATGTTTGTCTGTGTGTCTGTGCCTTTTCCAATTATCTACTTTAAAATAAAACAGAACTTTGCTTTGCTTTTTCTAGTTGTTAGAAGTGTTCAAAAATTCTTGATGCCATGAGGTCGTGTTTGCATTTCTGATAAAATAGTGTTATGTGTTAGTAATACTTCCTAAACAGTGATATTTGTTGTTCGACATGCAGTAGCTGTGAATATTTGTCCAGTTAGCTTCACTCACATCGTTTATAAGGCAAAAATCAGACATCTTTTTCCTTGCAAATCAAATCCTTTGTTAAATACCTGGAAATCTGTAACTGAACTACTGTTTGGTAGTTGCACTAGTTTTATTTATCAACACTATTTTCTCCCCTATGGCCTGCAGATTCATTAGCTTCCTAAATCACTTTCTTGCTTCATTCCCACCCTCAGGAGCCAGAAGTCATTTATGCTGGTAACTTCTTCACTCTTCCAGGAACCCTGCTTGGAGAAAGAACTATTTTGTCCCTCACACGTGCTTAGCTTTTACTGGGAATACAAACAAACTGGTTTTGCTATTTTTATGGAGAACATATGGGCAACTTCTACTATAGGGAAATTGGCTTGACAAGCTGAAGTTCAGTGTAACAGGGTGCCTCCCTATGCAGCTAGGTGTCCCTATGACCCACTTGAGCTGTTGGGCTGCTTCCTTAACTGACCAGTGTTTTTCATGGAACTTTAAACATCCCACTTAAATGCATCTGTGTTTTTACCACAGATATTCCACCAAAAATGGGATGATACTTACTTTGAACTGTGTTGGTAATCCATAAATGGATTTCAAACTGATAATTTATAAAGATTAGTGACTATATAAAGCTGGGAAGAAAAATTTAGACATGAGATTGGGACTTGTATGAGAAAACTTCTTTAGCTAGTCTGCTATCCTGTTACTGGGAAGCTGGTAGATCTTTAAGGAAGCATTCCTTAGTGTACAATAGGTCTCCCTCTCTAGGTGTAGGAAGTCAGCAAAAGAAGGCAAAAGGTCAACATGGCTGAACTGAGACTCGCTGGTACAACTGGAGAAGAAGGAGAAAATGCACAGGTAGTTGAACCAGGGGCAGGTACAGAGTACAGAGATGCTGTTGGGTTGTCTAGAAATTGAGTCAGGAAGGCCAGTGGCCATCTGGAGCTGGACTTGGCAAGGGATGCAAAGAAGAATAAGAAAGGCTTCTATAGGTCCATCAACTGGAAGTCCAGGAGAGTGTTTCTCCATTAGTGAGCAACACAATCAGGCTGGTAAAAATGGACAAGGAGAAAGCTGATGTACTCAACAACTTGTCTGACTCAGTCTTCACTGGCAACTGCTCTTCATGCCCCCCTCATGTGGATGGTTCAGAAGATGGGGACTAATGGAGCAATGACCCTGTTTGTATTTTTTACTGTTTCATCCCAAGTTAAGCTTTTCTTGCATTTTGTCCAGCTTTGCAGGAAGAAAATTCATAATAAATGAAAATGTTTTGGTTTGTATTGGCTACTATTAAATGCAGCAAATGAGTAGCAAACTCTTAAATATAAGGATATTGAATACAAAAAGAATCAGAATAGATTTTGTAAAATATTACTCAGGATTGTTTAGTATCTATATTTGAAGTTGCCCATTTTATTTTTAAGGTCAAATTCACACTGGCTAGAAACAAAATGAAATGGTGGTGTTGGCTTTTTTAAATCTATAACTTTTGAGCTATTATGAAACCCATGTTATTCATATACTTCTATTTCTTATAGTAGCATGTATTATGCATCTTTAAGAATACCACACATGCTCTATCTGCTCTATTTTTCTTCTTTAGAACTGTTAAAGTTAATACATGAATAGAAAAAATGCGTCTGGGTTACATTTTAAAGGAGAAGTTAATAGAAGCCAAACTTGAGTTAAGTTTTCTGTAGCAAATAACACAGTTCTTTTTATTTTTGTGTTTCCTTATTTGGCATCTGTATTATTGATATTGTAATTTTCTGATGCTGATGACATTTCAAACTGCATGGAAACACAACTTATCTTTCTTAGTGTTATTTTAGAGGGAAGTATTTCCTATAGAGAGAAAAATCATTTAGAAAATAAGTATAATAGTACAAAATCTCTTGAAGCTAACCGTGCTTCACATGTAGGATCTTGTCTGGGGCTATCAGAGGAAAGACACATACACCTGATAGCTTTTTCAGAAAATGGTAAATAATGGCAGAAATCTTACAGTAGGTAAGTACTCATTAAGTTGATAGTGTGAACAGAGGTGGAAAGAGTAATTTGGATATACTCGTGGTAGTAGAAAGGGTGAATGTAGCTACAACACTTTAAGAAGAGAGCATCAGGAGTTGAAGGCTCTTGAGTTTTCAGATGATCATCAGAGCAGAACTGGCCATCTGTTGACCAAGAGTCAAGGCACTTAATTTAACCACTTAATTTAAACAAAATGTAAGGATTGTGAGCAGTGCATCTCTGTTAAGCTCTATGGGAAGGGATTATTAACACCAGGAAAAAACTACGATGTTATCTTCTGTTTTATGCCATGAAATCATGTTGACGTTCTGGTTTTAACAGTACAGAAGTTCCAGAAGTGCTGTAATTCTGTAGTGTATTTTGAAGTAAGTGTGCGTGTAATACATACAAGTATACTCGATGTCTGTTGCTGAAGATCTTTAACCTGCGTTCTGCTGATAAAGGGAGGCCTCTGCCTTATAGGTGCAGTTGTTGTTTTGTCTATAAGCTTGATGCATGCATGCTTCATCCTCTTGTGTAGTAGAGAAATCTGGACTGCTTTGTTTGGTAGCAAGAGAATGTTGATGCATGGGGTTCAGATTTTGAAAGGAGCATCAGGGAGTGCAGCGCTTCATTTCCTGATTTATGTTTTATTAAAATGTTTTGACTCCCTCCAGCGCCTGTGTAAAAAAAACTTGTATTTGATGATAGCAGGATTGTTGTTTAATACTTTGAATCTTTGTAGATAGGCTATAGTAGGAAAAAAATCATAATTATTGTTAAAGTAGTATCTCAAATCATATCATACAAGGGCTGCTCTGAAAGTAATGCTTTCTGTGTTATTAAGCTGACCCACAGTGTCAGAGGGGGTGTTGATTATATGGCAGTAGAGGTTGAACCTTCCCATCAGTATATCATTAAATGATATTGCTGTGGGTCAGATTGCAGCAGAGGATCAGTCTAACAAAATGGCATCTAATGTGGAAGTGCATATGAAGCAAAAAGTGTGTCATTGAATAACTCCGTGCAGAAAAAATGGTATTCATTGATGCTTGCTGAATGTTTATGATAAGAAAACAGTGGATGTGAGTATGTGAGCATAGTAAGACAGTAGGTGGTGCATTTCAGCAGTGGTGACAGTGGGTTACCACCAGTGGTGCAGATTTTTACAAGTGTGGGCTTTTGTTCATGGGGAGCAAAAAATGCGTTATTAATGATATTTAAAATTTTGAAAAGAACTGTTTTGCAAGCTGAGAGCTTGCTCTATCAAAGAGTGTTTTTTGTACCTGTTTTATTTTCCATGGAAATGAGTTGGTGGTGTTACTATTGGATAGACCTAAATGAATGTAGCATAATCAGAATCTGAAAAGTGTATTTGTGGAGGTATGGAAATGTGAAAGAAAAATATAAATATTTCAGAATAGATTTCAAGGCCATATGACATACAGCTAGCACTTCTTCTGTCCTTCTAGATTCTGTAGTGTTTGAGAAATGTAAAATAGCTCCTGCTGAGAGGAGTAAATGCATTTCTTCTCCTAAGTTTTCTAACAGAATTATTATTTTTGATGAAATTCAGTTGAATTCTGAGGTGCATTAAGTAGACTCAAGACACATTATTGTATTATTAAATGTCATCTTCTCAAATCTGAAGAAATGTGTATAGTATTAAAAACAGAAATTGATTTGGAACATAAAGCAGTTGCATAGAAAACATTTGAGCAATTATATTGCTTAGATATATTTAGAAGTTGTTTTCTAATCATTTTTCTCTTTTTTTCATTTATTGATAGTAGTAGTAGTATTTGAGCTGTTTGTATGCTACAGAGAGGCTGAAAAGGAGTGGATTCAGGCTCCACCCCTTATGGTTACTCAGGGGCATTGCTTACACCTGTGCTCCCTGGGTTAGCCACCTTCTCACCTGGTGCTCAACCATTGGTTCAGGCTGTGACCTGCCAAGTTCCGTGCACTCCTTGAGATTAGAGACTGTTATTGAAACTTTATCTGTGAAGTAACTAACTTATTTTGCATAGTACTTGCAAAATAACCATTAAATTTATTCATTGCTACATTGTGTTGCTAAAACCACTGCTCTGTGGCCTTTGGCAGTGAGGCCTTTTTAATGGTGTTTCTGTCAATGGGATGAGAGAGAAAACTGAAATCTTGTTGCCTTACTCTGCTGAAATAGTCACTGCCACTAGTTGTGTGATGCAGACTTTGTTTAGTGCTGGGGTCTGCTTATTCTTTGAGAAACTATTCTTTGAGAAACGAATGTTTATATTATATGTATGTACAGGTAAAGGAGGTACTATAAAGATACTGGTTTTAGTTTGTAGGAATAAAAGTTTTAGGTAAATGTGTAAAAACTAGAATGGGAACATTGAACTTTCACAGAAAACTTTCATATGCATATCGGATTGCTGTTTATTAAAAATATTAAATGTCAGCACATATGAACCCCTGCTTATTGCATGAATCCTTCATGTTTTTCTGGCCTTTCAGGTATGCATATGACCTAAAACTTTCATAAACCTATGCCTTTATTAACTCTCTGAAATGCCTAGGAGAGCATTGAACTTGTACAACGTTATCTGTTGCCATAACTGCTAGAATGATATCATGGTTGTTTTAGGAGATTTTCTGGGAAAGCTGATACATTTAGAGAAGTAACTCCTTCAACTCCACTAAAAGATACAATTTTTAGTTCTTTACATAATACATTTTGTATGAGATTTAGATGAGTGAACTGAGTTGCTTGCAGCGTTGTTCTTTCTCTACTTCCCAAATAATGTTTTCCCTAATCATATACATCTAGAAGACTAAAATAAGAGTGCTGCATGAATTGTTAGTGACTTCAGCAGATGAAACTGCTCTGATCAATCCCACTTCACAGTGGGAGTTCACTAAAGCCACATTATACTGCTTGATGCACTTGTGACTTTCCTGCTTACTAATGGCATCATCTTCCATTCCAGCGATATTCAAGCATCAGTGACTGTGACTTCTAGCAGTGTACAGACAAAGTGCAGTCTTCGTGCGTGTCACCTGGGAATTTCCTTTTTGTTTTGTTATTTGATAATACTATTAAAATTGCTTGATCTCCTCCCTCGCCCTGCTCGCCTCTTTTGGTGCAGCCCAAGGTACAGTTGGCTTTCTGGGTCATTAGGGCACATTGATGGCTCATATCTAACTTGTCATCCATCAGCTCCCAAGTCCTTTTTGGCAGAGCTGCGCTTAGTTATTTTGTCCCCCCCATCTTGGATTGATACGGTATAAATACTGAAACAGAATATTATAGTTATTACTGGAATATGTGTAGAAAGAATGGAGAAGTAGAGTGATATTTAAGAGGGTTATATGATAGTTCACTGTAGTGATTTTGATTTCCACTTTTTTAATCTTTGAGTTAGCATTTTAATGTGCCTTTCAAAGCAAACTTACAGGAGCCTTTCATTCACCAGTTTTGATACAGATACATCTGATTGAACAGACAATCTTTGTTTCCACAAATACATTCAAGGCAGGATTAAATTCTTGAGAATGAAAAGTGTGAATAATGTCTTGTTATTTCAAAGTAGTAGAAAGAATCACGTGCTTGAAAGAGAAAAGTAGTGGTAGGATATAGAAAGGAACAATAAAGTTGTTACTGTTAGTTTTGGAATTATTTCTGCTACTTCTGAAAAGAATTTCAACATGAATTTTCTTAGATCCTTGCTGAAGAAAGGATAAAATGAAACTGGAGTTATAGAGAGATGATGAAGTATGTTTTAGAACCTTAATTTGTTGCAGATGTACTGAAGGACACGAAGCTTCAGGGGTATGCATGAGTTGGTAGTTTTCCTTTTGTTTTCCTTTTGAGTACTTTCAGCTTTACCATCTCCAGCACTTGCCTGGCAGTGTGGTTACCAACTGCCTCTGCTTTTGCTGAGCAGGATCAGCAGAACTTCAGTAGATCTAGTCTCTGAAAGAAATTCAGAGTTAATTACATGTACTGTAAGCAGAGAGCTAATGGTCTGATGCAAAAGGTAGGAATAGAAGGTACCTAGTGTTGAGGATGTCTGAAGTGCGAAGCTTTCTGTTAAGGGCTTTCAGCATCTTATAAAGTAATAATAAGATAAATGTAATGAATTTTTTCTTTCTCAATCCCAACATAGTTAAAATATTAATTATGGAAAGTATTACCTTTGCAGGTACTATTTTTGTGACACATTTAAACATGCAAGTATTACCATGCGACAGACCAACATGCTAAACTTGATTATGTCTGCTTATTTTTGTTGCTTTTTAGATTTTACTGAAATAAGAATTTTGAGCAGGGAATTTGTGATGAAAGGCCACAGGAAAACACCTGTTAGACAGTACTTAGGTGTATACCTAATTGTAATCTTAAGAAATTCAACTTAGGTGAGTAGGTAGAATAGTTTATTTGAAGAATGAAGTACATTTCCTTTTAATAGTCTACATGTATCAAGATAACCTAGAGTAATTTTGGTTAGCACTGGCATTTTTTGTTGCATTGTGAGAAGATAGTGGTAAGGCTTAGGAAGACAGTAGGTCATCCTACCTGTGCTTACTGACAAGGCTCATAAAGTCAACATTTGCAAAGCAACATTGTGATCTGACTTTCTGATTTGATAAACTCTGCACAATGTTACTTATAAGGCCAGTGCAGAAAGAAAACAAAAGAGGCTATCGTTGCCACTGAGCATAGTATTTGGGTGAATAATGCTTTCACAAGAGTAACTTTAAATTTAAGCACCTTTAATTGCTGCCCATAAAATTACATTTACAGAAAATCTGAGTAAAACTTAGGCGTGGATCTAACTTGATCTGGAGTTTGAAATGAGATTGCTTCCCAGCCTTCTGCAGTCAAAACTGCAGCTGCTTCCCTTGCATGCTAGGTAGACAGAGATGGATGGAAGCAAGTTTCTATTCAAGTTAAGGTATTAGAACTAATACGTTAAGCTGTGTTGAAAAAACTCCCTGTAGGTTGGAAGCAGCTGCTAACACATCACTTTGGAGTGTGATGCTAGCATCTGCAATAAAAAGCAGAATGGATATGTTGTGCTTGTGAAAAATATGAAAGATGCAAACAGTGTAAAGACTATTTGTGCAGGTACTGTGAATATCTGTATTTTCTTCTTCCCCATGTGTATCTTAGGGAAAAACGTTGTGTGTAGCATATGAGTTTTGAGTCAGACTTGCTCTTAGAGCTGGCATTTCACATCTGCTGTGGATGGATATTTAATTTTTCTCTTTGAACACACCTTTAGAACCTCAGTTCTGAGTCTGTTGTAGCAAACATTGGTCTCTTCTGAAATGCTTTACAAAGGACATTTGCTTTTGTTGAGAGGGTAACTTATTTTTCACCAGGAGTTGTTCATGTGCTATGTAATAGCTTAAAAAAAATCCATACTCAACTTCGTAGGTTTCTCGTGAATCAGTGAGTTAAATGAGGCCATGAAAGGGTTCAGTGAGCTGCAGAGCTTGAAGCGAAGGGAGAGTGAATCCAGATGAGTAGAAATGAGAAAGAGGATGGATTGGAGCTGGAGGAAGGTGGCAGCAGACCACAGAGATGGGAAGCAAAGCTTTGGGTAGTAATTAAGCATTAGATTGGCTCAGAGCCTGTAGCACCGCAGTTAGTATCAATATTTTTTTCAAACTAGCCATATGAGTTTATAGATTTTCAAGAATTTATTCCAGACACTTTACAGGCACCATCTTTTAATTCCAATAGTGTTGCACTCTCCTTAGAACTTATGGCTTCCTATTGATTAATTCAACAGATGAGACAGTTGGAAGATCTCTCTCAGAAATGAATCTTCAGCCAGATAGCATTTGTTTTTCCCCAGAGACATCAAATCATCATTTCTATCACCTGAGAAGTAGTATCCTCCTGTTTTAATTTTTATAACCTTGGGCAGATTTATCTCATGATATACCCAGATCATACTGTAAAATGCCAGAGAGCTGTCTTAACAAAACTTTTCCATATATTTTTTTATGCATTCCTTTGGGGCTTTCTAGGCACAAACTTCCTGCTGATTTATGCCTTCACAACTGTTACAAATAATTGATAAGTGGTAATGTGGATTTTTTATAGTAGGAAAGCATGAGAATGACATGAGTAGACTATATAGGTTAATTGCATGAGTTGACTTAATTCTACATGCCTTAAACTGAAAGTTGCCAATTCTATGCTGGCACAGTAATTGGGGTCAGGAGTGAGTTGTTGTGTTTGGTAGAAATAACTAATTGACATGAAAAAATTACTTGATAAAGTCAGTTGTCATCTGCTTTTCCAATTTTGTTTCAGAGAACAAAGATATTTTCCATAGTACTTTATAATACAAATAATTTCTATCATCAGCATAAAGCTTAATAAACTTACTGTAAAGCACTTCTGCTAATTTGTTGCTTTTGCTAAAGAGCCCTCTTTCCTTCTCTGAGTTGTATTTGGCTACTGTGCAGTGCCTCTACTGTAAGCAGCTTTTTACTCATTGTTAAAATAGTTCTTCATTATTTCACGTACAATGGATTTTGGTGGAGAAAAATTAGAGTTAGTATGTATTTGATTTTGTATTTGTATAGTTTGTAGCATTATCAATGATCTGGATGAGGAAATCAAGTGTACTCTCAGTAAGTTTGATCAAGTTAGATGGGAGTATTGATTGATGTGAGCACAGAAAGCTCTGCGGGTGGATCTGGACAAGCTCAATCAATGGGCCAAGGCCTATGGTATGGCATTCTAGAAAGCCAGATGCTGCGTGCTGCACTTGGGTCATAACAACCCCATGCGGTAATATAGGCTTGAGAAAGAGTGGCTGGAAAGTTTCCCAGCAGAAAAGGATGCAGCTGAACACAAACTGGCAGTGTGTCCAGGCCAGGGGCATCTTGACATGCATCAGAAATGGCATGGCCAGCAGGCTTAGGGAATTGACTGTCACTGTACTTGGCTCTGATGAGGCTGCACTTCAAATACATGAACTAAACTGTGTTCAGTTTGGGCACCTCAATATGGGAAGAATTTCAGTTTCTTGAGCATATGCAGTGTAAAGCAATGAAGATGGTGAAAGTACTAGAAAACAAAAGGTATGAGGAGTTAATAACTTAAGTTAATAACTGAAGGGTTATTTAGTCTGCCTTGTTTGTTTGTTGTTTCTGTGGTGATTCTATGTGTATGGCTTTATGAGTTACAACGAAGTCATACAGCTTCCTGCACCAACTGCTGCCGTATCCAACAGTGTTGCTATAAAGACAATACTGATGAATCAGGCTGGAATGGGTGGCTCTTTTGAGAGAGTAGTAGTCACTTCGTTATCCATGTCATGGCAGTGACCAAATTTTCTTGGAGCTCTGCAGAGAAGGACCTGCATGTTCTGGTGGACAGCAGGGTAACCATGAGCCAGCAGTGTGCCCTTGTGGCCAAGAAGGCCAGTGGTATTGTGGGGTGCATTAAAAAAAGCATGGCCAGCAGGTTGAAGAGGTGATCTTCCCTCTCTACTCTAGTGAGGCCACACTTAGAATACTGATTCTGGACTCCTCAGTTCAAAAAAATAGAGATTTCTTGAAGTACTCCAGCAGAAAACCACATATATGATTAGGAGCCTGGAGCATCTTCTGTATGAGGGAAGGCTGAGCAACCTGGCTCTGTTCAGCCTGGGAAAAAGAGGACTGAGGGGGGATCTGATTAATGTTTATAAATTTCTCAAAGGAGATGGGAGGCAAATGAATGGGGCTGGGCTCTTCTTGGTGATGGGTAGTGAAAGGACGAGGAGCTATGACCTAAAATTTGAACAGAGGAAGTTCCATACAATCATGCAGAAGAGCGTCTTTATGATAAGAGTGATGAAACACTCAAACCACTGTAAAAGGCTGTCTAGATGGGCTGTGGAAGCTCCTTCTATAGAGATATTCAAGAACTCATCTGGATGCCTGCCTGTATGACCTGTTGTAGGGAACCTTCTTTGATACTGGAGTTGGACTCAGTGACCTCTTGAGGTCCCTTCCAACCCCTGTGATTCTGTCAGCTCCAGTGAAGGATAATCTGTGAATGTGCTGCATTCACTGCATTGCTTACTGTTTTCATACATCTGTTTTTTTCTCATTTGTTTTTGTTCCACACCTATTACTTTGGAAGTAGCTAGAAAATTCTTTTCTTCAAAGCAGAATTGCTCTAATTAAATTTCTCTTCAGATTATATGACTTGCAAGTAATTTTTAGGGAAGAGTATATTTCTAGAAAATACATGCTAATACAATTAAATCGAAAGTTCAAGGTAAGGAACATGTAATTGAAAAATACGAAATGTGTCTGAAAGAGTGGATATGTTTATTCATGTCTCTACTAGGTTCCATGAGGTATTATTCTCATTACTATTCATGTTTTTTGAAGGATAAAAGCTTTTCTAATACAGCTGCTGTGCTAACTAGATTTCTAAAGAATAGTTTTTGTCAGCTTTTGTTAATAGGAACAGGATTCATTAAATGATGTTAAAAAGAGGTAGCAATATGGTACTAGTGCATATTTTGAGAAGTGGTTTCTTGAAAAATCATGCCAACGTTTTCATAATTTCCTTGGTGTAGTTTTTCCTGTATGGTGGAGTTCATGGACTGTACGCTGTATTGTGGATGCACTGAAAATTGCCTCTGATTGGAAATTAAGCTCTGACATTTCAGTTTAATTGCGCTTTAAAGCAAAAAGAAAATTCATTGCGCAAAATTCTTTATTTTTTTGAGACATTTGCAACTTCAAGAAACAGTTAAATGGAAGCAGTTCTTACTAAGAAGAATATTTGTTTTAACTCTCTACCCCCTAACTCCAGTTATAGTCCCTGAAGAAAAGGCAAAATGTTAAAGCTATGAAATAACATTAAAATGCCATTTAATTTGTCAAGGGAGACGTTGTTTATTTTTTTTCCTCCGATAAAAAGACTTGGATAAAAGCTTTTTCCTCTGTAGTGCTTACAGATTTTCAAGTAGATGGAGAAGATGGTTGCTAGCAGCAGATTATACCAGATGCACAGTTGCCTAGGGATGTGTGCAGTGTTTGCTGGAGAGAGGTCTTATTGTCTTGCCTTGAGGAATTAGGTTGAGTCTGTTAGACCATGTAAGTAGTGATTTTTTTTTTTTTTTCCTGAGCTAGCAGAGTGTCATGTTGTGGTATGTGACATTTTTAGGTAATGCGTTAAGTAGTTTTTCTTTTTTTTTTTTAACTTGCAGAAGTAGGTGACCTCTATTGAAGTTTTTCAGAAACCGTAAATATTTACCACTGAAATAAAAAGGTGGCTTTTTTTTAGAGAAAAATTACTAGATTCCTTGCTTAAGAAACATGCTAAATTACCATTTCATTGTAGTTTTCTTCTTTGATAAAATTCCTGTGGATACATTAAAGGATTTGCATTTATATTGAATATCGTAGCATGCAAGCAGATCAGTGAGGCTCTGTATGATGAATATCTGAACATTTCCTGAAATTCCTTTTTAAAGAAAAAGGATAATTGTATAGATATGTTTACTGCATTTACACTAGATGTAAGGTATCACATGTAATACATTTTCATGTTAATTCATTCTTATCTCTTTATAGGATATTTAATTTGTTCCTTTGAAATACCTCATTTTTAGTGCAGCTGCACTAAAAAAGATGAAGATAACCTATAATCTATATTGTTACTGTTCCTGTATTTACATGAGTTTTTTCTTTCATCTGAGTTATAATTTGTAAATAAAATTTGCCACAATTTTCACTTTGTAATCTTAATATGGAACAGTAGCATAACTATTTGCAGTACCATTCCAGCTTTTAGTTGTTTCCTTTGTTAAATGAGCATCTGCTGGAGATTTCCAGATACTCACTGTGGAATCTTCCTCTGGTGCATCCAGCTTGACGGCAGCTCAGACAAGCCAAAGAGTATACAGTCGTACAAGCAATTGAATATTTTGGATTAGAGAATTTTTCTGAAGAATGTTGTGATATGACTTAGACTGTTTTAATATAACAATAGACACTTAATCAGTTTACATATTGCTGGAGAAAACTGGATTTAAGAGATTCCAGTTGGCAGAAATCGGGCAGGAGGTTTGTGATGTGACATGCAGCTGTGAATGGCAGTTCTCAGAGCAATTGACATGTCAGACTTAGCAAATCTGCTAAAATTATTCAGTTCTCCTTTACTGTTTTGCACATTATTATAAAATCACAGAGTAGTTTGAATTGGACGGGACCTTAAAGATTATCTAGCACCAACCCCACTTGCCTCCCTGGGCAGGGACACCTCCCACCAGCTCAGATTGGCCAAAGCCCTGTCTAACTTGGCCTCAAATATCCCCAGGCATCCCGAGCATCCACAATATCTCTGGGCACCTGTTCCAGTTCCTCATCACCCTCTGAGTAAAGATTTTCTTTCTAATATCTAAACTAAATCTTCCCTCCTTCTGTTTAGAACTATTACCCATTATTCTATCACTACACTCCCTGATGAAGAGTCCCATTGCTATTTTCCCACAACAACTCCAAGCAGTCTGTCCTTCCTATTATGTAGAAATCAGCTGTGCCACCTCTCCTTCCTTGCCTCTCCCTTCTGAACAGTTCATAGCTATCCATTACAGCACAGTTGTTTTGAGTCATCCCACCTCATTTCTGTGACAGCACTTAGATTGTAGTTTTCCAGCTGAATGTTGACTTCCAGCTCCTCTAGCTTATTGCCTATGCTGGCATGCATATGTAGGGAAGTGCTTCACTCCAGCTGCTGGTCCTGCCACTTTTTGAGAGGAGGAGGCCCTAATTCCTATGTGGTATTTCTGAAGGGTTTTCTTTATTTCTAATGCGTCAACAGTCTTCACTGCTGCTCAGATCTCCATCCTCTGCCCTCACTGAACCTACTTCAGTGCTCTCCCTGTAATTCTGGCCAGCTTGCAGGCTAATTGTTTCTGGGTTGGTATGTTAATAAATGGTCTTCAAAGTTTAATAAACATAAGGAAGCTTTGCATCACACTGTTTTGTATTCATTTTTAAGATTCAGTGATAGTTTAATACTTACTGTTGAATTTAAATTAAGTCAGAGTATTACTAAAGAAATGGATGGTGTTATTTAATCTTAGTGTTTTGGTTTTCCACTTAGTGCTACAATGGTGCCAAGGCTTAGGAATTAGGTAGTTAATACTGGCACAAACTTTTATCTGCCAAATACAAGCAGTTAAGGCTTGAAAATGCTTAATGTAATTTTCTTTTATTTTAAATACGGGTTTAGAAGATTAATTAAGAAGATTAATTAATTGGTTATTTGTGACTGGTACCAAATAGATGCTTTTGCTGTGAACTAGTGGGTCCTATCTGCATAGAGTATCACTTGCGTTCTGTGTAACTTATCTTGAGTCACACTCATTGTCTCTATTCTGTCTTTCATGATAAGATTCTTTGCTGTCATTGAGGCAAATGTAAAGTATCTCTGATTAGGGCTTGCAAAAACTGTACTCCCATCCAGGGTGCACAGTGGTAATGCACTCTGTAGGTACTCCACAAACTGACCACATGCTGTATTGTAAACCATGTCGTAGAGTGCTTTTGTTGTACTGGTTTGTTTTGTTTCTGAGGTTTGAACGCTTACAAATCGCTTCTGATTTGAGAGTGCTTTCATCGTGGTTGCATTCTTGTTGCAAGATATGCAAGATATCTAATATTTCTATTATGAAATTGAAAATTATCAGTTTTCAAAATATTAACACGCAGCCTGTTCTTTTTCTCCAGGAAAGCCCAAGAGGCGAACAAGAAAGTGGTTGTAGCAGGCTGTGTTCCACAAGCCCAACCTCGTCAGGACTACCTCAAAGGCTTGAGTATTATAGGGGTATGTATCTTTCTCAATTAGAAACCAAAAATTTTCGTAAATATTTTCATATGCCAATGTCATTATAATAGACCTAGTTGACTAGCTGACTTTCTCCTCGAAAAAGCAGTAGAGACACTTAGTACCTCTGGTTGTCTGCTTTCATTGTGAAGTACTTAAGCCTCTTTGCATCCACAGTGATTTGCTCTGGTTGTGGGATGAAGGGTCAGAGGAAATGGATGCTCTTGACAGAAATGAGTTTCAGTGCCATTTGTAGCTGTAAGGGAGGTGAAAACAGCCATTGCCACATTGTTTAAAATATTACAGTTTATTCGCATAAAGAAAAAACAATACACGCTTTAGTAAAATCAGTGAAAGACAGGTAAAGTGCTTTGGGAGATGTTACACAGGCACAGCTGGGAGTTTGATGTTTTGGGGTTTTTTTCTTGCTTGTTCATTTTTTTATTTTTTCTTCATCCTTTTAAGCAGAATGACAAAAGAAAATGATGATTTTGTTTAAATTTGAGGCAATCTGAAGACTTAAACCCACCAGTGACTCAGTTGTTAGACAGTAGCTAAGTTTTGCCTTGAAAAAAAATAACCTGAGTTCTTTTGACGAAGTGCAGCTTAGTGCTTTCAGTATCCTCGAAATGAAATAATGCCATGTAATTGACTCACCTCTGTAGAATCTTCCTGAAAATCAGGGAGACAAAGCACAAACTAGAAAGGATTCTTCATTGTTTCACTGTTTGAAACTAGATGAATTTGTAAAAGGCATGTTTGAGTTGAGACACTGTCATTGGACTCAGTGTGAGAATTATAGAGTGAAGCTGTCCTGTGTTATGTTCAATTAGAGTAGATGATTGTCCATCATCTTTCATATGCTAAGAACATGGACAGGTCAGTGTGTTTCCACTTCAGTGCGATAAAATAAGGTTGGAACTAAGTTTTTAAAGGGACAGCAAAATTCCAAAGTGTTCACTTTCGTAACTACCATCACACTGAATGTTTTATCTTTTTTTAATTTCTGGCTGTGTTTTTAGGTACATTATTGCCTATAAATTAATCACTGCCCACAAGGTGTTTTTGTGACGTGTGATTGTTCTTTAGAGTGAAAGTGAAGCTTTCTACAACTGTGAAGACAGATATAAAAAAATATATCTCAGCTGGTTGGTCACGATCCTTTGGCCTAGACTGTGATTCACTCTGTCAGATGAGGAATAAATACTGTTTTACTGCAGGCAGTTATGATGCTTATATTTGCTCTGCCGGGTGTTCACAAGCAGTTGAGTCCAAGTAGTGGTTGCATCTGCAGCAGCATGTCACTGTGTGGGCAAGGTACTGCTCCCTTCCCGTGGCCTGTTCACAGCTTTGTCCATTAATTTGTGTGTGTGTGTGTGTGTGTTTTGCAGAGTTTTTTGTTGTTGCTGTTGTTTTGTTTATTTCATTTTGTGTGGGGTTATTTGTTTGTTTTCAGGAAATACTGAAGACTGAATATTTTCCTGTGGTCACTGATGTTTACTACTGACTCTACCAGGTGAATCTCAGTCTCCCTGGCAGAAACAACAGACTTCAGCTAGGTGACAGGATCCCTTATAGCCATTTTTGAGAAAGAACATATTAATTGCAGTAAATATTCTCTGATCTAATGATTTGGAGTCAACCAAGGTTAATGAGTGCAGTGTTTTCTGTTCTCACACGTGTTGATGTATCACTGCACTCAGAATCAAAATATAATTTGAGGTAAACTGTTGATTTGAATGTCAAGATACTTTCAGAGTCCAATTTTTTTTATTTAATCACCTGATAGGTGCTCTCTTCTGATGTAGTAGAAGTTGAAGTCAAGAGGCATTTTCTGGAGGAATTGGAATGCGCACTTTGGAGGATTTAATCCTCTTAAAATGGGAGCAGAAGAGCTGTCATGTGAAAGGCAGTGGCGTAACTCCCAAAAGCATCAGCACCATAACAACTGGCAATGGACAGCATGCTTCTGGTGTATGTGTGTCCTACAGCTGACTCCTTCTAAAATTATTTTTGGGTTGTATTAAGAGGTGAGGAAATGAATACCCTTTCATTTATCGTGGAGATTGCTGGGAAACCTTAAGCATTCCTCTTTTGCAATATATAGTTGGGTCTGATGCTTCCGCAGCTTCTTTCATAGTGCAGTGTGGACCAAACAGTATTTTTGTGGTGCCTTAGATGCCCATATCGCAGACTTCATTGAAAGGCAGAGCGTCTCTCAGAAAGCTTTGGATATTCATGAATTGCTTTTTCTATTAGCCACTCCACTTTTTAATAGCTGCATCCTCTAAGCAATGAGGCACTCAGGAAAGACGCTCATAAGTGACATCTGAAGATCATTTCTCTTGGTTCTATGTCTTTAGAAGGAGATTGGTTTAAATCTCTTGATCCATAAAATGCTTCTGACCTTAATTCAATGGGCATATTAAGCTGAAAAGAGTCTTTATTGTACTAAGCCTTGGACAAGGTCCTACTGTTTGTCTTCACACATGACAGTGCAGTATCTTCACATAGTATTGGTGTTTCCTTGAAAGATGGAGAGTTTCTCTAATCTGCTTGTTAGGTGCCCTGTTGCTCTTTTCTAGTTAGTATTCTTTGTTCTGAGGCTCACTGAGTTCTGTGTAGTACAGAATCGCTGGTAAACATGCAACCTCTTACTTAACTACCCCTTAATGGAATCCAGAGATTATTGGATTTTTTTTTTCCCCACTTTGTCTTCAAAAACAGTTTAAGGGTATTAAATACTGCTTCTAAGACAACTCAGATCATGCTTGAGCAATTGGAGGAATTTTCATGACCATCCTCAATCACACCACTGCCTGCACTCACAAGTCACCTAATGTGGGATTGCAGGCATAGCACATTACAGGCATGGCTTTGAGCTGTTTACATCTAGCAGTCATCTGCTGAATGTGATAATGACAGTACAAAGGAACTGGAGGACTTTCTCTGATGACAGGCAGACGTTGTGTAGGTTTGTGTAGTCTCCTAGCTAATTGCTGGGGCTCAGTCAGAGAGCTTGGGGCTTGACTCCCAGGAGTGCCAGGGAATACTGAGAGGTGAATGGTTTGGACTGTGACTGACTTGTGTTTAAGCACTGAGCTGTGGTCTGTTGCTTCAGCCTCAGCGTGGATCATCTCATGTTTTCCTTATGCCCCTCTGAGTTGGATAGATGTAATTTCTGAGCTATACTAATGCTTAACTTTGATCTCGTGAGAAAGTCTTGAATTTTTTTCCTGATCTTTGTTTCAACTGAAGCGTCATGCTTTATTTTATTCTTTGCTTTTTCTCTGGCTGGTTTCCTGCTCTGGCTACCTCTTCATCCCTTGGGCCCTACCCCTGTCTCTGTTCTATATCCAGCTCAGCCCAGGCATCTGTCTCTTCCCCTTGTACTCCTGCTCAGCTGTCTGCTCCAGTCTGTCCTTAGCTTTTTTTCTACTCAAATCCCAGTCAAGAACCATCTATAATGGACAAAAAGTCACCATGTGGATGCTTATACTAGAAAAAGATAGTGCAGTTTGCAGAGATAAATGTAGTGTACTGATGGATACTGCACCACATGGTGTGATACATCCAGCAGTAAAGTACCTTTTTGTCAGAATTGATGGTTCATATTGTTTGAACTCACTGTAAAGAAATGTTGAGGAGTGGTGTCTATGCCCTTCATGCGTCAAGGGCTTTGTCTCCATGCTTGATGGGCTTATTAATGCCTGTTGGGGACATGATTGAATCTCTGCTCAGGAAGGTTTATGGATGCTTTTGCTACCACTCACTTTTGAAGGGAGTACTCTGTAAGATCAGTGAGATGTGGTGTGATGGAAGGAATCCTACAGCACTCTGCATAGCCAAAAAAAAATTCACTACTACTACTTCGTGGTATTTCCTTTTCCTTAATTTTCCTGTTCTTTTTTTTATTATTTTTTATTTTTCAAATGTGAGTTCCCAGAACACTTTCCTTCTCTCACTCCAGTTTTACTCAGATATTTTACATGAAGTTTGGAAGCATTCACTCTTTTCATCTTCAGCACTTGAACACTTGCAATAAATTCAAGTGAAAAATGCTTAAAATGGAAAATAACATACAAGGCAGAATAAGCATCCATTCCTGGTTGCAGTTCTTATTATCTCCAAGACGAATAATTTTAATTATATATATGAACTGTCTTCCTGACAGGCACGTTGAGACTAATTTAATTTATCCAATAAAATGAAAATACAACACACTGTTTTTCCCTGTTTTTATTTAACAAGGGATTCAGGGCTATGCGAAAATTCCCCAGATGTATAATACAGAATGTAATTATGGAGGTGGTTCAGGTTTTGAACCATTGAGATTTCTTTTGTTTTACAGTGATTACGAACTTAAACAGCTTAGGATCAAGATGAGGCAATAATATTTTAGGCAACATGTTTGGCAGAGACTGTTATGTCTGTGCTTATAATTGCAAATGTATACTCTTCTGCTTTTAAGTTGCTCTTTTAAAATTAAAAAAAAAAAGATTTTTTTTTAAGCTGTTGTTAGGGTGTTTGGAAAATGGATGTGAAATAGAGATGATTGTGCAGCCATTTGTTTACAGAAAATGACAGACAGTGCTTTAAGGACACAGAGACATACTGACTTTGATGCAAGCTATCCAAGTTTCAAGGAACTTTGTTGAAGACCAGATTTTGCTCTTGAAGCCTGTGCAAGTTGTACTTTTGTGCTTGTTTTTCAAACAAATAAAATAAAAATCTCCAAGGAAATGAGTACAAAAGTCACACTAAATTAATTTCATTATTATGCAGCTGAGAAAAACAGTATTTTGAAGTCAGTATGCAGAAGAGATTCTGAACTAATTTAGATGTATGAAGTAGGGCTTTCTGCATGTTCTTTTCCTGTATTATATGTAAACTTAAATACATATATCTAGAAATATTGCATAAAATATGTAAGCTATACAGAATATGTAGAATACTTTGGTTGAAAGTTATAGGAAAAAATCTCAGCTTTTAGAATTCGAGTGTTTAATCTTGCAGTGTTAATACTGTATCTTTCTACTTAACATACCAGTATAGTATATAGATCATCAACTTTATAGATTACCTAATAAGAAATAATTAACTATTATGGGTGAATTTAGGCAGGTATAACACTAAAATGTAGGTTTGTTGTCTTTGTTAGGGATGCTCTGTTGTGTTTGTGAAATGTTACTCTTTCTTATGAAGAACATCGAAGCTTTTCCTCCATTTCTGTACACTGCTCTTCTCTAAACCATGAGAACATTTTTAGTTTCTTCTCGTGTTCCTCTGTCTTTCCTCTGCAATACTTCTATGTAATTTTTCTCTCCTGCCTCAAAGTATCCTCAGCTTCTTGCAATGTTCTTTCCCTTCTACTCTTCTGGTCTTGAGGCTGGTGGAGCCACCAGAGTGCTGGCTGCCCAAGTGACTGTGGCCTTGTAGTGGCCAGTTGGATCCCAAGCAGTAGTTAAGGGTTGAAGGTCTCTCTTACCAAGAGCCCACAGATTACCTCCTTTCTGTCCTTTTGGTGGTTTTGGCCAAGTTCATGTGTTGCTACTTTTGAGAACCGAAATCGGTCTAAGTCAGATGGTGAGTTTTAAAGTTTCTTTAGTGCTCTGACAGAAGGACAAAAAAATGTAGCCTTAAAGTTTGCTTCCACTTAATCCAGAGGATCACATTTTTGAAGGAAGAGCTTTGTAAAGAAAGTCCAATTGCTCACTACTTAGCTGTTGACCTTCTGACTTCTTTTAGGTTCAGCAGATAGATCGTGTAGTAGAAGTTGTGGAGGAAACTATTAAAGGTAAGCACTACACTTCAAATATTTGCAGCTGGTCTGTAAGATGCTAGCAGAAATGCTGATTTGTTCTTTACCAAACTAATCTTTGCTTTCTGTTCTAGCTAAATGGACAGTGATGTACTTTTAGCCATGTGTGCTTAGTAGTAATGTTGGACATTTTCTGGTAGGAGCTCAGTGGCCTGTTCAATTCATAAGTAAATAGTCCTGAGGAGACTTTAGGAACCCATTTAAGTTTCATCAGTGTAGGTGGATGTAGCGATTGCTTAAAGTTTCCGTTCCATCTTAATTCAGTGCTCTATCTCCAGTTTCCGATGTTTGGTCCTCTCCTGTTTATTTGTTTCAGATGTTTTGGCTCACTTGCTTGAGCTTTCCTCAGCAGGACAGATAAATTATCCACTAGTTTAATGTTCTTTTGTAACTGTATTCCTTGTACTCTCTGGCTGCCTTAATGTGTGTGTACATACAGTGCTTTGCAGTGAAGGGGGGCAAAGTCAACATTGTTTTCTGAAGTCTGACTAGTAAACATTTGCTATTAAATAAATACATTTGTCTGGATCTTTCTGGGTTACCTAAGTTTGTCTCTGCTACTTATCAGGCCATAAAAATTACTGTTCCTTGAAGCTTTAGATTACAGGCTTTAGTTTAATTGGCTGTACTTTGAATATAAACAAGTGTCTGGTCTACAAAATGTTGCCTCGAAACTCTAATGCAGGAGTATGTTGCTTCGCAGTACAACATGAAATGTAAAAAACAGTGTAAAAAAGCTTGAAGTAGAGAAAAAAAAAGTTTATGTTAAGAAATGATACTGTGTTGTAAGGCTTCTAGTAAGATTTTTGTGGCACCTTGAATGCTTTCAGAAATGAAACGTGAACTCTTTATGTACTTCAAACTGAAATCCTTGCAGTTCTTTCTTTCCTTCTGGCATCTAATTTATTTTTCGCACAGCTTATTGTGGAAGAGCCATATTCAGTGTATTCATACAAAATGTGCACAACTGTTCCCAGAAGCATCATGGTGAACTTCACAATGTGCTAGGAATAATTTGTGGTATTTATAACAGCACAGTATTTCAGATCCCTGTCTTATTTTCCTGAATTGTATTTATTCTTATGGGATTCAAAAGATAACCCGGGTCAGTATGTCCTCCCTTCACAAAAATGTGCTTTGTAATATTTATACAGATTCAGAACATTACTTTTTTTTTTTTATAACATAGTTGCTCAGGTTATTATGGTTGAATATTTTACAACTAGAAGGAAGATGATTAATCTAGAAGCAAATGTAATAATTATGTTTTTCACTGAATAGAGTTTAAGGTTTCCTTTTAGATATCGATGAAACCCTGGAAAATAACATAGCAAAAAATTTTTAATGGACACACAAGCTTTAAATTAAACTGTAGTTTTTTGGTAACTTATGTTCTTTTCTAGCTTAGTGTAACTGATCTGAATAAAAAGGAACAAGTTGGCTGCTGAATTCCATGCATGGTGCCAATTCCTTCAGGGATCTCTCAGAAGACAATGGAACAGAGGATTTTTGAAAAAAAGTGAAATAAAATAATAAATAAGAACAAAACCAAAATTTCTATTTTACAGGGAGGTGGCAAATTGACAGTAGTCATAAGGCACGATAAAGCTCTGCTTTTTCAAAGGCCTACTATTAAAACTAGAAGCTTTTACTTCTTTTGTTTTATTTATTTATTTATTTATTGTGAGTGTTCATTTCAATTTGTTTAAAGGTAATCTATAAAATTGTGGAATTGGAAATCTCCTTCCACGAATAAAGAATTTGAAGCCGTCCCCATGTATTATTAAATGATTATAACTGGGAACTTTCATTATCTAAGTAAAGTAAAATACAGCAGTTAACAAGGCTGTTAAGAATGCTTTATACTGTAAAATAGATCCATGGTATGAGTTTACATATATATATGTCAAACCAAATGAAATGTGGCCCTCTGCCTTTTAAAGTCTGTGACATTAGTAACAACTTCTGAGGCCCAGGTTATCTTGAGGAGGAAGAGGGGACAGTAGATTAAATATAAATTTTGACTTGAGGGACAGGATACACTAGCAGGTTTTCAGTTGGATTTTTGTCCAATTTATATGCTACAATTTCTTTCACCTATCTTTTTGTAAGAATATCAGTGAGTTATGTAGGTGGTTTACTCTTGCAGCTTGGCTTTAAAATATTTTAACTAACTATTTTAAACTGAATAAATTTAAACTGCATGGCATCTGCACTCTGCAGGGCAGCTGTCCCTGTAGATCAGTGTGCCTACATGAGTTGTCTGGATATTCTGTCTAGATTTCTTGTTAATCTTCATTTTTAAGGTTGGGTTTTCCTTAGGTTCCCATTTTTTAAGGGCTATTGTAAATTTTTTGTTCTCGCTTAAATTTTGAAATGCACGATTTACAAAAAAGAGAAACTTAAAAAAAAATGTATATAAAACCAAAACCAAACCTATTTCCCTTCTACTGTTGTTTTTTTCTTTCTTTCTTTGTTTTTTTTATTTTTGTGATAATTATTTTCTTTCTCATTTTCAAAGAAAATGTCTACCCTATTGGATTTAGTTGACAGCTTACTGTATTGCTCCCCCAAAATTACTTTTCTGAAATTATTCAAATCACTTTCTATGAAAAGAGCATTAACTCTTTAACTCTTAATGCACTACAGGATGTTATGATGTGGAATACCGATACCAAAAATCATAAAACCATGACACCATTTTTCTTCTAGTTTTATTTCTCAGCCTTAAATTCATACTCAGAAAACCCTCTTAATAATAGTATCATTGTGCTGATTGAAGAGATGAATTCAAGTAGATCTTCATGGTAGTATTTACTTTATCTGTCTGGAAATAACATAATTACTGGTTCCCAACTCTCCTCTTATTCATGAACGCATTTATGTGACTTTACCTTTTTGTCGTTATTCATTAGAAAATAGAAAAGGAGGATGCTCGTGTTTCTTTTAGCTGCTAGAGTTATAAGGGACAGAATTCTTAAGAAGTGCTGTGATGCTTCATATTTGTATCATCATGAGTTTTATAACAAGTTCAATTAAACTTTTAAATTCTCTGATTATCAGGTAAATTTTGTAATTTCCGAATGTGATCTTCTGAAAGAAGTATGCAGTATTTACACACAGATCATACCTGGTTTATACTTTGTCCTAAGATGTATTTTAACTAAAGTTGTCTTCAGGTACTTTTTTTATGGCTTATATTGCCCAAATCTGAAACCTCTATTCTTCCTACTAAGGAAAATCCTAGATTTCAGGGAACAAAATGAATGAACTTGATCTCAGCCTTAGAATTAAATTTCTCAAAATGCTATCTACAAAATTATGTCTGGAGCGAGTCAGCCTTCCTGTTTCATCATGCAGTGCTATTATTAAACAGTTTAGTGAAGCTTGCTTTATCTGCAAATTACCCCAATCTTAAGACTGAATTGCAGCTATTTGACATCACTGAGGCATGCTATTTCTACTCACATGTTTAGTTTCCTGGTAACATGTAATGACGACACAGTACATTAGGAAAGTGCTACTAAGCAGTTGCAGTGTCTGACGTAGGAGAAAACTTGACTGCATTTGATGTATGCTCCATTATGAAGTAAGACTTCTGTACAAAATTACAAAGCTGTTTAAGATATTTGGGAGAAACTTTAAAGTCTTAATGTAGAATATTTTTTCTTGGTTTTAAATGTAGGCCCTCATGGATTTGAAGTTTTTCCCACCTTCCATTTAGACACAGTAGCTATTAAAGCTCATGTTGAAGCTGGGAGGGGGGAACATGGAGCTGGAGCATTTGTATACAATCTGCTTTTAGCTTAGGCCTTAGGGAGATGTGGGGCACAGGTTGAATTGAGTTTAGTCTGTATTGTGTCTGTGTAACGTTTTCACAAAACAGAGTTTTACAATGGGTCATTAGATTTGGTTGTTAAAAACAGCCAAAGGAAATTACTTCAGACTTGAACCTTCTATACTTCGTATAACCTTTCTTGATTTCAGTCACGTTAACCTGTCTGGTGAAGTTGCCCATCCATTCCCAGTTTAAACATTAACCAGTATTTACTGTCTAATAATTTGCCCTCATATACTTAGTAATTATATTAGTTGTGTCAGTCTTCAAAAATGAGGAGGTGAATGGTACCTGTCATATATATAGACTACATTGCATACCTTGTGTTTGTGTATGTATAGTATGTATATGAATGCCAACATTTTAAGTAGTATTTTTATGTGCTGCTTGTTTTCATTATAATCCACTGATAACAAAATAAAATACTGCCTCCTCAATTTCTGTGACTGTAGGAAGAATTGCTTTTACTTAAGAAGTTGATGATGAGCCAAATGAGGAATGAAAGCTCTAGGCATCAAGAGTTATTTTCTGAGGAAAAATATTATTTGTCTCCTGGTCAGGAAACTGACTAGTCTGTGCCTAATTGCTGTTCGAGGAGGGTCAGAGGGAGGGTAATGGCCTCACTGAGTCTGCATTTCTGTAATCCTTTGAAAGCACATAGGAAAGAGGGATGTTTTTGGATGGGTTGTTTTATTTATTTCACTTTGTGGTGAGTTGACCTTTGCTAGCTGCCATACCCCCACCTGGTCTCCTTCTTACTCCCCCTTATCAGCAGACCAAGGGAGAAATTAAGAAGGAAAAGCTCATGGGTCATGATAAGGGCAAGGAGATCACATACCAATTGCCATCAAGGGCAAACTAGAGTTGGGGAAAATTAATTTACTGATGATTGAAAATAGAGTACGGTATTGAGAAATACGGACAAAGTTAAAAATAGCTTTCCCTCTGCCCCTGCTTCTTCCAGGTATCAACTTCTCTACGTTCACAGCTCCTCTTCTGCCTCTTTAACAGAGGGATGGGGGGAATGGGAACAGGGTCTACAGTCAGTCCTTGACAGCTTTTCTCTTCCATTTGCTCCTCACGTTCCTCCCCTGCTGCACTCTGGAGTCCCTCCCACAGACACTGTTTTTTCAGTAACTTACCCAGTGTGGATCTTCTCCACAGGGTGCTGTTTTTCAGACTGCTCCAACATGGGTACCTCGTGGGCCAGCAGTTCCTGCCAGAAAACCTGGCGTTGCATGGGCTTCTCTCCACAGACTGCAGCTTTCTTTAGGGTATACCTTTCTGCTCTGATGTCCTCTACAGGCTGTAGGGAACTTTTGCTCCATACCTGAAACAACTCCTGCACTCCTTCTGCCCTGACCTTGGTGGCTGTAGGGCTGTTTCTCTTATTTATTCCCACACTCTTCTCTGTGCGATGATTTTTACCCTTTCCAAACTGTGCTTTTCCAGAGGTACCCTGGTTTGGATGGCATGCTCAACTGTGTCCTGAGGTGGGCCTGTTGGAGCTGACAGCAACTATCTGTGAATGGCACTGGACAGCACCATGTCTCTTCTCAAGAAGGCTTTCACGTAGCTCACTTTGCCAGTGCCTGGGCATCTGCACCCGGTACACACTGTTACATTAGGGTCACTATCTCTAGGTAGTAGAGCTGCTTTTTAAACTGAGATTAATGAAAAATGACGATACAAGCTGCAAAAATTTTGCAAGAGGTGTAAGGCACATTTAAATCAGGTTTCCCGCAGACAGTACCTAGAATCGTAGCTTGAAGATACAGTGCTGAAATGACAATGGTTTAAAGGATTCAAAATCACCAATTTGTGTCCGTTAATAGTTGGGGTTAACAACATAATAAGGTAAAAGTCTTTATCTCTTTCTTGTTGTCTGTGGATTAGTAATTTTGAAGCTCGTCCTATATAAACCCAAGTAATTATTGTTTTGTTTTGTTTTTCAATTAAAATGTAAGTAATCAGCCTTATGTGTGGGAAGAGTGTCATTACCTATATGAGTAGCATTTTTTCTTCTTTTAATTTGAGTATTTCTTTAACAGTGAACACTGACTGAAGAAGAACCTCACCTCAATTATCTTAACCTCATGATTTTTTAATGAGGGTGTCTTCACTCAGCTGAATGCTTCACAAGAGCATTGGTTTGAATTTTGATTTCATGTTTCTGACTGCCTAGGACAAGTATGGCATATGAGAAATTCAGCCTCCATGAGAAGAATTCAAAGTATTATGATTAACTGTGGCAGCATCAGTTCAGAGAGCTTAGTTTTATAGAGTGTAATTTAAAGAGACAGAGCACAATGAGAGATCTTAAGAAATTGTGGAGAAAATTCTGCAAGGACACATGTGAATTGCTTTTGTAAAACATCCGTGGTCAGGGAACTCTGCATTTACTGCTTAGGCAGTAGGTTTCCCTTTCTATCACTTAGATGATTGTTGGTTTTTTGTTTTGGTTTGGTTTTTTTTTTTGCCATTTCTGCTGTGTCTGTTCAAATGCTCCTGGGCATACGGTGATGATTAAGTGTATGAGATGATCCAGAATTCTATGTGGGTTTCGTAATTATTTTTTAATTTAGTTGTTTTTGAAAAACTGTTGTGACTATCTGTGTGATGAATATCACTTTCCTTTTGGACATTTCACAGAAACTGAGGGGGAGGTGAATAGTGATTCAGGAAAAGAAAAGTGACAGAGACGGGGGAACAGATTTGAAAATCCTAGTAGCAAAATCTTGTGTTTTTGTTTTTGTTTTTTTTTCATGAGCCTGCGATGCACATGGGAGCGATAACTTTTCTTCCACACCCATGTACGCTCTTTTTCAGACTTTAATCAATGGTGCTCTGAAAACACTTGTGTTTTTCTATGGTATTTACATTGGTTAGACTCAGCTCTGTTGGCTGACAAAGCTGAGCTCATGGTTAGCTCTGTTCAGATCTGCTGGAGAATCCTTCTGGCTGGTGAGGAGCTGCATGTTTAAATCAGTGTAATTTAAATATCTAGAGAAAGGTTCCAAATTGATGGCAAAGGAGTAGATGTGAAACTAAAAGCTTGCTTTTGCATACAGTGATAGGTTCATCTCAGCATGTCGCTCTAAGTCGTGTTTTGTTCTGTTAAACCTGCAACTTCTCAAAAATTACTTACTTGAATTCTTGCATCTCGCTCTGACAATTTGCCCTTCAGTATTTCCTTTCCTCAGAACACAGCCTATTTCATCTGTTTCATTTTTTATTCTTTGCAAGTTTCTATCTCGAATCTCCTGAGGTTTTGAGCAGCATTCTTGATCCTGATCAAATGCACTCCCTCAGAAAGGTGAGGATAGATGGTCAAGGGAGCTCTTCCTGTAGCTGATTCTTAAAATTGTCCCTCTGCGCTGTTGGAAGCTGCAGCTAGTGTTTTGAGTTCATAGCAGATTTAACATTTAATTGCTTCTTTAGAAAGCCAGTAACATCACATGATGTCAGAATAGAGTGGAGCTATTGAATCTTGAAAAAATAGTGCCTTAATAGTGCATTGCAGACTCTGTTGCTTTGAAAAAAAATGCACTGTGTATATGAGGAAAATTGTTCTCTTCAGTAAATATGATATTATGAAATTATGATATATGTGTATAATTTCATTCTATAACATTTCTATGCAAGCATTAATTTTTTGTTGGTAGTTATCTTCTTTCCAGTTTTACTTATTACACTACCATTTTAGTGCTCACAGGTATTGCTATGAGTGAATGAAACATTTCAGGAATACCAATAAAGATCTATTTTATGTATAAAAGAGAGAAAGCTATCTGGGGTTTCTAGCAATTCGGGCCATTTGGAGAGGTTCTTAAAAAGTTTGTGAACTGCTGTACTCTATTTAATATATTGTTCTAAAAATTAAATTTTTAATAGCTCATCTTCACCCATTGTGGCACTCTTATTCTGGAGTCTTCTGAAGCGGAATTGCTATAATATCCTAAATCCAAGAGCAGGTCTTAGTAAACACACATATTTCAGGTTAATATCATGTGTGCCACATGCTTAATAGTATCTGCAGCTTTCTTTGAGTCTCTGTAGTGTGATAATCCCATTCAGCATTAGGCTGAATTATTCCCTGACTTGTAAGGGGACCCAGTTTTTGCATGCACCCGTTGAAGAAGGATCTTAACATGCACAGCATTCCCATTAATGCTGATCTAAAAAAGGAGTAATTGTAGATATAAATAGTAATTGTAATCTGTAGTTCCTGGGCCAGAGGTAGAGCATATATATTCCAGCTGGGTTTGTTTTTCCTTTCAGTCTGTTACCTGCATTTACTAGAGGCAGAAAATCCCATGGATAACACTCAAGAATATCATAACTACATAATTAATGCTAGCGTGGATGAGTTTGGGTGGGAGTATTAGCACAGTTAAGTCCTAAGTCAGTGACTGTCATTGTCATTTTTGCACTTGTCTGGCAGTGTGTGATTGTCCTGGAGAGCTCAAGGATTCCTTTGCATTTGGTCATGTCTGTTGTAGAACAGCTTGTTTTTGCTTCAGGCACAAGTGGGTTGATTCCCCAGAGGTAAACCAGGTCTCGAGTCTAACTCAGCTCACCAAGTATGTGTTTAAAGCAACTCCAAATGTAGAACTGATCTCAAGTATCAGCAGCAGTCATGGGTAGCTGTACAGCGTATAGGCAATTTGAGTTGCACCCCTGTGTCTCAGATGCTATTTTTGTTAGTCCTCCGCAAAGATCTAAAGTAACCTTTCTCTGCATAGTAGTTGCAAAGTTAGAACGACATGACTGCAAATGGAAGTTACTTGAGTTTGATATTTAAGTTTTGTAATGGCTCCTGATTTCTCTCTTCTTCCTTTGCGTTATTTATTTGATCTTATTAGGCTCCCTTCTCTTTAAGGTTCTCTTTTTGCTACTTTCATTTACATTTTCTAATTCTTTTTATATTTACATGATCCTTCCATCTTTCAGTCTTTATTGCAGCTTTGGTTCTTCCCTACACTTCAGCTTTCTTTGAGCAAACTTGCTACTTTGCTTTCCCTTCAAGTTTCTCTGGCTTAGATACAGTGCTCCTGTGTGCATTTTTCCAGTGCTGGCATTAAGGAGAGGAAGCTCTGCATTCATTAAGAATGGAATAATGGTGGAAGGAAATGTGTGCAAAAGTACATGGAATAGTACTTAGGCCTTTTTCCCTGAAGATGCTGGAGAAGATCAAACAGGTTGGTGAGAGACAGCTGGGAGGTATGGAATTGTACCTCAGCAGCCTTGTTGTGAGGAAAATAAGTGTCTTTCAGGAAATGGTGAATAACCTCTACATGTGATCTTGTAACTGGGAAAGGGAAAGAATGGGTAACAACAAACTGAAAACAATAGAAATTGTTGCTGCCAAGGCTGGAGCTTCCTGCATCTTTGAAGATTTTCTTTAAACTCACGTTCTTGAGCTCCTTCAGATATTTGCACCTGACGTTGAAGGCAACAGCTAAGAAATTGTGCTCTGTATCAGGTTGGAAGCTGTTCCAGTGGCACACTGCAGATACAGTGGAGTGTGCAGAATGGAGGAAGGACTGTTGCTTTATGCCCTATTCTGCCTGTCAGGCAGGCAGTATTTCTTGGCAGCTACTGAGGGGTGCCAGTCTGTGGGCTAAATGGAGCTGGCTATTTTTGAAGTACAGTATGTCTATTAAGATTTGGAAGGAAATTTCAAGACTGATAAACAGTTGTTAAGGTTAACTAAAATGACTAAACCACACCACTTCCCTCTAACATATCCTTGTATCAAGCTGGCAAAATACACTCCAGTAGCCTGATGTTCAGAGCATATTCAGTGACATTATTGTACTTGTGGAGCACATACCATCTACAAATTAATGCTACCTACATACAAACACTTTTATATTATGGTACTTTCTTTGTAATCTTTTTATCAAGTGAAAATAAATGCCTTGAAACCACTTCTGTTCTGCACAGTGGTTTATCAAACCGACACATGTAAAAGTCTTTATTTAATCTAACAATAGGATTTAATACCCTGATTAATTCATTCCAACCTCATCTTTGGTGGGAACAACGCCAGGAAATGTGAATTGTGTTCATTGACTTACAAGTCATACATATAAAAATGAGTTTGGTTTTCAAACGAGCTCTTAAAATAAGAGGGCTCTAATTCATTTTGAATTGTTTCTACCTTGATTTCATTTATGGTTTTACAGTGAATGATTCTGCTCTGTGAGCTTCTTGACTGGACTTGGTCAGTGTGATTTTATTAGTGTTATCTTCATGAATTATCTTGTGATTATCTTCTGTGAAACATAACTTGAATCTCCAGTTAAACTGTACAGTTTTTTAAATATAACTGTATTTGCTAGTACACTGTGTGAAATTGGAGAAGTTATTCTTTTGTCAGGAGAGGCTTGTAGCACTGTAATGTTTTGTCTGGTCCATGAACAGATCTAGACTGGGTGACCTGACTAGATCTGTTCCACAGCATCGCAGGGTGATAGAGGTTGGAAGAGACCTCTGGAGGCCTTTTGGTCCAATTCCCTGCTGAGTCAGGGATGTCCAGAGGTCGTAACTCAGAACTGTGTCCAGACAGCTTTTGCATATCTCCAGGGAAGGAGATACTTCACAACCAATCTGGGCAGCCTGTCCAAGTGATCAGTTTGTCATGAAGCAGTATTTCAAAGTTTTTCAGAAAGACAACAAAACAACAGTGGCTTGTTTAATATCTGAGATAGAGCACTCGTGGTTATGGGAATTGAATTGTGATTAACTCAGTTTTCAAAAATGGTTTTCTTCTAAACATTAAAGAAAAAGAAATAACCTGCTTTGTTTAGTTAACTTGTTGGGCAACCTGTTAGGTCACAGAGAAGGAAACCTTGATTACAGATCATTCTAAATTTTGAAACGAGGTAATGAATGAGATTTGAAATTGCTGCTTTTTCTGTTATGCTTGATGTTTGTGTGGGATTAATGCTGCTCAGACCATTAAATATATATATATATATATATATATTGTTTAGCCTTTTCTTGTCTTGCCTCATTCTGAATTTTGAAAGATTTATTATTATGGTTATTATTTAAGTTTTCTTGAAATATGTATGGGGGAAAAGATCTACAGCATTTGAAAAAGTTGGACTGAGAGTTTATCAAGTTACACTTTGTTAATAGCAATAATGTTGCAAACTGATGCTTTAGTGATTATTTACAATGAAACAAAATAGTTCTTGTATAGAGTATGGAAAAGGAATTTAAGGTCACAAATACTGTAATAGGAGTATTTTTCATTTAATTTATAATTGTGTCTGCAATACGAATTACTGTGGCTTGGTTGTGCTATTCCTGTTGTGTATGGAGTGAAAAGTACAGGGATATGTAAACAACACACATCTTCTGCAGCCTCATATTAACATGAAATTTAGTGTCATTCAGTAGGAATAGGAGAAAAAATGTAGCCATATGTCGTCTAAAAGTAAACTATTGTATTTAATTTTGATTCTCAGGGTGTGTAGACACACTGAGCTGATACACTTGGTTGGGATGGTTTTTTTGCCACTTCCGAGCTAGCAAGGGGGGATGAAGTGATGATCATAGAATTTGATAGGTTGGAAAAAACCTTCGAGATCAGTTCCAACCACCAACCTCATCTGTTCAGGCTTATCATTAAACAAAGTCCCTTAATGCCTCTTGTAGTACAGGGTTGTGACCCATTCAATGGATCACGCAGGAGACGATAACTTAGGTGGAGTTTCTTTCCACTTTTAAGAGAGGCTGGGTGTTACTCACCCTAGTGAGTTATGTTTTACTTGGAAACATCTGGAGACTTTTTTCTGATGCTTCTGGTCACTTGTCTAGCATTTAAAAGGCAGAGACAACAAGATTTTCTAGACTACTGCATTGTTTTGAGTTTTATTCTGCCTGTTTTCCTGAGAAAATGGGGATTATAAAGTTGTGCCTCCTGAATAGGTCTGTCATTATCTCAATTTCTCTCTCTCTGTAGTACCTTTTAGTCCTTTAACACATATGAAACAAATCTGAAGTAAGTTGTGTAGCCTTTTTTTCCAGAACTTCCATGAAAAAGATTATCTTTGATTAATTCTTCCAGTATGAGAAAAGCAGAACATGAGCTAATTTCTTAGTTGACAGCAATAATTCATGTTGCTCTTCATTGTGAGAAGATCAAGCTACACTGATTCTTGTGAGATATCACTTGTTGGAGAGGGAAAGTTTTTAAAATTCAGAATGATGGTTGGACTCTAATTATAAATGTATGAATTTTAAATTTGGGGTGATTATTACTTTTAAGCCTGAATATTTGAGAACGATGCAAATTATTCCATTATAATTTCAGCCATAAATCCACATGAAGTTTTAACATGGTAAAGCAATTGAATATTTAAAACTGAGTAAGCTGCTTTGTTCCAAATAAACTGTACTATTAAAAAAATACAAAAAGGAATGTTCTCTGCTTCTAGTTCAGTTTTTGTGTCTATGGTAATGCAATCACTTTTGTTATACAAGTAAATAAAATGGTGTCATGCTTGTGACTCCTTAATGAAGCATTAGATTGGAAAATAACCAATTATATTATGAGACAGTGATTTTGCTATTATTGTCATGAAAAGGTAGAAATGAATAATTTAGCAAATGTTAATAGCATGAGTAAGATATTCTAAGTTCACAGCAGAGTGTAATGAAATTTTTCTCCAACACATTTGCAAAAATAATACCCTTTCAATTACTATTACTGATGTCTCCTTTTAGTATTAACCATTGCAATCTTAAGGTAGTTCTGCTCATTTCTTCATTAAATCAAATTTTGTTTAAGAGTTTTCTATGTATCTTGAGAAGTATGAGAGAAACTACCAAAAGTAGTTGCTTGTCTTCCAGCTGTTGTTGTGACGTCAAGGAAGAAAATTCACAGCATGAATGTCACATTACTCATAAATAACATTTATGATGTCTCCTTAAAATGAGAGTAGTGCAGAAAGACTTTAACTGATGGATGAATTAGCTTCGTAGACGGCTAGTGTAAGATAGCAGATTTGGTTGTGCATGGTTTTCAAATGGTCTGAGTCTTAGCTTACTGTACTGGATATATTTCAGCTAGTACTTCAAACATGCTTTCTGTTTCATCTGCCTTCCTTGCCTGCCCATTTTAGGGTAGTTTTTCCTTTTCCTAAGTAGTATGTGGAGAATATTTTACGTATTGTAGATGTAGTTTCATGTATTATCCAAGAGTTTTTCAACTTATTAAAGGATAGATTATTTTTCCCTTTCCTCATCTCCAAGTAGTAAGTTACTTTCCACCTTTTGTCATTCATTTGGAATAGTTTCCTTTGCTGTCTGTTATCACAGAATCATATAGGTCAGAAGAGACCTCTAGACATAATCTCTCATCCAACCACCTAGCTAAAGCAGGTTCCCTAGAATAGAATAGGTTGTGCAGAAAAGCATCCAGCTGGGTTTTGAATATCTCCAAAGGAGCAGACTCCACAGCCTCTCTGGGCAGCTTGTTCCAGGACTCTCTCACCCTCGAAGTAAAAAAATTTCCAGTTTATGCCCATTGCTCTTTGTTGTTGGGAACAAGATATTGAACAAAACCAAACTCAGTACAAATCCATGGGGAACACCTCTAGCTATGGGCTTCCAACTAGACTCTGCAGCACTGATCACGACCCTCTGAGCTGTGCCAGTCAGACAATTATCAATCCCTCTCACTGTCCACTTCCCTAACTTCCTAAGCTTACACCTGAGAATGATATGAGAGACAGTGTCAAAAGCCTTGCTAAAGTCAAGGTAGTCAACATCCAATGCTCTCTCCTTACCTACCCAGCTGGTCATGATGTCAGAGAAGGCTATCAGTCAGATCAAGCACAGTTCCTTAGTGGAACTGTGTCGATGACTCCTGATAACAATCCAGAATAAGTCGTTCCATCACCTTTCCAGGGACCAGATCCTGCTTGACCATGGGGAAGTCTTCCTTTCTCATGACTTTCTCTTTTTCTTGTAGGGTCTGATATTCCAGAGGGCCAGTCTTAGCAGTAAAGACTGAAGCAAGGAAGTTGTTCATAACTCCTCCTTTTCTGTGTCCTCTGTAACCAGGGCAGCCACCTCATTCATCTGCAGGCCTACATTTTCCCTGCTCTTCCTTTTGCTTTCAGTGTATTTAAAGAAACCTTGCTCGTTGTCCTTGACCACCCTCACTATATTTAATTCCAAGTGGGGTCATCTCTGTTATATTCTAGGGCAGCAAGAGTAGGATTATCCCTTTTACTTCTGCTTCAGTTCATCACTTGCAGCCTTTTCCAGATAGGGGCACTAATGCGCTATGTTTGTTGTCTAACAGAGTCTTAGCACAGCTGCTCTAAGCTGTCTGCATAGTCAACTGGCAACAGAACCTTTTATATGTCCTGTAGGAAACAAAATTTATAGGGCAAGAGTAGGGCTATTAGGGCAATGTGTTGCAGAAAAAGAACAGAGAGGTTAAGGGGAATATGGTCTGGATAGCAAAGAAATTGAAAATTTCTCTCAGGTACTTATGCAGTAGAGTAAAATAAACAAACAATAAACGCTTTCTTGCAGTGCTCTCTGGCTCAAAATTGATGTTGGTTATAACCAGTCTGACTTACAGAGCTGGAGTGGGGAAGTCAATGCTGACTGTAAATGTCTCTTGTCAGTTTAGCCATTAATATGTTCGTAGGATATACATCAGTACTTTTCCTCTGACTTACGTAGTTGGGCAATATAAGAAGCTTTAAAAATGTTTATGTTATTACATACTACTTTTGGTTTGCATAAAATATGGGAAAAATATTTTAATCCTGCCGTACTAGTCATTTATCACTGTGTTGATATTTGCTAGAGAATCTGAAAACGAAACTGCGTAGATTATTTTAATTGAATAAAACAGAAATGCAAGTATGAAAAGATAATTAGATGAAATAATTTCTTCCATTTTAACATGATTTATTTTATCTGTCAGTACTTTTTAAATTCTTTAGCTGATGGAAATAAATTATTACATCTCATTCTTATTTTCTGTCTTTGAAGTATAAACACTACTTGTGATGAAGAGCAAATCAAAACAAATATGTACTTTGTACTGACTGCATTTTTGTGCTTCATTTGAAGGTCACTCTGTGAGACTGCTTGGTCAGAAGAAGGATAATGGAAAACGTTTGGGGGGAGCACGACTGGATTTGCCAAAGATAAGGAAGAATCCACTTATAGAAATAATTTCCATCAATACAGGGTAAGAGTCTTCCAAACATGAAGCATTTAGTTCTGCTGAGGAATTCAATTTATACCTTTCTGTAGGCCTAGTGTATAACTTCTGAGTTACGCAGGAGAGGAAGAATGATTACTTTTGAATTGCAAATGATTTAAAATGTCCTTCTTTCTGGAAGGTAAATCTCCACTTAATTAGGTGCACAACTTCTGCTGTTCCAGGACTGCATACAATCATGTAGTCCTCTTTCTTCATCTAAACATTAGTCAGAAGTAAAATTCCGAGGAAAACTGGAGAAGAAAAATTATTATGAGATTTTCTCCTCAGCTCTTTTGCATTATAAGACAGTTCTGGAATATCGTTGATTAAGATCTGTAAACAGCTGATTGTCAGCTCAGCTATACAAATGGCTATAATAGTCATCTGTATTTGTTTCTAGCCCCTCTGATACATTTCTAAGAATTTTCATGCTCATGTTTAAAACTTTGCTTTGTTTGAAAAAAGCTAGTCTCTGTCCATCTGGCGACTCTGGATGTCTATTTTTTTCCACGTTTATGAGTGTTTTTCTGCTTTGTGGAATTCCATCTGCAATCTCTCTTCCCTTGATGCTTTTCTGTTCTTCACTCAGTTATCTACCATTTGGTCAGTTTCCTAAAAATACAGACGAAAGCTCCTCACACAAGTCTTCTCTGATTTTTCCCATCTTCTTCAACTTATGTAGTAATTTCCCAGCTGATTAATATGAAACGTGGTATTCTAGGCATCCTAGGTCAGTGAGAACTTACAGCCTAGAGGAAGAAAAGCATGAAATGTATTAGCTCTGTTTTCACTTCAGTCTAGCACTTTCATAAACATTTTGTAAAGCAGTTTAGCTACTGTCCTCTTTCTCTTGTTTCCTTTTCTTTGAACAATCATTCCTTCATAGTTCAATGTATATGCTAGTGTGCTATTTAGAGCAGAATATCAGTTTAAGAATTAAGTGTGGTTATTTTTAGTTCCTCTGACCATAAATATAGAGATGACTTTTTCTTTCATGTTCAATTGTAATACTGCATATGAGATTTTCTGGTACAGTCATTTTAAGTGTTCAGAATTTTTCTTTTCATATCGTCTTTCCTGTAGACAACTTCACTGTGCGTGTGTGTTGAAAATCCTTTTCATGATTAAAGCAAAATATTCTTTCACATTTGGTTATGCCTAAGTTTCAAATGTTAAAATATTTCTTTACCATTGATACTCGTAACTGCTGTAATAAAACATTTCTAATTGTAAATGTTGCCAAGAATGCAAACTGATTTATCTAAGGTCTTGTTGACATCTCTTTTGATGTCTGTTAGTACACTGAAAGTGTTACTGGCTTAGCCTAGTTGTAGAAATGGGACAGGCTACTGCAGATTGTATACGTTATCATTAGGTAGCTGATCAGTGGGAACCTTTTTTTACAGGGCTTTTTTTCTTCTTTTTTCTTTCTGTGTTTTCTTGTTTTGGTTTTAAAACAAGACTATTTCCAAAATGATCAAGCTGCAGGCATTTAGTACCTCCCTAAGATATTACCTTGGGAAAACCTTTTATTTAGTACATGAGAGTTTACAAACCCTTAGTAATTTCATTAGTAGTTAGTGCTATTCTTATGCCAATACAATATATATTTTATGCCATAGATGAACCTTGAATAATAGTAGAAGTCACAAGGATATATTTATTTAATGAAGAATTAAGTCCAGTACAGATCACGGTATTCTGAAAATCTCCAACATAGAAGTCAGTTGTGTTAGGCATGTGAATTAACTGATGTCTAGTTCAGTATTATATGCTCAGAGAATCCTGTCTCCCTTGAAATACAGGTTATTGCTTTCTTTCCTATTCTTCCCTTGCCCAGTCTCTCCATCTGTGTGCTGCAGGTGACTTTTTTTGTTACTTAATGGGGTTTTGAAAATTAAACTGTAGCTTTACGAAGACAAGAGCAGCGTTCAGTTTTCTCAAAATGTAAAAAAAAAAAAAAAAAAAAAAAAAAAAAAAAAGAGCAGAGAGGAACAAAACAAAGTATGTATTACTGATTGTGATTTGACTGTGCTTGTTTTATCGTCTTTGCCTTTGTAGTCTGCCTGTGGCAATTTTTAGTATTGATACCACATCGAATGTAAGCTGTTTTCTGTGTGTAAAGGCTGGAAAAATCTTTGAAGATTAGCTTTCGTACAGTATTCTTTATTGAGAAATTATGTCAGACTGTGCAGTCTCAAAATATTAAGAAATGCTAAGTTAAAAATAGTGGTTTCCTTCTTGGAGGTACATCTGTGTGGTGCTGTTGACTGATAGCATCCCAGATCAGTGTGAGGAGGGCTGCTCAGTGAGGGAGGATGAGAAGGAATGGGGGGATGCCAGCACTCAGACAGTCCCTTCACCACTGGGACCTGTACTAGTGGCCTTGGCACTGCACACAGAGCTTGGATGGGAGCAGGAGCCATCAACAGTCCCAGATGTAGCAAACAAAAAACCAGGGCCAGGGGCTGTAAACAGGCATGCTGTAAGCCCAGGACGTGTCAGGGTTTCCTCACTCAGAAGGAGCTGGTGGGGATGGCCAGGGTGGGTGAGGCCTGTTAGTGCCTTCACAGTTGTGACAAGTCATGGTGCTTTACTGCTCTGAAGCAGGGCTTACCAAACTCTTGTTCTCTTCCGTGAGGCTTTGAACATGTGTATACCTCAGCCCTGGGAGGCTGGAATCTGTGATGGCTTACGCGAGCTCCTTTCCCTCGCCATTAATACAAACATCATTATGGATGTGGACACGTGCCACATGGAGCTGTTCTCCTGAGAGTTCAGGAAGGACAAGGTTGCTTTGGGGAGTCTTCAAACGTACTGATTATTAAGCTATTTCTAATTCTTGTAAAGCCATGTCTGAGGACAGGGGTGCAGCTGAACTACAGCAGAGTAAGATTTGATTTTTAACTTGAGTTCATATTGTTTTCTTCCTTAAACATGGAGGATGAAAATTCCCTGTCCTGAAAGATTCTGTCCAGGTATAACCATGAACTTTTTTCTTGCCCATACACTAATGCATGCACAAATGTGCATTAATCCCTTGCAATACTTGTTATTCCTGGACTGCCACTGTACATGAGCCTGCTCTGCTGGATTAATCATGTCTGTTCTGCCAAGGGACGAATATACTGTCTGTATGCGAATAATAATCATTAAAAAAAAATACAAATGGAATATCTGTGGAAATCATTGCTGCTGCATCCACTGTGAACCAGCTCAAGGTTCTCACACGGCACATTTACCCTTTGAAAGGCGATGCTTTGTCCTTAAAGGGAACTGGATCTTGTTCAATGTTTTGCTTTTTTATTTTTTCTAAATTTTTTCTATTGTTAACTTAAATTGCTTTCAGGTTTTCTGTTTTCTCATTTAGAAATCCAGGATATATTTGTCTTTTCAGTTTACAATGACAGTTTCTGGTTCTGTCAACAAACTGTGACTCCAGAGAAAGCTTTCTGGGCTGGGAGCAACATGTTTTAGGGTCTCTGAGCATGTTCATAAAAAAGATTCTCAGTGAGTGCTGCAACAGGGGCACAGGAGACTTATGAGATTGCTCTGATGCACTAATAAGCATTACTGAATTTTAATTTCTCCATGTATCAAATACATAAGAAGGTTTTACCATGCCAGTATATTATATATGCTTTAGGTTGTCTCCTATGGCTTTCCTCTAATGAATAATCCCCTTTTCTTCGTATATGGTTTAATATTAACGTTTTAAAACAATTCAGTATTTTTCAATCAATCATTAATTTATTTTTCTATATAATAAGCAATTAATAAAAGTCTGTGATTCCAGCAGAGCGTGGATAGTTGTGTTAGTATCTAACAAGTTCTGCAGTGTAACTGATATGAATATTCATAGATTCATAGACTCATAGATACAGTGTTGTTGGAAAGAACCTACAATATCATCTAGTCCAACCATCAACATTTGTACCATATGAACATTTGTTCATATGTCCCCAAATCTGCTTTAATTACAAACACTTGGTTCCATCTCTTTCACTGTTGTTCATGGAAGAGGCATTTATTTTGCAGATGATCTGCAGGTAGTAGGAATAGGATAGCATGTTAAATGCTACATGGAGGGAAGGAATAAAGTTGTTCAGTCACTTTAATTTGATTTTTCCATCTGTCAGATTGAAGTAATAAAGAAGTGTGTTCTGAAATCTCTTTTGCTTTTATTTTGAGGGAAAAAATCTTACTTCCTCATTTCGGCCTTCATTAGTGCCAGTCTCATAATCTGTCCAGCTGCTCTGAGAACTCTGTTGGGATGCAGACTTGATCTTCCACCTTTTCATTATGTAGACTTCTCTCCTGAATTCTCTACTCTGTAGCTTTAACTTTTACTTAGTGATGTAACTGTGTTGTTGCTGTGGGCCTAGCTCCCTTCTATCCAAGCTGCTACAACTCGCATGCACTCCAGATATGATTTCATTTGTGCTTATTGGGTGCTTTGAGAAGCGTGGAGGGAGTGCAGTATGAGTTGTATGAGCTGAATGTGAGACTACACTAGAAGTTACTGTTGGGTGGTTTGCACATGCATTCACTGAAGTGAATGCACTGTACCCTGAAGTGATCATTTAGAATGTTCCTAAGCTGATTATGAATCTAAATCTCGCAAAATAATTAAAAAAAAATGTAGCTCTACTTAGAGCACCTGGTTTGTTTTATAAATCAAGTGATTGAAAATTCATCAAAAAAAAAAAAAAAAAAAAGCTGTGGAGTTACCATCATCAATCCTAACATTCTGAGGCAAAAAGACTTGACAGGTTATGAATTATGAAAGGTTAAATTCTACTCCTTCGTCGTTATCAGTCATAAGCAGTTTTTCAGTTTTATGATGAGTTAGGGAATATGAGGATTGAATTTTCTCCAAGAGTTGCTTTCTAATTTTATATGAAGTCACATAATACTCTGTCTACATACTGCATTTCAGCACTTGCTTAGCATTGAGTCTATAAAATACACTGTAATTACATAGACATGGAAGTGCAGGTAATCTTCTTCATTTATTTACTATTTTATTTTGTTATATTTCATTATGTATTTTTGATTCTGCAAAAGTCTTTCTCACATTACAAAACTTTGCAATGCAAGGTATTTTTTCTTCTTACTTTTGATGGTTAATATCTTGGTAGCTGTGAGGCATGACGTAGCATAATTTTAAAATAATGCTGATAAGAGATCTGGGAAGTTTTTGCTGGTACGCATTCCTTTTGCTTTAAGTTGTCTTTGAATTAGCACATTTCAGGCTGCTTTCAGTACTATAAGCACTTCATATTCTTTCTCTTCAGTTACTGCTACTGGTTGAGAACTAATGGACAAGAAATACCAGTGCCTGTCCTCATAAGTCAATATGTAGGGAGGTAGTGACATCAGCCAGGTATGAAAGGGGCTTACAAACAAGAAGTCAGGAAGTGAAGCATGTGTCTTTTTTTAGCTTCCTCCACTTGAGTAGTAATTATTGCTTTAGAGTCATTTGGTGCCTGTATACTAGTAGGTGTACAGATCCCTGTTAGAACAGTATTCTTTTCTTTGCCATCATAAGACTGTCTGGTGACAGAAACTGAGGTTCTTGGGAGCACTGAGATGCATCTAGTTATTTATCTCACTGTACTGCAGTGAGTTAAGTGCAGAATCAGATCCCCTGGGGCATGTGACACAGGATCAAAGTGTGTTCCAACCTGGTGCTGGGAAGCTGCTCTGATGTATCTACCTTTCTCCAAAGTTTAGACTTTTTTTTTTTTTTTTTTTGGTAGCCTGGACCAAGTGTCTGGCATTGGTGAGGATTTTTCTTCTTCATGTTGATTTCTAAAGTGTTGTTCTTGTCCGATTGCATCACTGGGATGGTGAGCAGCTGCCCCACAGTGTCTTGGAGTGCTGATCCCACAACATTCTACTGCAGTAGTGCTGGGTGTCTGTTTTCCAGAAACCACATGTTCTCCTCCTATCCCATTAAATACCACTTGTGTACATATCACAGAGTGACTGCAGGTCCTCACTAGTATCTGGCACTGTGCAGCCCTCCTTTAAGACAGAGTGCATGACTGCAAACCAGATCTACATGGAGATCTTATCTCTTATTTAAAACTGGAATTTGACGAAGTAGTTGACAAGGTTTTTTTTCTAATTAGGGCACCAAATTACCAAATCTGGTAAAGACCTTAAAAAGAATCCCCAGCTATGACTGTTGGATTCTTGATTTCTTGCAGTGGCCTGTGTTGTCTTTTCAGATTTTTGGCTAAACGAACTGACTGAGCTAAATATGTGGAATTCAGCAAACATTATCTATCCCAGTGTGTCCACTTATTAGACAATGGGAATACACTACACAGTTTGACTCTGTTATAGGTGAGTTTTCTGAAGACACTAACTTGAAAGCAGGATATTATGGCATAAATCTTAAGAGCTTGTGAAGCCTTTGTCCTCCTGCACTGAGGTTAGTGGGATATTTCAGTAATAATCTGAAATTCAGTTCAGTAGAACAACCCCTATTTCTTTGGTTTTCCGTGTTTACTGATAGGAACTCAATTCTCTTCCTCAATACAATATCTATAGATAAAAATACAGGGAGTCACAGAAAACAAAATCTTTCTGTTGTGTGAAAAATTGAGTTACCTAATGTTTGACAATGACAGACTCACTTGTTGGCAACTGCTTAAATATTTTTGGCTATCCAACTATCCCACAATGTTTCTGACATTTTCATCTTCTCCTAAAATGTTGTAGTTCCCATCTTGAACGAACAGCAAGTCTGTATTACAAGTCACTTCCTATTCTCTAAAATGACTGAATACTTACAGGATGATTTGTCTTCAATTTGGTTGATTTAGTTTATTCATAGCATACAGATTGTCCATACTTTAATGTTTTACTTTTCAAGATATTTATGCAATATATTATCATACCTCGTACTGTATTTGTTCTTATTTAATTCAATGAGAACACTTCGAGCAAACTCCCCAGAAAATAGTGATGCAATTACTTTGGCTCTATCTTATCTTAATATTTAAAATGATGTTTATCATAACTATTTAGCTGAACATCAGTGACATGACAGTGTCTGTCATGTTGATTACCCTCGGAAAACATAGGAGGTTGGGATCTTGAGAAGATAATACATATACTTGTGAAAGGAAACTTCTCAACTAGGGCTTTTTTTTTTTTTTTTTTTATGAAATAATCAATATTTGCATGTACTTTTAGTTAGATTCCAGGTGTACTATAAACTAAGCATGTATTTCAACTATGCATGTGCTGTGACTCAATCTGTTTTACTCTGGAACAGTTCACAAAATAATTTTCTAATGGAAAAGATGCATACAATTGTACCATCTGTCAATATGGGAAGGAATTTTAGTTTTAGTTATAACATCTGAAATCGAGTATTCCAATCAGTGCAGAAACCACACTGCTGGACAGAGGGAAAAGGAAACAGTTGTTTACAACAGAAAATTTTAACAGTCTATTTTTTTTGCCTAAGGTCTCTTTCCACTGCAACTTACTGTAACTGTCATCCATGCTCATAATTTCCTAATGAGATACTTAAATAGAATATTGATTACAACCTCTGAAAGATTTTTCTTTTTCAGTTATTACCAATATAATGCAATTATTTCACATTTAAAGAATGGGATATAAAATGCAAATGTGCTATAATATCTGTAGATGCTGCCTGCTATCAATTTCACTGAGAACATTAAAGAAAAAAAAGTATTGTCTATCAGAAAAACATGATATATCAGTGTGGATTGCATTCTTGTCTTACTAGCTGTCATGCTTGTATCATTTCAGCAGCTCCAAGTAAGTTAAATTTCTGCTTCCTCTGTATCCATCTTGTTCTGTGTCCCTGTAGCTAAGGACGTGCCTTCTCATCTATGCATTCTGATGGAAAGTAAATGAAAAATAGTTTTTTTTCTTGTTAGTTTCCTTGACCTGATTGTGTAAAAGAGCAACTTAAGAAAACGGAAAATAAATGGTTGGATTGGGGCCAGGAAATAATCGTTTCTTCCCTCCTGGTTCTTTTGCTTGACTTCTGCCTTCCCCCAGACATCAAAGGTAGTCACGGCTGGTTCTGTAGGTTAGGCTTGGGTATTTCCTTCAGAATGAGCAAAAACAACTTCTAGTATCTATTAATGGACATCGTTCATATGTTCAAATGAACAGCTGAGCAGTAACCCCTTTGGTTGTACAGGTGGTATTAAATACCGATAGAGTTGAGCTAGGACAAGCCTTTTTTTTTTTTTTCCTTTTTTTCTTCTAAGGAACAGCATGTGTTGTCTTCTATTCCAAGAAATGTTCAGCCAGTCCATCGTTAAGTCTCTTGACATATATGACACCTAAGAATTACTCCAGTAAGATGTTGTTTCTTTGCCATTACTCTGCTAAGGATTCTTATGCAGTGAAGTGGTAAGGTGCATGTTGGTAAAGTGAGGTTCTTTGTCACTGGCAGAAAACATTACACAACGCATTGTTTGTATGCGCATGCTTTTCTGGCCTTGAATTCTTGCTGTGCAGTGTTTTGTGCTCATGCTACTCCTTGAGCTCTCAGTTTCTGAGAAATGAGAAATCTCGTTTACCAACAGACACATTGTAGAACCAGTTTTTCTGCTTCATGAAAACTTCCCCCTGTTAAATCTGCTGAATGATTTCTGAATTGAGTTGGAAGAAAATAGTTTTGATCATTAATGTTTTTGAAAATTAGCCTCTTTTATGTTATTTCCTCCCAGCCTCAGAAATCTGAACTTTTCCTGCATACAATGCCTTTATGAGCTTAAGAATGGGCACCAAACCTTTTCCTTAGACATTTAGAAATTTTAATTTGTTTTGCTCTTGTACATCTCCAGAAAATTTGCTGTTTCACAGCTCACTTAGGAGATTCGGGAAGACTTGTAAATTTGCCTGAAATCACTGAGGAATTCTCTAAACTACACTGCACCACACATCTTGCAAGTCACTGAGAAAAACAGCAGTAATCACATGCTCTAACTGCATCATCGTACTCAAACTCTGGGCAGCTTCAGGCATGTTTGTGCTCCTTTGTCACTAGGTGGCTTCCCACACTGCACAATTGTGTTCCTTTTTAACTTGAAGGGAAGATCACCAGAAATTAATTCAATCTCCAATTCTTAAGTTAAACTATGAGGTGAAAGGATGTGTGCAGGGAAATAAGCTTGATCTCCTTTTGTGTAGATTTGATGTATAGTTTCCTGCTGTTTCAGATGATTCTTTTCGATATTGCATTCCTGATTATCTTGAACAATTATCTAGAAAGTGAGCCAGCTTTAACACACAGGAATCTGATTCCAGGTTAGCACAGGTTATTGTAAAGGGACTTCCTGCCTGTCTTTGGCAGGTGCTTACAAACAGAAGTATTTTTGGATCATACAATGAGACTAAGGTCTGCTTGAATCAGACGAGATGGTTTTGAAATTGTTTGCAGTTTCATATAGCCTTAGTTCTGACATCAGTATTCTTTCTGAGGTTGGAAATAAATTCCTTCTGGTTGAGAAAAGAGTTTATTTGTGTCCTTTCTCTTAATGCCCACATACATATTTCCTAAGAGGTGTCTGTCCAGAATCCTGAAAAGCATTTTATTCATAGATGACTATAAATATTGAAAAATAGCCTCATATGTCATAATTAACATTATGTTCTCTTTAGTCGTAGCTTTTCACAGGAAAATCAAAACTAGAAAAACAAGGCAAACACACAAGAAGAAATAATTTTGAAAAAAGTGTATTTTTTGAATGTTAGTTTAGTTTAAGAAACACCTATTCTGTGTTTTAATAGCCTATTTTAAAGCATCGTACAACTTAAAAGTTTATATTTCATTGTCTTCGTCTTTAATGCTCTTCAGCAGAATCTGATAACTTTGAGTGGCCTAATACTAATAATCTTATTTGCTGATGTTAATATGACTGTTAAATCTGAGGAAAAAAAAAAAGAAAAAAGGAAATGTGTGAAGGAGTCTGACTGAAGTATTTTCCTTACTCTCATAAGGCAGGGTTGAATTTTTGGAGAACTAACAAGGAAATGCCCTAAAGGATGTGTGGAAAGAGGAAGCAGAACTTGGTGATTTGGTACCAGAAGTGTCTTGTGCTTTGGTTAGTTCTTAGACTTAATTCAGTGATAATTTTAATTGGAAAGGTTCTCCATGAAGAAAATGAGTAGGCAGGCACCAGAAAGGATTTTGTGTTTTTTACAGAATGCCAGGGTACATGAAGGCAGTTTCCTGAGGTATCCTCACCGACTTGTGTGAATTCTTAAGATATGAAAAATGCAGAGGATAAAGGCATTTTATCTGTGAACTTCAATATATGACATTTTTGCAAAATCACTGAAGTAAATGGACTTCAAAAGAGTCGGTTGATATCCTCCTTGATACCAAAAACTGGGGAAAAAAAAAAGTTGTTTTATAGTTAATGTCATTGAGAAATCTCACCATTTGCATCTTATTATGCATTATTATTCTGGATTATCATTCTTGAAAGGTAATATATATGTTTTTTTTTAATTCAGGTGCCTAATTGTAAAAACAGGTTATACTGAATTTGCATTTCAAATAGCCTAGTAAAATGAAAAAACCAGCAGATTTCTGTGTTCCTTCTTCTTTTGCTTCTACTCCAAGATACATTTGAGAAGAGATAGTGCATCAAGAACGGATATATTTAAAAGGAGGCACTTCAAGGGCTCCCTGCCCTTGGATGTGGAGATGTGGAATTTAGGCAATAAAATAGTTTTGTTTTGTTTTTGTTTTGTTTTTCCTGGATACTTTAACCTTTGTCTTAGACTATATCTGCTTTACTAAGTATCTGCCAGCATCAATGATATTAAACTTTCCAGTTTCTGTTCCCTTCAAACTTAAGATATTTCTCTGCAAGTTGATGTGTTAGGATTGAGAATACTCAAAATAGTCTCTGCTGATATGTGTATTTACATGTGTATGTATAAAAGAAATTTTTGTATTAACTTGTATATTATAAAATATATAACTATGTTGTATACTCGATATGAGGCCCAAGACAACTTCTCTTCACTCAGTGCAACCAGGGCAGGCTAAAATGTTGGACACCCATAATAGAGGATGCTTTCTTTTTAAAAAAAAAAAAAAAAAAAGTGAAGATTTGAGAATACCTGGAGACAGTTCACCTCTGACAGTTTCATGGTCATGTTTAGAATTCCTAAGTGAACTGGATGAAGTCACAAGATTTGTGAAAATTGTTAATGTATTCCCACTCTTTTTGTGGAGATTGTTCATTAATGCTGTTAATGAAATTGTCATTATCCTTGTTTTTCTTTAGTATATATTGTCCTCCTGGGCTGTGTCAGGCACCTACCTGAGTAGGGGGGCTGGACCAGGTGAGCTGCAGAGGTCCTTTCCAACCTCAGCCATTCTGTGTTTCTGTATTTAAATAGATACAGATCTGATATTTAAATAGAAGCACATAGTAATGGAAAAGCCAAGTTTCTTAACACTGGTAGAGACCTTCACCCAGAGGTTGTTGTTGTGTTTTGACACTTCAAAAAGAAATACCTTAAGCTATGGATTCCCTATTCCATGCAGAATGCCTTCCCATTTCCCGACTTAAAAGCATTTCCTGTGCAATCGTGTATGCCTGTTCAGTCTCCGGAAAGAGGAACTCTGTTTCCAAATTCTTGAGTGAATTATTCCCACTGGAAACATCCACCCCAAGCTTCCGTCTCTGTAACTTACTATGCTGAATTTCATCAGCCTGATTTACAAGAAGAATTTAATGCTTTTTTTCGTTTCTTATTTCTCAATTCATGCTGGAAAACATATGTTTTCAATTTTTCCCAAAGTAACCCTGCAGAATTTTGTTTTCAGGGTTTATTTTCAAGACGTCAGATGCAGAGTAGAGTTTAAGGTTATTATTATTACTTAAAGGAATTTTGTTGATATTTGTGTGGACTTTCTGAAAAAGAGTTTGTTAAGCAAAGGTCATGTACAAAACTGTCACTCGTCACATGCTTATCTAACTTATTTTTAAACTAATACACAAGTGTCTAAGTATCACATGGTCTTTCTTGCATTGCAGACTGATGCCAGCTCTGGTATCTTTTCTGTTTTTAAGAGAGAGATGTCTAGTGTTTTCAGTCATTAGTGAGTATGCTGTTAGTCATGTGTGTCATGTAATGTTGCTTAACTTCTGAAATAGTCATTTTTTTCAGAAGATCAGTCGAGTCTGTGCAGTTTAAACTGTGGTACCACGCTGGAAGTTGCAGCTGAGGAAGTGTTTACTGAAGGACTGGTTTAGTCATTCACAGCACTGTTTTCCAACAGTTTGTTTTATAACATTTGTGAAAGAGTTTGAGGAAGAATCCTCTTTATTGTTGGTATAGAGTTTTTCTGAAAGTTTGATTTTTTTGAGTGCTTTTCCTTTTCAAAGCTATAGACTACATGTGCCATTTAGAAAAATAAAATATGTGATGTAAGTAGCTCAACAGAACTACTGAAAAACATGCTAATACTTTTTCTTGTAGCAATAATTCACTAATTTTGTGTTTAATTTTACCATTTAAATGAGGAATAGTTTAAAAGAAGTTTATACGTGATAGAGGGGAAATATTGTTATGGGCAAAACTAAGTATTAGCATCTTTAGGAAAGTTTAGCTATATAGTTTAGCACATTGACAAAATTAACTTTCATTTCTGTAATTAAAAATAATGCAGTGACAGACTATGAACATTTAATGACCTCTGAATTCAGACTGAAAGGTCAGTGTATTTCTCCACTAGGCTTAACCGTTTGACTTCAGTCAAAGGCATAAACTAATCTTACACTTAGTAGTTTGTATCTGCAGTTTGTAGGGATATGCTGTGCTAAGTTTGGAAGGGAATCTTATTGTTTCTGTAGCTGGTCTTCAGAACTGTTTCTTGGACATGTCTAAATCATAATCTAGCATTTTCTTGTGGAAACAGGCCGTGTACTCCAAGATAGTTAAAAGTGTCTGTATGTAACATAGGAGTACCAGAGTTCCCCAGCACTTGTGTAGGTTCCCTTTCATGTAGATATTCCATTCCCCTGGTGTGCCAGTTACACATCTCTTGCATCCCCACCAAAAGCCTAACTAGTGCAAATTGCATTTTCCAGATACTTTATAACCAGCTATTTTTTCTGCAGTTCAGACAGCTGCAGAACTTAAGAACTACAGTTGGAATTTTAATCATTGAATTTAAACTAAGCCCTCCATTTGTATTGTCATTTCATTCTACCCTATGCACTTAACAGCTGTTGTTTCTTTGAGTAGAACTATAATGAGGATGTGTAGTTTACAGTCAGATTACGGGAATGAAGACATAACATTCAACAGTTAACTAAATGAAAGAGTAGAAAGCTTGTGAGATACAGTGAAATGATTTTGAAGAATAGGTAGAAGTGTGAAATGATGGTACTTGTATTAATTTTTTTTTAGATTCCATATTTTTTTGGTGCCAAAAGGAGCTGTCTGAGGGATTGTGCATTATTATGGTTTTCCCATTCTTCTTTCACAGTATTTCCTCTTTTGAACATGACACCTGTGTGTTAGAGTTCATCTTCTTTGCCCTCATTCTCTGTGTACAGTTAGTTTAAATAGCTTTTTGTAAGTGAATTGTATTTAATATAAAAAATGCTGTCTGTTTGAGGGCAGAAGGGTTGGCAGCAGGGTGGCTGGGTAAGAAGCACATGAGTATACAATTAATGCAGGTTTAAATACGTGTATCTTAATTAGGATCTTTTAGGACTTGTAGCTGTGAATGTTTGTTTGAATGTACATTATTTAAAAAAACTGTTCCAAAAATGTCTGAGGCTGGAAAAATGCCCTCAGCCTGTCAATTGAATTTCACATTGTACAAAAATAAGGATATTCTTGTTGAAGATAGTAGGCCACAGCTCTCCGGTACATTTTGTGAAAGCAGTACTGAAACTTAACAACCAAAGTAGATCTGCGTATTTGCTCTATTCTTGTGTGTGGGGAGGAATACATCTTCTAGAAAGAGTAAGACTTGCTCTGTCTGACAACTATTAAAATAACCGTGTAGATATTTTCACTGTAAATAGGGTTTGTTTCTTTAGCTATAGCTCAGGCTTCCTGGACTTCTTTTTGAAGGGAACTTGAGAAGTACCCTGTACAGTCAGTAAACACACTGTTGGTTTTTTTTTGTGTTAGTGTAGATCAGCTGACATAGCTTTGTTTTCCAAAGGGAATGATTCTCTTCTAAAAAGCAAAGGTCTCCACTGAGTCAACTTAAGCAAGTCAGAATCTGTAGTCTGTGTGAAGACACAACAAGATGCTCAGCATGCTGCCATGTGCTCTCATTGAGTGACCTTGCTGTTCACAGAGCATGTTCAGGGTTTTTTCCCCGTCAATTTCTTTTACACTTGTGGTGCAGGTGAGTTTGCAGAACAGAGTCTAGGACTCTTAAGTCAACTTGAGTTAAGCAGATTCATAAGTTTAAATGGGGCCAGATACAACAAAACTGTCAGATTTTGCCTTTTTTTTTTTTTTGTAAGACTTGCTTACAGTTTGGTTTGTGTAGAATATTTCAGAGGCATATGGAGTAATACAAGTATACTTCCCTGATGACACTTAGTTATGGGCTTTGCACAGTTACTATTTCTGTGACTTTCTTTTGATTAATGTAGTACACAGGTGAATGATGGCATGAAGCAAAGCATGATTTATATGACAGTAGCTGCCTGGACTTGTAAGAATGCCTGTATGCACACTTCCTCAATATCCAGTGTATGGTTGAGGTGCCCCTTCCTTGTATTTATTGTTTCTGTGAGGGAATATGATGAAAGCTGAAAATTAATTTCTGCAGAATGTATTGTCACTTCTACATTCAAAGATTTCTCCTAATTTTTTTTTCCTGTGGACTCAGCTGACTGCAGCTTCCACAATGTGCTTGGGAATACTTTGCTCATGTCTGTCTGCTGTCTGCTCCAACAGAATGTCAGATGAGGTCCATACCTGTTTGTTAATGTCAGAACTAAAAGTGCCATGGTGGTACTCGAAGCACATGAGTATCACGTTAGTATCACATTCTAACTTTAGGTGATGCCAAACAAAACTGAAGGTATTAACTGGAGGTACTGTTGATGGTATCTTTCATTTAATGCTTTTCTCTAGTTTTCCTTGTTTGTGGCTGTTCTTCACCATCTAGCTGAAGCTCGACTTCCTGTGGTGTTGGAAGCATGTTGTGCTTCCCCTTTGCATCTCCCACATACACACACTGCATGCACTTATCCATGCTGACAGTGTTGGAGCAGAGCCAGTCTCTGCACATTAGAAGGGGATAGTGCCAGTGCTGGAATCCAGCATCTCAGTGATGAGATCAGCCTTGAGTACTTGACCAGGATCATAGTAAAGTACTTTTCCTTCTAATTGCACTTTCCATTGTATAGCTTAAGCCCCTTGCTTCTCAACCTCTGACCCTGAACTCCAAGACCAGCCTGACTCTCTCTTCCTACACCCTCCCATTAGCTCTTTGTGGAATACTGTAAGACCTCATCTTCTTAATGCTGAACAAACTCAGTTTTCACAGCCTGTCCTTGTGTGTCATGCATGCAAATGTCCCAGATTATCTTGGTTATTCTCCTGTGTGCTTGCTCCCCTATGTCAGTCTGCCTTGTTCCAGGACACAGCGTAACAGGTGCAACCTCACAAGTGCCAAGCAGAGGGCACTTACCACTTTAACCTCTGTGTTGAATTCTCCTGAGTGCAGTCCTGTCTCATTGAGCAATGTGTATGTCTTTCTTCACTGTAAGGGCACATGTCTGTCTCACGCTGAGTTTATTGCCCACCTGGACCCCAAAGACCTTATTCACATATCTGTTTTCTAGCAGTCAGCCTCTTTTCCCTTCTGCGTGTTTGCACTGGTTATTCTGTCTTAGACGTGGGACTTCTTATTTGTGGTTGTTGAACTTCACAAGGTTCCTGTTAGCCCATTTCTTGGATTGTTAAACTTTGTACTGCTGACCACAGCCCTTGGAGCCCAGCAGCTTGTCCAGTCTTTTCCACTCACCTCTTCCATCTGTATCCCAGCAATTTGGCTTTAAGGACTCAGAGCCAGACTGGGGAAGACCTGCCTGAAATCAAAGTATCGTCTGCCCTCCCCTTGGCACAGTGGGTCACTTTCTTGTATAAGGCTAGGTCACAGTCACCAGTTCTGCCACACAAGTAGAATGTTGTTTTGACCCTCTCTAATAAAGGCAAACAAATGTGACATCATCAGCCTTCTTTACTTGTGAGAGCGCTACTACAGCACTGCAGAGCTCACTGAGCAAGGCAGTAAGGTTTGTTGCTACATTGGCTTTGTTGAACAGCTCATGAATTTCCAACTCAAAGGCAAAAAGGGCAAAACTCCTGTCATCCTAAAGTTTGAGTATTTTTAAGTGCGTTTCTAAGGTTGAAAAGTGGTTTCAGTTCAGCTATTGCAAAGATATCATTCTTGTAGCCAGTTGTTGCTGTGAATATGGGGAAGAAAACTTCAGTTTATTTGAGCATTGACTAAGGCCTGTAAACAACTGAATTGCTGAGCTAATTTTTTTTTTCTGTCCACTCCTTTTTTTTCTTTTTTTCTTTTTTTCTTTTTTTTTTTTAGTTAAATTTTGTTTTTGATGGCTGGAGCTGCTTCTTGGGTGTTTTCTAGCCTGTTAATGCCTTGAAGGGACTCTGTAGCCTGTTTTGAATGCTCTGATTTGTGCTTTGTTCACGTCATTTCTGTTTTTTCTTTTAAATGACTGACCATTACTGTCTGAGTTGCAATAAAGGTTACAAAAAGAAAAGGGAATCACAAGATTTCTCTTTGGTGTAAGTCCAAACAGATAAAAACTAGATGTTTTTGTGCTCTTAAACAATAAAATGAAAGCAGGCTAGTGAGTTAAGGTTTGTCAGAGTAGGCAGCTCTGTACTGGAAAAGTCTCAGACTGACCACAGGCTTGTGTGGTTTAGGAGGAAATCAAAGCAGACAAACACAAACCAACTAGCTTGGAAGAAAGTCAGACTGTTCCAGTCAGTGAGACATGAGGACAGCACAAGAGAGGTGCAGACATCGTGATCACAGAATGCCAGATGACAGGAGAAAGTTAGGAAGAGAATGGAAGGATAGGGTGGTGGATTGTTTGCTTTTTAAATTAAAAGGCTGAGGAATCCTTGGAAAGGGAGCATTTTAGAGAAGCAAAGCAGATGGAGAAGTTGAGGATGATTAGTTGTTTAGTAAATAAAGGCTACTGTTTCCTGTTTTTCTGCAGTCCATATGTTTTTAATTGTACTTTCACAGTAAAATACTTTTTAATATATTTCCAACAGTAACACTATAACATGGGGAAGAGAAAGTAATTTAGAAGTGTTAGGTTCACAGAATCACAAAATCGTAGGGATGAGAAGAGACCTCTGAAGATCATCTTGTCCTACCCTCCCGCTAAAGCAAGTTCCCTGGTCATGCAAATTAGCCTGGCTAATTATTCAACAGTCAATACCTTAACTAGTATTTTCTTGGAGATATCCTTGAAGGTGCTGGGGCTGTAAGGAAGATAAGTCTGTGAAGGTAATCAGACTGACTTAACTGTAACTGTAACAGGGATTTGTTTGTTTCCGACAGTCCCCTAGGAGGCTCTTAAATGCAAACCTAAGATCCCTGGTTTAAACTTCTGTTTTTAAAATAAATTAGTTGGTGGATTCTTATAATTGTGTAAGTCAATCCATTAAACTGCTTAGGAAAGCTCAGACAGATTTCAGATAGGGCAGTTATGTTGGTATGTGTTGTCTTTTTTCATTTTGTCAGTGAAACGTAGGGAAGAGTATGTACTCCAGGGGTGTATCTCTCTTTCTACTGCTTCACGTATCTTTTATTTTTTCCCGCCAAGGCTGACCTGTCACAGGACACAGAGACAGCATCTAAGAGCAGCAGCATAGTATTAACTGTAGGTAATGCTAAGATCCTTGTCCACAGCAGAGCTTTTAGAATTTCTGCTCTGCTGCAGCCTGTAGAACGTTTTGAAGCTGGAAGGTTTGTGTAGAACCCATCATTGAAAGGGACTCTGTCTAGATTATAAATGCTGAGTTTGTTTTTATTAAGCACTTATTTCTGCCATTATTTTGCCCAGACAATTCAGAACCATTTTCCCACAAACATTGTATGAGTACTTTTTTAGAAATTGGTCTGATGGAAATCTCAGATAAATTCTAAATTAAGCCTGGTAGGTTCAGCGTTGCTGAAATGTCACTTTTTCCCCTCCAGGATGTTTTGACTAGTACAAAAACAATACCTTTTATCCCAAGTATCCATGTGGTACCTGCTGTATGCTACAGAATTAACTGCAGCTTAATGTTTCCTATGAGATTTCATCACTCTAAAAGGGACTGTCCCAAAAGCCGTTCAGGAAGTAAAAACAATAGCTCTTATCATAGGCAGTGGTCTGCATTTCAGCCATGCTTTCTACATGGATGATTCAGGATCTGCTAACATTGTGAAGATGTATGATAAATAAGGTGCGTGGCTTATAGAAAGACACTCGACTCTCCCTGTCTCCGGCCTCATCCTCCTTTCCTTCATGGAAGTCTGTTGAGGTGTTTCGTTTCCCCTTGGTATTTAGAAGTCACTGTTTTTTTTTGGTTTTGTTTTGTATTTACTTTGTAATCTTCTGGAAAACTTTTGAAAGCTGAATTTTTAAAGCTTAAGAAATTGCTTATTACTATTCCAATTAGGTTTTGCACCACATTCCGTACTTATACCATTACTCACTCACTTTGCCCAATTATGTTATAACTACATCGCTGTGGCCTTTGAATCACCTGCATTTGACCGCAGAAATTCAGATTCATAAAAGGAAAAGACTGAAAGTACAGAATTAAATCACAGGATAGCCTAACAAATTAAGTGAGTTGCCTTATGTGCAGGTCCCTTTTGAATAGTGACTGGTGAGACATCACCAAATAAAATACTAGCTTCTAAGGCCTTCGGAAGAACAACATTGTAATACACGTTGATCTCATTTCGCCATGCATGGAATAGCTTGTAGAATTAAAAAAGAACCGGCATCTGATACTTGCATCACGCCTCAAGGAAAATATGGACAGTCCCATACATTGCAGAGTGTGTTTTGAAGGATCGTCCTGTATTCTTCTAAAATTTTGTTTCGAGGCATTTTCTTTTTAAGTAGATATTGCCATTTCAGAACAGTTTCTAAAATAGTTGGCTACAAAGGTAATTTCAGAGAAGTCCTGCTTTTGTCACATGGACAGCTGTAATGTTGAGTGCATCTTTGTGGCATAGCCATTGTGGTGCATGCTCAGGCTCACCAAACAAGCCAGGATTTCTGTAAACAGACTGTATTTCTGTAATAATGTGGTTTGCTGCTTAGTCTGATTGGCCTTGATGAGAAATATCAAGCCACTGTTTCAAAAATACTTTGAATTCCAAATCCTTTTTAAAGTGAAAACACACTCCTGTGCCCTAGACTTTTAAAGGAAAATATCTTCTATGTCACAGTGAATTGAAAAGCAGGATTGTAAAATGTACCAACTACAACGGTTTCCTGAGAACAAGTCAAGCATAGTAGGCATGTTTTTTCTTCCATACAGTACTTTTACCTTGATCTATTGTAGTTACGCTTGACAAGATTAAAGAATTTAAAAGTGTGAAGTAGCATTTGTCAAGTTAAATACAATAAATATTCATCATATTTAAAACAATATAAAGGCTAATATGAATCCAAACTTCTTCTAAGGTGAAAAATGTTTGCAGAATTCTACTGACTCTTGTTCAGTGAGGTCTGAGTAGTATCCATCTCCTTTTCACCTTCTGGAAGTAGTGTTTTCTGTTCCTTTACTCAGACAAGACACGGAGGAATTTTTCCATTTGCTCACATTACAGAGTATTTTCTATCAAAATTACATCTGATACAAACTCAAAATTTTTTTTCAAAAGCCTAAGGCTCTTCTGTGGACTGCATTTTGAAACGAGGAAGTCATTTTCTCAGGAAGAATGCTTTATACAAACACAAAATACTCTAGGACTGGAATAACTAAGACTGCCTAAGTAAGGCTGTGGTAGGTGCATAAGAAGGTGTTGGTGACTGTTAGGAGCAGTCTTTCTGTATTTGTGCTGATAAGGTGGTCTGGTGTACTATTAGGAGTACTGTATTACTGGCAGATTTTTTTGTTTGTTTGTTTAGGGCAAACTACATAAAATCTGATATTTGTATAATTAATCAGATCTTGTAATGGCAGATATTAGTAAATATTTTGACTCAGTTTTGGTTAATGACATTTTAGTTCCACAAAATTCTAATCTGGGAGAAGGTCATTTTATGATTTATGTTTTGTTGTTGTTTTTTGTCGTTTTGTTTCGTTTTTTAAAAAAAGCTTATTAGTTTGACACCAAGCCAGAATTTACTGGATTATTCAGGAAATTAAGAGGACAGTACTGTCTTCCTTGCCTCACTTTAAGCACCTGCAGTGCAGCAGGGATCTTCTGTCATACGACACTGTGGCAGCTATGCAGCTTTCACATCTTGTTCACAGATGTCTGTTCTTGGTCAATCACATTAAATGTGAGTGAACAGCACACTAATCGTACATCACAGTCTGTAATTGAGCTGTTTTACGATCCTTGAACGAAATATATTTTATGCTCGTATCTGAAAGTTGGAGTCCTGTCTTCACTAAACATAGTGGCACAAGTCCTGATAATTTAAGAGGAAGCAAGATTTTATTCCTCATCTGTGCTGTTATTCTCATCTGCTGCTGAAATCTACTGATTAGTCCCACTGAAGGAAAGTCCTTGTTTTTCTGCTCTGTCATGAGTATTCTTACTTATAATTAGTTCCATCTGGGATGGGTAGCCTTCAAATTAAGTGCGTGCTTTATGAGGAATATTATTATTCTGAAAATAGTTTGCTTTTTAAAAAGAGTAATGCGCTGTTTAAGCCACATATGAGTTCAACAGTGTGAAGACCACTCTTTCCTGTACGGCAGAATTTCAGGCACTTGACTAAAATGTTGATAATGACAGTTTGGTCATGTGCAGAATGTTTTATAGTGAGACACATGGTAGTAATTTACCTATGGATAATATTTTGTTTATATTCTGTGTATTGGGCACATACCAAAATAAAGGCTAAATCAAAGCATGAGGTGAACAATTCAAGCCTCCTTATTAAGTTTAGGATGTTGGAAAAGCAGGATTTAATGATTTAAAAAAAAACCAACAACAACAAAGTTCATCTGAAACATGTTGATGATTACAAACACAAACACCATTAATACTTTTTTTCCATAAATGTCTGATATCTCTGCTCTGATATATCTATGCTGTAAAGTTTTGACTGGAATTAATAGGAAGTAATTTTTACTAGCTTTTTACTTTAGTTGTGATGACGGCTGTTTTTTAAGGAGAGTTTTACCTACTGGACAGGTTTTAGGAGATCTGCTTACTGGTGGACAATACTTTGAGAAACACACTGTTCAGATTCTCAGAGTTCCTTACAGCCCTTTTGTGGTTGATTGACTGTGGTCTGAGGATGTGGCAACATGGGTGTATGAACAATTTATGATGGAAACTTGGACTGGAGATTGGCTTACTTGAGATTTGTGGGGGGGGGAACATCTTCAAATACTTGATAGTGCTTGTGGTTTTGCTTAAGTTTGTGCTTTTAAGAAAAGTTAATTCTAAAAACTGTGAAGTTATTAGTTCAGCAGTTTTACCAGTATTTAGAATTTGCTTCTTTGTTAATTGCAGTCTGGAAGATTAATTGCGTTCCAAACGGGAATTAAAAGAATGATACAAGTAGATTTTAAAAGTGGTGTTGTTCACTTTCTGAAATTGATCCTTTTCTATATTACACTGAAATCTATCTAGTTTTGTTTTCATTATGAGATGTCTGTGATTACCAGAAAAAAGAGACTTCAATTATTTAAGCGTTAGGAAATATTTTATGATATAGAAAGTTCATTGATAGTGCAAAATTTTGTAGAAAGTCTGCTTCCAAATCCTAGCTTCCATCTCCCATCCAAAACTGGATCAACAGACTCCCTGAAGTCATATGTAGATTACAGTAACAAATCCCTCAAAGCCACTGTACTTTATAGTGTGAACATTTGGAGAGTAACTTCCCCTTCTTTCTTTCCACTTGCTACGCATTTACATTCTCTCTGTGTGACCAATATTATTGCAGCATCAGAAAAAAGAAAAGAAAAAAAGTATATTATTGTGTATCTCAATTAGCCCAGGACTTACGTTAAAGAGTATCTGCCCATAGGGCAGCTCTGAAGATGCATGAGAAATTGGTTTACATTCTTTCCTGTTTCCAGATACCATATTGTAGATAGAGGAGGCATGAATCAAAAGCTGTTATGTCATGTAGTGAAGAAGCATTGAAACTTATCCTCAAGGTTCAGAGATAGATAATTCACTGCTTAGTACGATGCTTAAAACTTCGACGCTTAAAACTTAGGTCCCTGAAAATTTGATGCTCTTTCTGTAGATCTTTTCAATTATCAGTACCCAGACATACAGCGAAAAGCATACACTGAGTAAATATAGATGATTTATGCATAAGTTATAATAAAGGAAGAAGTAATACACTATTTTCTTAAACGACACTATAAATGGGCTACAAAAGGAAAAATAAATTTTATGCAAATAACATAAATAATCCTTTTTACCATGCCTTGATACTAGTTTAGATTTAGCTCATTTATTCATATTAGATTAGTAGGATAATGCTATTCATATTCTGACCTTTGAATGCAAAGTAAGTAACGGAGTGGTGTTTTTTTCCTTGAGAAATAAAAATGACATGTATACACACACAGGCAGTTTGTAACAAAATTTAAAAACTGGAATACCCAAAATACCAATAAACAGGGAGATCTAGCATTTTTTGTTTTTAGTACAGTTGGGTCAGTTTGGCTGGGACCACACTGATACCCTATGGAGAAAAATTTTAGTAATGCACCTTGGTCAGTGTAGCCTGTGTGATCACATTGGCATGCTTTCTGTGCTAGTACTCTCACTGTTTTATTCCGGATTTAGTTTCCAGTATGAAGAAGTAATATTTTTTTGCCAACAAAATTGGCAAAGATGCTTTCTCAATTCAATATGTACAGAGACTTCCTGTGTTTAATGATTTAATGTTAGAATATGTCACTAAATGGTATTGCAGCTTAATTTCTAATGGTGTAATTTATCAACTTGAGGTCATTGTATCCATTGTTCGTGCTTTCTGGAATCAGGCTATGGAGCAGATGTTTTTACATAGACTTGAGTATGTTTTGGAAAACTTTAAATCTACTTTCTATGCTATTTAGATCTAGTACCCAGGAATACAATTAGAATTTTATCTTAATTGTCAATGCTACTGAAGTTGCAGCTTTTACTATGCTTATGATGAAGTAACTCTTATTGAAGGTCTAAAAATGTATTGTTTTCATGCAGGCTTTCTTGAAATAAATGAATCATTTTCTTCTTCCTCTTTATAGATGTAGAAGATATTTTATGGAAGTAGGAGAGCAAAACACTCTTCGAATCAATTTAGTTTATTTTTAAACCAAATGCTATTAGTTTGATATAAAGCCTTATTCTTCCAGATGTTCTCTATAAATACATTTATGCATGTTAGATCATTCTGGATAAGAAACTGAATATTTTCATTTCCTCAACAGGTGTCTCAATGCATGTACTTACTGCAAAACTAAGCATGCCAGAGGAGATCTAGCAAGCTATCCCATTGAACAGCTAGTGGACAGAGCCAAACAGTCATTTCAAGGTAAGAGCTTTTATCCCTACAATAAGAGTCAGCCCTTAAAGTCGACTAGGTCTTATTTGCACTAGATAAAATATGATGTTATTGTGATATTAGTGTTCTTAATATGTTGAGGCTGTGGCTGGTGGTGCGTTTGTGAAAGAAAGCTTTAAGTCTTCATGTTGGGTGCAACTATCGAGAACAGTATTTCAGTTTGATTTTAGGCTTACTCAGAATTCATGCAAGCATTTTGTTATGATGATGGGCATACTATAATGTATGGTCATTTTGTTCTATTTCCACCTTCTATAAAGGAAATACTGATTTTTTTTCACCCAATGATAGAAGTTCTGGGACGATTCTGTGAACCATGCAAACTTTAGAGGATTAATTTGAAACAAATAGGATTAACAGCTTCCAATTTAACAAGCACTGTCAGACTGCTTTTAACTTCAGTAGAGTATTTGTAATGATCTTACATGAATCTAGCCAAACACCAAAATTGCTTTTCATGCAGTACAGTACTCTGTGCCATGAAGTTTGTCTATAAATGCCACAGAATTTCTCTTACTGCTCAAGTTTGCAAAGTTAGCACAGTTGTTGTGAATTAAATTCTGCTATGATAGACAGGAATCCTGCCATATCTCAGAATACTTTGTTTTAGGACAAGTCTCCAAAATTGAAATGAATTTGATGAGTACTGGTGAATTTAGTAACAGAAATGTAAGTTGCATAAATACACTTACTACTTTGGAGGAGAAGCCGTTTGAGAAACACTCTGTATAAGGTTAAAAGTTTTCAGTAATACAGGACAGATGATTTTAAAATTTGTAAGTAGTAACTGTGCAGGAGAAAATCTGCTGTTTGGTGATCACCACGATCACCAGTATGGAGAAATCTTTCCTGGTAATAGCGTGATGAATAGGTAGAAAAGAAATGCTGCTTTCTTTTCTTTTCACGCAGGTATAACTCTGAAGTACTTCTGTGTTATTTGTATCGTAGGAATAGTTTTCACACTAAATATCTTCTGAAATGTTCTGAATAAACTTAGAACAGGTCAACAGTGGAATAATGCAAAGAAAGGGGAGAGAAGGTATAAGTAGCACAATTAGGATTATGGCCTTTAGTAGGTTAGCATTTAAATTTTATTCAGATTCCATAGGAAGAAAAAGAACTTGAGCCTTGTATGTCATGTTATTATCCCATTATACATTCCATGAAGTCCACATTAGATTAACATATTTGTATGATACAACAAGAAGAAAAGCTCTTGAGCTTTGTTTGTAATTGCAGGCAATAAATGTGAATTTTTGGAGAGTATTTTGAACTTAAAGAACTGTACACTTGGACTGAAAATTTAATAATTTAATTCATCTGTTTTATTGTGTCTCTTATTATAAATATTGACTCTCTCAAAATAACTTGATTTTTAATGGAAAAAGTTGCCCTTAAGCTATTGTTTCAAAATTTCTTACAGAAATGCTATGACGTGCCTCACAGCAGGCATCTCCAATGGAGTTCTATTCTTATTTGGTCTTGTGCTATTACCTTTGTTAGAGGAAATAAGGAAAGAAGCAAATACTGAACTGTAAAATGAGAGGCTTTGCCTCAAGTTTCCACATATTTGAAAATTGTCATGAAATAGTCAGATAGTTAATTTGGAGTGTATGGAGAATTTATTACTGCCAGCTTTCTGCAGCTGGGTTGCAGAAATTCTTCATCAAACTAGTGAAAGACCTAAGCGATTCAAATGCATTGTTAAAGTCATTGCTTTATTACTGAACCCCAATTTCTTCTACAATCACTTTTGGCTTTTTTTTTTTTTCCCCAGAAGTTTTGTTTATGAACTTCTAGTGAAAAATACAGAGACCTACAGATACATAGTGAAAAGCTTTTCCTCTTAGAAATTAATCATGGGAGACTTGAAGTGTCTTAGAAGAAGCAAAAAACAGGAGATGATTTTGTATAAATACATGATCTAGTAAGAAAAGGGAGGCTGGAGTTATTTACAGTGTTTTGTACATAAGCAGTCTTACAGTATTCAACTTGATAAGGCTCAAAGGTGAGATGTTTCAGTTAAGAAACACACCAAAAATGATTAGAAGAACTGTATTTAAAGATAAATTGAAGTAGATCTTTAAATCTTAGCACTGAAATAACTCTCTAACATACTTTATTCACATAATTGTACTTAGTTTCTAGTTGCCAATTGCCAGCTTGTCAGTATGTCTAGCAGCAATACGTTACCAAATGGAACTTTGGTGCTGTGGTAAGATGCTCATGATTTTCAGCCAGTCATTTCTGTACTCTAGGTTGGAAATCTGTATGTGGCAAGTATTTCTAAACTCTAGTATATGCATTGTGATTTGTCTGCAAGCCATTTCAAATAGTCACTGGTTCACTCTGGTACTACTACTACACATTACCATTTTTATTGCTGATAAGAGTATCAGTGACAGAATGTGTAAGGTATCTTATGAATATCACTCATTTTGATGTTTGTCTCTAAGGTCTCTTCTACAGATTTTTTATTTTGATTTTCTCAGACTTCTAGTCAAAATTTAGCCCTGTGAATTTGCTTGTTTTTGGAAGTTTAAAATACGTTGTGAGCATTAGTAGGCATTTGTTGCATTGTATTTTAGAGCCCAAATCTCTTACTTTTTTGGACGATCTTATCAAATCACATTAACAGCTAGTAAAAGAAGTACTGCTAAATGAAGTAAAATGGTCCTTAAGGAAGGAATAAATGTCTTTTGTGAGGGTGTTTATGTGGAGAGTTTTTCCACAAGGGATAGCACAGCACTTTCTTTGTGTCACCAATTTAGTAGTATGCTTTTTCAAAAGTTACTGTATCATGTTCAGTGCTATATTCTAGGAAATTGTATTTGCAGTTCTGAGAGAGCTCTTTCTTTCCTTCCAAAAAGGAACTCCACGTATGATAATGTGTGTTGGTTACTTTATGAAGTGGAAGGCTGGAGCTGCTGTCATTGGTGAGGCACGCTCCAGGGAGACACGCAAATTAACTAAGCCTGGGCTTTAAATGTTGTGTGGAGTGCTGTCCATGGATAGCCTTGGTCAATTTACAAGACTTAAAATTAATTTTGAAATTTTCTTTAAAGGAATTTTAGTGACCTTAGAAGGATGTGTAATTGATCTTGCTACCTGGTTATTTTTAAACTAAGCCTATTGTGAGAGACTTTCTGGGCAGATATAGCATTTAATATTGCCAACAATTTTTGCTGGTTCAGCAAACTACCTTAAAAATATAATTAGTTTTGTGAAATAAGCTGTTCGTTCATTCTAGTTTACAGTAAAAATCTACTGCATATGCCAGTAGAAAATTATTCTTCTTTAGCATTGCGTGCCTGTCAAAAGTGGCAGAGAATGTGCTGCTAGTAAAATGCAAACTATACAGTTAGTACTATATCATCTTATTTTACAGTAGCAACTAGGGAGCTCAAAGGGAAGTCAAGTCCTGTTGAGGAATAACGCACTTGTATCCTCAAGCTATGTGTAACTATTGCTTCTGGACAAATAGTTGGCAAATAAAAAAGAAAAATGTTTTTTTCCATTATTTATGTGATGGTTCTCCAACACGTATGGTGTTGAATTCTGAATAATGGTTCTGTTCAGGAAATCTTGGACAAAATGTTACATAGCAAAGCAGAGGTGATATATAAAAAAAAAAATAAGCCTCGATTTCATCAGAAGTAATTAGCGGTTGTTCCCTATCTTGTTGATTCTGAACTGTTGGGAGTTTAAAGGAGATAAATATTTAATATTTCTTTAAGTATTATTTAAACAGTGATTTGTGTGTGACAGTAAGGATTGTTTTGATATAATATGACAAGTTTCCAATGCTTTTCATATCACTGTGAGCTTAGCTAGGGATCTCTGGTCTTAGCAGTTTTGAGGTTCTGTCAGGGCATTCTGCTTTACTAATTAGTAGCTAGTTTTCCTCCTGCAGTACTACCAGTGAACTCTCTGTTTAAGCTTTCAGAGTGTTTATTCTTTTTATGAAAGGACAAATATTGAATATCAACAGTGTTTTTAGTTTCCTTTTCATTAACCGAAGCAATATCAAATTTTGATGTCTTTTCAGTGATGGATTTGGTCTTTGCATATGCTTTGAAGGACTGGGGCCCTGGTCACCCAAGGGAGACCTGGGCTGTGGATGCAGTGTTTTCCTGGGATAAGATAAAGCAAGATTGTAGGAGGGGGTAACTAGCCTGTGTGTTGAGGTCTCACTGTGGCCTTAGTGTCTCGATGAAGCTTTTTTTAAGTCTCAATCTTAATTCCTTGCTGACTAATATTTTTGCCCACTAAGCATCAACCTTCTGTCAAATAAGTGTATGTATGCACTATACCTATACTGTTTATCTTTCATAATAGGATTATCTTAAGCTGAACATTTTGTTGTGCTTCCTTGTACTAAATTTTGTTGAGCACTTTCTGCAAGACTTAAAGAAGAAAGCCAACTTTTCTTCAGTGTTAGCCATGTGAGGAAGAGACTTAGTTGAGTATTTACTGAATAATAAGTTCAACAGAAGAAATGGGTACTGGTGTAATGCACTGATATCTGAGAACTGAGATTCCATTGTTCATATAAACTCCAATTTTGATGAAGTACAGACTGATTTGTAAAGTTGATTTTGCGTCTGTCGCTTGATTCCTGTCAGTTAGACTTGAAAATGTTTGGAAATTTGCTGAAATCAAGTCTGTGGTGCATAGTTCAGTGACACTGTCAAAGATTTTTACTATTATCAATAGGCTTGGGTGTGCTTTCAGTGGGAAAGAACAATTCCATATTGTTATATACCTAGAATAACTGAACTATATAGTGTTAATGACATAGAGCTAATCAATTAGATAAATGTAGTTTTGGGATTCTTCTTTTTTTAAATTCAGCTGTCATTTGGAAATGACTGTATACAACTGAAGAAAAATCAGGTTTTTGGTTAGTTGTGAATTGGATTAGATATTTGAATCAATTTGAAATGAAAGTTGGTTTTGGTTGTAACAATAATACTGCCTTTCAAAATACAGGTCAACTCGGAAACAAAACATTTGTGAATAAGGAGGTTTCATGCATTTATTTACTTTTTGCAAAAAGAGAGTGATTTAACATGGAATTTAACATGGAAAAAGTTTAAACTGAAACATTTCTTTTTCCTTCTATGTAAAATATTCCACCATTTTGAAATTTTGTTTCTAAATTTTCTTCCCTTTTGAAAGTTTTCTGATTTCAGTATAGAAACTGTGTTTGTTCCCCAACTTTGCTATACTTTGCAGTGTCTGTTTCTTTTAAGGAACAACAGCTTTAGAAAAGCAAACTGTTTAGTATTACTTAGCAGTCATTGCCCAGGGTAGCGTAGCAAAAAGCTGCATGTAGGATTAAGAAAGTTTAATTCAAAGCACTTTTTCATGCCATATTCTTTAGAGTAAAAAGGAAGCAAAGATAAAGGCAGGCTTTATCTCATAAATACAGACCATATTTTATTGTTTAATTTCTTCTCTATTCACAGTAAGGGAAGAATGAAAGTGAAAAAAGCAAATGCTAGTACTCTTTTAACACCTGCAACCTATATGGTTGCAGAATCCAAACAACATTTTCTTACAAGGTAAATGTAATGAAGAAACCTGAATTTTCATTGCTGGTTGGCTGTTCCTATAGTTCTCCCACACTCAAGTCACTTGATGCAGAGACTCCATAAAAACTTGATCAGGAAAAAGACCAAAACTTCATATTCGATACAAAATATTTTGAGTGTAGCATACACTGGCTTTTAATTAGTCTTCTGTCTACTGGCAGTGATTCTTTAAGATCGTCTCTTCTGTCTTTTCACCTACTTCTGGGTAGGGTGAGGTCCTTCTAACATTGTTCCCGAAGTCTAATGTGAAATTGCATTCCATGGAGCTTGGGTTGCTTAATTCAACGTTCTTTGATGAGCAGCGTTACTTTGTTCTTCTGTGCTTTTTGGCTATAGGTAAAGAACTAGGGTTTTGTTTGAGTTTATTAAAATAATTTCTATATTGTCTTTTGTGTTTTATGAATGTTTAAGTTTTGCCTGCTGATTTTGCTAATGCATAGGCCAAGATAAATATTTTGGTCATTTCTTAGCGTTATATGAGATAATTTAACAAACTAATTTTTCACAGCCCTATATAATCTTTTCAAATGATCCTGAAAGAAAAAAATATACTCTTCCATCAGTAGTGATGAGAAACAATGTATTCAGATAAGAAAAAACTGCTGTATAAGAGAAATATAAGCACTCTGAAGTAACACGACAAAGATTTTAGAAGAATTAAAAGATGTGCGTTTGGTAGAATATAAAAATATTGAGCTGTTTTCAAGCTTTGTTTGAGTAATAGAATTACAGCTTTAGTGGTCTTTCCTCTTGGCTCAGAAACAAATTTCCATTCATATTTGCTGAAATAAAGGTTTTTTTTTCTTGTCATCTTCAAGATATCTGCATAGAAGACAGTGCTATTAACCCTATCTGGGCTGAAACTGAGGCAATTGATGGCAGATGATTGCATGCTTTGTAATATATTGGCTAAACACAGCCCTGGGAACAGGAAAAAAACAGTTTAGCTGTGCTTTCCATTCTGATGAAGGAATTTGAGAACCCATTTAGAGATTTCCTAAAAAAAAAAAAAAAAATAATAATAATAATAATAATAATTGTATATTTGAGCCTTCATTTTCATAAATAGATAAATACATGGCTTGCAGTTTTTTAAATGAAACGTATAGGGTTGCAGTCATTTATGCAACTCAACAATCTGATCATGTCTCTCTACTGGACTTTTGTAAGCCCTATCTTATCAGAGAGAAAGATTGCTTCCCAATCATGCTTTACTTATGTCATTAATTTTTGACATTGTTGTACGTTTATGAACAGCTGTTTACAATGATGAAGCATAGGAAAAATAAAATTTCATCAGAAATCACTAATGAACAATCTGAGAGCTCGCTGAGAATAGAAACCACTGCCACTGAACTGCGGTGATGTGTTAGTTTCACAAAAACAAGGCTAAGTGTTCCATTAGTTTTATGGTTTTGTTGCTTTTTACCTTTTATTAAAAGTCATTACAAAATGATATGTTTTAATACTCATATACATTATTGTATATATATTATGAAAACTGCACCAAAAGTAATGCCTCCTATGTTATTGTGTTGACCTACAATATCAGAGACAGATGTTGGTGGTATGACAGCAGAGGTTGAACCTTCCCAGCAATATCCCATTACGTTTTGTTGCTGTGTGACAAATGGCAGCAGAGGAACAGTCTGACAGAATGGCATCTGACATGGAAATGTGTAGGAAGCAAAGGAGTGTCATTGACTTCTTCCATGTGCAAACAATAGCACCCACTGACTTTTATTAACATTTGATAACATTTCTGGAGACCAAACAGTGGATGTAAGCACAGAGAGGTGGTGGGTGGTGCATTCCAGCAGTAGTGACAGTGACAGCTGCTTCAGATTTTCATGAGCTTGGTATGCAGGCTCCTGTTCATTGTTGACAAATGTGTAGTGTTTTGTCACTTACAATTCTCCTATCAGTGTTACTGTGCTCTCTGTCTCTGTTGTTGTTTCCACAGAAATAAATAGGAGGCAGTACTTTCAGAGTGACGTGCATGTACAGCTCAAGACAATTCCTCTTCATTCAGTGCAGCCCAGCCAAGCCAGTTGAACACCCATGGTTTACTCCGTAGCAGCTTCTAGTTTTATAGTTAGCAAGAACTTTCAGTCACATCACCTTACTTCTATTTGCTTGCCACTGTGTCAGATTGTGATATTTCTGGTTCAAATCATTTAACGATTTACAAGAATTAAATTAGGTTAATGTTGTTATTTTCTTAGTAGAAAGAAGAATTAGAACCAAGAAAACTTACTGAAAGTTTCAGGAGACCTTCATGCCTTAGGCTTTCATGTGATCAATTTTTTTGCTTTTGTGTCACTTTTAAATATATAGTACTTTATATAAAAGGTTTTTAAAGGGACTTAGGAGAGCTGTTATACTTTTTAAGCATGCTCTACACTTTAGGTTAATTCCATGCAGATATTTTTTTTCTTATTGCCAGATCTACATTGATACCAGCATCAGAAAAGATGAAGGAAAACCTCTTTTCTCTTTTGCTCTATGTGTTAATGTCTTCCTATGGCCTTGATAGAGGTTTTAGTCCAGGCAGTCTGTTTAATCATCCATGTAGCCAGCCTCATGTAACAAATGTGTTGTAACAGTAAGTTAATTTGCCAAATAATCTGTAATGTGCAAAAGTGTAAGTAGAGGCCCTTCCCTTGCAAGGAAAAATACTTAGGCACTGTTACTGTTTGAGTAACTGTAGTGCATAAGTGCTTTGAACCTTTATAAAAGCAACAACAAAAAACATGCCACCAGCAAATAACACCTGGAGATGACCTCAAAGAGCTTATAATGTGATAATATAAACAATAGAGGGAAAATATGGTAGAATAATATTATGTGATTACATTCAAGATCATAATCAGTTGGTCACTTTTTTTACTGCTAGGATACTATCTAGGAGGGCCTTGTATGGAATGATACAGGAAAGATTTTCATTTGGGAAAAATTAGGGAAGGTGATTTGTAATTCAAGGTATTGTCATTCACTTTGAGAGGGACTATGCCATTTTGCCAGATGTATTCACACTGTTGCCAAAATGTCTCACAGTATGACCAGATTAACAATTTTGTCTCTTGTAAAACTAGCCACGTAATGCTGCTTTTTTAATAGTCCCTCTAACTGTGCATGGGTTGTAGCTCACAGTGTTGGACAGAGGAATATAAAATGTATGTAAGTGCTTATTTTGCATTTCTGACCGATATTCTAGAGAGAGGAGGGTTCCACAAATTTCATAGCTTTGGCAGTTTGAAGAACAAATTCTGTCTGTTTAACAAAGGTTATATATTTTTCTTAAAGTGGGAAAAAAATAAGCTTTAGGGGTTCTTTATAATTCAGTCTTACCATTTATCTTTTTACCTAGATATACATGTTTGGGCACTTAAATTCCCTGAATGACAAAAAAGCATTTTAGTTTTGCATTTTTGTAAAAAAAAAATATGTATCTGTTTGAAGTAAATGTTTAGTTTTAAAGAGCCAAAACAAATGTAAGCAATTAAAAATACTATCTCATCTTTAGCCTTAGACTGTAGTTTCCATGAACACTGCAACTAAACAATGTGTTCATTTGCCATCTTGGCCACTTTTTTTTCATGCTGACCACCATTTTGTTTACTGGTACTGGTTACTCCTTGTATAAACAGGAATGGGGAATTGAATTAAGGTGGCAGTAAATGTCAGGCATTCCAAACGGAAAACAAGACAGCTTTTCTCTATTGTAACTTGGGGTGGTTTAATAATCATGTTTACATCAGGACCACGTAAAATCGTGTTAGACCAATGGAAAAACAAAAAGTGTGTGTGTAAGGTAGGGAATAAGCTCCCATAAGCTCCTGAGGAGACAGGAAGTGAGGCTGAGCAGTGTTGGTTTATGTTGAAAAGTGGCAGTGAAACTAGATTGAGAGAGTGATCAGATACTGCCTTCTGAAAAATATAGATTGTACATATATCCTTAGGCACAACGGAACAGAAGAGAGCTGAGAGTACTTTAAGGATTCCTTTCAAAGAGCACAAGAGCTCTCAATTCCCTAGAATAAGAAATCAGGCGGATGAGGTAGGAAGCCAGCGTGGCTGAACAAGGCCCTACTGTTCAGGCAGAAGGACAAAAAAGAGAAGTATAAGCAATGGAAGTGGAGGTGGGTGTACTGGGAATATAGGGATGGTGTCCAGATGTGCAGGGATGGTATCAGGAAAGCCAAGGTGCAGATGGAATTGAACTTGGTGAGGCATGTGAAAAACAAGAAGGATTTCTTTAGATGCATTGGACAGAAGAGACAGGCAGATGAGAGTATTCCCCCTCTGATAAATGAAAAAAGGAGCTGTCCTCCCCAGACATGGAGAAGGCTAAGGTACTTAATGAGTTCTTTACCTCTATCTTCATGGCCGGTTAGGCTTCTTATGCCTCTGTTGTCCCTGAAATTCTTAGTGGGAGTTGGGGGAGCAAGATTCCTCCCAGTGTAAGAGCAGAGAACTGAGACTACCATATGAGGTTGAATATGTTTATGGGGTCAGATGACATGGATCCAGGGGCTCTGAAGAAACTAGCTGATGTGGTTGCCAAGCTGCTCTCCATTGTATTTGAAAAACTGTGGTTGTCAGGTGAAGTCCCTGGTGACTAGAAAAAGGGAAACTCCACTTCCATATTCATGAAAGGGAGAAACGAAGACCTGAAGAACTACAGGCTAGTGAGCCTTAGCTCTGTGCCAGAGAGGATCCTGGAGTGAACCCTCCTGGAAGAGATGTTAAGGCATATACGAGATGAGGAGGTGATGCAAGGCAGCCGGCATGGCTTCACAAAGGGCAGATTGTGCCTCACCAATCTGGTGCCCTACTGTGATGGAGTGATGGCACTGGTGGAACAAGGAAGGGTAACTGATATTGTCTGCCTGGACATATGCAAGGCCTTTGACATGTCCCAGCACCACATCCTTATCTCTGAATTGGAGACAGATGGATTTGAGGACTGAACTATTACTTGGATAAAGAATTGGTTGTATGGTCCAACCCATAGGATTGTTGTCTGTGGCTCAGTGCCCACGTGGAGGCTAGTCACAAGTGGCACCCCTCAGGGATCCATCTCGGGACCAGTGCTCTTTATCAGTGGCATAGACAGTGGAATTAAGAGCATTCTCAACAAATTTGCTAATGATACCAAGCTGAGTGGTGCAGTTGACACAACAGAAGGAAGGGATACTATCCGGAGGGACATAGACAAGCAAAAAAGTGAGTGCATGTGGACCTAATAAAGTTTAACAAGTCTCTCTCTGTACAGGAGAGACTTGGAGCTTTTGGAGTAGGTCCAGAGAAGGCCTATGAATATGATCCAAGGGTTGGAGCACCTCACCTACAAAGACAGGTTAAGAGGGTCAGGCTTGTTTAGCTTGGAGAAGAGAAGACTCCTGGGGAGACCTCATGATGGCCTTCCAGTACTTGAAGGGAGCTTGCAAGCAGAATGGGACCAGCTTTTTACACAGTCTGATAGTGATAAGACAAGGGGGATTGACTTATATTAAAAGAGGAGAAATTTAGGCTAGAATCAGGAAGAAATTCTTTACTCAAGAGAGTGATGATGGCCTAGAACAGGCTGCTCAGAGAGGCTATAGATGCCCCATTTTCTGAAGACATTCAAGACCAGGTTAGATGGGATGCTGAGCAGCCAGATCTAGAGGTTGGCAGCCCTGCCCATGGCAGGAGGATTGGAACTAGTTGATCTTTAAGGCCCTCTCCAGTCTCAACCATTCCATGATTCTGTTTCTGTTCTGTTAGAACCACCTACCTTTGTGGTTACAGTTGATGGAATCTGTCATTGTAGTTTCAATGAAATTTCTGATATGCAGAATATAATTTCGCTGTGTTGTAAGAGCATAGAAAGCTGGAAGGAGACTAAGTATATTTACGTTTTTTTATTCATATATTTTCGTCTCAAAGTGTGGTGCTGTTGTGTGATTCAGTTTGAATCTCTTCAGATGGTGGCATTACAGTAATACTGCATTTCTGCAGTTTCCCAGGGCTGCTAGGTCAAGGGATTTGGAGGGATGTCAGGGAAACCAGATGGGGCAGTCTGCCCAAGATCATGTATTGTTTGCTATTGCGTGCATTAGAGCTACTGATACCATAACAGCAGTTCATTGTTCCTAACTGCTTGGTGGCTCTGAGGAAAATCATCATGCTTCTTCCAGTAATCTTACATTGTCTGCTAAATATGGAGTTCTGGGATGGTTCCAGAGTGTGAGTGGGACTGGGATTTGCGAGCCTCCAGATGCCTGATTAATGGTAACAATTCAGAATTCCTTGCTGGGTTCAAACGTGAGACATTCTTGAGGCAGATGCCTTCACATGGAAGCAAACAATGGGGAACCTGAAGAATATCTTAGTTTAGGAGATCTGGTGTTGCAGAAAGCTTGTAGAAGATCTGAGCTGCCCATATTGTCTGACTGCAGCTCAGTGACTGTGCTGGACTTTGAGAAGCTGCTGGACTGAGAGCAGCTCAGCTTTAAGAAGCTAATTCCTGGGTTTGAGCTAAGTGTTCTACTTGAGCTGTAGTATTCATGAATCTGAAACAACTATGATTCTTCTGTGTGTGGTTAACATCACAAAATGCGTATCCTTTAAAAGCCAAAATAGTTTATGGACACTTTAAAGCAAATCACTGTTTTCTTCATTAGTTATTGAATTATATTTCAGTACACAAAGCAATAAAGCAGTATGACCTTGTTAGTCTTAAAACATTTTATTAGGTGCTTTTCAAAGAACCGGCATGGGGCCCTAGACAGGCTGATCTAATGGGTGGCAACCCTGTCTGTGGGAGGAGATTCGAAGCTGGATGATAGTTAAGTCCCTTCCAATCAGAGCCATTCAGTGGTGATTCTATGATCTAAGTGTTTTGTTCATCCTTACTGAAAGAATTCTTACTCAAAAATGTGATTTTTTTTTTTTTTCTTCCAGTCTGTAATTTCAGCGAGTTGAGGAAGATTTTTCTGCAATCACACTGTCTTAGCATTTTCATCCAGCAAGGAACTGTTGAAATTGCTTCTAAAATCGTATGGGAAAAAAGTTGCTGATCTCTTCTTGAAAATAAATAAATAAAATGTTAGCACTTGTAAATGCTGTGGTAGCAGAATACTTAAAGCCAGGTAGAAGTTGAAATGCAAGTTGGTATGTTTCTTTCTGAAAAACGTACTTGAAGCACAGAGGCAGCTTTTCCAAATTCTCTCTGCAGAGGAAGACTCATCCACTTTAGGTGCACAGTAACAAGAAGGTGAGCACCAACTCATTCTGGCAGAGATAGGAACATAAATGCTAGCTGCAACTGTCATCGTGCTGTTCAACACTGTTAGTTCTAATTATAAACAGTACTTTGAAGTAACTTTTGAATCATTTTAATAAATATTGGCTTTTGAATGTAAATTCTCAAAGGAAAGGTAATTGTTGCTTTCCAGAGCTGTGTATTTTGAGAACAGCCGCACACTGAGGTTGATGCTGTTGAAAACAGCCCTCACAAATGCAAATTGTTAGGTATTTGCTATGGTTTCATTTGAACACAACCTATTGTGAAATGTGAATATTTCCCTTGATAGTTCTCACGTTGTGCTTGCATTTAGCTTATTCATGGAAGAGTTTTCACTTCTTTTAGAAGTGAAGTGGCAGCTAGTTTTGCGACACTCTTGACTTTTGCTATGAATTATAATGCCCTGAAGACATTCCCTTTAGTAGACCTTCTTAGAAATGTAAGGAAAAACCTGATACTGTGTAAGTTTAAGAGTGAACTAGATGAAGATTCTTCATGCTTTTTATTAGAATGTTCAGCTGGCATAGTGCTTCCTCAGTAAAAGCTATTTGATCTGATGTATGCTTTAAAATGCTTTTTTGAATAACTTGGTTATTGTATACGAAAGTAGTCTGTTATATTCTTTCCATGCTTACTCAGTAGAACAGCAGGAGAGGAATGCTGGATAACATTTCTTGTTTGTTAATTTTATTTATAAATATATTTTTGCTAAGTTTGCATTATTTTAAATTTAAAGTAAAACATTAGATTTGGTGACGCCACAGCCGTTGTAGCTGAAGTGTTTACTAGACAGATTGTGTGCATTTGTTGTTGATTTTAAAAGCAGTTCAAATTAGGGCATAACAAATCTTTTAATTGATCTTACTTTCAGGAGAAAAAGATATCTTCAATTCTGTTTGAAATTTAAAATTTGTTTTTATGTTTCTTCTTAGCTGCAAAGATATTGGAGTCTTATGCTCCTTGTAAATATTTGTTCAGTTATTGAAACTTGTGGTTCTCTGTTGCTAATACTTGTTTTGCTGCTGTATTTACTGCTAGTTTTCTAAGACCTTAGCTAGAAATACTTTCAAAACATAGTAATACTATTATCACAGCCAACCTTGCATATTATGCAGCGCATGGCTACTTAGAGCTTTCTATTGCTTGTGTGAGGATAAGACAAGCCATTGCATCTATAAAACAGATAGGACAGCCCAGAACTTATATTGTTAAGAAATAAGATGTGTTGTATTGTACTGGTTGCCTACCAAGCACAGTATAGGTTATCATTATTATGTTCAAAGGCAATTTATCAGAATGCAGCAGGGGTTTATTTTATTTGCTGATAAGTGGTCCCCTCCTGATTTTGTTGGGCTTTCTGGAGGAACACGTGTCAGTCACTTTATGCCAGTTGAAGATCCAGTTTAAAAGTTTAAAAGATCTAGTTGATACCTTCCGCTAATTTTTCTTTCTATGCTGCGGGGATGTGAAGGAGAGCACTGATTTCTTGGAGAATAAGAGTTTTAACAGATCTAGAGTCTCTGAGCATAAGGCTTACATGCTATCTGCATTTCTTTTTGGGTGGCTGGTGTGCCACTTGCTTCTTAACAACGAAAAATAATGTTATATGTCTCATCCCATACAGGAATTCAAATCCCTAGATGAAACTAGAAAGGAATAGTTTTACAGGAAATTAAGTTGTGATACTTACTCTAATAATGTGGTCGTACCTGGAAAACTCCTTTGCATGGAACACAGTGAGAGGTTACACTTGTTTGGAAGAGATAGGACAGAGGCACTGAAGAAGAATCCATTTTCTTGAAATACAAGCAGAGCTCCTGGATGAGCATTGCATTTGCTAAATACTTAGCAAATACTTTGTCCTTCCTATATTTATACTTTATTAAATGTCTTCTGTAGATGGCCTGTAGAGACAGGACGCGGCTGAACTAGCTGGTAGTCTTAGTGACTATTCTTAAGCTATATTTCAACAAATATCTAATTTGCCCCTATTTTATTTAGGTAATTAGCCTTTTAATACTGCTCTCTGCCAGATTTTATAATGAAGGCTTACCTGCTGTGCATAGATTGTTTTTTGCGTTGTTATTCCTGTTGTATTCTGCAATATCCTTGTGAGTCAAGTACATGCCATCTCCATATCTAATGCTGCTATCAGATGGAAACTTTTGTTTAATAGGAATCTAAGACTGCTCAGGTCTGAGTTAACTTTCTTCCAAAGTGCTTTAAAGTGTTAGGTGATTAACCAAAAAGCTGCAATTTACAAAGGCAAGGCACTTAAACATCAGACAACTCAACTTGCAGCAAATGTCAAGTGTGAACAACCTGTACGTTATAAAATGAAATTGTCTAATCTTTTATGCCATATTCACTGAAGTCATTGTGAGATTTAAACTCTGTGAGGTGACAAGTCCTGTTGTGACAGGAAAAAATGCTGAAGGAATACTAAATGTATCTTCTGAAAACCTGAGTTGACATGCATGTTCCCAAAGACTGGATTGATCACTCTTGAGGTTATCTGTTGTCCCTTCGTATTTTACCCTTGCTTGGGTATTTCCTACTATGGCGAGACGAAAGTCAGTAATGTAGTCAACTTTAGACATAATGCTCTACTGGTAGCAGTTACTCATGAAGTAACATTTCAAGACTGCATAGAAGAAAACATTGCTTTTTGTGCTGCTCTGGTTTTATTGTTGGAATTTAATGCAAAGTCAAACTGGTTAGTCAGCATGTTTTTTAAGAAAAAAGGTACCATGTAGTTTTTAGCAGCCTTCTGAGGGAAGCTAGTCATTTTCTATAGAACTGTTCCTGGCTCTTTACACTGGACAAGGCGTGACTGCATTTTTATTTCTCCACAACATCAGAACTCCCTCTCATGAGCAATTTTCTCATGTTCAGAGATTCAATCTTGTTATGAGTGTTAGAGAATTGCTAATTTAGGTGTAATTTGCACTTGCAAATTTGAGAGCTCTGTGGTCTTTCTGTTCTTAATCCCAAGGAAATAGTCCCTCAGTCAAAGAGTTTGTACAACTTGCTGAGTTCAGACTTTTAACAGAGGTAGTTTTTATACTCAGATGGCTTGTGTCTGGAAACAGATTAGTAGTTATCATGTTGAGTATTGCAGAAAAAAAATTATCTGCTATATCAGGCCAAGAAAATAAGGGATGTGATTTACAGATATGTGGGACTCTTGATGCACGCACAAGGGAGTCTTGATAGCTTAAATTTCTGCCTTTTTGATGCTGTGTGTGTTGTGTTGAAAGTACTGATATTTGATATTGAAACACTGTATGTAAACTAGGTCTGCAGGGTTTCAGTGAGGGTTCTGAACCTTCAGGAAAAATGCTCCATTTACTTGTGAAGAGCAGTTGTGTCTGCTTTAATTTAGGGTAATTGTACTTGTGACCAGTTAAAAAATCACAGAAAAGTTGAGGTATGAAGAGACCTCTGGAAGCCACTTGATCCAAACTCTGCTCAAATAGGGCCACCCTGCTTATGGTTTGCTTTCATTTGTGCTCCAAAGAGAAGAAAAAAAAAAAAAAAAAAAAGGAAAAGGAAAAGTAACACTCATGTTCCTAGTATACCAGGTCAGATACCCATCATTAGCTCTCGGCTGGAGCATAATTTAAATCTTGCCAGACTGAATCTAAACAGCATTTATTTATTTATTTATTTATTTATTTATTTCAGATCAGCCAGAAGATAGGGAGAGTAAAATAAAAACTATTTCCAGTTCAGAAACAGTACAGCAGCACTGAATAAATGTGTAACTGTTAATGAATAGCTATTTCAAATATTTACATGAGGCAAAAGAAAAGAAGATTGGCATCCAAGGCAGCTGTGCCCGGGGAGAGCTATTAAAAATAAACATGATAAATGATGTTCAAGTGCTCATATAGCTGTCAAATATCAGGGGTACTCAAAAGTGGAAAGTGTTGACACTCCATGGCTGTGCAGCTAGGCATCCTGGGAAGGAATATTTTTTTTTTTTTTTTTTTTTGCTCAGTGTTTTCAGATATCTAAGATGCGGAGAATAAAAGGGGAGAGTGAATCTAATGAGTATAGAGCACTCAAAATACTTGAAATTTTTGGGTTTTTTGCTACATTAAAAAGAAAAGTAGGTGAAGCTTATTGCAAACGTTCAATTATTTCCACAGATAACTGATTTCTTTTGACTGGATTCTTCATAAAAACTAGCACTTTATATTCATAAAAATAAGTAATGGATTTTGTTTTGACTCTTTCAAGTCTTCTGTATTAATAGATGATGGTGATGAAGGTGTAGGTGGATTGTTGCTTTGATTTTGTAGGAGTTTTGAAAAACTGTATATACATAATAAACCCTCAACTTCTGTACTTCTATGTACAGAGATTTTTCGGGTTGTCTCAAAAGTGTGTTTCAAATCCACTTTCATTTCTGAGTTCTGCGTCAGTAGACAAGTAGACAAACTTTTTAGCAGAGAGTTTCTTCTTGTACATCACTATAAACTAATTTCTCAGAAGCTGTCAGTCTGCTGAGTCTCTTAAGAGAAAATAAATAACTTAGTGCAAAGGACACAGAGAAAAATACTCAAATTTGGGGATTTTTTTTTTTTTTTTTGCTGCAATTGTGTTTGTGGTGAGTGGGCTCTGCTTTCTTCTCCCTTCCAAAATTTTTATTCTCTTTCAAAACATAATTAGAAAGAATAATGCTATAAGTAGTAATCCGTTTGTGCTTACAAATGAAATAAGATCTTGTATTTAAAGTGTGAGCTAGAATACATATAACTAGCACATTTTCAATGAAATGTTGCAAGAATTCAATGTATTTATAGCTACATGGGCTGCTGTCTTGTCTGTGCAGAAATTCTTGTGTGCTAGCACTGGAATTCGCTGTGAAATACATTAACTCATCTGTCTGACTGTCTTGGAAAGCAATCGAAATAATATGTCAGTTCTATTTGTCAATTCTGATGTCTTGAGTTTTAGAAGCAATTCTTAAATGAAGTATGTGGTGATGATGTAATGAAGAAGAAAAAATTTCAAAGCAGGTCTTCACTTAACCTGGACACACTTTTGTCATTAAGGATGTGGTTTAGTGGCTTCATCAGAGAGCAAGTTTTGGCAAAATCTGCTATATTGACTTCCTATCAAATTATCTTTAAGTAATATGATGGAAAAAAAAAAAGGAAGGATGTGGCCTCCCCTAGCCAAAGTCCAGTCCAAGCCTGAAAGCTTGGCTCTTTTTATTTATTTATTTATTTATTTTTTTTACAGTTGTTATATTTTTTAATGTAATGAGAGAAAATACTTGTCAGTATACAAGTACATAACAGTTTGGTTTCTTGAAATAATCAAAAGAGACAGATAGTTCTAAATTGGTTTCCCTAGAATGGAGGCTTCGTATGTCATTGGACATTGATTTAAAAGTTAACAAGACGTTAGGTAGTGAAATGCTTGGAGTTGTCATTGCCCTACATGTTTTCTGTCATCCTTAGTTAAGCACGCCTGTTGCCTGATTTCCTAAATGGATTTCATGGTAGTGAGGCTACTTTTAGTGCTTCAGGATTGTAGTGCTGTGCTGCATAAGGTGCCACCTGAACTACTTTAAGGAACGGATGTACTTTTTCATGTTGTTTTAAAACAACATTTTATAGATGTGCCATGAAAACAAGACCTCAGTGATTTGCAGGGCATTTTTGTGAACTTTAAAGGCAAAGACTGAGATGTCTGCATCACCTTTGAAATGTCCATGTGGTTGGGGACCTAGGTGTTGAAGTAGGTATTTCTTCTCAACTGACTTGACACTGCTTAGTTAGGATCAGGAGAGATTTTTGGTCTGAATTTTCCTGCTTCTGGGGTGTCTTAACCAGAAATTTTTGGAAGCTTGCTGTATAATTAGCTAGCTCAACACAATCTTTACTGCTTGATCTTAGTTATGTGGTAATTAAGCAGAATACCCAAGAATTCAACTTTCTGAATTATTTATGGAGAGGGATAAATAATAGAGAAGAAAAGAGGTTGCTAGGAAAGCTTATAGGTAAGCAGTGAAGACAAAATGAAATTCTCTTCTGGGCTTGACCAGTGATACTTCTGCTAGTGGTACTGTCTCTTGCCTGTGGTAGAGGATGTACGTTTTACTTTGAGGGTACTTGGCTCCTTTCAATGATTATTTACCTCTATTTCCTTCATCAATCGGAACCCCATTGTACTAGGTAGAAATGTATGAGACAGCATCCCTGCCTGGTTATGTTAGTATCCGTTTATGGACCACTTGTCTGCAAATTTATCTAAGGCCTCAACTACCTCTACACAAAATATGTTTTCATCTTTTTCAAAACTCTCCTGCTAACTGCACCTGGTGCCTTTGGTTCTTTGTTGTAGGTTGTGATGAGCACTTGTTTTGCATTCAGCTTACCCAACAACTCCCTGGTTTTTTTATAAAACACAGATGTATTTTTCCTTCACCGTTCCCCTTTCCAAATTAAATAGCCATAGATTTTTTAGTTTTTCCTGTTAGAGAAGCCACTCCATCGCCTTGATCATTTTAGTTGTCCTTCCTGGTACATTATTAGATGGGTCGTCCATGAAACATCAGATCTTAAGTGCACACAGTGCTCAAAATGTGAGTTCACCAGAACTTCGTGCTGGCAAAGTTAGGCTTCTGGCTTATTGATTGCCTTCCTGATGATGGCCACCATTATTCTGGCATTTTTGCTTGCTGCTACTTATTGTCTGGAATCAGAGAATTGTCAGTCACAAGCCTGTAAGGTCTTTTTGTAGTTGAGCATCATGATGGCCTGCCTAAGTAGAATATCTTGCATTTATCTGGATTATCTTATATTTATTTTTCCCCCAGTTGTCGAGTTTGCTGAGGTCATTCTGGAGATTCTTTCCTGCCGTCAGTGTAGCTTTTGGCTATGTGCAAGAAATTAGTCTCATTACCAAACTTGACTGTAGAGCATTCTCCCATGGCTGCATCCCACTGCTGAAAGTGGTGAATAGAACTGACTCTGAACCTGGGAGTCCCACTGCTGATGTTAAGTTTCCTGCCCTTTAGTTAGATTTCAGCCCTTTTCCCAACACAGTGACAGGTTATTTTCTTCAGTGACTTTTTACGTGTGGAATTTTCAAACACTTTTTGAAAATTCAACTATGTTATTTTCTCTTTTTTATGTGCTTACTGACTTTCTCATAAAACTACACTAGGTCAGTGGGACGTGATTTTACAGTTTCTGTTTTTTAGTATGTGGAACGTATATCTGTAGAATTTAAATTGGTTAGATACATTCAGTTGTCTTAGGTCTGTGTCATGAAGTTTAACACATGTTTCTTGCTGCTTCTTCTGTTGTATTCAGTAAGACTTCACGAATCCCACCAAACACCAAGATGTCAGTCTGTTAGTCTTGGTGGGGAAAACCATTTTGTTTGACTTCAATCTGTCTGCACAGTGATGAGATAGTATGTGTCCAGCTTGTGGCTAATGTGAATAGCTGCCAAGTGAGACTGTACCAAACCATGCATATTCAGTATTGTGCTGTGAGATCATTTTATCCTGTTCTCTCTTCTCTGAGCATGTGTATTTTTTCAGGATAACTGTTAGATAAGGAGATTCATTAACACATCTGCGCAGAAAACAAGTTTCTCAGACCACATCTGTGTATGTGGTTCTTACATCAAGGCAAAGATATATTGTAGTTTGAGCACATAGGGGAAGAGAGGATAGGTAAATTAATACTGATGTTACCACTACTACTATTAACATTTTTTAATATATTGGAGGGGATTTTTTTTTTCTTTCTGTAGGCTTTTATTTCCACTACACTACAAGTTTATAGGGAGTTAGATTTCTACATCCAGATGTGGTGGTCTTTCTTTTGGCTTAAATTTCAGTGAGGTCTGTAACTTAAAATCTTGCTATATATGGACAAAATGTGTGATTTGTAGTCTATACAAATACTCTTCAGAGCAGGAAAATCCAGTTTTTCCAGCCTTTTTCTTTTTTTTTTCTTTTTCCCCCAACTCTCATTTCAATTGCACAGTAGGAACCCTACTCATTGCAGAATAGGCCTGTTCATTGTTTTTGGACAAGCAGCAAGCTGGGATACTTTCCAACCAGGAACTGAACATCAGTAATAACATTTCTGTTAAAGTGTAGTTTTTAACCTGCAGAGTCTCACTGGAATAAAAATGATACTTGTAGCATTGATTTAACAGGATCTATATAGCGCAAGTATAATGTAATATTCTTCACATAGTGCTTATAAGTAGATTATAGCTGCATGTATTCAGACTAAAATTTGTGTGGGTGGGATTATTCATACAAGTTAATGTTGTACAGTTATGTGATTCTTCTTTAGCTGTTCTGTGTATCATTATTTAAACACTGGTGACATGAACAAAATTCTCTATGTAACACATTTTGTTATAGCAAAACTTAGTAAGTAGAGTTTCTAGCCATGGGAAATGAGAGAGCTTATGCAGAGTTCAGGAAACTTGACTGTGCAGTACCAGCGGAGTTCAGGTTTTTGTTGCACCTGAAGAAAAAATTTTCCTCAGAACTTCTGTTTTTTCTTAACAAGGCTTCTGGTTGATGTATGAAGGTATCATTAATGTATTCTGCAAGCACACGTACTTCTGAATGATTTTACTTTGTTAATGGAAAGAAATGTAAATATATTTTCTGCTAAACCTTGTAAATGTTAAGGACCCTACTACTACTACTGCTGGAAGGCTGTAGCATACTTTATCATTTCTTCTTCCTTAATTGCTCTCTAGTTGCTGCAAGTACAGTTGATTTTTGTGCCTTCTATAACTAGAGTAACTTTTTACTATTCTTTGGCACAGAAAGGAGGCAGATTCAGTTGGTATAGCCAGAAAACAGTTTTCTGCAAACATTACATTTCTTTGTTGCATATCTACGGCAGCATTCTACCACATAGCCCAGGCTGAAGGCATCACACAGCATCTAGAGGAGTTTACCATATCTGTAGTGGGCAGACTTCTCTCCTTCTAAAGTGACTCAGGGAAATTACCCAGGGCACTTCTGTGCAGGTAATTCTGATGTTTTGCCACAGTTCTTCTGCTAACTGGAAAGGGGAGTGATACCTTCCACTGTGTTACTGCTCCCCAGGGCCATTTCTTTTTCCTACTTAATACCTACATCTGCTCATACTTCTCCCAGGCTGCAACAATGAGGAGGAATAATGGTGTTGCAGAAGACCCTTAGGATTCTGGAAAGGAACATAGAAACTAATAAAACTAGTATTATTTTCTCTGTTGCTGCTCTTTAAAAAATCTGTGAGAAGAGAGAGACAGTTAGATGAAGCTGAAGATTCAGGGCCATGAAATTTCTTCAGCTACTCAGCTTCCAGTTAGGCAGAAATTTATTTGCAAACAAAGGGATAAAAATTGCCTTTGAGGCTAAGTCAACAAGATATCAGTATGTGCTTATTTCGTGACAGTCTGAATAAGGAGGAGGTAACAAATTGACTTTTTTAATGCCTTGTTAGAACACAATGTTAATGTATTTTTTTTTTAAGATGGATGAAACATAATTTATATGTAATATAGTAAATTCAGTGCTTGATCCCTTAAATATTCCAAGCAGTAGTACTGTCATATAGAAAAAACATTTTTATATTTTTAGTATTCTGTGGGGAAAAATATTTCCAAAACAAATTATAAAATAAATGTTCTTCAGGTTTTTAAAATCTCTTTCATGCTTGCTTATTATAAAGGGCAATGTCTTCCAAAGGAACTTGATTTTGAAAGTATCAGAGCAAAGAATATGTATTTTGGTGTTAGAGTAGCTGTGATGCATGCATTTTTACAGATTCTAAGAATTTTATCTAGGCATAAAGTTTGAACTATGAAGTTATCTTTTCTTTCTCAGCTCCCCTCAATTCCCATTTTACACAAATTTTTGCTCAGTCTTTTAATGTATTTAATCTATTTTTGGAATTTAATTATTTCAATTTTCATGTTGGGTCTGTATAGTCTCCTTAAGTTAATTGTTTCAGTTCTCCAGCTGTTTCTAAATAGCCATTGTGCTGATCAAGCACTTACTTCAGTATGTCCTTGATAAAATTAATGAAAGCATCTGTAGAAGTAGCAACAGCAGCTGCAGTGCCATATGGAAGCCAACTACTGCTTAGCAGTATGAGAAAAGAAATAGTTTTGTACTTGTGCTGAAAACTAATGCTGGCTTACTTCTAGCATAAAAAGAATTGCACCTGCTAGAGCAAGCACTGTGGCTTGCTGATTATATGTTCTTGTTAGTGTCATTGTTATTGGTAAAATGGGAATGATGTCATCCTTATCAAACCCTACTGGCACCCTGCAGAGTGACAAATAATTTGCCCACTGCTGTTTATCAGCATGGGCCTTGTTTTAGAAGTGTCGAGAGTGCTGCATTTTCACAGTTGAATGCCATACAACTGCAGAGGTGTATGAAAATGAAAGGGATTGATACTTGTAATCAGCACACATAGTAACGGTTAAGGTGTAATGAAACATAAGTGTGCATTCAGGGTAATTATATTGCTACCAGGTGGGGCCCTAGGGCTTTGCATGTATAGAAACTGCTTGAGGCGGTGGATGATGCAGGAAGAAGTACTGCAGCACCATCTGCTACTTTCCCATTTTCTCATTAATTCTTTCATGCCCTGAGCCTGGGCTGCAGTTTTGAGCAGCGCTTCTTCTGTTTGGTATCTTCTCTTCTCGTAGTTGGGTCTAGTGCCAAACAGTGGAGTGGATGTGATGCAATACGGCAGCTCTTGTAAGTAGAACGTAGTACTGCACCCTTCTTTTAGAGCTCTCTGAGACTTATGGTGCATGTTTTTTCCTGTCTGATCTCTCGAAATGACATAGTAAGTCATGTTCCTGTTACATTTTAAGGTGACAGTATTTTTCTGTTTTTCTGTGTATACTGGTCAGGTATACTTATCTATCTTATACAGATAATGAGAAAGTAATAAGAATGCCTCCAGATCAGATCATTCTGGAGCAACTGTATCTCCTGTTTGCTTCAGAGAAAATCTGTAGACCTTAAAATGCTTGTGATTCTTGTAAGTAAATAATGACAATAAATGGTTGGTAGTAGAAACAGCTACAAATACTCATTGCTCCTTGCATTCACTACAGAATTTGAAAAAATGAGAACTGTGCATTCAGGAGTTTCTTTGTGGTAAACATTATAGGAAACTGCAATGTACATTTTCAGATTTAAAAATGGAATAGGACCTGATACCTCCAGGCATGCAATTTATACGAGTATTCTGAGTGCACCAAACGTGGTTGATACGCTACACATGCAGTTTAGTAGCATATCTCATAGAATAGGCTCACTGTGTCTCTAATGCCCTGTATTCATCTGCATTTGTTGATCGCTAGTCTGTGCATGTTCATTTTCTTCATCTCTGGGAGTTTGCTACCAAAACCTGCCTTTTTAGTGCAGTTTCTGGAATGATAGCCATAGTCAGATTGTATTGTTGTGAAATACTTTGTAATTTATATAGCTTTTCTTTTATAATACATCTTTTATGCATCTTTGACATTTTTATTAATCTCGGCTTCTCCCTACGGAATGTAATTCATTACATAATTTGCACTGTTTGTTCCCTAATAAAAAAGAACATTGCTGAATCAGACTTTTTTCTCCTTTTTTTTTTTTTTTTATATATATAGTTTGTGTCAGGGTCAGGCTTATAGTTATTGTAACTGCGGCAAGTCAGTGGAGTAATATGTGAGATAAATTTCATCCAATTTGTATTAAGGCAGACAAGATTTAACTGAAACTTGCTATGGTGCAGAATGAAAAAATAAAATAAATAATGGCAGGACAGTTTTGGTACAAAAACATTATCCGTCTGTGACTCCTGGTAACTTGCATCAGTTACCAAACAAACTCAGGTTCTGGAATTTAATATGAATTTGGAGCAGAGGAGTGATTGTTCCTCTCTACTTGGCATTGATGAGGCTGCACCTCAAGTATGGTGTTCGGTTTTGGGCCCTTCACTTCAAGAACGACATCAAAACCCTGGAGCTTGTCCAGAGAAGGGAAACAAGGCTGGTGAAGGGAGCACAGGTTATATGAGAAGCAGCTGAGGTAACTGAGATTGTTTAGTCTGGTTTGGGGGAAGTTCAGCAGAGACTTTATTGCACTCTTCAACTACCTGAAAGGGGGTTATGGTGATGTGTGGGTTGGCTTCTTCTCCTGCATCAGCTAGTGATAGGATTATAGGGAATGGCCACAAGTAGTGCCAGGAGAGGTTCAGGTTGGGTATTAAGAAAATACCTTCTCCAAAAGTGTGGTCAGGTGCTGTAACGGGCTGCCTGGTGAAGTGGTTGAATCACTGTCACTGAAGGTGTTCCAGAAATGTTTAGAATGTTGACCTAAGGGATGTAGTTTAGTGGGGGAAGTATTGGTAGTAGGTGGCTGGTTGGACTAAATGATCTTGGAGGTCTCTGCCAACCTTGGTGATGCCATGTTTCTACAGAGGTAAACACAAAAACATTGAATTTTAGAAAGTTTACTTTAGTCAGAAATAATGGAAAAAATGTTCGTGTGTGCAACTGGAATGTTAACTTGTGCTAAGAACAGGAAAGTTTAACCACTACAAAAAAAGGAGTTGTGGATAGCACAGCCATCATCCACCATTTTATCAACTAGACAAAAGCCAGACAATTCTGAACATTATTAAGACATTTGTCACTTTTGGGAATGCTGGTGAAATGAAAGTGTGGATGGTTTAGAGTAGATGGTTAGATGGTTTAGAGTAAATTTAGTGATGGTCCTTTATCAGAGTAATGTGTGAATTTCTGTTCAGGCCTGTTGTCTGAGAAACTGTACGACTCTTGAACATGCAGTTCTGCGTAGTCATTTTGATTTGAGTATTACAGTGGTCTTTATTTCATTGATCTTACTAAAATGGGACATTTAATAACACTCAAGGAAAGCACTGAACTTTTAATACTGTTTTTGTCTTTCTATCACATACATCACTTACTCTCTGTGTTCAGAGTGATTGTGGTGTTCATGTTTCATTCTGGGATAGCAGCACAAACTTGGATACCCTGTTTCTAAGAATTTGGTTAATATAGATATTAGACCTGGTAATACTTAATGTCCAAGTGTGTATCCCATCTTCTTACAGAAACCCTGGAGTCCATTAACCAACTTATCTGCATCATTGTATTGTTGATGGTCATGAGTTAAAGCACTGAGAATGTTGGTGGCATTTTAGCTGTTCTCATAAGGTACCCTTGCAATAATAAATTTTAATGCCATATGTGCCAGTTAGCTTTTCCTCCTGTTGTATATCCAATGAGAAAGGGCATGTGCATTCTAGTTAGGTACTGCAACTTAGAAGTTATATCCTACAGTACCTAAAGAGTAGTGGGTTTCTTTCTTGTGTTTTGCTGAATGAAATAAAAGGGACTTCATCCTGACTAAAAGATGGCACATGTTAACACCTGTTAGAGGTGCTGCTAGGCTCTCCTTTGCTCGAATGTGTTCCAAAAATAATTCCTTAGCATAACATTTATCTAACGCACATCAACACATCTAGGCTCAACCTGCTCAGATGTAATCATACTAAATCATCTTAGGTCAGTCCTGATAATAACAAATACACAAAATGCTTCAGCTACTGTGAGGCCATCAGAGGTACAGGTTGCATTTGAGAGCTTTTGATGCTCCTGCCCATGTTTCTATGATGAAGAAGGGTGTTTGTATCCTTTATTATTATTGTTGTTGTTGTTATTATTATTAATATATATATTTTTTTAAATATGGGAAGTTTTGCTAGTGAGGAACTTGCTAGGAGGCAAGAAATGTCGTATTTCTGTCCCAACTCATGGGAAGTTCAGTTTTCTCCCAGCTTTAAAAATAAAGGAATAAATAAATAAAAGTACACAGAAAAACAGCACATCTGTCTTAGACAATAAGTTGGTTTCCAGGGTCTTGGTATTTGATTCATTTGTCTGTTTCAAACTGCTTTTGCCTCTGTCTCGGTCCTCTCTGACGTGCTTGTCTGGATGGGAACATCTTGCTCTCAAGAAAATGAATTTGTTCCTTCCTTGCAGGTATAAGCCTTTGGTACTGTTTTGTTGGTCTTTTCTTTGCTTGTGATGTAAGGTGGAAACTGTCAGTGGCAAGGGTGTTTCCAAGCTAAATGTAACCAGCAGCACTGTGACTCCAGGGAATTCTCTTCTCATTCACCATCCTCCAAAACATACACATTACATTCTCCAATATCAAGGTGAATCCTCTAATTCTACAACAGCTCATGAAAGAAACAAGAAAAACAAACAAACCAAAACAGGTGCATAGACTGAAAGAGTGTGGATCCTAAGCAAAATACTGCTTTGTACTGTAGTGACTTCTAACTGTAGCACTTTATTCTTAGGACAAAAATAGCCATTAAGTTGAAAGCTTTCAGTATGAGAAATTTGACTTGCCCACAGCAGTAGAAATGAGATTAATTTGTGCCTGGAACCCTTAGGTCATCACAGGTGAAATAACTGTTATTGCAAAACTTTACTATGTGAGTAATGGCTTGATTGGTATAAGTACTTGGTGGTGTTTACAAGAAAAGTTGTTTTATTTAAAGTAGTCTGCTAAATATCTTTACATTTTACAGTCTTTGATAAAATAATTACATGACCAGTACAGGTAAAGTTCATTAAATAATCAGACAATAACTAGTGGAACTACTGTCATCCACTTTAGAGGTAAAAGAAGTACAGCAAAGGTGGCATCAGTTCTGAAATGTGGGGATCTGTTTTAGTTTCTACCTGAACATGAAATCAAGGTATAAACCGCTGTGATATATTTGTCCTCAAGCCTGCTGCTGTCTTCAGTGCAAGCTGAGTGGTTACAAAATTTTTGCGAGCTCATGGGGAGGGAAGCAGATGGATGTGGGAGCAGGAGAGGGAAAGATTGATGCTATGTGCACCATGAAGAGAAAATTTGCTGGATTGCTCAAGTCCTTGAACGGTGCATGAACTTCTCACTGTTTTTGTTTTGGAATTCTGTACCGACATGTTTGGTATTTTGGCAGAGAAGAAGAGTAGAACTTATTTATATCTGCCTGTTGCACTGAGTTGTGACAATATGGAGAGTGCTTAGTTCAATATAGTGATTTTTTTTTTCTATTTGTGTATATATTTTTTAAATATACATTTGTAATCTAAATGAAAAACTTATGCAAAAATAGTTGCAGACTTTGGTTCAATCTTGTCCCCCTACATTTTTGAGTAATCACTTTTGAATTCTGCTGTTGTTATTCTGTTTTCGTATGGTCCTTACCTTGACAGTTGTCATCACATCAAAGCTACCTCCTGTGCTTTAGATCAACAGTTTATTTTCCTAATATGTTGCTAGCAGTCAATTTTAATAATAGATTTCAATCTTCATCTCTCAAATTAAAACACTTAAAGATATATGTGACTCATAGCATACTATAATTACTTGTGGGTTAGATGAAATTAATTCTGAACACATTCTATGTGAACATAATGTAATTAGCTGAGATGAATTAGTTTATATATAAAGTATGGAGAGTGAGAAAGTTGAATCCAGAAGAGGGCAGTAATGCTATAAAAAATAGTTTTGACTTGATTTTCTTCCTTTTTCTGTGTTGTCAGTAAGCCATGAGCATGTATTCTGCTAATTTCTAGGACAGCATGAAAAAAGTCTGTTAATACCGTTGCAGTGGTTATTATTTAAGTAGTATTTCTTTGAATAGCTTCTTCCTGCCAAAAGATATTATCTGGAAGCAGCATATATAGTGGGCTTGTTGTGTTTTTTTTTTTTCCTCTTTTTTTTTTTCTTTAGGCTATGTTTCCAGTATGAAAACTAATTTAATGATGTTATTATAATTTCAGTTTTCATTGAGTCTATCCATAGATAATTCTAGAGAAAGTCTTTTCTTTCTTAGCTATCACTATCATATGCATTTTAAGATACTGAATTTCAAGCTACATACTTTCTGATTTGTATTCTGTTAGCAGTCAGTTGTGCTGGCCAAATATTTTGGGTTGTATTGTAACAACTGTACTGTCATTGGGATCTGGCTTCAGAAACACTAATACATTACACAAATGTACCAGAGAATATAAAGTGGTATTAAATACTTGCGTGTAGACTGTATTAAGAACCATATTAATAGGAAGGACTGAAATTTAGTTGATTCTTTCTGGCACTTCTCTTGTAGGAGGGAAAAAAAACAACATTGTCTTCTCTTTGGAGTGCATGCTAACAGGTAGAGTAAGAGGAGAGTAGATTCTCTCTGTTCTCCATACATACAGGAAAGTAGGTCTTTTAGGGAAGGTGATGTTCACATATTGCTATTATAGAACCACATGTTCTTATTATAGAACAGAGCTACTACTTGGCACTCAAAAGTGCTGATATATTCTCTAAGTGAGGGGGAAGCGGAGACAAACAAGTTTGCATTGCTTATTTTGGTGCTGAGACAACATCTGAAGAATAACTGGAACTATTTTTATTGACCTAGACAGACTTGAGCAGTGGGCCCAGGAGAGTCTCATGAGGTTCAACAAATCCAGTGCAACAACTTGCACTTGGGTCACGGCAAGCTTCGCTGCCAATACAAGCTGGAGGACAAAAGGATCAAGCACAGCCCTGCTGAAATGGACTTGAGAGTGCTGGTGGATGGCAAGCTAGACATGAGCCAGCAGTGTGCCATTGCAGCCCAGAAAATGATCCGTATCCTGGGCTGCAGCAAAGGAAGTGTGGCCAGAGGTTGGGGGAGGTGATCCTGCCCCTCTACTCCTCGCTGGTGAGGCCTCATCTGAAGTACTGCATCTAGATACGGAGTCCTCATTATAGGGGAGACATGGACTCCTTGGAGCATGTTGAGAAAAGGGCCACAAAAATGATGCAAGGGATGGAACTCCTCCCCTGTGAGGGCAGGCTGAGAGAGCTAGGACTCTTCAGCCTGGAGAAGAGAAGGCTGTGAGGTGACCTGATAGCGGCCTTTTGGTATCTGAAGGGGGGCTATAAGAAAAAGGGAGACGGACTCCTTAACAGGGTCTGTTGTGATAGGACCAGGGGAAATGGTTTCAACCTCAAAGAGGTAGATTTAGATCAGGTATAAGGAGCAGGTTTTTTTTTTAATAAGAGTAGTGAAGCACTTGAACATATTGCACAGAAATGGTGGAAGCCCTGTCACTGGAGACCTTTGAAATCAGGCTGGATCAGGCTCTGAGCAACCTGGTCAAGCTTTAGGTGTCCCTGTTCATTGCAGGGGAGTTGGTCTAGGACCTATAATGGTACCTTCCAACTCAAACAATTCTGTGGTTCTCTTTTTATGGCATTAGTAATATGTAGGTAATAAGAGTTGTGGAAACGTATCTCTTATGTACCATACAGCTTGTGGAAATGTAAGGTTTGAAACTTGTTTTTTCATACTGCTAATTTAAATGAGAAACAAATAGCCAAAAACTGTTGAAGTGTCCACACTGTTCAGTAGTCTGTGAGAATAAACCCAAATGTTCACATGCTACAAAAGAACTGGAAGACACAGAGGGTGTTGCTTCACCATCTGGGTAAGAATTAGCATTTCATTTGTATTAGCTGCTTCTGTTCTGGTTTTGGAAGCTGACTCACTGTCTGAACACACTGGAAGACTTCTCCTAGGATGTTAATTTTAAACTAGTCTGTGTACTGATTAGTATGCCAGATAGTTTCCCAAATGTGGTACACAGTACATATTAACATGTCATTGTGAAATATCACCATATATCCAGGTTGCTATTGGACGTACACAGTAGAAACAAGTACAAACTCAACCTTCTGTTGTTTGGATATGGATCATTATCAGTACTCCTTCCTGGCTAGACGTGTCCTGAAGTCATGTGTCAGTTTTGACTAAGACATGACTAAGGGGAAGTTTTGAAATCAAGAAATCTGAAATCTTTGAAAATATGAAGATGACAGCATTGTTGAAGCATACATGAGCTGTGTTATGTACATTGCAACCATTGCGATGAGCATTTAAAGGGAATTTCTGGTTCTGGATTTCCAGCAGGAATGGGACAGAAATACACATGAGGATAACACAAAAGCTCCTCCCAGAGGGCAGGCCTCCCACCACGTGCAAACTGAGTACCTGCTGAAAGCGAGGTCATTTAATATTAACCGTAATGTGTGCACAGCAGTACAAACTGGGCACTTATACAAGGAGCTAATGAGTGGCTGAAATCTTGTGTATTGCTGCATGCCATAGGCATGTATTCTTCTAAAAACATATTATCCTTAAATATACCTCGCAGCTTTTAATTAAAATCCTCCAAAATTACACCAGTACTTGAGTGAATGTTTCTCCTGTTTGTCCTTATTCTGAACAGAAAGGTGCAAGTTAGAATCAACTTTGAAATGCAAGATAGTGTAAGTAGGCTCTAATTCTGTGGGCTTCAGTTTTAAATATGTTTGTTTTTTTTTTTTTTTTACTTTAGGTGTGTAATTGAGTGACTCTGGCTCAATGTGCATACATCTCTATACTGTGGAGTTTTTTTTCAGCTTTTAGGCAAACTGACGAAGTATGTGTAATGGTACTTTTGTAGCATTCTGACAAAATGCATGTAACACCTGAGCTGATACCATATTTTCTTAGGTGGAAACTGCAAGAATTGTGTTTTACAGACTAGGTGAGGTTGGAAGGGACCTCTAGGGGTCATCTTGTGTAACCCTACTGCTCAATCAGGGTAAGATATGTGAAGATCTTTTTGTGAAGGGATTTTCTATTGTTCACTGGCCTAATCTAGCAGGTGTCCTAGCTTTTACCTTCAGTGCAGGCAGCAGAGCATGTCAAATGTTTCAGTCATAAGAGCCACCTGTTAAGCAAAGAGCATGTGTTACTAATATGTGAAATGCATACAGTAGAAAAAATGTAATGAATAACTGAATGCTATATTGAGTTTAAATTGTAACATGACTTCTGGATTTGTTTTGATATAGTTTTTATACCAAATATTGCTGAATATTTTATTATCTTTTCCTTTTCTAACTGCAGTGAAGTGTGTGTGTGTGTGTGTGTGTGTGTGTATATATATATATATATATAATTATTTGAAGTGATCTGTGGCAAATATAGTCTGCTCTGAGTTTGATTAGAATGTGTCCTGTCAGCTGATTTTGGTTACTTAGTCATTAGCAATCCTTAATATAATTGCTATGACCGTGCTGCATCTAGTGTATAAATCTTGCACGCAGTGCTTGAAATAATTGGCTTGCTAAGTTTGCATTGTTACTGATTACCTTACTTGGACTAAGGTGTCTTTTTCAGCTTGGTAGATATCCTATTTCTATTTCCATTTCATAAAAGCTTTTTCTCACTGTATTTGGAGTGCGCTTACATGATTAATAGGATTTTTTGACCGTTAAGTCTTTCTGGGTCCTTTCATTAGGCTTTACTGTTTCATTTTCCTCAGTGTTTTTATGCTTTCACACACTTTTCCTTCTTTTTCTAGGTGTGTTTTTCACTCAGTGTATCAGTTACTGAAATCCTCATGTCTTTTGGGACATGGGACCAATTGAAATGGGTATAGTTTCAGTAACGCATCTGACAAGTTGGCCAAACACACTGCAGCTGAGCTGGGCATACAGGGTCTCTGTCTTAGCCACTGTGTGACTGTATTTCAGACACATACTGTGTAACCTCCGGATGTAAACAGTTATCACTTCCTATGGTAAAATTCATTGATAGTTCAGAGACTTGAAGATATTTTTTATGGGCTCCATTTTTAGGGTGTTTTTTGCTATGAAGTCAGGTTTTTTTTTTTTTGTTTTTTCATCTCAAGAGACAGAACACTGTGTGATACTGGATCAAAGGATGTACTGAGTTCATGTTTCTTAATTTTGAGAAGCTTGCTATGTGGTTCCCATGTGGAAAGATAGGGCTTTGTTCTGTGACCCGTACAAGAAATAGGTTGATGTGTTGATGTACTTCTGAGGGGGGGAGAAGGGAGGGGAAGGGAAAAAAAATACACTCACACACAACCAAATGAAGTTCAGAGCTGTGTGTGAAATCAGCTTACTTCATTGAAAAACATATGAAAGCATCACCCAGTGCAGCTGTGGCCATAATGTCTCTAATGTTTTTTCCCTGCTAGGTCTGTGTGTTTGCCATAGATAGTTCTGTACCTCTTTTGGCCTCAGCATTAATTTCCACGTTTCTCCTGACTCCTTCCTTCTCTCCAGTTGTTTTACCTGTTGAACCACAAAGGCTGTGATCTGTGCGCATCGGGGATTCTTTAGCTTGGCTCTCTGAAAGTATTATTGGCTTTAAAATAGTATTACCAGTAATACTGTAGAAAGAAATGTTTGGGCATTAAGGGGGCATCGAGGCAAGCAGAACACGGTGACGATGATGATGATGCTTAACTGAGTGACTTTGTATGACAAGCGGTAGGAACATCTGCCAAGCCCAGGTGAGGGGAGCTGTGCCCCATCCCAAATGCAGTAGTGGGGCCCTGCCCATCCCCAGGCACTACAGAGGAGTTGTGTGCAGGCAGTGTTTGCAGTCAGTGCTTTCCACCATGACCCCTGTGCATGGAGCACAGGGTGTGGGCCTGCTGCCGAGCATCTGCCACAGCTGAACATCTGCTGCCGGAGCCGGGCTGAGGTGGCAGGTGCGGGGCTGGCCCAGCCTTTTGTCCTGCACCTGCTGCACCTCAGGTAAGTATCGACAGCTGTTGGACGTGAACTGGGATTATCTGGTAGGTTGGCCTGGATCTGGCCCAAATAGCTGCTTTTTTTCCTTCTCCACCCACCTTTCCGCACACAGCTCAGCTTTGGCAGCTGTTTTGAAGCGCAGTTCTCGCTGCAAGAAGGCAGCAGGGGGGGAAGGGTACGGCAACACCATCAGGCTGGGAGCGTTCCCAGTAAGGTGGCTGAGTTCCCAGTAAGGTGGCTGTGTTCCCAGTAAGGTGGCTGAGGCCGGAGCCCCCACCTCTGGAAGGGTTGCTAGGTGCTGTGCTTGCTCCGAGGTAGCTGGAAGTTTAAGTTTTCAGATAAGCAGACAGCCCGTTGTTTGACTTAGAAAACATTAACTTCTTTGTGCAGCGTGCGGCGGCCGAGTAATAAGTTACAGGGTAAAGAGGACAGAATTGAAAGTCATAGTGCTTTATTGTTTTAATGAAGGGCTGTGATGGCTGTGTTATCGACACTGAATTATGGAAAGAGACTTCCTTGCCGTTACCTCCCTTTATGAAACAGAAGTACATTAATGATAACTGTGTGCAGTGGAAAATCTAAGATAGGAGTACATCACTGCAGTATGTGTACTAAGCATAGGAGATACCACTGTAGTTCGGTACCATGGAATAACAAATGTTTGCTTTTAAAAGGCACCCTCCTCCTTCTACAACTTTTTGTTAAGGCATGGCTGTGTACGAAGTGTTTATGTATAAATAGTGCTGTTTAGGGAAGATTTGAGAGAAGAGGTCGGATAACTCATAGGAGAACTCATTATGCTTCTGGTTTCTCATTTTCCTTTATTTATCATCATGACTGTTTTTTTGTTGTTTTTGTTTTTGTTGTTGTTGTTTTCCCACATAATTAATGCAGTAGAAGAATTGTAACTGTAATTAGCTATAGCAAGAGCAAATGAAAGTGAAAATAAACTCTTTCCTGAGCTTCATTGAGCTCCTGAGGGCACTGCAAATGGAGAATTTAAAAGCAATCATTGGGATTGCTTGGACAGGATTATTAAGTCTGTGTAGCATCCTTGTTACGATCTTCAGGATGCAGATGAAATGAGAGGGAGGCTGCAGTTCTGGGTAGAGTAAATACTGGTGGCAGATGCAAGTGAAAACTGGGCAGATCAGAACAGTCATCTGGAAGATCCGACTGCTGTCCTGACTTCTGTGTCAGAAGTTCTAGACATTACAGTGCAGGCCTCTCGAAAGGTTGCAGCAGCTGAAGTGTGGTTGGAGGTTGCTGAACATGGGATTGGGTCCCACAATATCCATTTAAGAGCCTAACAGGTTGGAAAAGAGTGCAGTGGTTACTCTTGACATCAATAGCCTTATTTGCAGGGCTATTGGAAATAGGGCTGAACAATCAGTGTATAGTAGGAATGGTTTAGGGTGGTTTAGAGATTTAAATAGATGAAAGAAACAGCTGCTCTTCCATTGGTTTGTTGTTGTGTTTTTTTGTTTTTTGGTTTTTTTTAACTGTAGGAAACAGTGATGAAAGAGAGAGAGTCCCCAGAGGACATGGAAAAAAATAGAAAGGGAAGAACAAGGAAATTGAACTTTCTGTTTGGGCTTGCTTAGTCAGTCTTAGTGCAAAAGGAAAGAGCAACTGATTAAGGTTAAAATTGATTGTTATGAGCATAAAGGCATGTATATACAGTACATGCACAGATAGGATGTACTGTCTGAGGAGAAAAAGGCTACTTTTTCAATGTGTGGAAGGTAAATATACAAGAATGCAAAATGCTTTCTTTGCAACTTAAAATATTAAGCACATTTTAAAGCAGTTAATAATTGCTTTAAATAACAGGGTATTTTTTGTTTGGTTTTTTTTTTTTTTTTTTTTTTTTTGAATTCTTGGAATCACATTTTATTGCATTTTATACACATTAATAGACTTGAAGGCTTAAACATATTTTAAGCATCCCACAGTGCCAGGTGAAGCATCAAGGTTTATTGTGACCAGGCTAGTAATTTGCACATCATTGTTTGTAATCTGTTGTGTCCTGGTGCTTTAAAAAGATGTACATTGAAATGCCGTGGGAGCGTGATACGTTCAAGAACTTGCAGGTGCAGTAAATAGATGCAGTGTCAAATCCAAGTAACTTGTGTATTTATTGGAGAGGAAGACAGTGTCTTTCAAATAAATACAGTAGTAAGACTGATTTTGGTGGTGTGCTTACTTGAATTGTTTCTTTTCAAGCATATGTTCCCATACTGCAAATGTATTTTTAACACCTGCAGAGCACAACCATTTCCCACTTCCTTCCCGTATAATGGAGTTGTATTTGCTAATGGTTCAGAATCCAGCACACCCCTAGGGAGAAGGGGAAGGCACGTTTTGTTTTTTATTGCTGTGAGCTCTTCTGTATCAGGGAGCATACTGTGATAATCTGCCTGTGCAAATGCTGAAATTCATTGCGAGGTGTTTGTTGGGGGGTGGCTGCTGGACTTATCATCTAAAGCAATCCACTTGTAGGTGCAAATTATTTTATCCAAACTTTGTACTGAGCTACCCAGGGATCATGCACACTGTCGAGCATGAAGAAAAGGGAACTGTTGAAGATATACAATATAATGAAGTTACGTTGGTCTGAATGGCAGATACGTCCTAAAACTGAAGAGATAAATAAACCCCCGGTAGCAAGAAAGTGAAATGATGTGTGTCTGAATTCTGTAACTGATGGAAAATACATGGGAAATGAACTCATTTCGTTTTTGTTGCAGCAGTCATGTAAATGGGTTTTACTTCTCATAAGATAACCTGTGAATAACATAGCGGTGTGGGTCGGTGTTATGGTTTGTCCAGGCAGCTTTTCTGTGTTACACTTCAGTGATGGGCTTAAGAATGTTTTTGTTGAAGCGCTGTGGTTTTTTTCCCCAAGTGTTCATGGTCTGTCTTGGACAGTATGCTACCTGCCGCTGTTGTAGAAAGTGTAATACAGTCCTTTTTATTGCGTTGGCATCTTTATCCCAATGAAAACCTTCTTTACCATATGGTTTCATGGTACCTGGTGAATGTGGTAAAAGCACTTGCAGTTTGGAAAAGCATTTTTATTAGTCCTTCTTTACCAAAAGACATTACTGCTTATGTTACTTCAAAAATCCTAGCAAATAAGTCAAGGTATTTATATTTTGCATAATGAACTCCTTCTTAGGAATATTTTGAAAGTATGAAGGCTGCTCTGAAAGTAATGCCTCCTATTTTATTATGTTGGTCCATGATGTCAGATGCAGATGTTGGTGGTATGACAATACAGACTGAACCTTCCTGCCAGTATTCCCATACACGTTCTTGCCGTGCGACAGATGGCAGCAGACGGGCAGTAGACCAGGCTGACTGAGGTTTATGTTTGTCATCTGTTTTCCATCACAGAATAGACCTTGTAATGGCTAGTTCTTTTTTGGTGTACTACTGTGAGTCTCTAGAGGTGGGATTTTTTTATTTTTTTTTTACTGCCCTTTTAAAAGTTTTCTTGTGTCTTTTGGACTGAAATTACAGTCCATATCAGTCCAATATTTACCCTATTTAAAAGATTAAAAATAATAATAATAAAAAAATACTGCATATCCTTGTCTGCACCAAACGGGAAAGCTGCATATTTGTAGAAAGATATACATTTAAAGTTCTTTAAGAAATAAATGGATGTAATAAAGTCTGTTCAATTTAGTTTTCAAATATCAAATTAATTTAAATCATACAAATTTTAATGGAAGGAGCAGAAATGAGTCTTAATATAAACCACTAATTACTGCTGACGATTTCAGTGCTGTACAGTCATCTTTAGGATTATGTCTGACAGCACTGTAGTTCTTAATCACAGTTTGATAATGACCTTCAAATAGTTAATTGTAGTTAAGCATAAGAAAGGTATAGTGCAGGTAATACAAAGTTCGTTCTTTCTGCGTTTTAAAAGCTACTAATAATTTTTGTATTAGTCTTAATGTGTTGGTTTAACATTTCTTAAGAGTAAGAAGGAACTTTTGCAGGTATAACTGAGGTGTCAGTGTACAGATAGCAATTTTCTTGGTGGTTCTTCATAAATATATTTGTGTTACAGTGTGAATAGACAGGAACTTCCCTGTAGCATAGGCAGGACTTACACTATCCTGCTGCAAGTGAAGCTAAATTGAATTGTCCTCCACTTGCCTTGTACTGACTTCTTACTAGTGAAAACTACAGCTGATATGGTACCTGATGCTTGTCTTGATTCCTAACAGAGCACAAATACTTTTGATTGCATTTACATAGAAGCTGCATGAATAAAGGAGTTTATTTACTTTTTTGTTCCCTGTGCATTTTTACTGGTATCATTTCTATAGAAAATGTGCATTGATAATTCATCTCTCTTAGTCTCAGAAATCAAAGTGGGTGGCATTTAATACTTTTCTAATTATTTGCAAGAATTCTTTAAAAACTTTTATGATATAACCTTTCCCACCAGTTTAAAATTGTGAAGTCTAGATTTATATGAGTTAACTACAGTTTTTGACAAGAATGTACAAACCTGGTGACAAAAGCATTGTTATTGTTAAAAAGTTATCTGCTCACGCAGGGATCAATGCTCTTTTTGTAGGAGTCTTTCTTTTCACACATCGCAGAATCTTCTTGGTAGGCAGTCGTTTCAGAAGCACACCTCTTCCTTTCTTCTTCCTCACGCTGTCTTCCAGGACTTTACAGCTGTGCATGGTGCACGGTAGCTGTGCTGCTCTCCAGTTCACCACATTGCAGAAGTGCTCTCTGCACTTTCATGGGCCTTTCCTTCAAACAGAAATGTCCTGCTCTAAGGTTGTGCCTTTTTCTTGAGTTGTATGTTTCCATGGATTTAATATGTCCTCTCTTAATCTTCTGAGGAATTTAACTGATAATTATTCACCTTGCTAGAATTAAAAATGCCTGAGGAATAAGCAAGAGACAAATGTGCTGAGCTGACTTTTTGAAATAAGTATTTTCTTAATTTGCAACGTTTTTGTACAGGAGGATGTCAGTCTTCAGGCCACTTCAATAAGAGGTTTTGTTTTTTTTTGTTTTTTTTTTTTTTTTTTTTAACACTGTGGATATTGACATGCTGCTTTTCACTTTGTTTCTGCTGCTTCTGTTACATGGGAATTTAAGGATTCCTTTAATCAGGTTTTAGCTATTAAACCTGGTATGCTCTGACCATGGTAGTTCAGCAGTTTCGAAGAATAGTGTAAGAGTACTTGAAGTTGCTAGTTTAGGTTATATAGATTCTCATCCCCTCAGTGCACCTGAACGTATACCCTCGGGCAGCGGATTAGATTCCCCATTTATTCCAGAAATAAATGAGCAGTTACCTTGCACACCGTTACCGTTCTGTACCAATTTATGCACCTTCACAATAAAAAAATCAGCCTAGTGGTGTCTGGAAGAAAATGAATACTTAAGGGCACTGCCTGCCAAGGCATTTGGTGGCTGCTGATGGGCAGCTGCTTTTTATTACCTCTGTAGATCAGGTGATTAAGTACCTTCATATGTTGGTCAGTTTGCAGGATTTACAGAAGGAAAATCTTTGCTATATAGAAGAAAAAATAACTGTTCTACGACTAATAATTGAGTAAATGCATTTGGAAAATGTGTTTTATACTAGTATAGTGTTGAAACTTCTGTTGAATGTATCTGTTAAATAGGAAAATGCAGTTCAATATAGAGTAATTAATAATGCCATGGTGTGCTTAACTTGGGATTTTACCTGATAAAGCTTAGAGAACAAGGACTAAACAGTAGTGATGCGAGTTTTTTTGCATTTCTTTGTTATGTAGAAGTTGTACATATGCATTTCAATCTGGGTTCCACTATTAAGAAAATAGTTTACTGTGAATTTAAGAGTTAGCTGAATTTCTCAATTTGTTTTTCTGCAGAGAAGGCCGTTTTATGAGGTTCTATAAATACCATTCATGCAGAAGTAGAGCTAACATACAAATTTTTGTAAAGCAGCTCCTGTTATTCATTGTTATTCCCCTAATCCATTACTCACTTACTTCAAAACCCTCGTTAAAATACAAGCATAGAAACAATAATTGCATTTCCGGTTATTTCTTGGGGTGCAGAACATGAAGTTTTACAATGTGAGATTACATCTGCATTCATTGGAGGCATATAAAGATTCAGGACTTTTGTTGTTGTTGATATCTGGTTGAAAATTGTGATCTAAAATTCTGATGATCACCTGATTTAGGTAAAATTTTTAAGGGGAGGTCTTGACTTTTGTTATAAGATAGGAACTTTTGCAGCTAATGCTACGTACTTGGTATAAAAATACCAAAGTATGGTGCATTCTCATTTGTCTTTCTGAACATTTATTTTATAAACTTAGTTGTTCTTTCAAAAAGTTGCCACTAATATTCCAGGTTTCTGTTCAGCAGATTGTTTTCTTAAAAAACAAACAAACAAACAAAAAAAGCCAACCAAGCCTCTAAGCATTGTCTTAGTAAAATGCAGCATTTGTGTTCCCATGTTCTTAAGAACTTCTTAGGCTGTTTCTCCTTTTCAGCTTAGAAAAATAAATTTGAGAAGTGATTTCTCAAACATATAGATTACGTATGTAGGATGATTTTTCCTGAGTGAGACGAACCTTTAAATACAGAAGATGACTATTTCCTGGAAGGTGATTAATTACCAGAGGTAATCTATTATAATAGAAACTGTTTTGGAGTCTTAATCATAATGTTGACTATATGCAGTTAATAGGCTTCTGGACATAAAGTGAAGTCTGCAGGCTTTTTAGATGCTGCCGTTAGTTAGTTAGACACTGATGTTCTTAGCTGAGTAATTCTGCCATCAGTTTCTTTATTAAAGAATACCTCCTTTTCCTTACTGATCAATTCTCACTGCAGAAAATTGTTTTCAAATTTGATTACGATTGTAGCATTTGTGAATAGCATTTTTCAGGTTAATTTGTCACTCGGTACTACTGGAAAGGAACATTTTTTCACTAGAGGTCATTTACTGGGCTGGAAAGTTGTGTGGCTTTATTATTTGTGCTTTATTATTTTTATAGGGTGGAGAAGTTTTCCTGGTCTGTTTCTAAGAGAGAGAAAAAAAAATAAAAAGATCAAAGTAAAATGCTCTGACATTTTTCCTGAGAAAAGACCACCCTATAGTTTGATAGGTTTTATGTTTTTCTGCTGCTCAATGATTGATGCTTCTCTGGCATCTGTCTCAGGACCAAGAAAGTGAGGAAGGCTGGTGCTAATGTTACACAGCATTTGAAAGAGCACTGGGCAGTTATTTAATCAAGTCTTATTTTTGTGTTTGTTCTTTACCATGTGTCTCTGAAGCTTGGAACGCTCCCATCTTCACTGGGTTTTCCCTGCATGTTACTAGTTGTGTACAGATAACTCATCTAGTTAGTTCCTCATCTATCATTCTAAAATATTTCAACTTTTTTTGCAGCAGAAGCAGCAGTTTATGCTGCCTACTGCCTCACAGGGGTCAGTCCTCATATGTAAAATGTTTCTTCAGTGCTAGAAGGATTGTGTTAAGAAAAGCAAATGGTTTTACCACAGCAAACTTAAGGAGAGTGGAGAGCTATTGGCCTAAATTTTCTGAATTATCTCCAACAACTTACCTTCTCACATGTTTAATAATTAAAATGTACATAGTAAAGGAGCCCTCTAAATGTTACCCTGAGTCCTGTAAAAATTTGACATCGTTCCCTTAAACTAAAAAGAGCATTAGGATTTGTTGGAACTCTGTGTGTTAATGACAGCGACAGAAAAATGACTGCTGCAGGGACAAAACTTATCAACAGTTGAGGCAGAGGAACATGACATGTAGTAAATTTGGTAGTCGTACAACTGGTTGGTTGATTTTATTTGTTGTGCAAACAGGATTTCAATACGAGTTTAGATTTCTATGTTACAGGAGTTGGTGTGCCTGTGTATTAATTTAGCAAACTTGCTGATAATCCTTTAGAAATGAGAAGCTGACTCCATCAGTCTTTTGTGAGCTCCTTCTTTCAACATCTTTCCTTCGTATCAGCAATAGTAAAAACTGTATTGTAGATCTCTGAGGACTTACATGCTCCCCAGATATGGGAGCATCAGCTAGTTGGGCTTTAAATCCCAGAAATGGGCATTCATCAGAGAGCAACTATTGTAGCATCTGTGTTTAACCTAACAGTGTTGGAGACCATTGACACTGTGATATTTCATTCTGAGAAGGTTTCTGCAGTTCTGCTAATTCCCTATCTCAATAAGCTAGATTTTTTTAGGTATATCTGAGGATGAACTGCCCAGAGAAAAGAGGCAGAGGAACAGCGAAGGTGAGTTGGGGATGTGAAGGAGCTGATACGCAGACTTCAGTTACGAGAAAGTGAGCAAGAGGAGGAGCAGGTGAAAACTGAAACTTGAGATTGTCTCGCTTTTTAAAACAGGAGAAGAAGAACTTGCTTAACAGAATTACTTCTGGATAAACAAAAGGAAACCACCAGAGGGAGATGCAGGGTAAAAGCAAGACCACTTTACCTGGAGTGATGAATTGAAAACATTAATTGTAAAGGAGAGGGAGGAGGAGAAGATTCTGTGCTCAAAACTAGCTTAGGCTTTATCCGGAAGAAACAATGAGTTATTTAGTGGCAACTTTTAATAAAGTATTTCATTTTTTTTCCTGAAGTTGGTGCTTTTCAGCTGCGTTTATTATGATCTATTCAAAAGTCTCTTGGGAAATCTGTTTTATATATAACATGGTATTCATAGTACTCAGTACTAGAAATTTGTAGGTCTGTTGAGAAGCTCCAGTGCTCTGCAAATCAGATAAGATTTCTATACTGGATATTACCCTAAAGGGAAAAGGTAGACCTCAATTCCTAAGTCAGCAGAAAAATAATAGACACCTTATATTATTCAAGCCAGAAATAGTTTCAGAATGTGTTTTTTCCAGTTGTTCTGAGGTATGCGTAATGCATTTTGAATATTGAGAACACCAACAAATGTCTTCAGGTGTGGTATTTGTTGAATGTGACTGTTCTGTTTTTCAGTACCATTTTTAACTTTTGTCATTGTTGATGCTTTTGTGTTCATTTGAGATTTGTTGACCTACTTTTGGCTAGGTGCACCATCTTCAACACAGCATTAAATACTTAGGTGCTTTCTGTCCCCAGTGTATCTAGTTTGTTTTTTTATTTCCAGTCTGTGGTAGAAGGGAGATTTCACATTTTATGATCTCAAACATAATCCTTGTAATTTATCTGACTGTCAAACCTATGTATGTATGCAGTTGTGGTGTATACTCAGTTATGATAGCTATATCCTAACAGAAATAGTGTCCAGTTATTTTCCTTAAATTCAGAAATAAAGTAGCAGTGACTTAGGGTTTAATCCGTAGTTTCCTGTAAGCCACTGTCTACAAGCACCACATAAAGCACTGGTTATTGAGTATCATGTCGTCAATGGGCCTTTGCTGCCGAGCGTAAGGATGCTAAAATTTGCACCTCCGTTGACAATCTTGAGCTATTTGAAAGTGGAAGATTTCTGCCACCAAGAGAACAAATTTACTTTCTGGGTTAAGTCAAGTTAATCATTTGAGAACTTCGTGTTGAGCGTTAAGAGTGAAGCAAATAATGTGTTTGCTTAATTCTCCAAGGTGGCACTTAAATATTTCACTTCAAGGAAGGAAAAATAAGTATGTATTCCATGCAACTTATTTTGAAAAACATAATTTTATCATTTTGGCACTTAGCTGCTAGGCGTTTTACAAATACCTTGAAAAAGAAAGAAAATACAAAAGGTATTATTTAATTTTAAAAACGTGCATGTATTTTTTAAAGTGTTGTCAACGTTATCACTTATAGCTGGATACTTCTTATTGTCAGCTGGAAGAAACTCATTCCAAATGAATCTAGCTAAATAGTTTTGTAGGACCAGATCAATTGGTTTAGATAAAAGAAAGCAGGGCTCTTGTTCCTAAGAGAAGACATTAAGCAGAAAAAATGTTAACAAGGTAATGAAATAAAGTGTTGTATCTGTTGTAAAATTAATGAGTTTTCTGAATTTTCTTGTCAGCAATGCAAATTAAGCCACTGCTATCTAATATTGTAATCTCTTTTTGAAAGCAGTAATTTCCTAGTTCATGGACTTCTTTAAATATTTTGTATTAATTGCAATGAAATATGATGAAGAGTAGTTGCCTCCTATAAAAAAGGAGCATCTTTTATACATCTTAATTTTTATGACCTGCCTGATGGGTCGGAATCACTGGAAAACCTTTTTACACTCCAGGGTCAACGGTAAATGGAGATCTAGTGCTCTGAGTCACTCTTGACACCAGAATCATAAACTCTGTTATTCTGGACTTTTTGCATTCCTCCTGCTCTGTCTCAACTCAGATTTTCTGTCTGTTCTGAGTTACTGTTTTTTGGACAGAGAACTATACTATTTCTTCCCTTTCTCCCTGCTTTTTTATTTATTTAGGCCAATAACCGCTAATACATTCATGTGGTTAAAGCTGTGAAGAAAAGGCTCTTCCAACTGTTCAGTATTGCTCTGCATTGTGTTAAAAGCCATTAGTTCTCCTGGATGGACTGATATCTGCAAGATTTCCTGAAGTGCTGTCTTGTTTGTCATTGTCTCACTTTCAGCTGGGATGGAATTGTTTTCTTCAGAGTGTCTGGTATTGATGCTGTTTTGCTTCTAGGAGCAAAACGTAGTGCAGAGCCAAGACCATTTGCAGCATAGGGCCCAAGTTGCTGGGGAGGAATGGACTTAGGACAACTGACTTAAACTGGCCAAAGGTTTATTCCATACCTCAAGACATCATGAGGAAGGGGTTTTGAAGGGAGTAGGAGTTCATCTCTCTCTCTTCTACTGCTCAGGGGCCTAGCTGGACATCAGTCACAGGGTGGTGAGCAATTGCATGTGCATTACTTGTTTTATATAGACATATATCTGTAAATGTCCTAATAATTATCCCTTTCCTTTTCTCTGTATTAGTAAATAGTTGTGTTTTTGATTTTTTTTTTTTTTTTCTTTCTGATTCTCTCCCCTATCCCACTGGGGAGGGAGGGAGGCAGTGAATGGCTCTGTGGTGCTGAGCTCCCGTCAGGTAAAACCATGTCAACCATCTTGGGCCCCATAACATCATACTCATCATATTCCAGCAGCAATCAACTGAAGGTCTGTGCACATGCATGCTCATATAGAAACGTACACATAAGAGAACTAAGAATCATTTTCAAATTATGATTTTCTTTTCTTTTTCTTTTGTCATTGAATCGAGTCTGATTCTAAACCTCACTTACACCCAGTTTTGAAGACTGGTTTGCATTCTCTACAGAAATAGATGCTAATAGTCGCAGGTACTGATCTCTTTTAGAAACAGGTGTGTATAATGTGTCCAGAGGGTGAGGGGGGGAAGAGTAATGTGAATTTTTGACCCACTAAGGTATCCTGAGATTTATTAATGTATCAAAATTTTATGATGAATTATAGTTGAAAGGTTTTAGATTTTGACAGTTAGGTTGGAAGACTTAGATTTGGCAGTGCACAGATAACAGTTTGATCTGTAACGTTGTGAGAAAATAGTAAAACAGCAGCAACAACAACAAACAAAACAAACAGTTTCATTTAAAAAAAATGTTTTTCTGAAATTCAAAGACATTGGAAGTTGTTGTTTTTTGGGGGGTTTTTTTTGGACCATTTAAACCAAGTATTGATGATTAGTATAAAAACTAGAACTGCAACTTGGAACTGTTTTACTGCATATATGTTTTTAATGGTATCTTCAGAGAGTTACGAGGTGCTGAGTTTGAATCATTTTTTAAACTATTTACATGGCACGTGGAAGATGATTCAGTGTAATCTTAGTGTTGTGTTCTTTGTGGATTCCAGTATTGGTGTCTTCGTAGTTATGCTTTGTCTAGATTTAAATTTCCATTTACAATTAAGAATTGTTTTCTTACATTTTTTAGGTCCTTCATTTCCATCTACTGAGGGGTGTGAGTGTTTTCTGCTAAAGGGCCACTTTTTAAAGAGGCAAACATTCATTCGTTACGTACTGATAAACGCTGTTTTATATTGAAGTATGAAAGAACATTCTAGTATTAAGTACCACAGATGTAACTTACAAAACTTTAAGCTGTGAAGGGAAAAAGGAAACACACACACACACACACACACAAAAAAAAAAAAAAGAACCACAGCATTTTTAATATTTGTGCTTTTATATTTAGTGCTTTAAGTATTGTAAGGTCTGAAAACAGTGAACATGATAATGTAAATGTAAGCAGACATATTAAGCTGTGTGTGTGTGTGTGTGTTAGTATCAGACATGGGCAGCATGCATTGCTAGGTTCTTTATCTACATTTAAATATTTGAATTCCTTATGATACATCCAGCTGCTTTTGCAGAGGCACGGCTGTATGTGGTGTGAAAAAAAACACCGGGATGTGCTGTTGCTCGATCTGTAAATGCCTTTATATCATTGTGTATTGGTTCTGGTTGTGTGTTTGGCAGCTTGTGAAGCACTTGCTGTGTAATTCTATTGTTAGATGTACTGATAAACCAACGCTGCTGTCATTAGATTTTGTTATATTATTGTTCAATGCAGTTCAAAAACAGGACATTTAATTACACATCCTTTTAGCCCAGCCGAAAATCTTGGGCAGAGCTTTGTCTTCTCAGCTCTCTTGTTGTAGCTCTTTGAGGTTTATGGGATGGAAGGTTGACAGAAAAGAAATTATATATATATATATTCTGTCCATGTCTTCTCCACTGCTGACAGACAGGCAAGTGTCTGCCATGTGTCTGTGCACACAGGGGATTAGGAACATGCTCTATGTTAAGGCTGTTGTGCAAGGTTGCTTTATCTTTAATAAGAGGATCATGAAATTTACCTCCGCATTCCTTTCTGATTCATTTAGCTGAAGAGTAAAAGAGTGTGTGGCTCTGCCTATGTTTTTCTTTTTCTTACCATTGTTTACTGTGTATTATATTGTGTAATCCGTCAGCCAACTTTAATTTCACGAGCCATTCATTGTGTTTAAACAGTGCGTTTCTTATATTAAATATTTATGGAACTCTTTAGGAAGAATACATTAAAATGGCAGATGGAGGTTGTTTCAAGCATTTTCTTGATTGAAGGCTGGGGACCCCTGTGAATTTGAAGTCTTGCTTTCAAGGAAAGTTCACAATGTCTGATTATAACCCAGGCAGTCAAGAATTCCACCAATTCCCTGCACTGTGATTTCAAAAAGCAATGGCTGCCTACAATCTTCATGCTCCAGCACCTTTCATTTTGAAATCATTTGCAAGTGCACTGAAGAATGGTGAACAAAAACATTTACAGTTGTATTGCTTATTAATAATTCAGCAGACCTATAACTTCTGCATGTTCAGATTACTTTAGTGATTGATTCTTAACTCCTAAAGCTAAGTGGAATGTCTGGCTTTTGGTGACAGCCCAGTTGAGACGGGTACATTGAGGCTCGCATAAACCTGAGGTTTTTGGTAGAGAGGTGTACAGGGAGCCATGCAGAAGGATGCTGATGTGTCAGGCAGCTCCTGGAGGAGAGGACAGATGCTGGCTGCTGCCTTGCTCTGCCAGCTACGTGTTGTGCTTTGTTCTGCTACCGCTTTGGAACATGTCATGGGCCTCTCTACTTATGTGCAAGGACCGATTTGCAGACACGTTTTGTTTGTAATACTTGTCATAAATTTCACTAGTTTCTCTAGTACAGTAGCTCATGATTTTAATTTGCATGATTTGATTTCAAAATAACATTTGTATAACTTTTTCTGGGTTCTGCACTGCTTATGAAAGTGAGCTGCTCTCAGTGGCGACTGCAAAGCCAGCACCAGCACCTAGCTTCTTTTCTTGCCAGAACCTTGCACTCCTTTTCTACTGCTCACATGGAAATGCTTTAATTACCTCTACTCACAAAAAAATTGAATCTCTGCAGATGTATATGTTTAGAAATGAAAAGCTGGACGCTGTGAGATGCAGTCTTTTAAACAGACTTGAATTCATATGCCTAAAGGTGTATTTGGCATGGTCTTTTTTTGACAACTTCAAACATGTTCAAAAATATTGAAACTGTAGCAATTAATGTGTTGTCATCTAGAAGCAGAAGAACCTAAGTTTCACTTTTCTCCAATAGAATAACTCTAGTGTTTTCTCCTTGCACACTAATTTTTTTTTTTTTTTTGTCATTTATACCTTTTCACGTTTTCTATTTAAAGTATATTTATGCTTTTGCTCTTCATAAATTCTGAAAAGTTTGAGTTTGGAAAATCTCTGTTTTGTCCTTAAGTGTTTCTTTTTAAAATTTATACACTGCGTAACAGATACTTATGCATTGTTGGGATTATTGTACCACCATTTCATGGGTAGACAAAAACATAAATTTCTTGCTACACAGAGTTGTTGTCAAAGCAAAATGCATGCAACCTCAGCAAAAAGAACAAACAAACAAACAAAACAACACCAAACATTGAAACCTCTAAATGAAAGTAAGTGAATCAACACTTCTAGGCCATATATTCTGTAATTCTGTGATATATATGTATATATATTTCATTTTGTTTGTCTTATGTTTATCTGGAAAAGTTATGTATACATTACATTACCATTACATTTACAGTATTGCTTATTAACTTTTTTTCAGTTGTCTGAACATAGATTGATTTTAATTTTATTTTTCATTTAAAAACTTGTGATTTTGCTTTTAATTTCTTTTAAATGACACGGTGGGCATTTGGAAACATTTGAATACACAGACGATAAAGTTAGGGTTGAATTCAACCCTAAGAAAATAATTTCCATGGAGAACTGACGGAGAAATTCCTTCTGCATGAAATTTCAACTGTAACTCTAGCATTGTTTGGCCGTGTTCCTATAATATATGCACTGTAAAAACTAGAAACTCTGTAAATAAGTGAGTGGCAGTTGCCTCAGGCAGAAATTTTTACTGATGCAATGAGATAAAAAGTAATTAAGAAACATGCAGACGGATGGGTAATTAAATCCATGGGAAGCATTTTGTAACTAATTACTATGTTCTAATCACAGATTGCTTTCTATTTGTCAAGGTAAGTGTATATAATTACACAGTTCCTATTTTCTTTCATCTAAATTCATCCCAGTTGGACGTGTATTCTTTAACCAAGCCCAGACCTCTCAGTTTTTGGCAGTTCTTTTTCCCTGAAATAGAATAAAGTGGTGGTCATCTTACCACATGCATCCAGGTGGCACAGCTGTCTGCACTTACAGCTGATGCTCTCTGCCATGCTTACCTAATGCCATACCCCCATACCCTTTGGCTCGTTCTCTGTGATTCTGCATGTCTGCACTCTGCTTAGGTGCCAAGCTGCATTCTGATACACTTTGCTAGGCTAAATTAAACACCAATATTTAAGCATCTTAGTTGCCTGGCTTTCTGTGGGTCTGCTTTTCAAGTGCAAATATTTTAGTGTCTGTTATGAAAAGTATTTTAGTTTAGATAAGGCTTAGTTAATACATGCTTGGATAGAGTTAATCTCCTCAATTCATTTTTTTTTTTTTCTGTATGAGACACCTCAGCTTGATTTTTAAATTGCTTTATATTTTCAAGCTGATGAGGTGCTTGAGCTGGATCTAACTCCATCCACATGCTTCAGCATGCAATTGAATATAGGAGTTCCTGGTGTGTCTTGTCTAAGCCTCTGAGTCCCACTGCTCCATTCGTCATGGAACCAGGCTGAACCAGCCTGTAAGCCATTGACAAAGCCCCAGTTTCCTTGAATTGAGACAAAAGCATGGAATTAAATATGAATGTTGTGACCATGTTTGGAATTTCTATTCAGGATACTATCTTTTTCTCCAAAACTATGGATTCATCTGTGATCTGTGAACTTGGTATTTTCTCCTGCCTTGTTTATGTCTTAACATATGACTGAACTTGGTAGCATGAAAAAGTATTACTGTGCCATGTCAGGCACCTGCCATGAATGTGTTCAGCTCTGATTGTGTGAAGAACAGTCAAAGAAGATGTTCAGCTCAAGGTGAAGCTTTGCTTAACCCATGCAGAGCCTCCCAACTTATAGGACCCACGCATGTCAGAGGTTGCTGCCTGAAAATCTTGTATATTAGCCTCTTCCATAAATCCGCTTGTAGGCAGTTACACTTCCAGTCTCTGCAGCAACCTGTAACAATGAGTAGTCTATTTGAATCATGTATTGTGTGAATTTCTTTTTCTTAGGGCTGTTGTGTGAGAAACTAGCTGGTGTTTTTTTTCTTTATCCTCGATTGCAAAAATGAGTACCTTTCTGATTATCTTTTATGCGTGTTCATATTTTTGTAGAGCTTTGTGGTATTCTCCTTCAGCTGTATCCTTCTCAAACGATGTACTATTTAGTTCTCATCTGTTAACTTCTTTGCAGTCTTTGTGATAACTTTGCTGAAAGAATGGCACGGCGGAATCCAGAATTTTGAAATCCTGGGAATGTATGAAAAGAGCGCTGACTTCCACTTTGTTCTCTGTTTCTTTTTGACTTGTTGTCAATATTCTGCCCACATTTTATTAGATTGGTGTTAATTACTCAGATAATGCATTCAAAAAATAACTAGAGAAAACTTCTTCTTTCTCACCAAGGCTGCAGTACAGCATTTGAGCCCATCCTTTTCAGAGCTTTTTGTTTCTTGATGTGTTATTTTGTTTGTTTGTTAGCATGTCATTGGCTATGTTACTACCTCTCAATTCAGGATAGTTTCAGGATGGTTTTACAGTGAATTTAGCTTTGACTTAACTGTGGATAATTTTGTATAATCAAAGTTTTTTTTTGCTCTTATTCCATGTTTTTTGTTGTTGTTTTGAATATTTCAGGAATACACCAATCCTGGTGATTTCTCTGTCTGAAGAGAACTGACAAATTATTCCAGATGATTCGCTTTCTCTCTGTAACAAGGCCATGTGCAAGAGGCTTCAGTCCACTCATTCTGACAGAAATGATGAGGGCTGCTCTGAAAGTAGTGCTCCTATTTTATTTTGTTGGCCCATGATATCAGAGGCAGATTTTGGTGGTATGGCAGCAGAGGCTGAACCTTCCTACCGATATTCCATTACGTTTTGTTGCCATGTGACAGATGGCAGCAGAGGGACAGTCTTACAGAGTAGCATCTGACATGGAAATGCAGATGAAGCAAAGTTGTGGAATTGAATTCCTCCATGCAGAAAAAATGGCACCCATTGACATTCATCAACACTTGCTGAATGTTTCTAGTGACCAAACAGCAGATGTGAGCACAGTGAGGTGGTGGGTGGTGTGTTTCAGCAGTGTTGGCAGTGGGTCACCTCTGCTGGTGCAGATTGTTATGCACACAGCATGCAGGGTCCTGTTCATGGCTGGTGAAAGTGCCTAGCTAATGGTGGTGACTATGCTGAAAAAGTGTTTTATAGCTGAGAATTAGCTCTGTAAAATAATGTTACCGTGCTCTTTACTGCTGTAGTTTCCATGGAAATATGTAGGAGGTATTACTTTCAGAGTGATCTATGTGCTTTCTGTAAAAGTTATTGGTGGGGGACATTTGAAAACTTCTTGGAAATCCAAGTATATTGTTTTGCCTAAATTAATTGAAAACTAATTGACTTTTACGCAGTATGTTTTTGGATTGTAATCATTAAACATCACTGAAACTTACTAGATCCTGTGTTCTTGCATCAGACATGGAGGACCATCCCATGTTTGATCTAGGAATTGTAACTATTACAGAACTTTTTCTAGATGATATCCTCTGTTTTGACCACCTTAACTTGCTACATGAATGTCAGGAAGCAACAGGACCTCATGGCAGACAGGAGGGGTAGGATTGTTGCAGATCCAGCTTATGTCCTCTTAAGGTGCTATAAGGCAGGAGGGTTTGAAGGAAGCAGAACATCTTTTCAACGAGAAGTGGTATGATTTTCATACCACTGCTGATGGGTGATGGAAAAGGTATTTACCAAGTCTTGCTTTTAGGAGAAAGTAGTATTCAAAGCTGTGTGAACAGTTTGATCTATAAAGATGGCTCAGAAGGAAGAGGTGGAGGAGAAATCTCTTAGGAAGTAAGTACTCCAAAGGAATGTATCTATGGAGAACTTTTCATGATGAATTAGTGAGATTTTTAGAAATGATATAGATGTTTATACAGGTACCTGCCGCTGTGTAGACTCATTTTCATTCTTCCCATGCTAGACGCAGTTATGCTAAGAAGGAAATTTACCTACTCACTCTACGTATGGAAACAGAAAGATGAGGTGTACTCTTTCAACAGCACTTTTTCTCGTTTCTATAATGTATTCGTTATTTTAAATGTATTTCCAGTGGATACTGTAGCCACAAATTGTTTGCAATTTAGAAGTGCTCTTTGGAGCATAAGATGACTGTTACTTATTTACTGAGATCATTCAGGCGTCAACAGATAATGTTAATGTTATGCAGTGTGATGTAACTCTTTCTGAAGAACAATTTTTGAAGAAATTAAATATGACCACCGTACAGTTGCAGTTGTGCTAGTGGGCTGTGTAATTATATGTCTTATATGTCTTATATGTAATTATATTGTTATATGTATTATTTGAAATAAGCAAATTCATCTGGTAGTTATATGATGGTGACATTCTTTATATTATCTCCTGTTTATTTAAACAATGATAGTTTCTGTCAACGGTTTATGGGCTGGTTCGGCCCAGTTCTGTGACGATTGGTGCGGGGGACCCACAGACCCACGCCCTGGGAAAGGGAAAGGGGGAAAAGGAAAAGGGAGATGGGCCTAGAAACAAAACAGCGGCAATGATCTGAGGAGGAAAGCTAATTTACTAAATAAGATATCAGAAAGCAAAATAACACAATACAATACAATCTAATTGGAATTGAAGCTGATAAATAAAATGAGCAAGAGAGAGTGTCCAATAAACCGAAGGCCTTACACTAATGCTGAAGGCGAGATGGCAGCGAGCACCCACCGCTGAGTCGATCCCAAAGGAAAGAGAGAGTGTCTCGTGACCGCACAGAGTTTTTATCTGTTCCCTCTGAGCGGAAACATGTAAAAATGCAAAGCATCGCACAGTGCTCTGGGGAATGTAGTTCTTCTCTTCTGAGACAGGTGTACCCAGAACTATCAATGATCCACAGAGTTGGAGCATAAACTCTTTAACTCTTAATGCACTACATGATGTTATGATACTGATACCAAAAATCATAAAACCATGACAGTTTCCTAATCCTGACTCTTAGCGAATTATGTAGAAGTATCAGTGTGGTATTATATGTTAAAAAATCAGAGCGTATGTTTTAGGTAATGACATCAGAGTGTTTTGAATTAGAAACTAACAGCCTTTGCTCCTCAAAAGATCAGATGTGTAGGAAAATGGTATTTTACCTATTGAATACACAAGAATCCTCAAGGATTAGTGCTTTGAGATGAACTCCGCTACCTCTGCAGAGTGTCAGTAGAGCTTCTTTTATGTATAGAAATACTTTTTAAAGTAGTTATAAACATTCTTTTGATGTATTTTTTTTTACTGGAGAGTCAAGTCTATTCCTGAAAACACTTGGAAATTTACTGTTCTGCTGTAAGTTTCCTCTGGAAAATTTTTTGAGTCATTCTGTTGGTACAGAGCTGGTCCTTTGTAACTCCAGTCAAAGTGTATCTGCTAGGAAATTAAACTTTTGAACAAAATAATCCATCATTTTGCCTTTCTGTGCAGTTTAACGTGGGCTAAATAACAAGATGCCTGCATGAGTTCTTTTTCTGGCAGATGTTTAGGTGGTCCTCTAGGTTAACGCTGTTCCTATAAAATAGCTTCAGGGTATTCTATATAACTATAAAATAAGTTCCTACAAGTGCAAAACACTCCTGATTGGCAGTCTGCACCTTGCCTAATTGGTGGTGAGGATGACACTAGTCACGTCTGAGCAACCTCCTGCTGCTGGTTTCCCAAGTTACAAATCAGAATTAGCTGCTGACAGCCAGCCAAATAACTTCAGCAAATACTTAGGACAATGGACACTGAAAGGCACCAAGTCTCTGAAATAAGTCGGTGGTTTATAGACACTGAAGCATTTTTGAGGATCTCTTAAGCTGAGCCACATGGTGCTCGGCTAGGAAGTTGATTGATGGTTTTACAAAGGAAAAAATGTTTATGAAAGAATGCTTTTCTTGCAGATTATCCTGCATTAATATATATATCTGATGTGCTTGGCAGTGTTTCAGCCACCTGGCTGTTTTCCAAGGCTTGACACTCCTGCAAGACACAATGCAGTTTGTGTCTAGCAGTACAGAGCTTTTTGTTTTATGATCCTTTTTTAAACGAAGTAGACACTTTCATAAGAATTTACCTCTAAATTGATAATGCTTCTTACACTGTGATAGTTACGTGCTGACTTGTTTATCCAGGCTAAAGTGTAGTCTAATTCTGCATGTTTTTTTTCCTCTCATCCAAGATCTCAGTCCATTGTTATCTTTCTGTTTTGCTGATTAGAGTAAATGCAAAAGGTGCCAGAAGCTTTCACGTGAAGTTAAAGAAGAATTACAGAATCCATGCAAAATGTACTAACCACATTCCCTTTTCTCATATATCCTGAAAATAAGCTCTGAGATGTTTAAATACCTATGTAAGGATTAACACTGTAGGAAATCAACAGGAGCTGCAACCTGAATCCGTCTGGAGGTCTGAGTTGTAATCATTTCTGAGTACCTGAGAAAAGTTAGATACTAAATGTCCTTATTGGAGTTATTTGCAGGTGAATTTAAAGCTGCTAATTTCATGTATTTGGCATGCTTTTCTACAGAGCATGAGAAGAGAAGAAGTATAAATGTGCAGTGGGTAGAACTATTAAATCCTTCCTTTCAATCTGGCTGAGGCACGGAACTTAGTCATTCTCAAACTGCAGCGTGGAAATTGCTCAGGCTATGGCTCCCTCATGTTAAATTTATAATTAAGGGCTGGAGCAAATAAATGATTTTGCTTTGAACTTCAACTTACGTCTGGCCTCCCTAACATCAGTAGTGAACGATTTTTGAAGCCCAAAAACCCTTGTATGATTCAAGATGATTGAAAAGATGTGTGATTTCTTTTATAATAGAGGCTTTAACAAACCATCACCGAGGCTGAATTATTTCTCATTACTGGCAGAGGGTGATTCATTTAAATTGGGTTTAAGGTCACTGACAGGGCAGGTTGAAGGGGAGGAAAGAGAAGAGATAGGCATTGTGGTTAAATGTGTTGGAATAGACCAGCAAAGTAAAATGGAGACTGTCAGGTAGTCTCAATATTTGTTCTTTCATGCATAGAAACGTACACAGAATGTGCAGAAAAACTATGGCTCCAGTGTTATGTATTCATGCATATAGTGTGATGAATTGCTTGGAGGCCTAGTGCTAAAGAATATTAATGACCCGAAGAGAGAGAATTATTTAACTGTCTCATGCTATTGATTATTGTCACATGCTATTCTTCAGGTATTAAAAGAAGTAGACTAAAATTGTTGGACAAGTAACTGTAACTGTAATTACAAGTTGGACTTCTTGTGAGCCTGTGATATGTGCGCTGCATGGTCGTGCAAAGCTTGTTTTCTTAAGTATCCTGACAAAAGGATTATTCTTAAATATAAGCTTAAAGCATCCAAGTCTACACTGGAGGCTGGGTTGGGAGGATTTGGTTGCAGTAATGGGTTCTAGTTCTCAGTTCTTACTAACTGAAAAACAGAGGTTGTTTAGAAAACGTATAAACTCACAATTTCTCTGTTGTTCTGTATTCCTATCGAGCAACATGATGGATATTTATCTAGTGCCTTGAAAGACTGACATCAAAACACTTGTTGATGTAATACTGCTAAATGTAATCAAATGAGGGAAAATTTCATTGTAATCCCAAGATATTTCCTGTTGGTTTTTTGGTTTTTTTTGGTTTTTTTTTTTTGCTTGTTTCTTTATTTGTTTTGGGGTTTTTTTTCTTTGACAGGAGGAAAAGAATATATTTTTCTTTGAATATTTTTTTTCAAAGAGATTTCAGTTTATTTTTCAGTACTGATCAGTAGTTAATACTATATGGTTATTTGACCCAGTCGGTTCCGCGCATTCTTTTGACTTTTGTTAGCATTCATGTGTTCAAGTTCATTCATAAAATGTTGACTTCCCATGTGTGGGCCTTAATCACCAGTATATCAGCTGAGGTAGTGCAGGTATGCCTAGAGTTCACTGTAGGTTTCAAGGAACTGTTTTCATCCTGTGTTTTATTTATTTATTTATTTATTTATGTTTTTTTTTCTTATTTTTTTTTCATTGCTCTGATCTTTATGTAGAATTTATTACATGCTTTTAATTTCCCTTTGGGAAAAATGTTGAAATAGGTCACTGCTTTTTCTGTTTAACTTGAGGGCAGATATAGGAGGGAAGGAATAACTGAAAAGGATTTTTCTGAAAATATGTTAAGCTCAAAGAGCCTTTTTATTCCAATCTTTATGAACTTGTTTTGTAGTGACAAAACGTCATGTTATGCTGTGGCTTAGGAATCACTGTGAGCCTTTAATAAATTATTTGGAAATTCAAGCACATGCTGCGCCGCAGGTCTAGAGTTCCTGTTGTTAAATGGGAATTATTGGCAGTCAAAATATGTTACTTCAGAAATGACGCATTTTCCACCTCTAAAACAAGGGAAGAACAGACCCTCTGTTGTGCTTCTTATTGTTTCTAACTTTGTAAGAACTTGTTTTTATGTGCAGTTACAAGTGGAATATGTCAGCAGAGCATGTTTCCTCTCCAGTTGTTTAGTCTGTGATGACATACATTTTTGTTGTTTTTGTTAGTTTGCTTTGGGTTAGACATTCTATGACTTTACAGTGCATTCTTTGAATTTTCTTTCTTTATCCAACTTAGTGTATGAATTGGAATTTTGTCATTTTTATTAAAAATGTTCCATAAAATCTGCCACCTATTGTTGTGAAAAAATATAAACATATGCAGAGCAATACTTCCTTACTATTGGATCATATTTCTTTGAGAAGAATGAGAAACATTCTTGAATAGCATTTGTATTTGGATTGTGACTCCAGAATTTGGAACCCAGCCTTCGCTTCACTTTCCTCTGCTTTCCAAAGTGAAGTATGTATTCTCTCCCTAGATACCAAAAAGCTGGTACTTTGACATGCCCATTGCAGAGTGGCTGAGTGCCCTAAAACTGAACTCTGTGAAATGATGAAATGTATTTCTGACTGGGAAGGCAACTCAAGATAAACAAAGAATGGGTAGTACCAACACCATTCCTCCAACATTAAAACTTCTGTGCCAAGTAGCAGTGTTTGAGAGGTATGCCAAGAAGCTGGTGCCGCTTTTGAAGGGGACTGTGATCAGCATTAGGGATATCTCTTTAAAAAAAATCTTTAAGGTCAAGTGCATTGTTTTCATGTTATCCCTAATGATGGATTTCTAGCAGTTAATGCAGATGAACAGCTGTTACAAGATTTGTACAGTTCAATACTTTCATAATTTTTTCCCTCAAACTACTTTGATGAGTTTTATTTTTCAGAGATAAATACAGCATGTTATAAGGAAATCATTACAGATCTTTTTTTTTTTTTAATGAAAACAGGGGCTTGATTGTATAAAACTTGCAGTTATTTCAAAAGTGTTTAAAGAAAAAGTATTTAACAAACAAGGATATTACTAGCTTATTTTGACAAATTTTTGAAGGTTGTTTTTTTCGTTTTTTTTTTTTTTTCCAGTGTTTCCATATAAAAGGAACAATAGACTTTTTCTTTCTAAACAACTGGACTATTGTTTGGATTCTAGTTTTGAACGTATTAAGTAATTGCTCTTCTAATTCCTTTGATAGAGATTCCACAACAGAAGCTCATCTCTACTAGTTTTGATTTCATTCGTGTTTCTGTATTGACATATAATCAGTTCATCAGAAAGTAAATTAAAATTTAGAATAAGACCTTAATGGGCATTAATCTGTATGAGGAAAAAACAACATTAATATCCTTCCAAACCCTTGAATGATTTCACTTTGACCTCCCTGTGGACATCTCCAACAGAATTTTAATTGCATTTTGATTATGATGTATTTTGTTGGTGTATCACTGAATATTTTATATAAATTTAGATTAAGGTGTATGGACCCACTATGTACTCAATAAAAATTCAGTAGTATATGAACAAATAGTTCATATACAAACAGTAGTATACATGAACAAATTTATATTTTAGAATTAGGGAAACTCCATTGCTGATAATATATAAGTGATCTATGTAGGTCACTCTGAAAGTAATACCTCCTATTTATTTCCGTGCAAACTACAGCTGATACAAAGAGCACAGTAACACTGTTTGATAGAGCAAATTCTCAGCTACAGAACACTGTTTTTCAACACAGTCACTCACATTAGCTGTGCTTTTTTGCCAGTGATGAACAGCCCACATGCTGCGCTTGTAACAATCTACACCAGCAGAAGTGACCCACTGTCACCATTGCCACTGCTGAAATACACCACCCACCGCATCACTGTGCTCACATCCAATGTTTGGCTTCCATAAATGTTCAGCAAGCATCGTTGAATGTCAATAGGTGGATTTTTTTTCCAAGTAGAGGAATTCAGTGGTACGCCTCTGCTGCATCAGCGCTTTCATGTCAGACGCCATTTTGTCAGATTGCACCTATGCTGCCATTTGTCACACAGCAACAAAATGGGATGGCACACTAGTGGAAAGGTTCAACCTCTGCTGCCTTACCAACATTCATACCACCAACATCCTCCTCTAACGTTGTGAGCCAACATTATAATGTAGGAGGCATTACATTCAAAGTAGCCCTCGTTCTTTCTTAAATTGACCCACTTAGAGTTCACGAGGATATAACAGCCACTTTAGAATGTATTTTAAGTAATAGTGGGTGTTAGAGGAGATTTGTGTCAGAAATCAGGGAAATCATGGTATGATTTCTATCTGTATGATAATTTTAAAGATTATTTTGCATATCGATTTCCTAATAAGCCACTTGAGCTTATTGTTGTGTGCAGCAACAAGTTGTTTTCTTACAGATACGGGCTAGAATATTCTTTATGAGTTAACCATATTATCTATACTATTGTGAGGATTTAAGGAAGCGTTATCATCCTCAGAACCTGTACATGGCCCCTCTGTGTCTTTGGTTTCTGATATTGTCCTTAGAATTAGGTGCGTTGATGTAAAATAAGGTGACTCTAATTTACAGAAGGATTGCTTTACATAGGGAAGGCTCTTTCTAATAAATACTTCTGTATTCGTATCATCCCTGGGATTTTAGATTATTAAATCTTTGCTGATAATTTAATGTGCTATACAGTGTTAGGCACTAGTATTTGTTACTTATGATGATACTTCTTAATTATACTTCTGTTTAATCAGAACACGTAAGAGATTTTAAGATATCTGCCTTCATCTTGGGGTATGTAACAGGTCAGAGTTTATTCATTATTGCTGATCTTTTCAGTCAAAGTTAGATGTAAACTTATATCACAATCTTTTTTGCTTTGATCGTATTTTGTAATTTCCGCATTTTGCTTTAACCCAAATTATTTCAAAGTAGCAATTTTAAATATGTCTTGTGTAATTAATGACGAAAATGTGGCTTCTTGTTATTGTTGCTATTCATTTATTAAAAAAAAAAAAGAAAGAAACTGTGAATAAAAGAGTGCTGTAGACTTCAGCTCTCAAAAACACAGGAAATTTGAGCTGGAGAATGATTTCTGGAGTACAAGTTCCCATGTCAAATAATTCTACCACATCCTGTAGTTTGTGTTCAAGCTGCTGTTGTAGAATCTGTAAGCTATTCTCTTTCTAAGCTCATTCTGATTATTATTTAGCTTGGCTACAAATATATTTAATTATTGAAACTTGATATGCCATGTTACTTCCAGAGAATTAATCAGTTTCCATAAAAACATTGTTTAAATTAGCACTACAGAGATGGCTATTCAGTAAAAGCCTCTGTTAATTAGTACTGCATCCTGTAATGTCACAGAATATGCTTACAGCTCACGACCACGTGTGCAAATTTGTGCAGCATGTGACCATTTGCATCTAATGCTTCATCTACAACAGACTGATAGCCTATGTTTTTGTTTTTAAATGGAGAACTTATAATGAGTGACACATTACCCTTTTTTTCCAAGTGGATTTCTAAGTCATAAACAAAATCCCTCATATCTGTCATGTTCAGTACAAAGTTTGAAGTAGATTTCTCATTTGTGTTTCAGAAATAGGCATATAAATGATACATTTTAATTCTTTAGTTTTTTAATTTGGGAAAATATTGCCTTTTCAGTAGCTGAAGTATTTATTTATTTTTTCTGAAGAGTGCTAGGCTGGTGGAGGGTTGAGTGTACCCTCTCTCTTAGCTTATAGTACAAGTGCATCAGGAGCATATCAGTAGCTCATGAAGTGTAAAGCATAGAACTGAGAACATTAATTCCACAGTTCGTGGACCTACCCATCTGTTTATTGTATACAAGACCACAGAGCAGAACAATTCTAAATCAGTTCCTGTTTGAGTTTTCTGAAATCCCATTCCTTTGTGCATAAATCCCTACATGCAAAATTTGTTATCTATGGTCACCCAATCAAAAGAATAGAGCAATTCAGTTGGACTCAACCTGCAAAGATTGAGTCCAACTCAACTGCCTGATGTCTTCAGGGATAACTCTAAGTTAAAGCATGTTATTGAGAGCATTGTCCAAAGGCCTCTTGGCAAGTATGGAGCATCAGACACGTTTTTAGGAAGCCTATCCCAGTGGCTGACCATTGTCATGGTACAAGAATGCTTCCCAGTTCCCACTCTGGCCCTCCACTGGTGAATGTGTGCCATTCATGTTCTGCCATTGGGGTCAGGGAGCAGAGCCCAGCACCTCCCTCTGTTCTCCCTCCTCAGAGAGCTGCAGAGAACAATGAGGTCACCTCTAAGCCTTCTGTTCTTCAGTCTGGGCAGCCCAAATGTCCTCAGCCTCTCCTCGCAGGACATACCTGAAAGCTCTGTTACTGGCTTCAGTGCTTCCTCTGGATGCCTTCAAGGACCATAACATGTTTTTATTCCATGGAGCTGAGAATTTCACACAGTACTCAATGTGAGTCTGCATCACTGCTAAATACAGTGGCATAGCTACCTCTTTTGAACAGTTGTCTGAGCTGTTTATTGTACTCCAGGAAGCGATTTCCCCCTTGGCTACCAGACTGCACTGCTGGCTTGTGTTGAGCTTGCTGTCGACCAGCTCCTTTAGACCTCTAATGCTTTTATTTCTGGATACATGTACAGTTATGTACCATTGCAATAACTTAAATGGTGTTCTAGATTCAACAGAGAACTGATTTAGCTAATTATCTCCCTGATCATTAATACGCATAAGACTTAGGAAGCAGTTGTGTTTCTGCCCCTCTACTCTGCTCTTCTGAGACCCCACCTGGAGTACTGCATCCAGTTCTGGACACCCCAAGATGGAGTTGTTGGAGCAGGTCCAGAGGAGGGCCGTGAAGACGATCAAAGGGCTGGAGCATCTCCTCTTTGTGGACAAGACTCTGAAGAGACCTCTTAGTAGACTTCTGGTACCTGAAGGGGATCTGCAGGAAAGCTGAAAAGGGACTCTATAAGGGAGTATAGAAACAGGAAGAGACGAAATGGTTTTATACTGGTAGAGGGTATATTTAGACCAGATAACAGGAAGAAATTCTTTACTGTGAGAGTGGTGAGACACTGGAATGGGTTGCCTAGTGCGTTTGTGAATGCCACCTCCCTGGAGGCATTCAAAGCCAGACTGGATAGGACTTAGAGCAACCTGGTCTAGTGAGAAGTGTCCCTGCCTGAGGGGTTGGAGCGAGGTGATCTTAAAGGTACCTGCCAACACAATCATTCTGATTCTGTGATCTCTGAAAAATGACTTAGTTTTCAGGATGTCTATATGTGGAGTTGCAACCTTAAGTTTAATTATTTTTTTTTTAACTGTAACATTTAATGAAAGAACTGAGGTGGATTTTTTTGTTGTTGTTGTTGTGGTTTTTTTTTTTTTTTTTTTTTTTTTTTTTTTTTTTTTTTTAATATGTGCAAGGGCTTACTATCGAAGAATGCTTCTGTGTATGAAACTAACATGCCTGGAAGTAGGAAGACCATAGACAGGTGCCCAAAAGGGTACACACAGACTTCTCTCTTAAAGGACAAATTCTTTTCCCAGCGTGAGATCTGGGACCAACTAATGATTCCCTTCAATTTTCTTGAAATGCTTTCCTCCTCTTAAAATCAACTTCAAAACCCAGTTCATTATCATAACGTATGTTATCATTAATTTCATCCTTGAAAGCAAGGTGCATAATGCTGCATTGTCGACATGGAGCTAATACCTGTCTGTCTTCTTGCCCTTTTGAGTCTCTCTTGTTCTAGTGGAATAAAACTGGGCTCATAGTGAGTTCAGCTGTCTTGCTGTTTGCAGCAGCAACTGACCTATTGTACTGTTGCTGCTGGTTTATGCTCAAGCAGTAGGCTATTAGGAACAGAGGGCCCTAAAGGGATTGATTGACCTCTTTTATAAGCAAGGACAAGGGTTGGCTTTGTGGAAGAGAGAAGCCTATTATGCTTTCTTTGGTATTTAATGGTTATTTGACCTTATCTGCTATATGCTTGTGATTGAGAACACTCTACTATGAAATATTTTTTCTTTTTAATGCTGTAGGAAGAAGAAATTATTTTAACCAAACTTTTACTTTCAGAAGTATTCTTATTTCTTGATCAGCTGAATTTGGAATTGATTTTTTTTTTATTACAGGGCAATAATTTCACATGCTAATCTCATTTTGTCAAAAATACTTTGTTTTGCTTATCACTATAGCCATAGAAATAAGCAAAACAAATGGTACTGAGCCCTGCAACAGACACAGGTTGTGAACTTCCATTATGAATGCCTTGATGGTGAAGCGTGTGCTGCAAAAGGAGAGGTTTTGGTTTTAATATTGGTCCTTGAATTTTTGCTTCCCTCTCCCAGTAGTAACACATCTTTGAGAACACAATTGTGGCTGTTTCAAATGAAGCTTTTATTTAATGAATTTAGAAAAAAAAAGTAAATCCACTGAGCTGGCATTCTCAGCAGTTCATTGCTGATGCCTAATTTTTGCAAAGGATAACCTTAAGTAAATCTCTCTGTAAGCTTCCACTTCTGTAACCATGCAAGATAAAATGGAAAGCCACCATTAGAAGAATCTAATAATAGTACGCTTATGAGACTCCACATCTCTTATAAACTTATAAAGTGGGTGGTAGACTATTCTTTCATTAAAGCTAAGCAGCTGAATGTAAAGAATACACATGTACCTGGGCCGGAACACTTCATTTCACTCTGGTAATTTAAAAAAACAACAACAAAGTAACCCTAATAAATTCATGCAAAAGGTTGTGATGGAAGTGTATGCATGTATTTGTTTCATGTGAGGGTGTAGTATTGAGTTTGTTCTGTTCTTTTAATTTTGTATGAAACAAAATGTTTGATTTTTTCTTTTTAATTTTCACCTAATTCAGTTCTTTTTGAACAGTCCTAATTTTTCTTTTTTTGTGTGTGCATTTTTGTTGTTGTTGTTGTTCTTTTTTAATTTTTATCTACCTCTGATTTGGTTTCATATGTTACAAGAAATCTCATAAGTCTACATGCCCTTTGAGGCAAAAAATGTTTGAAACAAAGATTTTTTTTAAAAGGTTAACACATTTTCACTGAAATAGCTTTGAGCTGCTTCTTGAGCTGTTTTGTATTTAGCTCCTTTTAAGTTCCAATTTCAACTTCATATAAAGTAAATGAGAGAGCGTGTTTTAGTTTTTGTAAGATGACTTAAAAATCTAAACTAAAGTAGAAGGATGTTTCAGGATTTTTAAAAAGTAATCACCAGAAGTGGGTCCAAGGTATGAGTAATTCCAGCTTGCAATGTGCAAGGGTAGCCCAAAATTTTACCAGAATTAAGTAGCATTGGGAATTTGTTCTCATCATTTAAGTCATACCTATGTTAAATGAATCACAGAATCACAGAATTGTAGGGGTTGGAAGGGACCTCTGAAGATCATTTTGTCCAACCCCCCTGCCAAAGCAGCTCCCTAGACCAGGTTGCACAGGTAGGCGTCCAGGCAGGTCTTGATCGTCTCCAGAGAAGGAGACTCCACCACGTCTCTGTGCAGCCTGTGCCAGTGCTCCGTCACTGCACTGTGAAGAAGTTCCCACACCATTTGTGCAGAGCTTCCTATGCCTCAGTTTATGGCAATTTCCCCTTGTCCTAACGCCACACACTGCTGAGAAGAGTCCAGCCTCATACCTTTGCCTCCCACTCCTTAGATATTTATAGATGTGGATCAGATCCCCTCTGAGTCTTCTTTTTTTCAAGGCTGAACAGACCCAGGTCTCTCAGGCTCTCCTCGTAAGAGAGGTGTTCCACATCCTTTATCATCTTTGTAGCCCTTCACTGGACTCTTTCCAAGAGATCCCTGTCTTTTGTACCGGGGAGCCCAGAACTGGACACCATACTCCAGGTGAGGCCTCACCAGGGCAGAGTAGAGGGAGGGGAGGATCCACCTCCCTTGACCTGTTGGCCACGCTTTTCTTAATGCAACCCAGGACTCCAGTGGCCTTCTTGGCCATGAGGGCACACTTCTGGCTCATGGCCAGCCTGTTATCCACCAGGATACCCAGGTCCCTCTCCACAGAGCTCCTCTCCAACAGGCCATCCCCAACCTGTACTGGTGCATATGGTTATTCCTCCCAGATGATAGACTCTATACTTGCTTTTGCTTCATCTGGTTTATTGCTACCCAACTCTCCAGCCTGTCTGCATCTTGCTGAATGGCAGCACAGCCTTCTGGCATGTCAGTCATTCCTCCCAGCTTTGTATTGTCAGCAAACTTGCTGAGGCTGGACTCTATCCCCTTATCAAGGTCATTGATGAAGGTGTTGAACAGGACTGGACCCAACTGTGAACTTTTAACCCAAGTTCCTGTTAAGGCTTTGTGTCATTTGACAGTATCATCCCTCAAATATATTAATGTATAGCTTGTATAGAAATTTATAGCATCTTAAATCTCTGGCTTGTCCAAACCTTTAATTGAATAAAACATCTTGACTAGGAGGAAGTGTAACTTAGTGTGTAGTAGAATGAATTATATTATATATATATATATATATATATATATATAATACCTTCCTTTTGTGTTTCCGCTTGTAATATTCTAGTGTGTTTCACTTCATGTTGGTTCTCAAACACATTTGTTCTCAAAATATGCAGACCATATAAGTTAGTGGTTTTATTTCCTAAGCACTCTAATATACGTGTCATTGTGTGGGCAGCTGAAACCACAACTGCTTTAAGTCTTGTACTGAACTAAACACTTGTGAAACATAGCTGCATTTCTTGCAACTGCAGTCTGACATCCAGAAGTAGTAGAAATAATCCTTCAATGGGAGATACCAAGTGTTCAGGGGGCCCTGGTTGGTGTCATCACAATGCTTTTCTCCCTCATCAACCAAAGAATGTGACAATCGTGACATTCCTGATGAATGGAAAAAGTGAAATGTCATGCTGCCTTTAAAGAAGGGCAAGAAGAGAAGTGTAGGGCAGCTGAAGCTCGTGAGGCAAACCCTTGTGGGGCGGAGTCACTTGTAGGCATGTGAAGGGCAAGGAGGTGATTGGGGTCACCTTCAGTAGGTTTACTACTGACAAATGGTATGTGACTGCCTTCTCTTTGTGGGAGACGAGAAAGATGTAGAGGGTTTGTTTTGCTGTTTTTTTGTTTTGTTTCGTTCTGTTTTAACTTGAATTTAGCAAAGTCTTCAGCATAGCATCCTATGGTATTATTACATGTTGATGACGTATGGACTGGATGTGTAAATGATAAGGTGGCTGAGAGAACTGGCTAGGGAGCCTGATTCACAGGGTGGGGATCCGTAGTAAAAAGCCTAACTGGCAGTTCCTAACAGCATTCCCTGTTGATCAACCCACTGATCCTGGGATCAGTATGTTGTATTTTTACTAACAATGTGCAGAATGAGGTATAAAGTGTGTTTTTGTGGAGTTGGGAGATGATATCGAACTGGGGAGATAGTTGGCAAACTAGGGGACGGGGATAATACTCAGAGACCTAAACAATGTGGATAAATGGATTAGCAGTAACTAAATGGAATTCAGTGAAGGGAAATAAAATCTGCTGGCCCTCTATGGTGGAGCAATGACATTAGTGGACAAAGGAATGGCAACTGCCTGGATGTATGCGGGGTCTTTGAGATGGTCCCACACTACATCCTTATCTCTAAATTGGAGAAATACAGGTTTGAACTCTGGACTCTTTGGTGGGTAAAGAGCTGCTTGGATGGTTGCAGATAGAGGGTTGTGGCCAGTGGCTCTTTGTCCAGATGGAGACTGTTTTATGAGTGGTGTCCCCCAGGGATCTGTCTTGGGATGGCTGCTCTTCCAAATCTGTATCAGTGATATAGTCAGGGGAACTGAGTTCACCCTCAGCAAATTTGCTGATGACACCAGGCTGAATGGCGCAGTTGACACAACAGAAGAAGGGAACGACATCCAAAGGGATGTGAACAAAACAGAGAAGGGGTCCCGTGCAAACCTAATGAAGTTTAACAAGGACACTGTGCTTGGGTCAAGTCAGTCCCAGGTACATGTAGAAACTGGGAGAACAACTCCTTGAGGGAAGCCCTGTGGAGATGGATGAAAAGCTTGACATGAGCCAGTGGTGTGCACTTTCACCCTGAATGGCCAGCAGTATCCTGGGCTGCGTCAGAAGGGTGGCCAGCAGGAAGAGGGAGGGAATTGTCACCTCTGCTCTGCCTTTGTGAAGCCCCATTTGGAGTATTGTGTACAAGCCTGGGGACCCCAGCAGAAAGATGTGGAAGTCAGGGAAGTTATCAAGGAGTTGGGGCAGCTCTCCTGTGAAGAAAGACTGAAGGAGCTGGGCTTCTTTGGGCTTGAGAAGGCTCCAAGGAGACCTCACTGCAGCCTTCTAGTACTTCGAAGAAGCGTATAATGAGAAGGAAGACCATGGGCAGATAGTGATAGGACAAGGGGGAGTGGTCTTAAACTAAAAGGGGGGAGATACAGATTACGTTTTGTAGAAATTTTTTTTACCGAGAGAGTGGTGAGGCTATGAAACAGGTTGCCCTCAGAAGTTGGGGATGCTCCATCCCTGGATGCATTCAAGACCAGGTTGGATGGGGCGCAAGGCAACCTGATACAGTGGTTGGCAACCATACCCATGGCAGGGGGATTGAAAGTGGATGTTCAAAGGCCATTCCAACCCATGCCATTCTAGAACTTTATAATATTGTTGAGTGTTCGTGGAATAGCGAGAAGGTTGGAACTAGCAATCTCCCACCATAGCAGCCTGCAGAGAAATTCAACAGTAGGCCAACAATTAAAAGAATTTCAGTAGGATTAGCATCTATTATTTTAAATTTTGGGGCAGTTTTGCAGATGGAAGTAAATTTTTCAAATGGAATAGATTTATCTTCAAATTAATGGCTGTGCTACTGCTGAAAGGTGTTTTCAATAGTGGCATGAAAATAAAGTAAAATATAAACGTCTAGGTGTATTAAATTAAAGAAAGAAATCATTTCAAGTGGCCTCTAAAACAGGAACATATATGTGTCACAGAATTCACAAGTTCATTCACAACAATTTTTTCTTCCCTTTATGACAAAGACTGTTTAGACTGCCCTAGAAAAATTAAGTTAAAACATGTTACAGATAATCTGCAGTGCGTATTATTTATAATGAGTTGTTGGAGAAGGAATTGGTTCAGAACTTCCTTTATTTACTTGGAAACATTTTGTTTTCCAACATTTTTCATTCTCAGTCATCTCCAATTACAGCAGAGCGCAGATTGGGATCCAGCTGTTGAGGTTACTCTTGTGCTGGGTGGTGATGGCAGAATGAGGAATAAAGTATGCACTGTGACCAAAGGCAGACATGTAATTACTTGAATATAATGATAATTGACCTTAATAATGTAACAAACTCTCTGAGTTTGCACATCCAATCTCTGCAGGCTGGATCAATTTTCTTGTTTACAAAATCAGCTTGCTTTTATTAGCACCAAAATTATCAAATAACAGAATGGTGTATGAGCTGGTCAGTCTCACTGCAGAGGAAGGGAAAAAAAATGCTCTACACAATTAGACATGGATTTGAATAGCTTTCTATGCATATCTGTAGTGTGTAGGGGCAGAGGGCTGAGAGGAAAAAGGAAGTGTTTTTTCCCCAATATTAAGAAGGCTGTTTGGGGGATTTGTTGTTTTGTTACTCAGTTTAGTTAGTGAATCCTGAACTCAGGATACGAAGAGATAGAATAAACAGCTTAGCAACAACTGCCACCAAGCCTGTATTGCCATAGTTACTCGTGAAGTTCACTTAGTTTTTTTGTAAATACAGCATCTTTCAGGATGGAAGGATTCATTTTGTCAGCCTGAAGGGATCATTCTAAAATACAGGTGTTCTACCCCTTCTCTTCATATTGTGACTTTTTTTCCTCCTCATATATATTGAGATCCTTGGGTCTCTCAGCATGAATTATTCCCAGTGCTGATTGTTCAGCATCCTGATAGGAGAACAGATGAGACAGTTATTCTTGTTGTTGCTGGTTTGCTATTACAGCTGCTTCCTCTTCACGTGATTTAATTTGAAGTTTCAGCCCACCAGGGCGCCAATTGTCCCCACCTATACAGCTTTAAAACCTCACTGTTTTTTTCCACCAAAATGTTATTTCCATTCTAGCCAGATGAAAGCTTTAAAGTGAGATTTACCCTTTTTCAGTAGAAAAACGGCAAGTGAATTATTGTTCTGTAACGTCACGATGGCTATGGGAAGCTGAAACACAGCAGGATGTTAGCCATCATTTATATCATTTATGTTGCTCTTATTTCTAAAATGTAGCTGATCCATAATTCACTTGTTGCTTTTTTTTTCTGTAACTCAGGAAAATGTAGGGCAAGCAAATCTCAGAATAGATTTTGTAACATTGTACTGTTTGTTGTGAATGCAATTCTAAAATCAGCAACTACAGTGGGACCCAAGGTGTGATTGTATGTGTGGGCAAGTTCCGTGCAGCTGATCAGACACAGGGCAGCCCTACTCAGGTGTGGCTACAAAGCTGTGATGAAAAGCTGGATAACCAGGGAGCACTGCTTCGGGAATGCCTGTCACTAGGCTCCTACATCAGCAGAGCTGTGCATCTGTCTTTTCTATTCTTAAACCTTAAAAACTTTAGAAGTGATGAGTTTCTCAGTTTACCTTTAATTCCTAAGTATTTTTTATTGTATTTAATGAATCACCTTGAGAATTTTTCTACCCAAACAAGATTATCTTTGCTTGACATAGCTGCTGTCTACCTGTATCAAACTTTCAATTTTTGTAAAAGTTTTGGTTTTCTGATTTTTTTTTCTTTGTATTTTCCTCATCAGAAAATTGTTTTTATAGTATAACCATTCTTATTTTGTGATACTTTCTCTACTTGTCCAGAGAGTGCCTTGATGCTTCATGATTGCTTCAAGGAATGGTGTGGCTTATGGCATTCAGATGGTTTTGATTACTGGTTCATTGCTTTTATTAGAAATCTAGCCCTTCAGTGAGTTAATGCTAACTTCCTCTCAGCCGCCCTATTTTCGATGGCTTTTTTCTCACTTTGGAGCAGTGAGGTTGAGGAGATAGACTGCATTACAAAAAGGCTGGGCAGACTGATGGAAGTGGCTGCATGAAACCTTGTTGCTTTCAGCCACTATTAAAGTATGGTGCAACCTTTTCCTTCCGAGCAAGAGGATGTTATTGCCAAATTTCTGTTTTTGAGATTGATACTCCTTGCAATACAGATCAAGTATACTACTTCCTAAGGCCTTGACTGGTGGCAAATAAAGCATTAGCAGCCAGGAAACAGGCTTTTGAACACTCTCACTTAGTCAAGTAGAGATGACTAACTTTTGTAATACAACCTTAAGATTGTATTTTCTCATTTAAAGAATTCTAGCGGTTATTCTAAGAGGACTGTTAGTTATTACTCTTTAGAGCTGTTTTTGTTTATTGGAAGCTTACCAGTTAATAAGTTGACTGCTAGTAACAGCCATTTGTGCAAACTCTTTGCTTGGGTAATGTTGCTTGCAGTGTTTAATGAATTAGGTTCAAAAAATTGAGCAGAGTTACTAGACGTGACTGACTTGCTGTAGAGGCAACACGGAATTAGTCATTGGCTGTGAATGTTAATCACTCCACAGCAATGATAATTTACAGCATTGTTGCAGCACTCTTGCGCTCGTAAAATGAACTTAATAACCCACTGCTACCCATGGGATAAGCCTTCCTTCCTTCCCTCCCCCTTACAATTGAAAACCCAGTCTGGCTGCATAATGGCCTTGTGAAATCCTGCATTCAAAAGAGTGAGCAGCTGTATGATAAAATAAACAGCTCTAAAACAGATCTGTTAATTATCTCCACCTTTTATTCACAGAGGGTGTTTGTGAGATATGGCTGACCAGTGAAGACACAGGGGCTTATGGCAGAGACATTGGCACAGACCTTCCTACACTTCTGTGGAAGTTGGTTGAAGCTATTCCTGAGGGAGCTATGCTGAGGCTTGGCATGACAAATCCTCCCTATATTTTAGAGCATCTGGAGGTAAGGAAGGAAAGAAAATTATTTATACGTTAGACATTTATTGATTGAGTCAGTGTGGAACCTTGTATATAGTACATTTTGTTTTAAGTGGTAGCTTAAAAAAAGTTACAGACTGCAAGTAAATTTATAGAATTGCATTAATAAGATTAAGCCATTTGCCTGACACAGCAAGTTATCTAGATAATAAGATATTCAAATGATTTTGAAATGATAATATTGTGGAGGTCCATGACCTATGGAGCTTCATTATAGTGATGCTCGGCTTCTGTCTGTCTGCTCTTTTCAAGAACTAAAGCAAATGTCATTAGAAGGCAATGGACTCTGGGATTAAAGTTGTCTTCCTTCCTGCTGCATCTCGTATGAGTGTTTCCAGAAACACTGTGAGAAGGCCTTGTGTAACAATATATTCATGTTTCTGTGTCAGATGCTATTCTGGGTGTATGGAAAGCTTCCATGCTTAAAAAATTGAATTTTTAAGTATACATCTACTTAAGAAAAATGCACAACAAAACGGTTCAGTGAGATCGGAAACGACAATGTGAACAACAATGTGAATTTGAAAGGGTGTTGCATATGTGAAGCACAGAGTGAGTTTTGTCTCAAAGATGGGTTGGTTTGGTTAGATTCTGTCACAAAACACGGACTGTAGTTTAAGGTAAGTTTTGTAGCCTTATGTGTCAGCTGTATCCAGATAAATAGCTGTTGTCTGTGCTGCTTTTCTTAGATGTTATAAAATCTAAAAGTTGCATTTAGATGTTCTTAAGCATACTGTCCTTGACATCTTTCAACAGAATGCCATAACTACCTCCTCTTGTTCTGTAATACTGCGCTTTTCCTTTTCAAAGCAAGGAATCTTACCTTGGTAGGAATATGCAGTTTTTCACTTCACAAGCTAAAGAATGCAGTCTTCAAAAAACTCTCAAGCAACTTTTCATCTCTTGTTTTATTCTTTATCTTAACATGCACTTCAGTTAGAGCCTTAAAAACACACTGAATTAAAATCTTCAGGAAGTTGTTCGGTTGTGCAGCTTTTCTTCAAAAAGGATCTTGCGTAAAAGCAAACAAGGCTTCTGTTAATTTTTACTGTCTTTGTTTTCATTTTAACTCCTGTTATAGTAAGTGTTTTGGTATAGACTGCTGCTGTTGTCCCTGATGCTCAACTTGTGAGAGCTCCTAGAGGGATTTGCTTTTCTTATTTCTAGCAACTGATTAAAACAACTGCCCTCCCCATCTAAGGGGTTCCACATTCATCTTAATTTTGATAAAAGCTGAGCAAGGCAGAAGGTGTGTTACATAGGTCGTTATGAAAGTAATACCTCCTAGTTATTTTGTTGGAAACAACAGGGACACTGTTAGATTAATCGCCACCATTAGCTATGCATTTTTGCCTGCCTTGAGCAAGAGCCTGAATGTTGCGCACATAAATCTGCACTAGTGGAGGTGACTGGTCGCTGTCACCACTGCTGAAACACACCAGCACTGCCTCACTGTGCCCACATCCACTGTTTGGTCTCCATCAACATTCAGCAAGTGTCAGTGAATGACAGTGAGTGTAGCATGATCCGCATGGCTGATTTCAGCTATACCCCTTTGCTTCATATGCACTTCCATGTCAGATGCTATTTTGTCAGACTTCCCCTCTGCTGCCATTTGCCACATGGAACAAAATGTAGTGGAACGTTGTTGGCAAGGTTCAACCTCTTTTGCCATACCACCAACATCTGCTTCGGATATTGTGGGCCAACATAATAAAATAAGAGGCATTACTTTCTGAGAAGCCCTGATAAATTTCTTCAGTTGTCTTAATATGAGCATTTCACTAATTAATTGATGTATCATCTGTAATGGTTTTCACATTTTTCTACAAAGCGCATTAGTTCAGACATGTCTTGATCTTGCTTATGTTTAGGAAAAAACTCTAATCTCTTTAAAAGTGGATCTAAGGGGATTCAGAAAGATGTACTCAAAATGTACATCTTTAACATTGCTTTGCAGAATGTGCATTGTATGTGCATAGTACTAACTTTTTGTACGATGGCAACATATGCCATTGCATGTCTTCTTCAGTTACATACAATTTCAGATTTAACTGGTGTTTTTGAAGAGTGTTTTAATCATATTTATGTGTTCAGTGTATGCCCAAGAATTCTGGAGCTTGTAAGTTGGTGAAATACTTCTGGTAATTTGTCAAACTGAATTTGTAAAACTTGTTTTACCTTCTGCTTTTCTGTCTACTCCCATTTTCAGAACTTGTATCTATCAAAGATCACTCTGGAATGTTGGTCAGTCTCCTGTATACATTTTTACCAGACAAAATAAACCTTTTATGGGGAATGTGCTTTTAAGTTTCCACTTAAGGAAAGAGTAAGACTATGATTTATTTAAAAAACAAAAGAATTAAATGAGAAGTTCATTAGCCTTCATGTCAGTTGATTAGGATAAAACTCAGATGTAGCTCTGTTATCTCCTAAGAAAGCTATCAGCTATTCTATGGGTTGTAAACATCTTCTATTAACTGTTTTAAAAAGATGCTGTATTTTATTTAATTAATTTTGTTAGATAGCATTTTGCTAACTAGGCTCGGCTTTCTGAAAAAAAAAAAAGACAAAAAAATATGTGGGAAAATGTACTTACTGTGTGTATCCAATAAAGGGAAAAAGTTGTTCCAGTTCTGTGAATCCTCTTTAAAAATTAGAAATTTGCAGCATTTGTACACAACTGTACATATGCAACTGCTATTCAAGAGTTTATTTCACTTTGTTAAAGAATAAGTCTGATAAGTGGCATAAGGCAGCAGTAGTCATGTAAAAGAATAATTTAATTTTAAGATCTGGACTGAGCTTCCCTAGAGATGCAGCCTAACACAACAGTTTTGCTTCACTTACAATCTGTGACAAATTTATTGAATCTTACCTGCTAATGAGATTTTGTCTCTATTATTCTTGTACCCTCCTAAACTAACAAAGTTTGTATGATCTTTTTTTTGTCCATTGGCACTCTGAGTCTTAAAGTTTTAAAACTACCGGTTTTCAAAGGCTGTATATAGATTTTTAACTGTTAATTTGTAATATTTCATGAATTCCATTGTCATTATAATTGTTTGTTTGTTTGTTTACTTGAATGTCAGTTTAAAGATAATTCATGTATAGCTATTTCCCTTCTATTTTCCTTCAAATAGCCATGGATTTTAATCTCAGACCTGAAATATCAGGTCACTGACTTAATTGTGTGCTTGGAATTCATAGATGGTTTCGTCTATTCTTTGCTAGAGTCCCTGTGCCTTTCACTTGTCTTCATTGGAGGAAATGGTAAATAAAGGGAACAGAGACGAGTAGATGAATATGGAGTTGTAGATGGTGTAGCTGCAATAGAAACAAAAAATCATCATATAACAATGGCAATAATAATGTTCTCAGTGAATAAGGAAGGAGTTTTTTGTGTGAACAAAAAGACTGATAACAGAATAAAAGGCTAAAAATTAATAATGTGTCACTTCATATGCAGCTGAAGCATAAGTTGCCCTTACTATTCTAGTACCTTAAAAATAGAAGTGTGGGGAGATATTTTGAGTGGAGTGTTTTGTCTGACCTTGTCTCACACGTTGGTCCTTTGGAAAATGCCCTGCTTATATTGTTTATGTTGTGAACCTAGATGTGGAAGACCTCAGCTACTCATTAAGAGATGTCTTGGTGGCAATCACGAAAGTAGTTTGTATCCCCTGACTAAAATAATAGGAATTTTTTGTACTATATTTAATTTTCTGCAGGTAGTTGAAATAGTATGCACCTTCAACTGAAGGAGTCTTAGTTTGCTTTTTGGTAAGCTGCTTAGTAAGCTATTTAGAGATGGAACTTTATTTGCAAGTGTCAAAAAGTGACTATGAGTTCTTCATTTCCCACTGCCATGCCAAAAAAGGAAAATTATTTCATAAACATCTTCTTAAATCTTGTCTGCCTGAAAACCATACAGTGGATGGGGCTGTGATTAGAGAGCTGCTGAAGCTGTTGGAAGAGTCTCCAAAGCACTGTATGCCCAACTTCGTGTCTGGGCTTTGGCCCTGTAAGTCTTGATTCATTAGTGTAGTGCCCACACTTATTCATGGGCTCCCCGTAAGTATGTTCAACGTTTAGATGTTGTACAAAGGGTTGTGGTTTAGTGGAGATATGCTGATCATAGGTGAATGGTTGGACTGGATGATCTTGGAGGTCTTTTCCAACCTTGGTGATTCTCTATGATTCTATGATTTAAAATACTGAGCATACCCAGTACCTTCAGATATTACTGTCAGGGAAGTGCATCTCTGTCCTTGAAGATGTTTGTCACTTCATGAAATGACAAGATGTTTGCTGTTATTTGCTATGTTTAATACAAATTAAGGGAACTGAGACCCCAACATTGTTTCTTTTGCCTGTGGTTCTAAGGCAGTAAGAAGGAAGTTGGTGGAGTTTGCAGTTGAGGTGCAGAGGCCATGCTTGATTTTCTTCCTTTAGCCTGCCAAGATTTTGAGATTTGCCCCCTATTCCAGTGTCCGCCCTCACCTAAGGTGCTTGACATAGAGAAAAACTTGGTATCTTGCTTTTGTGGCAGAAAACTTTAGTTAGTTTACAAGACTTTCGATTAGGGAAATACATCTTATCTTGAAAGAGTTTTGATTAAAAATAAATAAATAAACATAAGGAGAGAATTAAAATGGTAGTATGAGGAACTACTTTATGGCTCTTGCAAATCCTGTAATGAGTGCACAGGTGTGGAGTTACCCTGTGTGTACTGTAAGCCATATGTATTTGCACAGGGCTACTGCTAAAGTACACAGACTGCCAGATGGAGATGTTATCATCCTCTTGTATCAATGCATACCAAAACTGGCATAAGGTTGCACAGCCCACTTTAAAAATAACCTCCAGGCATTTATTCCACAATCACGTTATGGAGTTACTGACTAGCACTCCAGTGAGACAGTGTTTTAAGTTTACCTACAGTGATGGATGGAGCAAGAGGATTGGGAAAAATCTCTTAAAACAGTAGTATTAGATAAAAGGTGGGTGGAAGTCAGTCTGAGAAGTCAAAAAATAGTCCAAATGTATATCTGGTTGAAATTAATTAATGTTTGTAGAGTAGTGCTAGAGTCTGATTTCTGTATCACATATACTTCTTTTCCTTTTTCTTTTTTTCTTTAATTTTCTATACTTAATCTTTTGATTCAGTATCTGAGAGTCTGGTTATATTAGGAGGGAATGTGGATCATCCAGATTGAGAGGGCAGGGGCTTGCATCTCAGCCTTTTCTTACTTCCTTTGCAGATTTAATGCCATATCTGCTCCCAGATTTGTCTATGATTTTACTGCAGTGATTTCTGTGAGTGATGGGATGCTTCCAAATCTGCATAAAGGAGGCACTTCACACCTGCCATTCCCATAAGTGCTTAATTTCACATAATGAGATGAGTAGTCTTCTTTGTCACCTGTCAAAATGAGTCTATCTCAAAGTATACCATATGCCATCTGTGGACTTCATCTCCATTATTAATTCAGAACGATTTAGTGATACACCAGCCATAGAGATGGAGTCTGCATGGTGGCAGTGTCTTCAAATGCTTAAGGAATGCCGAGTGTGCCATTAGTAGTAATTCTTTGCTCTTTTGCTTTGATTTTTCATGTCAGCTCAGTGTTTATGTTCCTTAACCTCATTGAAGCTGATACCATACAGCTGGCTTTCTCAAATGTGCCTTGACACAGCACATAGATATGTTATTACAGTAAAATCACTGAATTATTTTTCTTTTTTTTCCATATTCTTCTTTTTTTTTTTTTTTCTCCAGGAGCGCTCTAAACATTTTTGAGTATTTTGTGTGAGGTGAAGTTTTCAAAAAGCTGAAGTGTAAGCTATTTTGAAATGTGTTTTGAAAGGAAACAAAATACAGACATTCTTCAACAGCCAGTAAAAGGGCGTCACGATTTCAGGAATTAAAGGCCTGTAGGGTGTGTATTTATTTGCCTTGTTTCTGGTATTTTTGTTATTTTCAGAGACTTTTGCCTTTGAAAGCACCAATTAAAATATATTGATGTGACTAAGAAAAATGAAAACTGTGGCATACATTTAAATAAATGAATAGTTAAGTCTCTGACCTCTTACTGCCATGCATTTTGTAGTGTTTTGTATTTGGTGGACCGTGCAACTGTCCCTTGCTGTAATTACATGGTTGTCTACATCTAAACGGTGTTAGTCTTGCTGGCAGTAAAACTGAAAGAAATCTAAGCTATTAAGGGAAGGGAGAGCAGAGTGGTTGCATCTGGACATCTGAGGAAGGAGGGGGAAAAAAGCTGTCTTGTAGCTTCCTTTGTTATATTGATAAATACTTATTTGTCTTAAGGAGGCTGTGTGTATATCGTTGTTTAACTTGTATATTCCAGATTGTTGTTCTTCTTTGAGATTTCCAAATACAGTTTATTTCCTTGCAATTACTTCTTAAAACCCAGTGTAATGTAACTGTGATGAATTCACCACAGAAATAATGTGTTTTTGAATATTATGAGATTAGTAATGAATTATCTCTGCTGTGCTTTGAGTTAAGTTGTACCAATTTTGTCTTAAAGTTTTAAGATCTCAGACTCAGTGTCTTCTAATGGATATAAATGAGTGGTGATGTGTTTGTTGTAAACTGGTAGAATGATTGGGTTTAATAAATGTCAGACAGGAACCCATCTTAATCTTGTTGAAGTTTTTATGTTGTATTTGTAAATCTTGAGTGCTCTTAAAATCTTCGTGAAATATTGCATTGGGAACTTTGATAAACAATAAAAGTTTGCTTTAATACAGTGTAGAAAGGGGCATTTGTGGTGGTGGGAATTAAGCTCTTCTTCATAACCGTAGTGGAAAAAAATATTTTGAAAAACATAGCAGAAAGAACTGGTTTACTTATGCAAGAGTCATTTCTCAATCAAAACAGGATATTTTATGCATACTGCTAATGCTTTGCAGAATTTAATAATTTGTGCATAAAAATTCATGTTTGTGAAAGGGGTTAACATTAAATAGCACTTTGCTTGACCAGTTTAAGCTGTGGATATTAGCTGTGCATTAAGTAAGATTTGCTCATATGGGTGCTTCTCTTTTCAGATAGCATAACGATGAAGTATATTCAAATGTAGACTGATCCACTCTGTTTTGTGTTGTCAGGTTGTCTGTCAATTATTTGTAATGCCGCTTTGTAGTAGTGCTTTGGAGCTGAGTTTTATTTCAGGTGGATTGCTAGCAGAAAATTAAAATCACCATTAAAGGAGCTGTTTGTTCAAAGGCCAGATAGAAGAATGGAATAAGAATTGTGGAATAACAATTTTAGCTGTTACCATACATCGTAGGGCAGTGGGGTAGAAGTTGATGACAAAAATACAGCTCATGGCAAATTTTACCATCTTTTCTTAGTATTTGTGCTTACATTGAAAACCAAATAAGATCTTACTTTCCCAGTTATTTTTATATTAATAAGTAAAGATCTACAAACTTGCCCAGTTCCACAAGCTTCTGTTTAGTTTCGATGAACAACCCCCTTTGTTTTCTTTGATAATTGTCACACTTACTGTGCTCTGCAACATCATCTGCATAATCGTCAGCAAGACTGCTTGCTTTATTAAGCTTTGTCATTTGTTTTAACAGATTTGACTTTTTTGAAGTGATTATTCTTTAATTTAAAAATGAGAAAAAAGAAATGTATTCTAGAAACTTGGAATAAAACCACACAAGACTATTGGTTTTGTCTTTCTGTGCTATTCTGCATAGAGGAAATTATAAAATCTCTTCTACCCAGTCTTTGAATTCAATTAATTTAGTTACGTTATGAGGAGGAGCTTCTGAAGAACTTAAATTCTGCAATATCGATCTTGCAATTATGGTTTTGAATATTTGATACTACTTTGCCATGAAATTTAACTCAACTAGTTTGGTATCTGAAGAAGCAGCTGATAGTAGTTTCTTAAAAATTCAGGTTTTGATTATAATCTTCCATTATTTTCCTTTCACTGTAGCCTACTGAAGCAGTTGCTTTTTGAGGTAATGTACATGATCATTTTAAATAGATAGAAACAATGGGGAAGCTTCCTGATACTGATCTGTCTCCGTGCACTGGAGCTTGAGTGTGGTGCCCCATCCATTTTGTGACTTCTGAGCAGAAACCATCAATTCTTTGTCTGACAAGGAAGTGTGGATAAAATTGGTGATCCATGTCACTGAAAACAAAAAGTTACTGCAGTGATCCTTTCTGCCTATTGTACATGTGTGCCTCTATTTACATTTTAACTATTTGTCAAGGTTTTGTTAAACAGCATAACATATGATTGAGATGGAAAGTTATTTAAAGCAGCACTGTGCTATTGCAATAAATCACCTTGTTAGGGAACTTCTTCATGTGTTTCTTATGTATATTGCAAAAAGGAACATTAATTTACCTCAGGAAGAAAATATTTCATTAGCGAAGTGTTTAATGATGAGAAATTAGAGAGCAACTTGGAGAAAATGTGAAAGGTATGTATTTTCTTGCAAATCAGAATTAATCATTTCACAAGGAATTAACATTAACCGTTTGGTTGGCTGGTTATAAGTCATTAAGCCATTGCTCCAGCAGTTAATTAAGTGAACATTTTACCCTAAAGTGAATCAGTTTACTGAAGCTGGATGAACAGCACTTAAGCTACAGCAAGTCCCTCTGTGATTGTAGCAATGGCTTTAAAAGTTGTCATCTTTTTAAAGACAGAACCATTTATTTACTGCTTGTTTCCAACTACACAACTTGCATCAGCTCAGGTGGGAAACTGAAGGTCCTCAGAACAGTGTTGTGATGTTAATGCCAAATGGATCAGCTGAATTTTGGAGACACAACTATGGAGACTCCAGTATTGTACTTGGGCTTAACCGTTCAGGAGATTTGAGTAATAAGCAGCCCTATGCAAAGCAGAAAAAGTGCCTTCATTTTAATCCCAAGTAACGTCAGTCCCATTTTAATACCAGGCTGTATGTTGGGATAGGGATGCCAATTTTTGTATCATGAAGTATTTCAGGCACAAAAAGTTTTTGCTTTTTGTCTTGCAACCCACAGATTTTATGTTAAGGTTCAAGTTACATCCGTTGGAGCTGTGTGAGGCAGTAATCCCATATCCTAGTAGGCCATTTAGGATTGGCCTGCATGTCATATCATTACCTGGGACAGAGCCTGCTACTCAGCTTGTCCAACATTCAGCATCATTATGTTCCTTCGTTACGGGGAGAGGCATTGCATTCCAAACAGCATCCTTGGGAGGCATGTCCTACATCCCATAAGTTCTGCAATTTTCACAATCCCATTCCTTGGATGTGAAAAAGGAAGCATGAGGGGCTCCCTGTTCAGATTTTAATAAAAACATTTCAGGCTTTCTGCTCACTTTCTGTCATTATTGCTATGCCTCCATCACTGGATCAAATCAGTTCTTGCATTTCCCTGTAGAGGGTTTATGAAGTGGTCTGCAGTCACTTGGTTTTTGGCCAGGTTGTGCTGGGGCTGGCACCACTGGACTCTAAATGGTAACTGCTAGCAGAGCCCTCATCACACATCTCACATTAACATCTGCCACAAGGGAAAGAAGTTTTGAGGGAGTGCCATTTTGTCACGTTTCCATATGGATGAGCATTTCATTGGACTTTGCTTTTGGCAGAGGACAAAATTTTTTTCTCTAGAAAGCGAGTTGTTCATATCACCGTAATTTGAACATGAGGCAGAATTCAAACAGTGGACTTCTGCCTGCTTTGGGGGAAAGTGACATGTAGATGCATGGATATTGATATTTAGTGGTTCTGATTCCCTTTGGTTCTGTGTGATGTCATTGCAATCACCTTTCTGGTTAGATGGTTAAGTTCTTTTAGATGCTGGGACGAAATACAGTGACTAGATAAAAACCTTTCTGGCCTTGTGTTCAGATGTATTCCAGCTGCTAAGCTCTGGAAAAAATTATTTCCTACATGATCAGTGTCCCAGAGGGTCTCTCACACACATTGTTAGATTCCAAACCTAGACAATTTTGCTTTTTGTTAAGTCAGCTTAAAATAAGTTGCAGTACTTTATTTTGTTTCCTATGTGGAATGTCTTCTTCATGTTGGTAGTAGTAGATTCCATTGTGGGGAATGGAGGGTGCAAGGCAGTCAGCTGTTTCAGTCATGATAAAAGACAGAAATTTTCTTTCACAGTCTTAGGATTTCAGAAAGTCTTTCCTTTATTATTTCCAGATGTAAATAAAATTAAATATTGCATTTTTTTTTCCTAATACCTGAAGTATATAATTATATCTAGTAATGCAAAACACTTTATTTGGAAAATCATATGTATAACAATGGGAAACAGATGTTAAGCATAGAATGTTGAAACACCATAAAGTGCAATTATACATGATGTCCTTCAAGCCCCCCCTGGGATATTAACTAATAGTTTTATTAAGTGATAAAATCTAGTATTTTGTGTAATCTGTGGTGTGGGATAATCTGTCAGGATTCACTGAGTATGACTGTCCAACACAAAACAGTATTTAATCATACTTCTGTTGTAAACTACTTCCATGTAATTTTAGGTGTAGGGAGGATAAATGGTAAGACTAGAATGATCTTACTTTACAATTTTGGGGTGTTTCGTTTCTGGTGTTTCATTTATAACTGAGCACTTAAGAAATTTGGAAGATTGGTTTATTCAGATGTTTCATGCTGCTCATTCTAAGTTTCTGGTTGCAACAGGTAAGTTAAAGAACAAGCGCTAGTGGTACTTAGAAAACAAATTAGACATGCACAGTGTCTCATCAGGTATTTCTCTCTTTTGTCTGTTCGGTTTGTACACTGTTGAATCTATCAAGTTACTACTAGTTATGCTCTTGGAAAAGCAGTTTATCAGTCGGGCCTTTAATTCAGGGCTTCACCTGAAAATACAGGAATATACTCAATAGAACTTGATTGGGTAAAGTACTTGCAGCATATGTTGTGTAGCTGTACGTACAGTAGGAAGACATTTACAGTCTTCTATTGTGTAGAAGAAGCTTTGTGATCCAGAATGTGCTTAAAACCTGTGACTGCAGAAACTAGACTGTACAACGGCTCCTGGATATATAAGATGGATTGTACACACATTTCTGATACATGGGAGAAGCAGTGTTCTTTCTAAATAATGTGTTTTCTTTGATCGTAAGGAACCTATGTGCATCTTTCTAAGACAAAACAATGCAGTAGAATTGTCAGTAATTTCACTTATGCATAAATGGACATCCAGCAGTTTTACCCTTTAGGATTTTTACATTTTTGGTGCATGGAGGGACTTGGAGTTACGGTTGAAATCTTCCATCGTTAATGCTGGACATTTTGTGTCCTGGACATTAGTACAGAACCTAGTGAAATGATTTGCAATGAGAGCAGTCTTAATCCTACAAGATATACATCACTGTAATTGCAAGACTTGCAGAAGCTACACGATTATTTATTAATGGGAGAAAACTAAAAGAAGCAGTTTTGGCTAGAGTTGCATTTAAGTACATATTGGTTTAATTTTTACAGGAGGCATTACCTGAAGTTCCCTCTTGGCAGATAACTAGATAAAATGTGAGAATATCGGGTTTGTGCCAGTTCTTGTAAGACAATCTACTAGTGGGGTGGGATCGTTCTCAAACCTGTTCTACAGATAGGAGAACACACTTGTTTTCAGGATTTGTTCTTCACTCTTCGTATTTTGCGGCAAAAATTTAATTTTTCTAAGGCAAAGAAGAGAGGAAGAAAGTGCTTTAAAAAGCACTTAGAGAAATTCCTCATTTCTGACTTCAAAACAGTGAAATGAAATGTGTAGTAAGACAAGGTAGTTTTTCATTCTTTACTGCTACAGTGTTTATAACATAGGCAAATCCAAGTTATTTATGCTCTTTTACTTCCTGCTGTCCTACAATATGTTGCTAGTTTTGCAGTAACATAAAAGCTGCTACTATCATATTAAAAAACAATCTGTGATTTAAGTTTAAATAAAGAAATTAAAAATGTGTTGTTTAGTATGAATTCAGAGGAACAAGAGGAAAAAGAATTTTTAAACATAATACTCCCAAGATTTGTTTGGGATAGAAATCAACTGCTTTTGTATCAAATGATTCTCAGCCTTACACAAGCTGACATAATATAATGCTTTTGTAGCTAGAAATCCGAAGAGGTGGTTATTTTCAAAGAGAATTCATGGAGTGAATCGGGTAATGGAGAGGCTGTTACTCAGAAGATGCCAAATTTGAGAGGAGCGAGAATTAATTCTACATTGTAGAGTTACTTTTATGTACTTAGCAGATTCAGAAACATATTATGAAATCTGAATTTCATTTTCTTGCATCTTAGATGTGTTTTTGAAGATGAAGCGTTTTGAAGTAAGAGTCAAGCAGTAGAGGTGTGATATATAACTCAATTCCAGTCCTTTCGCTATTTCTGGTATTTTAGAAACATACTACTAATAAGCAGAAAAATCACCGATGACTGGTAGAAAGCTTTTTGTAAACTTCTATTGACTTTTCTAAAGCTCAGATTATCAAAAAGAAAAATGTCTCGTTTTGTGATATTATTTTACACAAGTTGTTCTGTGCTGTTTTATTTGAACAGTGTATTCTAGCTGAGTGTCTAATATTAAGGATGAAAGCACATGGTTCATTTAAAATAGATGCATAATATTTGTGTGGGTGTGCAGTGGCCTCTTGTTTACTTCTGTATTCCACTGAGAGCCAGCTGTGCACACCTTTGCTCTGTACCAAATCATGCAGCCACCATTATCTATGTAAGCTTAACTTTAATATTTAATTTATATATCTGGGAAAGAGTAGGTATTCCACTGAATAATGCAATCACTTCTTATAAGCACTTCTGTAATAGGATCTTAAAGAGAAACTTTCAAAACAGCTTTCTGAAAGTGATTTGAGAGTTTTTAGGTTTTGTATGCATATGTTTGTCAAATGAAAGGCATGTGTTGGGAGAGTAGTAGTTCATGCTCTAAAAATCAGTGGTATTAAGAGATGGGTACCTGAAGGAGAAAAGGCACAAGGGTGCTTACCTTCTCTTTGAACAGTTCAGGCCAGTCTTATATCAATGCTGAAAGAAAGTCTAGATGCATGACAATGTTGCTGATTAATGACCTGGATAGAATTTGTCGATACTTGCAACTTAACAACTAAACCTGGCAGCAGTATCTGTTATCAGGACATCTGTGCTGCTAAAGAAAGGAGAGGTGGTCTGAGTAAGCCTGGCTGGAGCATGCTGAACACACATGGCATGGGAGCAGACAGTGTAGTGCTTGACCCCAGGCTGCATCTGGCGTTTGTACTGCCCAGGAGGAAAGTGAAAACCTTCAGTGAAAGCTTGCTTCTTTGTTATGTGCATACGTTTTGTTTGTTTTGTCCAAGTTGACTTGTTTTTTGCAGGATAAAGATTAACGGGTTATAATTTACCACAATGCTCACTCAGTAATTAAAATATTCAGACTTTCTTGCTAAGTAGTGTAAATAGTAAAAATGAAAGAAACAGTTCAAAATTATCGTCTCCGTCTAATTTTCCATTGCCAAACCAGTTGTCAATATGGGGTTAGGTTTGGGTTTGGTCTTGAGGTCTGTTGACATATTCTTTTACCTTTATTTTCTATTTATCTTTTTATATGTGATGTATAACATCCTCTGCCTCTCTCAAGCCATTCCTTTGCTTTTAGCAGCCCCCTGATGAGTTCTATCCATTCTACACCCAAGTGCTTTTAATTCCCACATCTGTAATAACATAGTTAAGAGATCTCAGACTAGTTTTGAAGCAGACTTGCAAATGATCAGCTGTACTTCAAGTTAGCAAATTGCCTGCTCTAAGGGTACTCGAATTAGAGACATTCAGGTATTGGTGTATGAGAACTCTTTTGACTCTGACAAGAATGCAGATCTTTAATCTGAAACTGAAAACAGCATGTTTTAACCTGACTGAAAGCACTGACTTTCACAATAATTTTCTTCTAAGGTTTGCTCTTAAACGAATAACCAGTACTACTTCGGGAATGTCTTATCTCAAAGGAAATGCAACCCTATAGCTTTCTTCTTTCCTTTAAAACAAAATTGCTTCCATATGCTTTCACCTGCCCCTACTCTTTCCAGCTGGGCCACTGCAGCTTGTTGTTTATGTTTCTGAAGTATTACTGCTGGTATTTAACAGTTATAAGTGTAAAGATTTATATATTGATTTCAGAATATTTGAAAGCTTTTTTTTTTCTTTCTTTCTTTTTGAATAACTGTTAGGAAATGGCAAAGATTCTCAATCATCCAAGGGTGTATGCTTTTCTGCACATACCAGTCCAGTCAGCCTCTGACAGTGTGCTCATGGACATGAAAAGAGAATATTGCGTGGCAGACTTCAGACGAGTAGTGGATTTCCTTAAAGAAAAGTAAGTCTATTAATATTTCAGGAAAATGACAGTAGTTTGAGTTTGTTTTGTTTTGGTAGTGATGGTGCGATGTTGGTTTTTGTGTTTTTTTTTCTTTGGTTGTTTTTTGGTTGTTGTTTTTTGTTTGTTTATTTGTTTTTGCAACATCAGGAACATGTGGTTGAAAACACAATTACTTGCAGCTTTTTACTGAGGTATGAAAATGAATGAGCTTCTCTAAGCTTCAAAGTCTTTGGCTTTTCCCCCTTTATGTGGTTTGCTCCTTTCCTTACGAATCTTAAATCTCTGCATGGCATGCTTTTAATTTGTCAGTGTATTTCTAATCTTTTTCAAGTACTGCATATAGACTGCTTGAAGTAAAAAATATTGAAGTCTTATTTAATGTGACTTTTAAGCATTGTCTGCTTTAAAAACTGAAGATTATCTAACTCCAGCTAATATGAGTTAATATTTTTTGTTTTTAAATAAATATTTTACATCCTTCAGCTGGTGTACATTTAAATCAATATAGTAATACTCTCATCTTGCTTATGGGGTTGATGATTTATGGGATGATTTAAAAATTATCTTCCTTAAGAACAGTAATTGTGTAGAAATATGTATAATAATGTACTTATGCCAACCTGAAGAGTTACATTTATCTGTAAGGGTCTTATAACAGCTTGTTTGGGTACACTTCTTCAATCTTACTTTGTGTGTTTATTTGAATGAATTAAGTGGGGAGTTGTACCTTTGAATCTAAAATTGCATTCAAGTCTTTGCACGTAAAATAATCATTTTATTCATAATCATATTTATAATCAATTTTTCATGATCATTGAAGAATTCGTCAGTCTAGTTACGTAAAGTGTGTCATGCAAGAGCTACATGACAAATGCTGTTTGCTTTTTTTTCTCACGTATCACGGTGGAATAGTCTGTTCTATAAACTTTGTGAATTTATAGGAAGTTGCTGTACATTTATATAAATATATGTAGGATGTTTCCTGAGCAGTCTCCATCCCTGGAGATGTTTAAGGCTAGGCTTGATGACGCCCTGGGCAAATCTGACCTAGTACTTGATGTACTAGACTGCCAACCCTGCCTGTGGCAGATGGGACTTGATGATGCTTGAGGTCCCTTCCAACCCAAGCCATTCTGTAGTTTAGGATAAGTGTCTGAAATGGTGCTGCTTATGAAAATATGGGTTCACTATTTATTATCTTGATATATGTATTGGACATTAATTTTACATCCTAAACAATGCGTGTGATTCTTCATAGTAATTTTTCATGTGGCTTTGGGTCAGTTTTCTTTTTAATTAACAGCTGTACTGTATTCCCACACATTTTAAGTGAGAAGTCTGTCAGTTTATGTCTTAGTTGACTTCAAGTGGATTCATTATTCTCTTCAGTAGTTCTAACATTGGCAGCTATTATTGCAACAGCAACTGGATTTTCAATAACCTATTATAGCTGGCACATGTTAAGGCATATGGGAATTTATTACATCATTCTGCTCTTGCAAACAGAGAATGGTGAATTACTTAATATCCAAATTTAAAACAGCTGGTCATTGAATATAAGGAAATCTATGACATATGTCTTTTTCCACAGGCTTTCTGTAGTAAACTTTAAAAGGCAAAAATAATTGTTTTGATGTCTTCTTTTTCTTAATAACAGTAAACTTTATTTATCCTGCTCATTAGGAAGCTACTGAATTATCTAGTTGTTCCTGTTAGAAAACAAACTCTGAACACTAAAATAGAAAATTTCTTTGTGCCATATGGTGATAGGAAGGGGAACCTATGGAAGGAGGAGAAAATGTTTTGGATATTTGAACACGTGCACATCTGTAAAACAAATACATTTTTTCTTCTGTGCTTAAAATAGTGTAGTGTCTTCATTTGTATTCTCTCCTCCTATGCTAGCAGCCAGCTGCCTTACATTCCATGTAGGTATTCCCCTAAAGATCTCAGTACAAAGGTGGCCAGGACTTAACATTGCTGCAGACATCTCCAGATCCTACAGCCAAAGTAGCTAAAATTAAATACATATATATACTACTTTAATGGCCAAAAAGGATCATTTCCTTCTTCTGTTAGTCAAAAATGAAAAATTAAACAGAAGTAGAACACCCTATAACTTCTTCCCTATTCCTAAGGTCATAAATTTATCTTAGAAATTTCCTACACAAAATGTACAGGGTCTTATCAGTAAACTCCAAATGACACCTTCATTTCTAAAATGTGACATCTACCCTGATAGTATCTTCCCTTAAACCTCTATTAAACCAATAATCCTACAGGCTGACCTGCTGAAGAAGTAAGGCCACACTCTGAGGAATAACATGGTTATCAGTTAAGTGCTTATTAACTTGATTTCAGATATCTGAGCAAATAAACATGAAATATGGCAACTAAAAATGAAGCAAAGAAGGAAATAGATGAGCCATATAATCTATTTGGTTTTTGAACCTCAAAGGCATTAGGGACTTTTGAATCTTTCTTTTCTCCATAGACAATTCTGGGGCTTTCTTTCTCCCAGAGAAAATTGCAAAAGATTTTCTTTCCTCTGGAGAGCCAAGAGTCAATTGCAGAGGTATCTCCTAGTGAAGGTGGGAATTTGTTCACAGCCTGCCAAGCACAGAAAGCATTATTGAGAAGGTAGAGTTCACAAAAACAATTTTTCAGTTAGAACTCTCTTTCTAGAAGAATGGAACATTCTAGACACGAAATTGTGAATTTTATCATCACTTCATTGTGGGCTTTTTGTTGTTTTTTTGTTTTTTGTTTTTGTTTTTTCTTTGAGGTTTTCTTCAGTCAAAAATCCTAGAGTTGTCCTTTAGAAACAAAAACTGATATTCTGTTGCAGTCGTTTGATACGCAACACCTGTTTTCACACCCCCTCCACACAGCTTGGTGACTTTTCTTCTCAGATCAATAACAAATATTGTTATATAGTATAGAATATTCAACAAACTGAAACCCACCAGGCTGAAAAATTGAACTTGAGAAACCATAATTTGTGCTTAGAAATACTCTTATGTGTGTGTATATTTGCCATGCTTTCTGTGCTTGAATACCTGCAAATTCTAACATTCAGAAAAGTTTTGTTGTGTAATCATTAAGTCAGTAGCTCATCTACTGATGTAACATGTATATACATCTTACTAATGAAATTACCATTTGTAAACTATTCTAGAGCACAACAATGCAAAAAGAAAGGAGAGTCTGCTGATTAATTTTGCTGATAGTCCTTTATGACTTTTACTTTGAGGTTCCTTGCAGTATTGCCATGTATTTTCTGGTTGGTACCTGTGGAGGGGCTGTTCTCAAAACTGGTTGATATGGAGAAGATGCTAATTTGGATGATATATTAATTTCAGTATATTTGCAAAACATATTGGGAAAGAAAGATTTTTATAAGATACTGCTTGGTAAATTTAATTCAAGGACGAACTTTGTCTCACATTAAAAATCTTCTAGCTGGATTTTTATTGTTTCAAAATGTATGTTGTTTTTCAAACAGTCTCAACTTTAAAGATTCATCATAAATTGTATTTCTGAAAGATGATGTTTTCAGTTTCAAAAAGCAAGACTGCTTTAATTATCTCAGTTCTGAAACTTAATCCTGTGAAATTTACTTTTGCTTATAAAAGCAAACAATTGGAACGTATTTTCAAGAACCTAAATGTCATATTCTTTAATTACTTTAATATTCAGAGACAATATGAATATATACCCATTAAAAATCCATAGCCTAGTAATTTGTTTTCAAATTTCTTGTTTGCTGTCATTGACCTTCCTGCATTTTTTTTACCTTTTTGATTTATAAAGCAATTGCAATATTGATCAAATCCTTTATTAATCTTTCCTCATCATTGACCATTTGTAGACATAAGACAACAAAATAGTAAAAGCAAAATCCAAACAAATGGAAGGTTTGGAGAGGGTGGGTAAAAAAAGTATGAAGATTGATAGGCAGGGGGAAATGCTATGTCTTTATTTTGGAAAGTAGCAAGAAAATAAGGAAAAGCGTTTAGCATCACAGTCTTTCTCATGTATATGTTCTGAGATAGCAGCAGGTATCAACGATTAATATTATGCTTCTGTCCACTTGAGATTGTCTCATAATTCATACTGGAAATAGCTGCTCTTTCCAGTGTGATCAGAAAGTCAGCAAACTTGGGCTGCCGGAGGGAAGAGTCAAAACCTTTTCAGGCTGAGCATGCTCTTCTTTTTTGCATTTTCTACTCCATTAGATTCAGAGGACTACTAGCAAACCTGTCCTAGTCTCACTTACTTATAATGGTCATGAAAAATCGATTTTTCAACATATGTAGGTGCACAGTTAGGAGCAATAGTAAATGAATGCCAAAACAAATTGAAAATTTGGAAGTAGATTGATCACTTATATGTAAACTAAGATCTTAGTTGTCTGGCAAATAATGGATTTTTGTTGAAGGTCTTAAGAAACTCAAGTTACTGTCCAACATGAGAGAAGATGTTACCTGGTACTTGGAGAAAGCTGTGTTCAGTAAGGCTCCCTGCTACCATGTTTCCTTACAAGGAGCTGAGCCAATGAACTGTAGCTTCAACAGCTTTGTAGCCCATCTCTTAATTTTTCTTTTAACAATTTTAGAGGATTCAGCAGTGACATCTCATTTGACCTGCCCTGACATTCCTCAGTTTCGTTGCAGCAGCAGCCACTGACTGGGGAGAGATGACCATTAGTCAGTGAAGGACAGGATCCACCTGAGCATAATGAGGGAGCTGGTGGAAGTGATTGATTGCTGAGCTGCTTTCCATCATTCATCAGCAGGCTTGGTCAACTGGGTGGTTGCCGAGGCAGCTGGAGACTTGCTAATATGATAACCATCTACAAGAAGCTCTGGAAGAAGCACCCAGGGACCTACAGTCCTGTAAGTCTGGTGTCAAGGAAGCTTATGGAGCATATCATCTTGAATGCCATCATACAACACACACCAGGGCAAGCAAGTAGTCAGGCCTAGTCAGCATAGGTTTGTAAATGCAAGTTCTGCCTGACTAACGTGGTCTCCTGGTAAGCAGGTGACCTGCTTAGTGGATGAGGGAAATACTGTGGTTGTTTGTCTAACTAGGCTTTAGTAAAGCTCTTGACACTGTTTTGTACAGCATTCTGGATAAACTAGCTGCTTATGGCTTGTACAAGCATATGCTTAGCTGGTTAAGAAACTGGCTGAATGGCTAGGCACAAATTGCTGTAGTGAATCCAGTTAAATGCAGTTGGAAGACAATCACAAGTGGTGTCCCCCAGGGCTCAGTACTGGGGCCAGTTATCTTTATTTTCTTTATCAACAATCTGGATGAAGGATTGAGTGTCCCTTCAGTAAGTTTGCAGTTGACACTAAGTTAAGTCAGAGTTAGGCAGTTGGAAGCTCTACAAAGGAATTTTGGTCGGTGGGTCAATGCCAACTGCGTGAGGTTCACCACGACTAAATGCTGGGTTCTTCAGTTGGGTCACAAAACCCCATGCAGTGTTACAGGCTTGGGAAGGAGTGTCTGCCCAGGCTACCAAGAAGATCAGCAGCATCCTTCTATCAGAAAGAGTGTAGTCAGCAGGACTAGGGAGCTGATCATCCCTTTCTATTCAGCACTGATGTGGCTGCATTTCAGGTGTTGTCTTCTGTTTTGGACCCCTCACTACAAAAAGGAGATGAAGTTGTTGAAATGTGTTCAGAGAAGAGCAGTGAGCCTGAGGAAGGGATGAGAAAACAAGACATACAAGGAGTGACTGAGGGAACTGAAGCTGTCTGGAGAAGGAAGGCCTCATCACTCTCTGCAATTGCAGCACAGGAGGCTGCAGTGAGGAATGTGCTGGTCTCCTTTCTCAGGTGGCAAGTGTTAGAATGTGAGGCAGCGGTCTCACACAGTGCACCAGTGAAGATTTAAATTCAGTATTGAGAAGGATTTATTCTTGTAAGGTATGGTTAAGCACTGGAACAGGCTGCCCAAGGAAGTGGTGGAGTCACTGTCCCTGGAGGTATTTAAGCATTTGGATTTAGTGCTTAGAGATGTGGTTTAGTGGTGGACTCAGCAGTGCTGAATTAACAGTTGAACTTGATGATCTTACAGGTCTTTCCCATCTAAAATGATTATTATTCACGAAGGCAATCCTTCAGTTTTGGCTTGTATAGCACTTCTTTGCCTTTTTCTTAAGAATTGCTACTACATCCTTTTTCTAGCAAGGAAATACACTGAAAATATTTTCTGGATGGGGGATAAAGGAAAGTTGCTTATGAGTATGTAACTTATGTATCTTTTATCTTCACTGTTCTTCATACTGTTTAATCAGTTTTCAGCCAACTCGGTGAGAGAGACCACTGGAGCTCTTGCTGCCACAGTTTGATTATATCTCTGGCCTCTTTATAAATTGCTAACCACCAATTTCTAGCATAATTTTTCTTGCCAAATGTATCAAGGATATTGAAGGATATTGTAGCCTCTTAGTTATTCTGTTTGTATGTCAGAACTGCAGCTGCTGGAAGCACATGGTTCTTATTTCACTTCTGGTTCTCATATGCCTTGTAAATTGTGACTGTTAGACTCTTTCTGTGACACTGCTGAGGGAAAACATCCTTTGCTGAACTTGTTGCTGCTGAAACTGGGATAATATGGAGATCGCTTTAGATGTATTCTGTTTGTTACATTTAAAAATTTATTATAGGGATATTGGGGGAAAACTTTGAGTGAGGTGTACTTTACTGAACAGCATAAATGTATGTCAAGTTCACTTTACAATCTTTGGTTTCTTACATGCATGTATAAATAAGGAAATTAATAAATTAATCTATGTCTGTGACTGAATACAAAAACCTGCTTTGTCTAAGTTAATTATAGCTTGAGAAAAGTCTTTGAAAACATATATGGCATAGAAAAGTTTAAATGACAGTGATCACTAGAAATTAAGGTCTTTTTCTTAGAATTGCAAACAGTAACAAAAGCCTTTTGCCTTGAAATAGTGTGACTATAACGCGGCTCCCCCCAGAGGCACTGTTTTCCATCTTATTAAATAGGATACTATTTACTCTAAAGAGTATGGAAATAACAGTGTAATGGGTTATCTGAAATTTGATGAATGTTCTCATAAAACTGTTACTTACTTTTTTACTTAGTCATGTACCCACAAGACGAGTTGGGAGTAAAATCTGCCCAGTATTTTTATGCTAGATTTAAATTAATATAAAAGGCAAGCTTTTTATTGCCACAAAATTATTCTTTTCAAACATGAATATATGGTTTTACACTATTACACTCATCCTTGTGCATGCTTTTTCCATCCAATTGCTCCCAACTAAATGAATACTGTTTTAAATGAGCATGTGAAATGTGTGACACTAGAACTGTTCTGTGAAGAACAGGAGTAACAGTCAGGTTAGAGGACTGCAGACCACACTGTAGTATGGGTATAACTAATTAGAGGTAGCACAGAAATGAGAAGTACCGAACTGGATTTAAGAATCTCTTTGAGATGTATGGTAAAATAATGATAAAAGCCCATGGGGGTATTCTGCAACGGTTCACATTGCTCATTTTACAGAAGCAATCTTTCTTGACGAGGATTAGATAGTGTGTTTGAGTTAGAGACTTGGAATGTTTATGCATGATGTGTTAACAGTATGCTTTGTAGTAAAACAGAAATTGTTTTCTGTATACATATACACACGCACTATAGCTACAGTGTGGTACAGTTCTGCATACTCTCCTTTTTAAACAGGACGTGCATTAGCACATCTGTTCTTACAGAATTTGATTCTTAGTAATATGTTTTATGTTTTGTCTGTAGGTAAAGAAACACTTCGAGAGTGGTCTTTTTTCTGTCTGTCCTGCTGTTTTTCCATTCTTGTAGATATGCTCAAGAAAGAAGTACACAGCCTGGGAAGTAAACAATTGTGTGGCCATAGTAAGCACTCTGTGCATTCACACACTCTGCATGCTTTTGCCACAACACTGCAGTGTTCGTCTTCAGCCCAAGTGTTTGGAGGAGTAATTTTTGCTGTCATTTCTGAATAGAGAATGTATGCTCCTTTTTTAAAGTGTAAAAAATTCTTCTTATTATTACACTTGTTGTAGAAGCTGCCTTAACTTTTTACTGAACATAATCAGTGAAGTTATTCGGGATGTGCTACTTTAATAATGTTCTAGTGGCTCAGCTTTCCTTTTGCTGGCAAGTCTTATCTGCAGTTTTCTTCTGCAAAATCCAAATTGGAATATTCAAGGACAGTAGAATGGGAATAAGTAATGTGCATTGAATTCCCAGTTTCTTAAGTCTAGCAAGATGGTATCTCTTATCTTTTTCTTCCTTCTTTTGAGGGTACTTGAGTGTTGTTCTTTGGAAGTAATGATATAACATCTGTAGTGAGGTTAAAATGAAGGAATTATAAGAATCACTTGGTATTGGAAATGAGTATTCTTAAAATATCTATTTAACATTTTATGATTTTAAATGCTTTAATTATTGTGATACTACTGTTGCTGTAGTATTTTAAAAAAGAACCTTAAAGCACTTGGTGTTTTTTCCTGCATAAATATTGTAATTGTGTTTTAACATCAGGATCAGAAGTCAAAATGGAATGGAAAGGTCTAATTTGTTTTTGAAATAATGATTTTAATTCATGTTTGCTTAATGCTATTAATTTGATTCATTGATTAAGTCTCCGTTTTAATTTGCTCTTGCGATTTTAAGCATACCCAAACATATTTTAAGATACCTAAGTATTTGTTGTGGTAGCATATTAGTACACATATAAATCCAGGATGCATGGTGTGTACGCCTTAGAGTGTTTAGATTTGCAAATTCAGGCGATGGCACTAGATACATTTGATACACGAAAAATATTTGTTGATTTGCGTGTGTACGTTTTGATATTTGACATAGTATTAGGTAATCAATGAATTTTGTAAGCCATGTTGTTTTCGTCATACAGAATGCTTTTGCACGAAAGGATTTTTGATGAAGTTGTTGGCAAGCTGATAAATACTGGCTGCATTTACACTCATTTCTAGTTACTTCCAGCATTTGAAAGAATCACTGAAGAAATAGCAGCTGATCAATACTTTTAGTGGTTACCTTTTGTACCCTAAATTGTGTAACTGAAGAAAAGTAGTAGGTGTAAATACGCAAAACTTGTTAAACCTCTTCAGAAATCTAGTTCTACAGTTAAGACATTGTTGCATTCGTAAGACATAATTGTTCTGCTATGGGAATGTTTTCTGTATGCATTCATCTGTGGTCTGTGATGGAGATTACCTAGGGGAATGCTCAATTTTTCCTTCACGTGCATCTCATACTGGTCTATAAATTGCATGTACTATTTATGAGTTTGAGTCACCTCTCTATAAAGAGGATACATTTATGCATAGCAAAGTAAGCACAAACTTTTTAAGAGGTTTATGCATAAAGTAGTGGCTAGAGCAGATGAAGACATATTTTTTCCAACTGAATTCTTTAACTCATGCTTTTAAAATATTTTTGTCTGTGTAATTTGCTGTGCATCTTGAAGAGCTCTCATTTTGCTTAGTAGGAAAGATTGCCACAGTGCAGCTATTAGATGACTAGGTAGCAGGAAGACAACATTGCAAATATGGCAGTATGTAAACAGACAAGAAGTGATGTAAATTCATCTTAATCCGTTTACCAGAAAAATGTCATTCAGGTGCTAGTTTGAGCTGGAAAATACTGTATTCAGACACCTTCTGCATGGGAGGACATGAAGCCAGAGAGTCTCCTTTTCTTCTTAAGTAAGGAGAAATTATTTACTGGCAAAACCTAGAGGTCATAGAAATTAATTGTCTTCTGACTTACTGTGTCCAGATGCCTCACTGCTTGGCCTTGGAAGAACTGTGACTGCTGCTGGAGTGAGATAGCCCTTCTGTACAGACTTGCAGCCAGCTCTGAGATAATAACTTTTGAACGTTGCTAACCCCAAAAGATTTGAATCAGCATCCTATGAAAAGCTTCATATAACAGAAAAAGAAAAAAAAAAACGAAGTTCCCAATAAACTGGAAAAAAAAAAAAAAAAAAAGAAATTTCATTTTCTATTTAATCTCCATTGCAGGAGTTTTACTGAGTCAACTTTCACTGGACACCTTCAACAAGACAACCTTCAACAACTTCTTTACAGGCAGAAATGAGAAATGAGTTGTGCGGTCATTTGTAGCACTGAAGCTGACTCTCTGAGTGTGTGTGTCCTGCAGCAGCTAGCCACAGTTGTTTTTAGCACAGTATCAACTGCTGGATTCAGCATATAAACTTGAGTCTGGTGCCTTTGCTTTTGCAGCAGTTTATTATGGTCTTATGTGATAATTAAAATAGATGAGAGGACACACAAAAAGGAAAATTGGAATTTAAATATTTTTAAATGAAGCTTTGTAGAGTAATGAACTAATCGAAATTTTGTACATGATTTTGAGACTTGCTGAGGTACTTATGCATATGCAGTGTCATGGATTCACATCTGAAGTTAGCTTAAACAGTATACAAAACAGAGTTGACAGCAGAAGCAGGGAAGTGGTCATCCCCCTGTATTCAGCACTGATGAGGCTGCACCTCGAGTGTTGTGCTCAGTTTTGGGTTCCTCACTGCAATAATGTCACTGGGGCCATGGAGTGTGTTCAGAGAATGGCAGTGAAGCTGTGAGGGGTCTGGAGCACAGGTCTTACTAGGAGCAGCTGAGGGAGCTGGAATTGCTCGGTCTGGAGAAGAGGAGGCTCAGGAGTGACCTTATCTCTACAAATCCCTGAAGGGAGTTTGTGGCAAGGAGGGTGTTGACTTCTGCTGTGTAGCTAGTGATAGGGTGAGAGGGAATGTCCTCAAGCTGTGCTGGGGGGGGGTTCAGATTGAACGTTAGGAAAAATTTAATCTCCGAAAGAGTGGTCAGGCATTGAAACAGGCTGCCTGAGAGGTGGTGGAGTCACTATTCCTGGAAGTCACTAGCATAGATGTCAGCTATGGTGGTTTTCTACGTCTTTCCATCAAGAGGAGATATTTCCTAGCCCAATTGTCAGAGCACTATTTCATAGCACAAAATGCCATTTCAGCATGTACCCAGAATAATCAAAGCATGAATCTAATTGACTTTCTTGATCACTGTTGCCCACACATGCCATGTATCAGAGAAACAAACTTTAAAAATATTTAGTATAATTTTGTTTTACTTGTCTGTTTTCTTTATATATCTTAAAGTGTTCCCAAATGTGCTGATAGCATTATCCTTTAACTTTTATATGAGAACCTAAACAATTATACCTGTGTGGGTAGAACACTGTTGAGTGTTGAGGTTTCTGTCTCACACAGTAGTGGATAATATTAACCTTGTATCCTACCATGGGCGTGTGCCTGTGTATCTCAGATCGGTTAAGATTAATTTTGAAATTAGCATGTAGCAATTGTGCTTCCCCTGGACAATCATATTCAGCACAAATTTAGGATGAAAGAAACTGAGGAGTTATGTTACTGCCGCTTGTTTGGAGTGTCCTTTGCCTCCTTATGTTGGTAAACAATCATCAAATCCTCATTAAGCCTCCTTAATCAAACTGATATGAGATTTGTTGATGTTTTTTGAATGTTAACAACTTCCAAACATTTTTGCAAAATTTAACTATTTTTCAATTTAAGTGACTTAATATTATCCACTCAGCACACAGCATCTAAACAGAAAATAGATTAAACTTCATTGTTTTATTTCCCATATGTTTTCTCTGTCTTAGTAACAGGACAGACCTAGATCTGAATACAAGCAGTTTTAGAAGCCAAGATCTTGTTCTATTAAGTATGTATCTGAATGTCAGCCTATCTGCTTAAAAAATGGGAAGAGGTCATGCTTACTAGCTAAGTAGTGTTGTATCAACTTCTATGTGGATTAAATTTAAGCTGTAAATTGGAGCGGGATGGCTGTGTATCAGTAACGCCGAGGAGGAAAATAGGAGTTATCAGCATTAAAACAATTTCTGCAGAGTGAAGCAATTTCAAAGCAATTTCAAAACTACATCTACACAATAAGAATAAGAAATACAGATGTACGTAAAATGTTGCGCATATGGGAAAGAACCTTACACACGTGGCTTAATTCAAAATCAAGTGACCACAATAAATAAGAGTTTTAACAAATAATGTAATTTTAGCCTTTCCAGATCACTGTAGATTTATAACATTGTGTGTCCTGTCTGTAGAAGAAACTCTTTGTTGCCATTTGTTGTAACCTGCTTTGCACTTTTGGGGAACAGAATAATTAATGCCTTGCAAGAGTATTTCAGAGTGCTGTAAAAAGAGAATGTCTGAGTGTCTGGTTTTTATGTTGTCAAACTTGATATAGGGTTGGACTGATGATTGTGTTAAGACTTGCATTCATGATTGGTTTCCATCTTAAATATTCAGCAGAGTTACATGCTAATGACTCATAACGTGATTTTATGCTATTGCCTTACCTAGGAAGATACCTTTTTCAAAAGCATTTGAAGTATATTGAGAACAGCAGAAGCTGAAATTAGCCTTTTAAAAATTTTTCCCAAAATATGTCTTTTACTTTACATTATTAAAGTGAAGTACATTAATTACCACGTTAAGCAAGACAGTCTTTTTGTGTTTTCATTAATAATGCAGATAAACATTCCTCCCTTGGAAAAAAAGAAGCAAAAATCATTTCATTTATTTAATTAAACATGCACTGAAATTATGATTCTGTTTATGAAACAGTAACAACTGGAGATTTTCTATTGTTGTTTTTTAATATAGCATCTGTAGGGGCGACACCAATCTTCCTATCCCTTGTGCACAGTTTGCACGGGAATTAATTGTTCTGTCAACTTCCCTTAACTTGTGGCTAAGTTGAAACGTCTTGCTTGATAGTTCTGTCACAAAAACTTGTTTCACATTCACTTTATATCTTCATCTAATACTTTTGATTAATTCTTACTCTTTTTTCAAGTTCTATCCTGAGATTTGTCCTGTGACATGCTGAGGATTTTTCCTCTAAAGAAGAATGTGAACACATATTTGTTTCCTGAATTTAGAGTGGGATTTTTGTTTGTTTGTTTGTTGTATTTTGTGAAGGAAATCAGTCATGGTCCAGTCTCTGAAGTATTCAAGGTGCCCCTCTTTGTTCCACAGAAAGCCAATTTGAGGGCTTTTTCAAGGAACAACTCTCAGGGGCAGGAGCTTGTGTTCTCTTTCTACATCCTTCTATTAAATTACCGAGACTAAGAAAGAGCCCAAGGAAATGTTTTAACTGTGGGAAATGTTATCTTTGCAAGTTTGATAGATACTTTCAACCCATGGTGACCCCAGGCTACAGACTGCCTGAGGTGATGCAAAACTGAGTCTTTAACCTAAAGAAGTTTGTTCTGGAATTACTAGTCATGATTCTGGTTACGTTAATAAATAATTTCCACGGATATTCTACATTATAGATTTCTGCTTTAAAAAGTGTCTATATCTCCCAACCACATAAAATGAGTTCTCATAGTGCCATTGCATAGATGCAGCTTTGCATTAGTTGATCAATATTCTCTGTATAACAAACAAGTGCTCATTTCTGTTTTTCACTTAATCCTTAATTTTCTCCTTTGCTATATTTCTAATCGGTAATTAATTTTACTGATTACTGTCTGGAGATTGATGCCTATAATTATAGTATCTCTTCAAGGTACAGCTTGCTTTTTTCCTCAGTGATCCTAATTTTCCACTTCCCTTTGTTCCCCATTTTTTTGTGGTGGGAAGACCAGTGTTCATGCTAGGTCTGCCAGAGTAAACTCAGGCACTTGATTTCAGCTTGATAATGTACAGTGTTGAAGTTGTGATTAGTTCCTCTTACTGCCTAAGAATTCCTAATGTCTCATGGGTAGCCATAAAGCTACATTTGTGTGTGACAGGCATGTGACAGACTTTCCAGGTTCCAGGTATTCAGCGGACTGTAATGAGAGATCATAACTATTAACATTGCAGCTGATCTTCATCTTACAAAATCAAGTATATAAAACCACCTCATCCATTCTTTTCAAATATTTTTTCATTTTTTCAGCATTGGCTTAATTTTGCAGCTTAAGTCTGCTCCAACAGTAACAAGTGAGCAGAGACATCACTGATATCCTCTTATGATTGTATTTTTAGGAGGTTCTGTTCTGTTCTATCTATTGTATAAAGTTTCATCAGTATAATAATTCTTTTTTTTTTCTTTTTTTTTTTTTTTTTTCCCCTGACTCCAACCAACTCTTAGGGGATTTTCCTAAACTTTAGTATTTTTCACAGTATAGGACTGACTGCAGTTCTTGAGCAATTGCCTTGTTCTGCTGGTTCTTGTTTCATTTCTAAGAGTATTCATGCTGCCTGATGTTCTAAGTGTGGAAGTCTCAGGAGCTGTCTGGGTTCTTTGTGTGCCAGGTCCTCTTCTCTTACCAGTGTCTTTTCAAGTCACAAAGGAACCTGTTTCCCTTAATCTTCAGATATTACTCCTGCACTTTGAATCAAGTTGGTATACCCAACTGACAGCTATGTTCTCTCTTGTCAAGTTGCATATATTTATTCAATGACACTGAAGAGTGGTGAAGAGAGAGGAGGGTTTTTTCATCTTTGCCTAGCAGCTAGAATCCATCCCTCCAGGCTACTCAGAAACTTAAAACTCCAGCTGCCAACTTGAGGTAAAAAAGCAAGTTCATTTGTATTAGCCAGTCTTGATCTGGAATGTACTGTCTTTGCTTTACTGCTCCCACTCACACCCCTCCCCTCCTTTGTTTTTCCTCTGGGAGGAGGGTTTTTCCCTTTCAGAGACTTCACCATTGTTTCTGAAACATATCAGCTAGCCATGTTTCAAGGGATGCAAGTGCATCAGGAAAGCTGATGTAGTATCCCCTAGCTTCAATATCTGTTTTGGTCTTTTATTGTTTACTTACGATGGCTGCTTTGAGAAAAGTACCTATTTCTAAGGTATTGCAAGGCGTTGAATCCTCCAGGGATATAAAAAGATTTTCATTGTTGTTACCTTTCTTGCTGATTTAGAATATGAGCAAGCACACAATAACTAAATAAAAATATTTTTACTTAGTGCTGTTAAATTTATCCATCCTAAGCACAAATGCTTCAGTTTAACCTTTCTCCATCTTCACAGTCATCACTGAGAACTTAAAAAAGGAATCTGCTGTTTCTTAAATCAGTGAAGATGCTTTGTATAATTGTCTATACTTTTGTTATTCTTCCAACTGACTGTGAACTGTGCTTGCTAATGAGTTTGATACTTGCTGTGATATTTCTTTTTAATTCAGATTGCTATCAGAACATGTCATGACTTAAATGAGAGAGTGGTCTCCAGACAATATTTGTTGCATGCTATCACTCCAGTGATGCCCGTTGACTTACTTCTTTCACTATATCATTCTAATTAGTTTTTAAATGAATGAATAATTCTTTACACACACTTACCTTGGAAAATTTGCTTAATAATTTCTTGAAAGTTGTTGTTGCGAGATAGATTCTCTGTTTCCTAGTGATCCAAGTTATATTGCATTGTGTTCATTGGGAACATAATTTGCATTACCTTATCACACCTTCATTAGTAAAGCACACTGGATTTCTTTGAAGTTAAGCTCATGGGTTTTGACTTAATGAGAAAATAGCATTGTTTCTGAATCCGAAGTGTTATCTCTGAAATTTTAATTCCAGAGCTATGTGCAGCTATGTTTCAAGCACGTCACAAAGCTCATGTCTCACTTTGCTCTGAAAATTTAAGACTAGATTGTCACCTTTGCCAGAGTAGCATGAGGTAAAACTGAAAAACATTGAGGTTATGCAGTAGAAGCTTTGAATCTTTATGTACATGGGGAGGGTGTCTTGTGTGGGATTTTGAGCCAAGTACTACACTTAGAGTAGTAGTGAAAAATGTATTTATTATTATTCAAATTTGCTTTTTATGCTACGTATAGAAACAGTAATTCCCTATGCAACCTTTTTTTATATGGTAATACACAAGTAATTGCTTTTTAAGGAAGAACTGCTAGAGCATGATAGTAAAAAATGTTAATCTAATAGATCTTCCTTTTATAAGGCCATACATCATAAGTCTGTCCAGAGGCTTTGCCCCTCTACATTCTCTTTGTAGATGTTAGTCCTGAAAACTAACTGGAACTGGAATTATGAACACCTCTGTACAGGGACACAGAGTTCTAGCCATTGTAATGTTGTATCCAAAATGTTGTTCTGCTTTGATATTTTTTTTATTATTTGTTTACTTTCAAAAGCCTTCATCTTAAACATTAAATTGACTTTATACACCACCGATGTTTGTTCCCATATTCAGACACTTGAAGCCTGTCATCTTCAGAAGCAGTAATGTCGTACACCTGCACATTGATGATAGCATCCCTAAAAACCAGACTGCTAGCATTTCTTGTGGGATGCTACCTCTGAAAACTTGAGAACACTTAGCAGTGCACAATGACAACTGTCTGGTGTAAAACTGCTGAGCTTTTTAGTTAGGGTATAATTGTGTTCTGAATTTATTTAACTAGCCTGCCTCTGTTAAATCTGGGGTTCTGGTATTTAGTTTTAACAACATATTTTCTAAGAATTTTCTTGGTAAATATGTGGCTGTGTTTTGTCTGATTTACTGCTGTAGTAGTATAAATTGTATTTCTTTAGGTACTTTGAGCACGGAGTGGAATAGTGTCATGGTTTTATGATTTTTGGTACTGGTATTCCACATCATAACATCATGTATTGCATTAAGAGGTAAAGAGCTAATACTCCAGCCCCATGGATCATTGATGGTTCCAGGTATACCTGTCTCAGAAGAGAAGAAGAACTACATTCCCCAGAGGACTTTGCGATGCTTTGTATTTTCACGTGTTTTCCGCTCAGAGGGAACAGATAAAAACCCTCAGCGGTCACGGGACACTTTCTTTCCTTCGGGATCGACTCAGCAGTGGGTGCTCGCTGCCGTATCGCCTTCAGCGTTAGCGTAAGGCCTTCGGTTTATCGGACACTCTCTCTTGCTCATTTTATTTGATTCATTAGCCTCAATTCCAATTATATTGTATTATATTCTGTTATTTTACTTTCTGATATCTTATTTAGTAAATTAGCTTTCCTCCTCAGATCGTTGCCGCTGTTTTGTTTCTAGGCCCATCTCCCTTTTCCCTTTTCCCTTTTTCCTTGCCCTTTCCTGGGGCGTGGGTCCGTGGGTCCCCCGCACCAATCGTCACGGAACCGGGCCGATCCAGCCCGGTAAACCGTTGACAAATAGTATGTTAAATTTAGTGCATACTGTGCATGTGTTAACTGCTGTTCACAGCCTTGATCCTTCCCATGTAGATGTTTGCAAGCGGCAAACATTTTATATAATGATTTCTCACAAAGTAATAGGCAGAAAAATATCCAACCAAATTGTTTGTGTAGCTTGTGATGTGGGAATTATATCTCTCTAAATCTCTCAGCTGTTTTGAGTAACTCTCTTGAGCTGAGTATATTTTCTTCAAAATCTGCTTTGCTTTAATGCTTATCTTGCTGGGCACCGTTCTTCTATCTTTCACTGTACTGCTGAAGTTCTTAATATAAATGATCTTGAAGTGAAATTTTTGTGTAAACCATTGAGACAATAGCAACTTTCATTCTTAATTTTCTTCCTTTATCCATCAGTGATTCTGCTTCAGATTAAGATTTGAAATTCTTCTGTTTTTCATTCTGTTTCCCTCCTCACCATGTTGCTGACTTTAGCCTGTCTTGGAAACCTATTTTGGTGGCTGTTCTGGTTTACTTATTTTATAAGACTCCACCTATCCCATTGCATTTTGCAAAAAGTGTTGCACTTTCATCTGATTCATTCCGTAGGGGGAAGTAGTTTAATAAGGGGAGGGCTACTGCTCCCCATTTATTTAATATCCAGCTAAAGTCAGCTGCTCAGTCTTTTTTTTTTTTTTTTTCATATAGTCTGCACTCAGTTTTATTCTTGTGATGACATGTTCATCAGTCTTTTTTAATGACAATTATTGTGTGTGTTTGTTTGTTTGTCTTAATTTCTCTTTGATAATAGCTGAGAAAGAGGCAAAAGCTGATACTGATTTGAAGATGATGTGGATATGCAGATAATCCTGGGCTTCTCACATGAAGCAGTCAGGATGAGGATCACCATGATGTCTGTATTGCAGTAGAGAAGAAAACTTATTTTCCCCATGTTCTGTTTGGAAGTTTCTGTTTTTTGATGTCACTTAGTAGTAGTTACTGAGGTTTCTCTCTTGTTCCTTGCCTCCTATAATTTCCATTACCTTTGGATACCTGCATGATAGGAAAAAAAAAAAAATGAACCTACACCTGAAAGAAGAATGAAAACAGCAGCCCATTTGTCTTAATTTTAGAAATACTTCCAGAGATTTTTATCTTCTCATGCCTGTATTGCTGAGTGCTGCCAACACCCCTCTCAAAAATATTACAGTGCAAAATGATATCGTGAAGACTAACAGAGATATGGGAGGTACAAGGGATCTGTCACACAAAGGAAATTAAGGACTCTTCAGACTGGAAAAGCAGTCCAACTGAGAAGAACTAGAACTGAAGTCAGTAAAATCACGAGTAAGTGATGAGAAAGTGAATAGAGTTATTTCTTGTCTTTCCCAATCTAAGAATTAGGAGGCATCAAATAGGCTTAGCAAGTGGCAGGCTTAGAACAAACAAGGTTTGTTTTTCATGGGAAGCATGTATGTGCTGGAGGGTTTGAGATTCAAGGGCAGACTGAACAACTTAATGGAGGAGGTAGTCCATCATAGGCTGCTGGTTATAAAACCACCTGACAAAATCCCATTGTTGGAAGGAGGAAGGGATTCTGGGGGACCATACATCTTGTACGCTTCTCTGGGCTTCTGCTGGTGGCCTTTGCTATTAGCAGATGCCTGGGCTTAGGTGGACCTTTGATCTGATCTACCTTATCTTCAAAGTCCCTGAACCGTTAATAGATAGTAGATTATCGTGGGGGGAAAAAGAGTTCAGAAGGATTTTTCTTCTTTAATTATCATTTGTTAATGGAGCACAGCTTGCAGTCTTTTTTTGTGGATTTAATCATGCCAAAAAGGCATGTTAATCATTTTGGTTTATATGCCTGATTTGTGTGTCAGAGTGAAGAGCTGAATAGCTGTCACTGTAGCAGACATGGATGGGTCCTCAGAGCCCAAGACATTCAGGATGGGTGATAAGCATTGTGTCAGACAGAGAAAAAATTTATAATGTTCTCAGCTAGTCATGACTGAGATCCTATTATTTCTAGCCATGCCTGACAGCTCTAATGCTAAACAGTGAAGGGTCATAGAAAGTTAGTGCAGGAGGCATTAAGTACATTCCCCAAAACAGGTCCCTGGTGCAACCCTTAGTGAATTCAAACTTTATTTTTAGTAATGACCTTTAGTAATGTGAGCCTTGATCCACTGAGATGCTGTTCACTTTCGATGCATCTCCAAATCCCTTTTTTACGCATTTTAAATCAACACATGCTTTTTTCTGAATTTATGCATGTGGATAGATGGAGAGATGTAATTTAAACACATCTGTTCAAATATGCATTTTGGATCAACTTGGTGCCGGTTCTCATAATACGGCTGAGTTTTTGACGGGTATTATATCCCTAAAGTACACAGCAGATGGTATTTATTAGAATTTGAATGGAAATGAACTTTAAGGATGTTGGGCTCTTTGTCTTATGTCATTCATTTTTATTTTTTTTTATCATAAAACAATAATGAACTGAGGTTATAATCTGTAACGGCGTTATGTAAAATGATTCATTTTATGGGAAAGGTAAAACACTCTATAGCTGAATAAAGTTAGTCCAACTCTTAACTATCATGTGGGTTTTGTTTTACTTTTGTTTGTTTGTGGGGTTTTTTATGAGAGAATCGACAATGGGAAGTATTACAGTATTTCTTAAGAAATATTTTGACTGTATCTGATAGGGACATTAACAGCACTCTCTAGAATTGTTTAGAGAGTAAAACTGGGAGTACTCTTTCATCCTCATCCAGTGAGCCATGTCAATTAAGAAATGTATTTTATCCAGGTCAGTATTCCCCAGCACTTAGGACAGACCAAATCCCACCTCATATGGGATCCTCCCTGTCTGTACCTTCTCAGGTTCATTGCTGTAAATGAATTCTTTTGTTTACCCCATGGTGTCATTCAGGCCCAGTTTCTGAAGCTCTTCTGGGGCACCAGTTGGGCTTGGTAAAGAACAGTGACAGAAAATACTCCTTGATTTCAGTGTGTGTTGATCACAGATACTGTTGTGCAGACTTTCCAAGGTGCATTTGCATCAAAACTGTTAATGGCTCCACGGCTTAAAAAGCACCTTGTAAGTTGCATTTGCAAATAAGTCTGAAGTTGCTGCAGATCACAAAGCTCAGGTGCAACTGATTTTCCCTTGTGGAAATCACTTTCAGTGCGTTGTAAAATGTAGAATACAAAAACCAGAGTGCACGCAGTGGTTCTCTAGTTGTAAGGCTGGGATTAATATGTAGTTTCTGCTACCCTGAAAATCTGAAGTGTCACACTATGAACCACGTCTGAATTATGTGCTAGCATTTGTGTCCTTCCCTATTATTCTCTATATATTTATGTATGTACACTTCAGGATAGTCTGCAGGCATACACTGAGCCTTGCTCTGGGGTCATATCTAGACTTTGTTTTGTTTGTTTGTTGTTGTGGTTTTTTAATAGAAGAAAAAAGATCACACTATAAATACAGTATGGCATTACAGTTTCTTTTCTTGATCTGTTGTGCCTGAGACATCATCCAGATACGGATCCAAGCTGTAAAAGCAATACTTAAGAAGAAAATCTCAAGATTATGCATTATACATATATATATATATATGCAACATAGATCCTACTAGAAACAATAAACAGTAGTCAATGTTTACTGCTATGTGAAAGTAGATAGTGAGTCTACTTGTAAATGAACCCTTTCTAGACTTCTACTAACAGTAACAACAAAAAGATATCTTCACTGTGAGACATCCAAACTATGAGGTGGAGGAAAGCTGGTTTCTTAGGCAGCCTAGCGTTGTGTTAGGTGGTAATAGAGAACATTTTGAAATATTTGAGATAATTGCTTTGCAGTTGGAACACGTACATGAGTGAAAGATGCTAGCAGGTACCCTGCCAGGGTGAAATCTCATGCTATTGTGTTTAATAGAAATATGCACTCCGTAAACAGGCTGAAATTTGCTAAAATTGACAAAACAGAAGGTCTGAATAACTAATTTGTAACCCAGTTTAAAAATAATGAAGTTTAAGCGTGGTATTCTATTTAATGAGTTTCTGGATTTTTCTTGCACTGAATAGTAGCAGCTTTTGGTTTTAGAGAATAAGACCACAGATCTCACGCATTCCTCTCAGCACGTGGTTGTGTTTGACACTACTGGATATAGTGTATATTTTTTCCCAGTATGCATTTATTGCGCAATGCAGTATCTTGCCATCTCCACGTTCTTTTATTTTGTGTTGTAATTATATTGCTGTCTGAAATATCTGTCTTGTCTTGCCATTTTAAGTTTAATTGCTTAATTTAATAGTGTTTTTAAAATATTAAAAAGAAATGATATTCTTATCTCCCCTACTGTTTGCCCTTATTGTTTCTGTGATGACATTATATACTTAGAGCAATTGATGTGAATATTTAAAAGAGCTCATCTTTTCTCACACAAAGGTTTTGGACTCATACAACCTTTACTAGTTTTAAAAGCACAGGGAAAGCTAATTAAGAAAAACATTATCAGTGGATATTCATTTCTTAGAAGTCTATACATCCAGGGCATAATTTAGGGTAAATCTTAAAAAGGTGGAAACACCTTCACTTCAGAAATCATGTTCATGTTCATTTGCCAAGCTCCAGATGCTTAAATGAGGTATACCATGGGCTGTACTGGATTCATAGTCCATGGGAAGAGAAAAATAGAGCAAAGTGCAGGAGGGTTTTGGATCTGAGGTAATATTTCTGAAAGTATGGAGAGCTCTCCATGGCTTAATTTAGAGGTTAATCTCTGTAGAGGCAAAGGAGAGACAGGGTGAGATTTCATCTTATTCCTAGCCTTTGACAGCGGCAGTGCTTCCAGCTGAGTAGCTTGTTTCCCTTCTGCTTCAGCTCATAGGATTCCTCAGTACAAGTACAAGTCCGTCAGAAATCCCACAAAACTGGTTCTTCAGAATAAAAATAGGAAATGGGGGAAAAAAATTCCTGGAGGACCATGCAGTCTTGAGGAAGATGCAGCTGCTGCCTTCAGCTGCAGCCTGATATGGCATGCTGAGATGCCTGTTAGGTTCTGTAAATATGCTTCAAATAATTTGATTTTGATTTATTTGGATTTCATGTTCAGGTTTCCTAAAGGGGCATATGCTGCATAAAGGTTCTTCTTCAGGGGAGACTGGGTTTATATTGTGTAAGAATTCAGCTTTTTCTTTCTAACACTTTTTTTAGTGTGAGCTTCTAAGCTGTTAATTGAGAAGTTGTTTGGTCATCACATATTTGATTTTGGTTTAAGCCACTTTAAACTTCCCAGGCAGTTCTTATAACCTTTATCTTAGAATGTGTTGTGTTCAAAATTATTCATGTAACTATTTATTCTAATCCAGTACTTTGTTATGGTGGGAGGGAGGGCTGGAGGATCTTGTTTAAGGACTAGTTAGTAGCTTTACGTCATGGTCGGATTTCAGTGTTAATTGTGGGAAAGGAAATGGAAAGAATATGCAGTCATGCAAAAGAATTTCAGGTGATCGTTTGAGAAAGTGATTTCCTACATCTATCTGTCAGGGGTTTTGTTTCACATTTTATTCCTAATTCACATTCTGTCAAGAGTTCTCCAGCTTTCCTCTGTTGGTGAGTTCATTTATGGTAGCTTGCTGTAGTAGCTGCTGTGCATCTGTTACTGCTAGTCCAGGTTCTGTTTTCTCTAACAGCAGCAGCTGAGTCCCCTGAGCAGAAAATACCAGGAAGCTCATCACCATGAGGGTTAGTCTGAACTGCCAGCTGATTAACAGTGTGTAACAGAGGTACTTCAGCAAGCAGAGCTTCAGGAACTGCAGAGGTGTAGTAGCACACAGCTTTTCTGAACCACGTTTATTCTTCTGGACTTATTTGGAGCTTCCTCGGATACCTGTGAGCTGTGAGGCAGCAACTCTCATGGCAGCAGTTAACATATTGTGTTCATAGACAGACTGTGTTCCCAGGTATCAGACTCTCACCTGGGAGGTAAAACACATTTTTTCTCTGACCCAGGAGGATTGCTTGGCTTGGCTTCAGGTAGAGGGTAAGATGTATTTCTCTGTCTTTTGAACACCTTTGTATCTCCTTTCTAGAGGCTTTGGTCATATGACCTCTTAGCACTTGTTTATGATTGTTTCTAAGTATGCTGGACTATGCAGCTCTGGACTCTACTGTAACATGAATTCCTTCTCCTTTTTGGATAGTTAGAGCTGCCCAAAATGATGATGATTGTATGGCTGGTCTGGTTTAGGGTCATAGAACATAATTTTCCTTGTGATAATGGAAGGGATTTATTTATGTGGAGGGACAAAAATGGGAGAATATGCTGAGGAGCCCCAACCTTTTTTTTTTTTTTTTTTTCTGAAATACCATAGTTTTATTGTAAAATGTTCCAACTAAGAGTTGTATTTAGACACTTTTCCTCTCATTTTCCCAAGCTGAATGGAGACAATAGTATGTCTTCAGAGAAAAGGTTTTGCAAGACTTGTGATTGCTAGATAAAATGGTTGTACACATTCTTCCTAGGGATTGGTCAGGATTATGAGGGCTTTATAGGACTGGTAAAGTTTAAGTATTCTTTTCTCAAAAATACTGGAACAGGCTAACCACCTACACCATCAAGGCTCTAAGGAGCACCTAGCTGTCTGTAGATTTGAAGCATTAGGCTTTTTTTGTAACAAAAAAAAATCAGAATTATTTTATGTTTCATAAGAATCACTGTGTTCTTGATTCACTGCACAGTGTAGTATGGAGCTTCTTTACCAACCCTAGAGAAAAATGTGCTGTGAGCAGATTTTTCTGACACTTTTCTTTGTATGTAATAATTCCATCCAGAAAGAAATTTAATTACTAAGATAATTAACACCTTATCACCAAATGGAGTTCAGACATTTGTACCATTTATGAATTTTTAAAATATGTAATTTCCTTTTAACTGAGTGACAACTGGCGTTGTGGGGAAGAAGAGCATATTTTATTGTATCTAGCTTGATTGGGCCTTATAATTCATGTTGCTATAGAAACAACCAAACCTTTATAAATGATGGTATTACAACTACTGTTGGTAATAAATGCTTTGACTGCTTCTGATAATGTCATTAAAATGGTTAAAATGACTTCATTATAGAGGTTTTGTGAAATGTAATGAGTGTTCTGTGCATGTTCTGAGAAATGGCAGCTGATGTTACATGAGACTGATTTATGAAGTAATGCGCTTTCTTTTTTTCCGTAAGCTTACCGTTACTATACAAAACGTTTGTAATGTTTACAAAATTGTGTTGCAGAACCTTTTATCTTGCAGTGTGGCAACCTTAAGAATCCTGTGACAATCGAAGCAGTTTAACCAGCAGTTTGGGAATTTTTGCTATTCTGTGTAATATTCAGCTTGTTTCCCACCCACTTAGAGTTACTGGACTAACTCCTTGAAAATGTCCAGTATTTTTCAGGTTTTGGTTTGATATTCAAATTCAGTGTTTAACTTAAATCTCAAAAAATTGACTGTGAAGGAATTTGGTTTGTATCTTTTGTGAGCATTTTTCATAATGAAAAATGAAAGAAGATTCTAACTGGAGATTGCCTAATAAATTCCTGTGCAGTTAACTGTATTTGCTGGCACATGTGAAATGAGTCCGGCTTCTACTTTAGTATAAAGTCATTGCCAGTACTCATATACAAATTATTTTCTTTTGTTCTGTTGAGTTTAAATATCCACAAAAGATATTTACCACTATATACTTTTTATATTAAAAATGTTGGGATGAATATAACTGTGCCTGCTCTAATTTTGCACCTGATGAAATTACTAAGAAAAGTACTCCTCTCTTCCCCTTTCTTGGGTCTTTTGTCAGTAGATTCTCCTGTTGCAGTAGACCTCAATGTTGCAGAACGGTTTTCTTTTATCCATGCCAATTCAAGTTTCACTGCCCACAATAACCACAGCATTGTTTTTTCTATGGTGGTAAACTTTAAGAAGACACCTCTAAGAAAATATGTCTCAGATGTTCCTTAGCTGTAGCCTACCTACATACTGCAGAGTTATTTAGATTGGAAGGAATCTCTAGAAAGGATCTCGTTTATTCCCCCTACTTGAAACAAGACCAACTTTTAGTCATACTACCAGTATCTGTATGGGGACTTGCTTTTCTTAGTAAACTATGTTTTCTTCACTTTATCATTATTACCGTCCAGAAAACAACTCTTCTGGAACCACAGCCTTGTCTGTGTCATTAGGGAGCACCGCGAGAGCTATGCATTTCTGCTTCTCAGCAGAAGAGGTTTTCCCACTTTAGAAACAAGCTGGCTGAGATGCAAAGCAATGCAGAGGTTTCCCAGCTTCCCTTAAGACAGTGGTCATCCAGCTGGCTATCATCATATTTGGAAAACTGTGTTGATATCTCCAGGGTCCCATACAGTGCTCTGTAAATACCATGCAGTAATCTCTTGGTTGAAGAATTCATTTTTCTGGCCGTGTGCTTAAGGACTCTGCATCTTCAGTCCAAGTGCAACAGTTAGGAACTGTTGAACTTGATAGAATATCTCAGTGGCTGTAAACAGAACTATTTTGTTTTCCATTTAGTGCAAATAGTAGTCAGCTTTTATGGAGTGCTGAGTTAGAAATTACATTGTGACTAAAAGATGCCTTATTGGCATTTTGTTCGTAATTTCTAGGCCGCCTTTTTTGGATATCCTGATCTCTTTCAAAAGCAGTGTTAAGAATTCCAGTGGTGAAGTCTCGGGTGTTACAAATGTTGTGGATTAGGTGATCAGACTTTAAGAAATCTGTGATTGCCTAGAATTTCTGATGAAGGAAGAGTTAGTCTAAGTGTTTTCACTCCTGTATTGTGATACTGATCTATTATTTGCTGCAGTGTCTTCTATATTGCTTGTGCTGTCTGCTGAGTACCAAATGCATTTTTCACTCTTATTTATTTTCTTATTTATTTCACCAAAGATCACTTTATGCTTCCATTTCTGTAGATAAAGTTAAGGAGTTTTAAGTCTATGTACACTAGCTTATATGTCCTGAGTTCAGTGCTTCTTTCTACTTTCTTTACAGAGTGCCTGGAATAACAATTGCTACAGACATCATCTGTGGTTTTCCAGGAGAGACAGATGAAGATTTTCAAGAAACTATGAAACTTGTAGAACAGTACAAGTTTCCAAGCTTGTTTATTAATCAATTTTACCCACGCCCAGGAACCCCTGCTGCAAAAATGCATCAAGTTCCAGCTGCAGTGGTAAGATATTCTCTTCTGCCACTGTACACTGCACACTCAGATATTTTTAAATGCATAAAGCATGTCCATGAAAATGTAGAATTGCTGCAAAGCTATGCTAAAGTTCAATTAAAGATTTATGTAACTACTTGAATTGCATTTAGAGATTTGCTAGATCACTAGGTGCTTTGTCATATATTAATTATTGTTTAGATTGCTCGGAAGAGTAAAATAGTAGTTATACTGAAGTCATGTCTTTTCTATCAAGTTTTGATTGAATAAATGCTAAGAATGGTAGCTAATTGATTGCAGTTTCTTCCTCCCCATTTTAAGACTTCTGTGACTCCAGCAATCGTAAGCCTGTTCTGAATAATTGTGGAAAGTTTTAATAATAGAACAATAGTAATCTGTGATTCATTTGTCCGTTATTAAATTTGCACACAGTAATTCCACAAGACCACTTTATACCCTGCTTACAAATCAGTCCTTCTTCAGCTTGTACCCTAAAGGCCACTGAAGAAATTTGCAGTTGGTCTTTCAGTTTTGAGTTGTTTTCTTTCTTTCTGCTTTTGTCTTAAATGTGGAACCCTTCCTAATAACTCAACATTCTCATCTTGGAGTCATATGAGGAAAAAAAAAATTATACTGTAGAAAGCAGATGGCTATTGAGGATATTTTGATTGATTACAAATAGTTTTTGTAAGTAATAATAGCAATCATATAGAAATGAATATATTAACTTTTAATTGAATTTATTACTCTGCAGATTTTTGTAATCTGAATTTCCAAACAAAGTGTAGAAGACTGCCAGTACAGTAATTTAGATCATTATTGTCTTATTATTACTGGCATAAATAATTATATTTTTTAACACTGTAGGAATGAAAGTTGGCCAACAGTTTTTGTGTGTTTTTCCATTTGCTTATCATGGTACTCTAATACAAAGTCAAACCTACATATCTGTGCTTGTACTCTTCCACTTGTGGGTCTGAAAGTGAAGAGTCTCTGCTTACTCTCAGTGTATTCAGTTAATTCTGTAAGATGTCAGTTGCAGAAGGCAGAAAATGAGAGTATATCTGTCCTCTGCAATTTATTATTCAGAGAATTACCTCTCGAGTAATTATTGTTCATTTATTGTAGACTATCTCCTAATAGAAAATACTGGGTTTTCAGATAAAAACAGCTGTTGTTGAGACACTATACTTAGTGTAAGAAACTGACAATTGAATTATTTTTATTAGTTTAGAATGTTTTCTTTAAGGTCATATAAATGAAAAATATGCAGAAATGTAATTTTTTTGAAATTAGGCAACTTAAAAACTGAAAAAGGATTATTATTTTTTTTTGTTTTGATTTGTTTTTGTTTAAATATTCTTCCATGCACTGATTTGTAGGTGCAGTGTTGTCGCAAGAAGTGTAAAGAGCTTAGGCTGTTTTGCCCTCTTCTGTTTAGCTGTGTGCCATGGGAAGACATTGTATGAAAAGCTGATTTATCAAAATAGTATTAGCTATTCTGTGGTTGGGTTGGTTAGGGTTGGGGTGGAAAGAGGTAATATCATTTTAATCCAATTTCACTTTTTTCTTTTTTTAATTATTTCTAGCATTAGCTTGGAGTTAGAATTGAGTAAGAATGCTCAAAAAGGTGAAACCTCTAATCTAGAGCTGATGGAAAATCTATATTTAACAGACTTTTTTTCTCCTTTCTTCTGTATTTCTTTAAAAAATCCTATGAGATCATAGAATCACAGAATGGCTTGGGTTGGAAGGAACCTTAAAGATCGTCTAGTTCCAACCTCACTGCCATAGGTTGCTACATACCAAGGTAATCAGGTGCTTGGTGAGGTTGCCCAGTGTCCCATCCAACCTCACCTTGAGCACCTGCTGATCCCTGATTCTTTCATCTTTCTAGAATCAGAGAATAACCAATCAAAGAGAAAGGAAGAAGATTGTGCTGTCTTATGCTTTACATTTACAAAACCTCTAGATAGAAGCTAGTGGTCTCTCTTGGTTAGCAAGAATGTAGTGGCATTTTGTTTCTTTTTCCTTGTCTAGAGTAACTTATCATGTATGTTGCTTTCCTAGAAGAAGCCAATGTACATGCTGTGTACACTTCAACCTTTAACAAAATATTATTTGTGTCATCTTTCTGTTTTTGTTTTTTAATTGCTTTTGAATAGGGATAGTAGTACATAAGTGATATTGAAATACTAGGTGCAAGAGTCTGAGTGTGCGTTTATGTAGTGGATTATACCACCAGTCCAAATGCGTGAACTAATAACAGTATTCTCTGCAGTGAAACTCTTGGTAGGATCTCATTCTTTGGAAATAATTCTGACTGTATTATTTATCCAGAGATGCTGAACCAGTGAACATATTATTTGATAATTGTTATTATTTTTTTTTTCCTAAAGTCTGGGTTTATTTGCTGTTATTTCAGCTTTGCAGTATTTCTACAGTGGAGAGATCTACTGCTATGAGCAAACTGTTTCACTTCAGTGTAGTCCAGTTCTCTAACTTTAGTTCAGGACAGCTTCAGTGGTTCCACACATGTCACAGCCGTAGTAATAACATACTTGCCTTGTCAGTTCCTTTTAAGTTAGCTTTTTCCAGGAAGACTGTATGACTTTTAGGAACAGTTGGTGGAGAACTGAGCATAGTAACATTTAGTGCTTTTAAATCTCTAGTGGATTGTTTTGATAAAAGTTGTAAGTAGAGTTGCTTTTCTGGATTGGTCTCATCACTTCATAACAGTCAATTAGGCTATTCTTACTGCTCTCCCCAGTCTTGAGAAAAGCCCAGTTAAACGAAAGTAAGAATGATTTTATTTGTAAGCAATTGCAGGGATTTGCTGAGTCATGCATATGAAAAATGAGTCAAGATGTTGTTCAAAACTTAAATGCCTTTACCCCCGTTTCATCCACCTACTGCTAATTTGTTTCAGGCATGAGTCCAGATGTTCATTACCTCTGATGGGCTCTCTGTCAAACAAATAAATAAGTCTTAAAAAGAGTAAACTACAAAATTCTATTATGTAGGTTGTTAATGCTTTCTGTAACTACATCTAGTATTTGCAGATAGAATCTATGTTTTTTCACTTTCCTATTGTATTTATTCATAAATAGTTGTACACTTCAGATTAAAGGTTCTAGTCAGGTGTTTATGCTAGTGAGTAACGTAAGAGAACAGGATTTAGGGGGATCTGGTAAGGTTTTTTGTTTAGCTGCATGACAGAGGATCTAACTACTTTGATGCTCAATGTAAAACAAAAATACTGTTTCTCTCAAGCATCTCCAATCTCTTGTGGTTTTGGTAATTTTAATTTCTCTGTACTTGATTTTTCAAGGTAGCTGTTATTTCTCTGGAGATTTGAAGGGGAAGAGTTCTCTCTTTGTCCTTGAGTTTTGGTCTGTCACCATTTCTGCAAGCATTAGCAACATTGTCATCTTACGATCAGCTTGATTTCTGTCACAGGGAAACAAATTGAAATAGCCATTTTGCAAATAGGTGTCATTGTAAGGAACAATTGAGTTCACCTGCACTGAGAACCAGAGGTGGCAGCTTTTTTGAGAGCAGTGATTTGACTGTAGCTTTATGATTATGCTGCCCTCAGCTGCAGCATGACTGGATTCCAGCCTTTCTCCATGTATTTTCAGTAGTGTAAGCTTTTCTGTTATTAGGGTACACATTAGCTTTCTTTCCAGAAAGAATTGTGATGTCTAGATAGAAGACTAGGTATTCAATTTCTTCACCATCTCTATTTTTTCTGTCCTTTAGATATCATAAAATAATTACCTTGTCCCAGCTAGAAAATTTAACATCAATTGCTAGGCCATTCCTTTAATTCCTCTGGATTGTCTCCTTGATTTTTTTTTTATTTTTTTTTTTTTGCTGTATTTAGTTCTGTTAAGTACTGTGGTTACTATATTGAGATGAATGGCTATGTTACAAACTTCATACCTAAACTACTATGTGATTTCAGAAATCATTTGCCTCAGAAATTGAGGTAGGTACAGGATATTATTTTATTATATTATATAGCAAAAGAGTTTGACTGCTGAACCTCTGTACTGCTTGCTTCCTCAGCAGCTCAAATCTATTTATGGCTTGCTACCCTGCCTGAGTGAGGATTTTTACAGCAAGTTTAGGACCAGACTTAAAAATATGAAGGCTGGAGGGTGGTAGACCATGAAAGAAAGTCAATATATAATCCTTCTTATTTGTCAGTGAGCTATTGAGGTATTCCAAGTTAACCTTTTCCAGCAAGTTTTGTGCTTGCTTTCTAGTAGTTTTATTTAGACCACGTTTCCTTACAGTTTTTATGAGAATTATGTGATGCACTGTAGCAAGCCTTACTCACCATCAAGAGAGCTATGCTTTCTTATTTAAAAGAGTAGTTAGTTATTCTCTGATGGAATTTATTTTGATTGATGCAGCTGGTGGTTACTGGGGAGAAATCTGTGTTTTCTCTTTGTTTTGTTTTGCTTTCTGGTTGCTTATAAATAGTTTTGTATCTTTTCCTCCACGTTTTCCCAAGAGTTATATAAGCTGAATGATCCGTGAGAGCCTAGTTCTTTTTTTTCCCCGTTTTCAAGATGGTAAAAATATTTTTGCTTCCTTTAGACTGCTGTATCTTTAAATCTACCCCAGTGCTCACCATTAACTATGTAGCCAAAACTGGTCTTTTATGTGATGAAGTCAAAGGAAGGTAATTACCTGTAAATAGTTCCAGTGATTAAAGCTACTAAATTGAATTTTACAGAAGTTTAAAATTGTTTTTGAGCTAGATGCAAGCTAAGTTCAAATTCCTTAAATTCATTTGACCCAGTGCTGAAATGAAAATCTGATTTTGTTGTGGGAGACTGTTGAACTTGTGTGTCACTTGGTAGGTGCTGAGCAATTGCTTGTGCATCTCTTGTTATATACATACATATTTATATATGTCGTAAATATTGTCCTTTTTCTTTTCTCTGTCTTCGTAAATATTCCTCTCCTATTCCACTGGAAGGGAGGGAATAAGCAAATGACTGCTTGCTACTGAGCTGCTTCTGTATGAGACCACAACACAGATTCAGCATGACTACTAGGCTCCAGAGTTTATCAGTCCTTGGAAAACTTTTGTGTGCTTTTTTTTTCAATATCTGACATTCCTGGCAGTAGCTTGATGTTTTCTGTTATGTTATGTCTTTAAAATGGCTTGAGTTTTAGTGCTTATTGGCTTTGCTGTATAGCATAAATGGGTTCTGGTTGAGTGTATTAATTTTTGTGTCTCTCTATAGCTGCTATTTTAGACTTCAGGAAAAGGATTTACCTGTGACAAATGCAATTTAAAATGGGTTTCTGAAAAAAAACATTGCAGACTTACCAATGTAATAGTCATTTTTAAACCTGCAGCTCCCCTTTGCTAGCTGAATTTTCTATACTATTTGACAGTCCATAAAATCTGCTGTGGAAAAACGCTGAAATGTCCTTAGGTGGGTTCTTGGTGACCCTTTCCTGAACCTCATCTGTCTTTGATAATCTAAGCACGCCCCTTCAGAGCCATCACAGTCAGTCAGGTCACAGTGTTCTGGAACTTTTATCTTCTGCTGCATTGGTACCGGCACCCTCGTTGAGGGGCTGAAAATCTGTGTGGAATATGGAATTACTGAATAGCTGAAAACATAGTAAAAGAATGAATAATAGATTGAGATGAAACAGAGAGTGGAGAAGTGAGGCAATTTTTGCATTTCCAATCAGTATATGTGTCTGTAGGTGTGCAAGTGGTTTCTCCCACACAGCAAGCATTTGAGCATCTTTTACTGCTCTCTATTCCATAACTCAATTTATCTTATCAGCTACCATCCTTCTGCTCTTCTTGTTTCTGGGATGCTGGAAAGCTGTTTTTTTTCTAAGCAGCTGTTGTACACAAGAGGACATGAATTCCTCACCACATTATGAAAAGAATGTACTGTAGACAGATCAGTAGTCCTGGACTTATATATAAGTCCATGTATATCCTACGCTTAATACATATATAAATATAATTTCATGACTAAAGATTAATTTATGAATCATTCTGCTTTTTTTTTTTTTTTGTAGAAGTAAGCGCAGCTCCAAATCACTTTATCCCCTGTGACCAATAAGTTTATTTCTGATTCAAGGTCAGTCTCGTTCAAAATATGGCTGATACATCAAGCCAAATTTCTGTCAGACACCTTTCATCTATGAGATGTGTTTGAGCTAAAGAATATCCCTACCTGAGTTACAGTGGCACCTTTAGAATATACTTACCTTAAAGAGATTGAGGTACATGATCAAAATTTGAGTATGAATTTCAGATATAAAAATTTACCAGAAGTGAAAAGGATCTTTATCATAGTATATCCAGTGAAGGCAGTTAAAATGTAAGGTCCCATGGGATAAGTGATCATTGAAGGCCTTTTTTAAAAAAACAGATTTCTTTGTGAAAGTCTTTGTAACTTTCGTGTAGTTTATCCTCTGCTAGGGGACAGATTTTGTTAGGGAGAATGATAGGAATAACAAATGTTAATCCTAAGCTAAATTGAAGAATTCAAATATGCTAGAAGGAATATGAATTCATTAAGATATGTAAAATACGCAACTTTGCAGAGTCTGAAATTGTGAGAGTTCAGGAGAAAATTACAGTGCCCATAGTTTAATGGAAAATTGATTCTTCAAGAAATTATTTTCAGATAGGTTGACACATACTCTTCGGAAGATCCTATACTGTTTTTTGAAAACATTTGTATTTTTCGTAAATAGGAATTTCTACTTAAAATGTTAAATAGGCTAATCCATGATTATTTGTGTTGCCATAATCCTGAATGCACTTAAATGTTTGTGGTAAGTTTATAGATTAATATTTTCAGTAAAGGTGTGTGCAGTTTTATGTATTTTCCTCTGTTTGAGGAAAAAAAAAACAAATTAACCATAGAAAGCGGGAGCCTGTGGAAGGGTGTATGGGGAAGGCACTAGGAGGCCTACTTTCTCTCTTCTGGGATCAGCACTTTATTGTGCAGGCAGGGCACTGTACCTTGCTTGCAAGTTCTCAACCAGAGAGGAGTTCTTGATCTCTGCCAGTATGATGGAGGACACGCACCTCAGAGCTAAAACGGACACCTCTACAGAGGTTATAGTCTCCTCTAGGGAGATTAAAAATCCTCCTGGATGCTTTCCTGAACAAGCTACTGTACAGAACCTACTTTAGCAGGGTGTTTGGACTAGTTAATCTCCAGAGGTCCCTTCCAACTCCTGCAATTCTGAGATTCTGTGTTGTCATTCCTACCCTTTCATACATTGAGGAGCACAGACACAAAAACATAATGAACATCAGTTTTATCACAAAATCTGACCTACTCGTGCCTTTTTTTTTTTTTTTTTTCAGGCTTACCCAAAGGCAACACACTGAATAACTCAAGGTCAAAGGTTAATTAATTTCTGATCACTTCTTAAAATTATTATGCAGAACAAAAGGCAATCTGTAAACTTGAGTTACTAGTCAGTTTCAGTGACTTGATTCTTTTCTGTGTTGTGGTTTCGGTACGGAGTTCTAAAGATAAGACTGAATTTCCCAGCAAGGCATTTAATTATATCTTCATCACAGTAGATGCTACGTCTTTGTTATTTTGTCAGATTACTCTTTGAAGATTTAAATTAGACCAGTCAATGTCTTTTGATAGGATGCTCCTAACTCAATTCTTCTATAAAATTCTGGGGATTAGAACTACCTAAGCCCTTTGTAATTTTATGATCACTGAATTACAGAGCAGGGGGAGGATGCAGCTTCGTTGCTGTTCAGTATGTTACTGAAATTAAATTCCGTAACACAAAGTGCATTGGTCATGCTGTTTCAGAAAAGACAGTTGCTATCTCCTTGCTTGTTATTGGAAAAGAAGTGTCTGTTACACTGTGATTCTGGGGAAGATGCTTGCAAAGTGACTTCCTTCTTCTGAAGTCTATCAAAGTGTTTTTTGCTTTGTTGCCTGCAAAATATAGAACCATGTGGATTATGTATACAAGAATACTGTTTGTATACAACATTTTATATTGTAAAACTGGATTATGATACTTTATTCTCCCCAGTAGCATTTTGTAATCTGGCTCCCACCATTTTGTTCTTCATCTCTTGCTGTCTTTTGAATCTTGGACCTTTAACTGGGATTCCACAAGTAATAAATTAAAAGAAATATTTATGCAAAACTTTTCATGGATTTTTAATTCATATTATAGTTAAATTCTGCCTTGGCTCACTAAGTTTAATGTGGTTTCATCTCTAAATTAGCTAATCCATTATGAAGTATACAAGCAAGTGGTGTGGTTTTCTAGACTTGTTTGAAGAAAAAAAAAATGTTTCTATTGTTTAGTAGCATGTTGTAGTGTGTGAGATTCTTTATGAGGTCTAAATCAAGTCAGGTTCCTGAGGCAAAATTATATTTTGTTTCAATTCTGGACAGTACTGCAAAAAAAAAAAAAAAAAGAGGGATCGTAAGTGATGGAAGCAGGAAGATGAATTAAAAAAAAAAAGAGAGAATTTTGTTGATGACATAATTGAGGCTAACGTCTTCAATGAAATCGGTGTAATCTGCAGATTTGTAGTGATGTTTGACAGGAATTATTATGAACCTTGAAGGTGATAGAAGGCATATTAAAACTGAATGTTGAACTTAAAGGGAACCAATGCCTCACTCATTTCATGTCAGGTAGTAATCTTGAAATTCTTCTTTCTTTAGGTGAAAAACAGAATATTCCAGTTGTTTGCTGCTTCTAAGTAATCTGTAATAGAAGTATCCTAGCAGTACTGTAATTCTCCTTCGCACTAAACGTTATAGACCTGTGCTACTTAAAGGAAAGCAAACAATGTACAGGTTACATTAAAACCATCTGAAAGCAGGTAATTATCAACCAAGTAAGGAAAGAACATGAACAGAAAAGTCTAATATACTTGTGCGAATCCATGGTGTTTAGTACTCAGTGCAGTTATTTCTTTTCCCAGCTTATTAATCAAGTATTTTCTGTTTACGAAAATATGTTGTTAAGGTACCCCTACCTTTACTCTATTTTCACAGTATTATATGGAAAAGAAATTTTAAATTTAGTTTTGTCTTTCCAAAGTAGTCAATACAAAGTTTCATGTCAGTAGCTGTTATGTAGAAAATGCTTTATGGTTTTCCAAAAAAAAAAAATCCAAAACATGCTATTTGTTATTTAAGTTATAAGTTCCTCAGTGTAGTCTTTTTCAAGCATTATAAAATATTTCATTGTTGCCACAAATCACTGCACAGGGAAGAAAAGTAAAACCTCAAGAAGCTCAGTAAATCTTGGCTTTATTGTTTTATAATTCTGAAAGGGATTAAAAGGATCCTTTACTGTTACTGTATTTTAAGCATATAATATCCATCTCAAGTCACTAGTGTCCCTTTAAGATCTTTAAAATTATGAATAAGAACTCAGAAAATCTCAGGGCCAGAAAATCAGTCAGAGAAAGACAATATTTACATTAAGGTATGTGTTATTTTCATGTATGCTAACAGGGAAAATAATCACATAATTATAATAGAATCACTAAAGTTGGAAAAGACCACAAAGACCATCCAATCCAACCATCCACCTATCACCAAAATTTCACACTAAGCCATGTCCCTCAGTATAACATCTGTTCCAGTGCCTGACCACTCTCTCCAAGAGGTATTTCCTTATGTCCAACCTTAATCTCCCGTGGCACAACTTGAGGCCATTCCTTCTGGTTACATGGGAGAAGAGGCTGACTCCCACCTCACCACAGCCTTGCTTCAGGTGATTTTAGAGAGTGATAAGGTCACCCCTGAACCTTCTGTTCTCCACCCTGAACAATCCCAGCTGCTTCAGCCACTCCTCTTAGGACTTATACTCCAGAACCTTTACCAGCTTCATTGCCCTTCTCTATACATGCCTCAGTGTCTTTCTCATAGTTAAAGGACCGATATTGAACACAGTACTCAAGGTGCAGCCTCACCAGGGCTGCGTACATAGGGATGGTCGCTTTCCTGCTCCAGCTGGCCAGGATGCCATTGGCCATCTTGGCCACCTGGGCACACTGCTGGCTCGTGTTCAGCCAAGCTGGGTTTGCTTCCTCTGTAGAGTCTTCCAGCCACTCTGCCCCAAGCCTGTATTATTGCCTGGGGTTGCCATTGCCAAAGTGCAGGACCAGGCAGTAGGTCCTGTTTGGTTTCATCCCGTTGGCCTCAGCCCAGTGATCAGTCCTGTCCAGATCCCTCTGCAGGGCCTTCCTACCCCCAAGCAGACTGACACTTCCTGTTAACTTGGTGTCATCTGCCAACTTAGTGAGGATGCACTCAATGCCCTCATTCCAGTCATCACTAAAAATATTGAACAGGACAGGCTGCAGTATCAACCCCTGGGGAGCACCACTTGTGACCAGTTGCCATCTGGTTGTAACTCCATTTAACACCTCTCTTGGCACTGCTCTCCTGTCAGTTCATTACCCAGTAGAGTGTATCTGTCCAAGCCACAGGCTGCCAGCTTCTTCAGGAAAATACTGCGGGAGACAGTGTCAAAGGTTTTGCTTAAGTCTAGGTAGACTACATCATCAGCCTTTTCCCTCGTCCACCAAGTGGGTCACTTGATCTTAGAAGGAGATCAGATTGGTTAAGCAGGACCTGTCTTTCATGAACCCATTGTGGCTAGGCCACATATAGTTACCATGTGATTTCTTTCAAGATGCTCTGCTCTATGAACTTCCCTGGCACTGAAGTTAGGCTGACAAGTCTGTAGTTCCTCGGATCCTCCTTTGACCCTTCTTGTAGATGGGAGTCACATTGGCAGCTTTCAGTCCTCTGGGACCTCTCTCGTTGACCACAAATGCTGATAGACGATGGAAGGAGTCTTGGCTATCACCTCAACCAGCTCCGTTAGCACCCTCAAGAAGATCCAATCTGACCCCAGGGACTTGTGGCAGTCCAGGTGGAGTACTGGGTCTCTGACTGAATCATGGGGGAGTTATTCTTCTCCCCATCCCAGAATTCTAGGTCAGGGGATAGAACGCCCCTAGGATAAGTGGTCTGACTTTTAAAGGCAGGTGTAAAGAAGGCATTGAAAACCTCAGCCTCTTCCGTTTCCTTATAGCAATGTGTTGTTTTCTTGATACTGACATTATCTATGTATATTGTTTTAAGAAATATCATTAGTTGATGTTGGCTTCTGTTTTTTTATTTCATAATTGCATGGTGAACACTGCCTGTCTTATGAGAAGTGCTTGATTACTTACGTGTATTTTAGTAAAAAGCTTGAAATAATTCATTTACAGTAGCTGTGCTTTACTTGAGGAGGGCCTTCCATCATGGCCTTTTGAAATATATATGCTTGTATAGTATTAAACTCAGTCCTGCAAGTCCACTTTCATGTATTCTTCATCATTCTTTTATATACCTCTTCAGCAAACAATGAAAAGTATGTGTTATATCTCCTGTATAATTTAAAATTTTAAGAATGAACTGAAGCAGAGAAGAGAAAAAAAATGTCTGCAGAGTCACATATTTTTTTTTATTTTTAATAATTAGTATGAAAGGGAACTTGGATAAGTAATGAGCAGAGAGACATAGGAGTCAAGCTGCAACAAGGGAAGTTGTGAGGAGATGCTTATCAATAGGCTTGAGCTAAATGGAAGACAGAAGGTTTAGTGTCTGGAATAGTTCCCTAGAGGGAGTGAAGGAAGGACCTTGTCTCCTTATTTTCCTGTCATGTCTAGATGTGGATAGGCGTGATTTGCTGCAGCTCTTGTGTTTTTCTCCTCTGGAGGTGAGCTCCTTCGAATAGGAGTAATTTTTTTGGCTTCTTAGTGGCAACAACAGAAACAGAGTTAGTGACCTCACAGAAGTAGCAATATTAGTCTGATACTTTTAATAAGTTGGAAGTATACAGCTGTCATAAATTTGTAATGCTAGTGGCTAAAGTTATTGCTTCTACAGCTAAGTGCATCTGAATATTTCGAAGAAAATAAAAATACAAGGAAAGAAAATGCATCATCAAAAATTACTGAATTGTCCTGTAGTTTCCAGAAATGCAGTCATTCAGCTGTCTATTTAGTTAACAGCATGCTGGAAACGTGACCAGATTCTAACAGTTAGTTGGAAAATTGTTTTCTCTGATACGATGGCTAAAACAAGGCAGCAGGGTAGAATGCAAGCAGAGAGTTCTTGTCTCCTCTTTGCAGTTTCCAACATGAAGTGCGCTGCCTTCCAGAGCTATGAATTAAGTTTACATAGATTTTGACATAACGAAACTCTGAACTTATATGTGACTCATCCCTCAAGATAAAGAGTGTTGTTTTCTTTTTCCTTTTCCCATCTGCAGAACTCAGCTGAGAGATTTCTGTTTAACATCTGCTGAAATCACAGAAAGGTCTTTCATTGATTTCAGTAGAAACTGGATTAAGCAGGTTTTGTCTTTGAACTTTGTTCTTAACAGAAAGAACCTCTTTCCCTTTGACTTGGCATTAAATGGCATACTACCTATTAATTTTCAACAGTCAAGGCAATGAGAGTATTAGCATCAAAAGAGATAGAAAAATAATGTATGATTTGTCTTTAAACTGCCTTCCTTTAAACTCGAACTGCTGAAAAGCAGGAGTGCAAGTAAATGCTAGAATAACAGACAAGTCTTTGCAAGATTGGAGCCTGATCTTCAAACTTTATATTCTAAGACATTATTTATGTTTTGTTCAGAAACTAATGCAAATATGGGTTGTTTACACATTCCTATGATGTTCTATATATTATTGTTTTTATGAATATGTTCTTAGCATTGTTAATATATATGCTGTGATTTTTGGTATCCTTAATCTGCATACATTACTCTTCATACTTACAGTTCCAATAACAAAGTGGGAATAGAATTTGTACCTGCATGCAACTTTTTAAATCCACAATCTCTTATCCTTTACTTTTTCTAATGCAGTTTATTTATTAATGTTACTTTTCAGAAAAAACAAAGAACAAAGGATCTGTCCCAGCTGTTTCATTCATACAATCCATATGATCATAAGGTAAGAAAAAATATGCTATCTACATTTGTTATTAAGAGTAATTCCAAACATCCACAGTAATTGTACTTTATGTTTAATGGAAAAATAAGGGCAAATTGACACTCGAAGGCATTAGTGCATTTATGTTACTTAAATTATGCTGTCATATAAATGTTTCTTCAAGCCAGTCTTGAAAAGCTGCATTTTCTGATTTCTGGAATCAGTGACTTGCTTTAACCTCTTAGAAGTATAATTTATAGATTGTCAATAAATTGTGCAAAGTGACCATTTGTGTTATCTGATTCCCTTCTTTTTTCTCTCAGTTCAAAAACTATGCTACTCCTGAATATGATATTTAGACTGCTGTGTCAATTAGGCCTAGAGATGCATGATACTAATGAATTATCTATTGATTCTGAAGCCATCATTGGAAGATGCTGTTTTGCTAATAGCCTCCTGCTTGTTTGGGAGAAAAGAAAAAATAGTCATTGTCACTGTAATTTAATCCTTGATTGGAAAGACCATGAACCCTGAAAGACTGGAGCCATTGTTTACTGTATTACATATCACAGGGGTAAGAAGGCAAGATCACTTCCCAAAGAATCTTGCAACGTGAAGTAAAGAACTAAAGCTGTTACAAGAAGATTTTGCAGAACCAGGAGATAGAGACAATAAAATGAGGTTGAAAGGCAGCCATTACAGCATTTGTTTGCTGTCAATAGTCGTAATGCTTTTGTGTAGACACTGTAAGAAAAAATGCATTAAGCAGTTTGAAGAGAGGGTTAAGAAAACTTGTAAATATTTTAAAGGAGTTTGTCCAATCCTGGATCTGTCTGTGGGGATACATTTTTAGTCAAGTACACTAGATTCTTCAACCATTTGTCAGCAGTATGACATCACTGTCTTTGCTTCTGTTTTGCAAAGTATGTGTCGTTTTGCAAGTATACATGTGTAGCTATACATGTATACTTCAGCATTTACAGTTTCAAAAAAATAAAGTAGAAAAACATTTACTAACTTAGGTTTTCTGTATTTTTATTAACTATATAACATTTTAAGTGAAATCCATCACTTTGAGGAATTTATAGATCAGCTTCGATTGTCTTTGAGATTTTGAATGGGATTGTTATTATTTATATTTTTTGTGTGTGTTGAAGCTTTTTAAGTTATATGTAATAGTAAGGAAATTAATATCTAATAAGGAGAGGCAACTTATGAACCAGAAGCTTTGATATTCTTCTCTGCGTTGAAATTCTTCTGTGTCAAACACTTGTTATTCATAGAACAAGGAAATTCCATTATTCTTTTATTATCACTTTTAATGGACCTTAGCCATTTGTAACTCCTGCTGCCTTCCTGCTCATATCCTTTGTGGCATCAAATCAAAGTATCCTCAAATGATTTTGGCTTCAGTTGTGAAGACTTTTGCACTCATTACAAATTAGTCATCAGGTAATGTGGAATTGAATATAAATGCTTGGATATATTCCCCTTTGATCTTTGTTTTAGGACATATAATGAATTATTAAAAATAACACAATTGTCTGTTGAGTGGTGTTTGACACTCCCTTCTTTTGCTGTTTCCAATCACATTCCAATATACATCTGAGAACAAAAGAAGAAAAAAAAAAGCAGAACAAATGCAATCATAAAAAAAAGAAAATCCTAATTTTCCATTTGACAGGAAAGGTTTTCCTTCTTCTGACTGCTTCCTATTTGCAGTGGTCACGATGACTTATTTCAGGGTTCTTGCTTTGTGCTGTTCATTTGCACCTCTGTTGCTCACTTCTCAATTGTGGGAAGGGCAGCAGTAATAAATGTTAGCAGTAATCAACAGTAGTTGAAAATACACTCATTTCAAGTAGAGGTCTGTTTTACTGGTATTGCTGAAGATCTGTTTTACCTGAATAAATATCACACAAGGGATTGGGATTTGTGAGTGTTGTTATTTTGTAGATTATTTTCAATAAGTCTAAGGAGGAGATTTTGCTTTGTGCAAGTATTAGTAATACAGGATCATGACGTGAATTAATTGAATTACTGATTTTCATTTTTCTTGACTGGTTAAAAGCCTTTTCTCTGAGTCCCTTTCTGGAGTAGAAAAGGGATAAACTTAGATATAAATTGTCGCTTGGTTATAGTAGTTAAAACAGATGAAATACAATGATTGGAACAGAGCATTCAACCAAGCGTTGAGAGCATTTCATGCTTTCGTGATGGGGTATCACATAGGAAAGGGAAAAAGTAATCAGAAAAAAGTTAATTCTTCCAAGTTCATGCTTCACTCACTAAACCAGAAAATGATGTTTTGATGGAGTGTCTACAGTGACATTACTTACCTTTCTTTATGCTTGGTCAGGAGACTGATAGAGATAGCAGCTATTTCTTGAAATTCTTCATCCATGTAAATTTGCCTTTATAGTGCAAGTTACAGTATCTTAAAAGGCAATTTAAAGGTCTGTGGTTGTGCATTCTCAGGTGAAAAGCCAGGTCTTCTATTGAGAGGGAAAGCAAGGATTTCCTTTTTGTGGCGGGGAGACCGCATGGACACCAGGGTTCAGTCAAGGAGTCAGAGAGATAGAAAGGTGTTTTTTTTTTTATTGTGAATAGGATCACTTCTTACACCTTTTTGCCTACAGACAGTACTTTTCCACTAAGAGTTCATTGGTTAACTATCCCAGTAAACAACAGTAAGTGTTTTGAGAATTCATATCACTATACCCATAACAAAGCAGTGCCGACCACGAGGCGCCCAGTGATCCTTCACCACATCCCTTGTTTCTTCTTCTCTTGGTTATCTCATGCAGGGTTTCATGGCCACCAGTCTGATGTTTTCACCAGCCCTGGGACTTGCTAAGTCTCTGGGCTGCATTCCCAAACCTTTTCCTTCCATCCCCTCTGTGAAGTCTTGTCACGTACCTAGTTGAGGCCTCAATTAAGCAGCGAAGGGGGCAGGGACTTTAAGTTCTACCTTGCCAAATACATGGAAATGTTGGAGTAGTTCTGCCTCTGCTGATAATAGACGAAGAGTAGTTAACGTCCTGTGTTACTTAATTATTTGTCATTGTTTAGATGAAATCATACAGTAGCAAACCTAAAAAACAGCCTTTCAGTTGTATTCTTATCCAGAGGGATACGGTCTTGTTCTGTTCCACCTGGTGTCAATGTGGTGTTACAGACCCAGCAGGTCTTCTAAACAGTGTGCTCTCAACACTGTGCCCTCACAGAGCTCATTGTATCATCAGTATGGAACGGGTGGGAAATGTCTAGAACTCTCGATGTAAAACATATGAAAAGCTCCCTTTTCTCCTAAAATATATGCTTTCTAAAGCTCAGTAATTATTTTGAAAATGCTGGTATATATCTTGGTTATTAAAAGTCATTCCAGGTAGATGGTGGACATTTGTTCAGTGTTATTTCAGTATGTATAGTAACATTGTATTCTGTTTGTAGACAATGCGTTTCCTTACTCTGAAATACTTTTTCCTGTGTTTATGTAGAGTAGAAATATCAGCATACTCACTCTAAGAATCAAGTTCTGGCTGCTATCTAATTGCTGTAATTATCAGTAGAACAGCTCTTCTGATAACATGTACAGCTTATCCTTCTCTAGCACAATCAAAAGGTAAGATAAAAATGAGACCCTGATAAAGTGTACCAACCATGGTTTTAGTGAATTACATTTAAATGAGAGTTATATGTTAAATGTTCTTTTTTACCATTAGCTGTTATCTGGATAGTTGTCTAATAGCTGGTACAGAGTAAAGTTGTTTGCACACAAGCAAGTCATTTCAACTGAACCTTTCTTGTGAGTATACTGAGAACTTCTGTGCTGAACACCATAAGAATTTTATTCTCTCTTCGTTGGATGTTTAAATTCCATAGATACTACGAAACAGATACTTCCTTCCAAATGGTGTAGACCTTTAAAACTTGGCCCTGTTTTGATAGTAGGCTACTTGGTCAGCACAACAGGTTTGAGGATCTTAATATGAGCTTCCGGATCCAGTACATGGAAGGCATCCAAATTCACCATCAGAGTCCCTAGTTCCTTTTTTGTTTCTTTTGAATAAGTATTCAGTCAAGCCCTGGAGCAGATGTTTAGTATGATAACCATCAATTTCAGCTCTGCAGAAAACTGTTTATACTTAATAAAGCAGAATATAGCAGAACTGCTGTTCATTTTGTTGCTCTGCCTTCTTCAGATGATAGTCAGGACATCCATCTTTGCACTATGTTCCTGCAGTGAGAAATCCTTCCCAAACTGTGCTTAAAACTCAACTCTGGGTTTGTTTCTTTTTGCAGTCTGAACTTCTTGCTCAGGAATAGGACACAAGCTCTGGAGAAATAAGATCATGTAATATATATAGTGCTAATGGTCTATTATAGCATGCTCTGTATCCAACCAAATAAGAAATAGTCCATGTTTGTGTCATTTGAAAGGAGTTTTTTGAGAGAGTTTTTTCCCTGCCAAAATTGCTCAGGATTAAAAAAAAAAAAAGGCTGTTTCAGGAGATGAGCTCTAATAGATGCAATGCTAATCAAATAATTGTAAAATCTTAAAGCTTCACACTTTTAAAATGTTCCATATTAATTTGTTACAGAAATGTTAAAACTAGAGCTAGAACTTCACAGACAATGCCTGTGTGATTGGCAAGTTACATGAACTATTGTATTTTGGCAAACAATTAAGAGAGGAAAAGCTTTCTCTTCTCTCTCTCTCTCTCTCTCTCTCTCTCTCTCTCTTTTTTTTTTTTTTTTTTAACCTGGTAAGCACTTTGGGCTGAGGTGGGAGTTGTGTCTTGTATTCATCGGGCTTTGATAAATGTAGAAATGAGCATAACTAGCTGAAGGAAGATGAGCACGACGATTATGCAAACCTTAAATGTAAGGTGCTACTAACTGCTGTCCTTTACAGATTTGCTGTGAGAATTGTTGTCAAGCAGTTGTTTCAGTAATGCAATTACTCTCACTCCTGTTTCTAACAGAAAATAAGCAACTAATGTCAGCAGCCTTAAATCTCTGGTTGCAGGGCATCCCCTTCTGTAGGGTTCTGTAGCTGCTCTGGAAAGCGATGGCACTGGGAACCAGTGGAACTGACTTTGCCGTGGCGTGCAGAAACAGGAGTGGGAAGTTAAGAGATGCTTTTGGGACCAATTTGCCTGCTTGTGAAGTCCTTCCTTGTGTTTTCCTTTCATGTTCAGGGAAGCTGGACCCTATCTGCATTCTTCCCAAAGAAGCAAAATTGAGTTTGAGATGCACACTGAAAGAAAATATTCTAAATGCCTGATTCTTGGCTAATGTTCTAATGGCAGACATCACTGTCTGCTCTAACTGCTTTTCTTTTTGTAGTTCCTGAGAACTACTTTTGAAGATTTGTCTGCCCTGTGGTATGACTTGATTACATGAGAGGACATGTAAATGGAAATGTTGGACAGCTTGTGGAGTTGCAAGTGTTGCTATGAGAGTAACTAATTGAAAGAAGCTGGTGAAAAATTACAACTCTGTTGTGATATTGAACATATCTGGCAGATGGGTTTACTAGTTTCAGTAATCTTTGCTCTGATCTCTTCAGCAATTCCTTGCTTCCCAGGCTTTGTTGTATACCGTTTCTTTGTTGCAGACCACAGATGACATTTCACAGACACTAGTATCAGGAAGTTGTCTTTGTTTCCATCCAAAACAGTGTTAATATCACGCTGATGTTTGGTTGTTACCAAGCAATGGGAGCGCACCTGGGGCTGGACCACTTGGTGGAGTAGAGCCACTGCCTGAGTTAGGCCAGGGGTTATTCTGTACACCAGGCAGAGGGCTGCAATGCTGTGGGCAGTTTGCTGGGGCAGCTGCAGCTCAGGGGCTGCGGTGATGAGACCTCGTGGTGCTGGCGGTTGTCAGGCAGTGACACTGTTGCTCTGTGTCATGTGGTGAGTAATTGCATTGTGGCTATATATACACACATTGTTATCACTGCAATTCTGTTCCCATTTTCCTCTTCTGTCTTAGTAAGTAGTTTCTGTCTCAACCTATGAGTTCTATTTTTTTTTTTTTGGCTCTTTCCCTCATTCCACTTGGGGGCAGGGGTAAGTGGGTGAATGGCTGCGTGGTGCTAAGCTGTTCCTGGGGTAAACTTCAACAGAAGTGTTACCAGCTAGCAAGTTTCAGTAAGCTAGGTTTGGGTGCTTTTAGAAGTATGGGGACTAGCATTTTCAGAACTGCTGAAAAAACATGAGCAATTCTTGGTGATTTTTCCTAAGGACAGTATTCTTTCTCATGTACCAGTTGTATGCTTTGTAAGATGTACATGGGCAGTGGAAGTGTTGTGAATGTGTAGGTTTACTTTCAAGCAAGAGGAAAAAAAACAAAATTGTTCTGAGATTTTTTAGGTAATAAGTTGGGTATATGATTCTGAAAAATAACAGAAGTCCTTTTAACCTACTTTCCATTTATTTCAAGAACAGCATTGTACTAAATCATAAGGCAACTGTGAGTTTGCAAAGACTGTGATATAAGCCACAGTCTGAATTTTCTAAAGCACAGGTACTTTGAGTTGTTCTTCTGTGAGATTAAAACATCTTCTAGATTATTGCTGAAAGGAAACAGAGCCTTTTGCTATCTCCTGCCTCAAGATAGATTTCAGTTTTCGCGTGATAGCTCAGATGTCAGATGCAACCACGTTTTATGGAAATATGGTAACCTACATCCATTCTTCTCTTTTCCCTTCCCTTGTGCTTAGAACTGCTTTTTGGAGGAGATTGCATAAAGCTGTTTTATGCTCTTGCTGTGATGTAAGGCTTCAAAGAAGGCTGCTGAAAGAGAAAAGCAATTTCTATTTGGAGAAGTAGTGCAGTGGCCTTGTACTAATGGGATCCTTGAACATTACTTGATGATAGTGAAGAAAATCTAATGGCCTGAAAAGCTGTCTTTTTTTTTCTTTTTTCCTTTTTTAACTTAACTCTTAGCTGCATTGAAGTTTATGCCATCTGTAACACAAAGAAAACTAATATATAGACAGCTTAGAAATAGCTGTTCAAATACCAGGAATTGTTTTAGGGGTTTGGGAGAAGAAATGAAAAAAGGCAGTGTGATGAAAGAGCTTACTTCTCTGCTAAATAGGCTGTATAGAAAAAGATATATCTGCTCTGTCTTAATTCTATAGCTGAAAGGTTGAGATAAAAGACATGCAATCTCATTTGAAGTGTATCTTGCATAAAAAGAAAAAGAAAATAAAAACAGGTTGTATATATATGCTCATTGTGATTAAAATTATTTTCAGTGCTGTTAATTTTTGCTGTAGTTCAGTGTTTAAAGCATCAAAACCATGTGATGCTAACTCAATTGTTTGGTATTTTTACCTCAGTTATCTCTCAAAAGAGAAGCTTTTACTTTTTTAGCTTAAATAGATGCCTCTGTGTCTTTCTACAAAGTAATTAACAGTAGCCTGTGAATTCACATTTTCATCTGTAAGTAAAGGTTTGTTGATGAGGCACAGACTTACCAAGTCATCACAGGTATTATTGAAATATTTTCAGAATTATCTCTAGAATAATTAATGAAATAGGCTGATGGCGTCCACACATCCTCCCTGTTTACCCCGTGTAAGAACGTTCAGGAAAATGAGGGAAAGAGTAAAAGAGAAAAGTAAAATCGATCTCTGGAAAAAAAGTAAATCAATGTCATGAAAAAATGTGACAAAAGTAAAATAATGTTTCAGAAGTTTCTTATTTGAACTGTGGTTTGATTATGGCAGTTAAATAGTGAAAAAAAGTTCTGGACAACATTTTGCACAATATAGAAATAAGTCTTTCTCCATATGGCTCTGGTTGTATCCAAGATATTGTCTTTTTGGACAATTGGTTAGATCAGAATGACATTGACAAGTAGGAGAGAGTGTGAAGAATAACAACAGAACTAATTATTTGGGATTGTTATCCTGTGTGGGGAAAATAAATACACCTTCCATCCATGGCAGTTACATGAGATAAATGACACATATTTTTTTCAATTGAATCATGAAAATGATGGTCATTTACTTTACAGTTTTTCTTCCTGATAAAATATGCAAATGCTAAAAAAGCAGATTGCCTCAAATAAGGATTTTTCTACCTCTAAAAACATTGAATTATAAGCAAGGGACAAGATTTATAGGGACATCAAATATCTGTCATATTAACTCAGACAGAACAGGTGATTTTGGGCACATTAATCCTCTTGTTGCATTGCCTTTCTCTGCACGTCTCTTTTGCCTGTACAGCTTGTCCATCATAGTTGTGGTACTGACACAAAAGTATGAAAAAGAAAGGTATTTCTACTTTGCTAAAAGTAGTTGCTGCAAAACGTTGAAGTCACAAAAAGTAAACAAATGCAGCCATATTTGAATTTCTTCCAAACTCTGTTTAGTCTTTCTTTGTCAAGATGATAGAGTAGATAACTAATGGTCTATGGCTATTTGAAGTTCAGATCATGTTCAAGCATCTTTCTTTCCCCTACTTCTTTACATCCCCTTTGACTTAGATTTCTCTCTCCCTGTAAAGTGTGTAGTAGATTAGATTTCTCAATTGTAAGACAAGGGGGAATGGTTTAAACTAGAAAAGGGGAGATTTATATTAAATGTTAGGGGGAAATTTTTCTCTCAGAGTGGTGAGACGCTGGAACAGGGTGCTCAAATAAGCTGTGGGTGCCCCATCCCTGGAGGTGTTCAAGGCCAGGCTGGATGAGGCTCTTGGCATCCTGATCTAGTAGGGGCAGCTCTTCCACAGTAGGGGACTGGAACTAGATGATCTTTAAGGTTCCTTCCACTCCAAGCCATTCTATGATTCCATTAATTATCTTTCCCTTTTTCTCATTTTTTCCTCTCCTTATTTTTTTTTCTGTTTCCACTTCTTTCTTTAAAAAAAGAAAATTCTTCCATGCAGTCTACCTTCTTTTCCTGCTTCTTTTTTACCTATTTTTGTTTAATATCTTCTTGCAATTTCAATGTTCTATTCTCTCTCCACTTACTTTTTATCACTTGCCCTTCCATTTATATCACCTGCCCTTCCATTGTTGTTTTTTTGGTGGTGGTGTTTTTTTCTTAAGTATGTTTATGGAACTCTGCATTTCTACAGATGTACCTTATGATGTTATTAAAAATGAATGAGGCAATCAGTGTCGCTTTCTGGAGGGGAAGTGCAGCATGTGTAGGAGAGCATGTGTGCAGTATGGTGAGAACCAGCCCACAGGGATATGAGAGTACTGTTGATAATGGGGTTCCTCTCTCTTCGCAAATTTAAACTTTGCTGTTGACTGAAACATTCTTATGACCAGCTCTTCTGAGCTTGTTTGTTTTTAATTAATGATGTATCTGGTGACTCAAGTTTGAGAACTTCAATAATGGATGTGGAAATTAATTTTACCTTCTGTCCCCCAAATTTTTGCTGGAGGCAAAGCTTGGTTTTTGTAGACTTTCTGGGTACTTGATGTGTTACTTGAAGTTCTAAGTGTTACCCAGGCTGACATCAGTGTTTTCATTATTTGTGATATAATCGATCCTTCTTGCATGGAGTGAGAATATTTTGCTTACTTTTCTTCTTCCTTACTCCTTTTTAATAAGTTTTTTCTTTTTAAATTGACTTTGATGTTATTTCAAGTAAGTTAGAGAAGGATGAGATCACATTTTTCCCAATCTGTAAAAGCTCGTTTCTGTTTTTTGGAACTGAAAGTGTTGTCTGTACTATATTCTGCTTAACAAATAGAGTTCTATGTTTTCCATAGAACATTTGCAGAAAACGTCTAATATAAAACTAAAAATACGAAGCCTTTGTGAGCCCTGTGCTGAAGCAGCCATTAAACACCAATTCACGGGGCAGACAGACAGTGGCAGCTTCCTTGATAACGCATGGCGCAATTCCATATTAAATCAAACAGCAAGTGGACATTTTGACAGATACTGTCATCAGTGCAAACACTAAAGAGTTTGCTTTTAATTTTTTCCTTAAAAACACATACATTTGCCTGCAGACTCCTCTCAGTCAGATCCTACAGCAGTGAGTACTACTTCTCCAGGTTTTGGCTAACAAAGCCTGCTCTGTTTCTGTCTGTTCCTCAGGGCACTGACACTGTGTTTATGGCTTCCTCTGCATGCTATGTGTTAGGGTCTGTGACCACAAATTCCATTTGTGAGCACATCGTTGTGGATAGCACTCGGTGGTCTTTTCAGTTTGATTGATGCTTCTGGTTTTGCACCATCTGGCTTTTGATAGGCTACATTAATCATATCCTGAACTAAGAATATTTATCCAGGATTTTTTTTTTTAGTAAGTACATATATGTGGAAAAGTGTTTGTGTATTTAATTCCCGTAGGTTCCTGTCATAGAAACTAAAGCAAATGCACATATTTCAGTTTTACTTCTACTGTTTTTACTGTTTTATTATGCTCTCTGTCCTCTATTAATAGTTGCTTCCTTATGTTGACATTGCTTTCTGTTAGGAGCAATGGACTTGGCTAACGAATGCTTGCATATCAACTGAAGTTAATCTTTCTCTTTCCAGCACTGTAATGCTAAACTACAATCCATTGCTTCTTTTGTAAACATAGCTTGAGAAAAATAGTTTCTGAAAGAGACTGTCATCAGGTTTTAAATTTTGTAGGTGTAAAGCATTTTTAAATTGCTGTATTTAAGTTCACATGTTGGGAAAATTTAAGACTCTAAATTGCACATCCAGTATACAAAAGGCAGTGGTCTGCCCTATTGAAGACTTCTGACTAGGTCTGATATTGTGATACAGAAGAACTGTGTATATAACTCAGCAGGGAGGTGGATTGGAAGAAGGAGCAGCATTTATCTGTAACCCCACCAACTAAAACAACACTTCATGTACTAATTATAATTCTGAAAGGCTTGAGCTACTTTTAAGAGTAGATGAGGTTTATTTTGATTTATCTGGCATTAGTTATTTACAATTTAAAATTGTTACTTAAGGTTCAAAACCAATGACATGCAAGAAAGGTGTTTGACATGCTGCAGCAAGAAACAGTAGTCTTCAGAAAATTTAGAAATAAAGATATGGACCTCCTTAAAACATAGCACTGTACTGGTGCTGCAACACCTTTCTCTATCTCAATTTTGTTTCCAGTTTTTCTGCAAAACTGTCCTTTTTCGATTGTCTTCATTTAACATATTCATGTTTACTTGTACGCTTGTTTTAAAGACTTGTTTGTTTATAGTTCCATGGCTTTCCAAAATAGACATCTGTGATTGTGAAAACATTAATTAACTAATAATTCATATTAAATTTACTATAGATGCTAACAATTAGAATAAATAAAACCTGCTCAGTCATCTTTGTAAAAACACCATCTTCATTTGTGTGCTATGGAGGATTTAAGAAACTATCTCCGTGCCTGTAATACTGTTCTGTATGTGCTCGATGTTAAAGTCAGTTATCTCTGAAGTCAACTAATGATTTTGAGTAATTTTGCTTTGTGCCTCTTGGATACAGAATTCCACCCCGTTTTGCCTGAACAGCAGATTACCTCAGAGACATTACAGAACTTAAAATGGTAAAGTCTTGCCAACAGCCACAGTCTCCCAAGTAGCATCTCCTAAGCTCCCCATTGGCTCTTCATAGAACCCTGGTTCACCAAGCTAAGTGGAGCCCCTCAGTCGGCATACTGCTCTCTCTTCTCTTACCATCAAGCTCCCAACTATGAACAGCAACATCACTGTACAGATTTGAGGAAGCTGAAGCAAACCAGTACCTTGTTAGTAGCAAACCTCTGGAGAAAAGTTGAAGTTGCATTTAGTGACATTCTGCTAAGAATCTGAACACTGTAAGATATGATCAGGCTGTGTTCACTCCTGTGTTACACTTGAAAACATGGGACAGAAGGTAAAATATGTTTGCACCTATCTTCCTGAAAACTTAAAAAAAAAAAAAAAATCATTGATCATCCTGATTTAAACACCGGGATTAAGTGTCTAATGATAAGTTCACGGACTGCAGGATGGATAACAGATATCCCTAAGGAGTGAAGCATTTATACCATGAAGCTCCTTTCATATTTTTCCAAAGAAAGATATTTGTGAGCTTAGGAAGATTTCCCACAATGATTTGTTATCCTTAGGTATTGGACTATGGATACTTTCATCTTAAGACTTTCAGCACGCAGTTCCACACGAAGAAACATTTTATTACCATATTTTCTGAAATTTTTCAAGTGAAAAATTCCAGTCAGTCATACCTTACTCCATGTAGATTTAATGATTCAGCATTTTGGCGTCAATGTCAATCAATTAGTTCTGTAGAAATACATCTTGCATTCCAGCAGTGATGCTATATGTTATCACTACTGTATATCCTAATTCTATTTTGATACGGAGAAAAGATGAGTATTCTTACTTCAGAGAGATTACATACAGGGCTTTTAAATTCCATTGTAAACACTGTTTTAGTCATTCCTTTTATTGTGAGTTGCATAGCTTTGAGTGGGAACCCTGAAATGGTGCAATGGCTTATTTGTATGTAGAACTTGTATCATGTATTCTGTGGAGACATAACATTTGTTTTACTGATTGCAACTGTGTATACTTGTCTGGTGAGAAGTCAGGTAAGTCAAAACATTTTTTGAAGCAGAGAAAGTGGAAGAACTTACTTAAAATCTTTTGTCATTCTTCATATCTAAGTTGGCATATTTTGTTCATTCTCTACAGCTTAATGTAGTTCTGAGGATGTATTTTCATGCAGTAAGAAAAATCTAGAACCAATGAGAAGAGAACATTAACTGCTACTGAATTTTTTTGTGCATATGTTGGTGGTGGTGGTGATTCTCAGGGTGCAGCCACTTCTTTCAGAATCTTGCCAAAATCATAGTTCCACTGAAATATTTAAAATAAGCTAATCAGTCCATTTTTTTCTTCTTGAGAGTAGGATAGCTTTTGACTTCTAAGATGAGGCCTCCAAATTATCCAGAAAGAGAAATCCCTAGCAGCTTTTCTTTTTTTCTGGGTTGTTTTTTTTTTTTTTTTTTATTATTATTATTTGTTTTGTTTTGTTTTGTTTTCTGGAAGAAGATGAATTTGCATTACATGGGAAGAATATCAGGCAAGCGAATGTATGAGTAAGTCTTGGCTGATGTGTTTTTCGTGTATAAGTCAAGTATCAGTCAGAAGTCATTGTTGTGCTGTATTTCCTCAGTGGTGAACAACAAAGTGATAATCCAGGCACCATCTGCCTTGTGAACCCTGCCATTCTGTTCTTGCCTGAATATGATAAATTTTACCTTACTTCTCTGTGAAAATAAAAATAGTACTTAATCTACAGTCCAAAAGCTGGAAAAGTTCCAAATGAGACTCTGTTAGTAGTGTTATCCCTTATCTCTGGAGGTGTAGATGTGGGCTTACACCTAAGCATATGTATATAAATATTACAGATTTATTGCTATGTATGTTGTGATATGCTACAAATGCAAGTCTGTATACAAACATGCTATATAGCTATAAAGTCTTTTTAAAATTTGCAGTAGTTTGTGTTCCAGAATTAAGTAGTTATTTATTTTCTATATCAACAGTTGAAGACTTTAAAGGTATTCTAATGTTTAGGGTTGTGGAGGTTCAATTTGGACTTTCATTTATTTCAGTATTTCAACTCCTCTTTGCTGGTTGTATGTTGTGGATGTCAGGTATTTTTAGTTAATTTCGGTATAGTCAGATTTGAAGTTACTAGCAAATTTTTCAAATTCAGTCTTTCTTTCATGGGAACAAAATCCATAGTTTTGTGTTAGAAATGCATGGTCTTCTACGTTAAGTAATGATCACATTGTAAGTAGGTCACTCTGAAAGTAGTGCCTCTCATTTATTGCCATGGAAGCTATGGCAGATACAAAAGAGCGAAGTAACACTGATAGAGAAGATTCTCAGCTGCATAGTGATATTTTTCAAGAGTCACCACCATCATTAGCTGTGAGTTTTTTCACCAGTGATAAACAAGAGCACACATGCTGTGCTCATACAAATCTGAACCAGTAGAGGTGACTTGCTTTTACTAGAGCTTATATGCACTGCCCACTTCTAAATATACAAGTTTTACAATATTTATACAAGATATTTCCTTTTTCGGTTGCTTAGAATTTTTGGTGAAAATATTGTGAGTACCTTTTCACCTTTAAAATGTCTCTTCCCAGTAATTAAGTATTTTTAAGTGCAATAAATCTGTCATGTTTTTATGATTTCTGTTATTGGTATTCCACATCATAACATCAGGTAGTGCAGTGGGAGTTAAAGAGTTAATGTTCCAGTTCTCTGTACTGTTGATAGTTCTGGGTACCTTTCACAGAATAGAACTACATCTCCCAGAGGACTTCACTGTTCTGTTTCTGTTTTCCATTCTGACGGAAAGATAAAACTTTTTGAGAGTCACAGGACTGCCTTTCTTGTTCTTGATTATCTCTCCGGTGTGTGATCCCTAGCCTTCTCACCTTCAGCATTAGAGCAAGGCCTTCAGTTTTTAGACGCTCTTTCTCTCACTGATTTATTTGCTTCAATTCCAATTATATTGTATTGTGTTATCTCACATTCCACTATCATATTTAGTAAATTATTTTTCTTCCTTAGTTGATGGTTTACCTGGTGTAGGGAACCTGCTTTGGCAGGGGGGTTGGACTCGATGATCTCTTGAGGTCCCTTTTACCCCCTATGATTCTATGATTCTATGGTGGTCGGTGCTTTGTTTTTAGACCCATCTCCCTATGTTTCCCTTCCCCCCATCCCAGGGGATGTGTCTCTGAGTCCCCTCTCCACATTAGTCACAGGACCAGGACTAACTGGGCCAGAACAGTGACTAAGACCTTTTTTGTTTCTGAAAATTTTGAAATAGTTTGTTAAGAATTTCATTCAGGAATTGCTGGGAGAGCAGACTGCTTTGGAGTACAGGAGGTACATTTTCGGTTATTATTTTCCTGCTGTGCTCTTAGTTGTATGTTTCCAAGAGACAGGGTTTCCTGCAGGGCAGGCATGATAAAGAGGGAAAGATGGTGCAGTGATCTTTCTGGATCTCCATAGCAAGGCCAGAAAACAAATGGTTTCTAGAAAATAGCTGCTTTAATAAGATAAAATGAAAGGTGCGGATATTGAGTACGTCTTGCATCTTGCCCAGGATGGATGGGACTCTGGGCAACCTAGTCTAGTGGAAGGTGTCCCTGACCATGGCAAGAGGGTTGGAACTAGGTGGTCTTTAAAGACCTTTCCAATCCACACCATTTTATGATTCTGTGTTCATATCAGATGTTGAGAACCTTGCTTTCATTCAGCATCATAGTTCTCACAATATACTGCACATGACATTCACATAGAGGTTCCTTCTGGAGTCTCAGAGAGTGGGGAAAAATTACTCCTCTCTTTCACTTAATCTCCTGCTTGAAAAACACACAGAAAGGTCTTGCCTCTGTTTCTATTTCCTTTAAAGTATTCCACAAACTAGAACACAGCTTGTACATATGTAATGTTAGATGATGTTTCTACTCTCAGTGAAATATTCCAGGTAGGAGAACCCTAGAAAAGGTGCTAGAGATAAAGGAAGCAATGTTGGAAATACAATCATATTAAAAGAAACAAACAGATAGAATTCAGTTGTAGTTAATAATAAACACATAAAAATACTTCCAGTATCTGGTCCCTCTCTTCAGAAGGTGGCTTGGATGAGAATAGATAAGATGTCTGAAACCCTCTTAAGTCAGCACAACTCATACAAATGTTTATGATTCCCAAGATGAATATGCCTTCTGATAGAGCTCAAGAAACTTCATATATATGAGAAAACCAGCAAATGAAAAAAAACAAAACAATCCTACCACACATCTGCTTCATTTGGAGAAAAGACATTAATATAGTTTGTCACGTAACACTGAGAAGTGTGTGATGAATGTAGCGACTGTAAAACCTTCATTGTTCCTTCACCTAATAGAAACACAGTGTATAATTACTTGTCTGCTTCTGCGTAATCCTAAATCCAAAAAAGATTACATACCTACTGAATCATTGTCCCCCTACCTGTTTTTAGTTCTGACATTGACGCAAGATAATTTCAGTTCTTCCAAATTATATCCTCCCATGTTTGCATGCACCAAAGCTCTGCAGAACAATAGAAAACAGGTAACACCGGCCTGATATGCTACTTTTAGGTAGTTGTAGCACCAGAAATGCCTGGGTTAGTTTACTCGCCTTCCTTGTGCTCGTACAGAGAACATACAAGCACTACACAGCCCTGACTGTTTTTGCAAATGCTGTGTAATGGATGAACTGATCTGCTCAAGCCACGTATGAAATGTCAAACATGTGGGTGAAAGCATTCATTCTGAGTTAGATCGCAGTTGTCTGATAACCTCAAATGCTGTGGGGTTCTGGGTTGCTATAGAGGACATGTGAGAATAGCCACAGTACTTCCTGAGCACAGTAGGCTTGCTGCAACATGACAGGAAGAAAATCTTAGATGGAGAATATGAGGAAGTCCCTTAAAGCCAGTGATGCCCATGCTTGAAGAGCCAGTGTTACATCAACACCATTCTGATAAGATTTGTGCTTTCTTCCACCTGTTCTGGAAAGCTCTCTGGACAGGACATAGCCTGACTTGGAAGTTCATAGAGCAAGGAGGGTATTGCTTATAGGAGAAATTGATACTCTAAGGAAGACTAGGCAACCTCTAGGACTACTTAAAGCTTGTTTGTTTTTACTAAGTATTCAGGGTACTCATACTTATTCATACTACTCATACTCATACTTAAATAAAATAAATTTTAAGATTGCTACCTCATTTATTTTTCATGAAGTATCGAAGTACTACGTGCACCATCAACTTCAGATTTTTTTATTTTTTTGGCTTTTTTCTTTCCTATTTTTAAACTGAGATATCATTAGCTGCTACATTTTTGGCTGACAAGGCAAAGAAAGTTGCATAAAAACTGTGAAGTTCTGGGTTTGTTGGTCAGACAATGAAGATAAAGGTGATGATCACAGAAAAAAAATAGAATAAAGTGGAAACAAATACTAACAAAAGGATGTACATTAAGTTGGTATTTTATCAAATGAATATTTGAATTCTTTTATTTGATTAGTATTATGTTTTATAGATGTAACTATTTTTTGCCTGAATACTGGCAACTTCAGGTCTCATCGTGCATAGCATCTCGTAATAAAGTAGTAGTACAATTAAGCAGGTCTGAGATTTGCATACGATGAAGTCGTATGAGTTTATTCAAGCCAACAGAAAGAACTCTTTAGTAGACTAGAGTGTTACTTGAGCTAATCTGCCTCTACAAGTACGTTAATGCATTAATGTTTTGCATATGGCTCTAAGACATACATGCAGGTGGGTGGCATAGTTCTAAATTACTGGAATGATTCATGACACTGATTTCCTTGCAGTCACCTCTTTTCCTTCTTTAATAAATGAATACAGTCTTAACTCATTAAAAATCCAGGTTTTGTTTGCACTGCAGCACAAGGATTGTTTGTTCTTTATAGCTAAGTTCAAAGGCTATATAATTTTTTTTTTTTAATAGCAGGAACCACAGATCATAATTCATTGAAATGATTTCCCTCCTTTTTTAATCTTAGTACTGTACTTTTGTGGAATATTTATTGTTTTATTGTGGAGTATAGATGTCACAGAGTGCTGTTATGTTGATTCAGTATGGCCTTTTATATGTGTTTCTCAGATCTACAAATGATTGCACTTAATTAAAACCCACACATTAGACCAGATGCTCCTTTAAATGGAAAAGCTCATAATGCGGGCAAGGAAGCTTCCCTATGTTTCTGCGTAGGGAATTTTCCTCTCAGGAAAATACATGAAATGAAAGGGTCTGGTATAAACACAGGTAGTATTCTAAAGGCTAAGACATACCAAAAAAGCTTGTTTTGGCTTGAGTAGCCTCCTTCCAGACTTCTGCAAAATGTGTGCTTCCCCTACTTGGAGGAATTTTATTGTGCCAAGGAAAAATCCTGACTGCTGTGCTGGCAGCAGCCTCCTGTTAGTGTCTGTGGAAGAGATTTGGGCAGGTAACTGGAACTTGAGGAGTTGGTAGATGCGCAGATTATGAAGCACAGAGCTCATGAAACGTGTTACGTGGCAATGCAGTCAGCAAACTGCTTCCACACTTCCTTATTGTTTTTTATCACTATATCCTGTCTGTGCTAGTTTCATTTTGGGGCATTAGTGGATGGAAGTATGAAAGAGTGAGGGAGCAAAATTAAGAATGTTTTCTTGCACCTCAATTCATGTGCTGTTCGTGCTCCGTTTTGTGATCTCTATATGCTTCCTGCAGCATCCATCTCTCTTTCTTTAACTATGCTTGCAAGGCATGCCTTTTGTAAATCATCTGCAGACCAGCTAATTCACATGCTACAGATAAGAAAGGAAAAATTAAACTCTCCTTTTTTTTAGATTTAGCATAAAACTCCAAGTTTTTCCAAGTGTTCACTTGTAAGATTTTTATACTCTTCTTGTATTTATTTTTCATCTGACTTCTGTCTTCTACCTTCTGCACTAAAAAAAAAACTGTCTAAAGCCCCCTATTTTATTTTCAGAAGTTATGTAGAGAGAAGAAATAGGAAAACTGCTTTTCTTCCCATAGGTTATTCCCATGCTTTAGTGCCAATAATACCCTCCTACACTCTGTTTTATGTGAAATTATCACGTTGGCAGTGGGTCAAAGAAGATAGAAACTCTGAAAAGGAGGGGTGGGTGGTAGGGAATGCAGTTTCTAAACAGCCTTCCTTCCCCACCACATAGTTTGGAAATGCTGCTGCTGTGTGCATTTGAGGATATGTCCAGCCAGGGCTAGAAATCAGGACTGTTATTTAAATCATATTAAGAAATATGGAAACAACTTGGCTTGATTTACCTTTTCTTTTTCTTAGAGTAACTTCAGTGTGTTCTTTCCTACTTGCCAACTACTGAAGCTGTAAAGGTGATCGTTTAGGTTGAGTACTTAGAACATTCATCACTTTAGTTTGGATTCAAAAGAGACTTAAGCAGATCAGATTATAAATGTTAGAAAAAAAGAGTGGGGAGGGACTTGTCCTTGAATATGTTTAGTGGATATGTACACTTTCCCCTTGTTTCCATAAATGATCACACTTCATTGAGCACCTACTAGAGTAGCTCACGTCTTTGCATCCTCCTGGCAAGAGAGTAACTTTAGTGAGAGTCACATGATTCTGTCCGCTGGAGGCTGGGATTCCTCCCTTAAGATTCCCATCTTTCATCTTTCTCTTTCCTCAGAACTAAGTTCCCATCCCCTTAAAGTGAAGAGGAAGAAAGAAGAAATGAAATGAACACATTGGGACAGTGAAAAAAAGAAAGCCAAAATTCTAAGCAAAAATCTGAATCAGAAGACTACTTAGAGAAAAGCATTGTTGAGCTTCAAGCTAGCAAATACTCTACAGGGTGAACTCAGGAGATGGCAGTCTTAGTTGTGTCCCCAGCACTGGCTCATCAGAGACTTGAGGGAATTTCTTATCCTTCTTGAACCTTCCCATATTAGTAGTCTGTCCTTGATGCTGGCTGCATCTGTCTGAAGAGGAGTCCTTACTTTGTATCCAAAGTGTACAAGTGGAAGAAATTGTGACCTCAGTCACTTAACCCTATTAATGTAGCCAATAATTATTTATACCAAAAGTAAAAAAGCCAAGGTAAATTTCAGTGAAATATTGATATTTAAAAGTATCAAGCATCCAGATGTTTCAGGATGTGTTTGTTTAAGATACTGTCAGTTAACGCCCTTAATGGTTAAACTTTGAATGGAAGTAGGTAGCACCAGTGTATGGATGGAATGATACAGAAGATTATAAATCTCCTTCAAATCATATTTCTTAGAAATTATGTATATTGGTTTAGAGCTTTATTTACCTTGGTTACCTATTGGTGTTCTGCTGCCCAAGATAATAGGAACCTTCAGAGCTGAGTCAGTTTTCCACATTTTATATCCTAAGGTCTTGCTCAGACTACAAAAAGTTATTATCTTATGGATCTAACTCAATTCAATCATGTTCTATGTGAATAGATGTCAACGTGTAGAATATTATTGTAGTTAGATTTGTCAAATGCAAGGGACTGGAACAATCAGATGATCATTTTTTATTATTAAAAAGAGAGATGGTTCTGTAGTTAAGTTAGTCTTCCAACACCGCATTTATGTTCATTAAAAAAAAAAAAAAAAAAAAAGATGGTCAAATCTGAGATTTCACCTTATTTTTATGATTTATTTTCAGAAATGATTAGAGGACTTTTTTTTTTTTTTATTAAAGGGCTGTTGAAAGCGTTATCACTTAACCTTCTGTCAAACACAATAATACAATAATCCCTAGCCTACTTGCAGCTCCACTATGTATTAGCTTTTTCTGAGGTGAGAAATGCTGTTTCTTTTTATTTGCAACATCAGAGAGATAGTTGTTTAATATATTAAATTCATAAGTTTTTTTAACACACATCTTTGTTGTCTTTTCACTGTTTATTTGTTTCTATAATAATACCACACTGCCAGTTCAGGAGACAGGAATTCTCATTGTGGCAAAGCATCCAAAGTAGATGTCTTAACACATTCCTTTATCATTTCACCCCAATCTTAAAAGGGCAGTTTGTTTCTCATCTGTGTTTAATACCTTTTTTCCTTTGGGGACCTCTGAAGATAATGTTACTTCTTAGCACAATCAAATTGGGTTTACGATCAGGTTTGGTGCAAAAGCAGTGTTCCAAAAGAGCTATTTTTCTTCAGTGCATAGCATCACTATATCAAGCCATATGCCTGAAGGTTAATTCTGTTCTTTTGTTTGTATTAAACCACTGTTACCTAGCCTTTTTACTGCTATGTTATGGATAGCAATTTATTCTGATCAAATCTTGAAATACTAATTAGAGTAGTTGTGGCTAATGGACAGCCAGCGTTTCAACATAGCAGGATTCAGAGGATCTAAATTGAGGGAAAGAGCCCTTATTTTATATATGGGAATGTGTTCTAACTACGTCTTCCAGAGTTTTTTTCCTATTATGCTAATTAATTGTGATGTAGTATTAATGACTGAAATCCTTCTATTTTTTTTAACCCACGTGCTCTCTCACTTGTTAGAAATTGGCACCTGTTTTCATATTTTTGTAAAAAGGATGAAAAGAATTAGTGGACTCACTGGAGGTATGGGAATAAACATCACATTCCAAACACCCATTTTATGAGAGTGAAACCATATTAAGTGAAGCATTTGAAACTGTTATATATGGAATAGGCTTACTGTCATCCAAATTCTACAGGGACCAGGACATTACTAGAACCATTATTTTCATTAAAATCATTCTCATACTTTTAAGAAGAAATGTTCAACTAATTTATTCTTAATATGTAAGGTCATCCAGACAGGTCTGTTGAACTTAATGGCTGTTTCATGATTAAGGGAGAGTAAGAAGTCCTTAATTGAGGAGCAGATAAAAAGCAAGCTAATTAACTCCAAATGTATTTCCTTAGCAGCATCCAAACAGCCCTTTCTGAAATGAACTTGGGTTACTCAGCTTTTGAGCTTTTAATCATATTTTTAGATTGCATTTTACACCATCTGTACTACAAAAATGACTGTAATTTCTGTCACAGTTGGAAGCATCAGTTAATAAATGTTTTCTATTTTGATCCAGGGAGGTGTATGAATTGAGAGGGAAAATATTCTTAAACGAATTGTGTTAATTTACAGTAGCTTGGGAGAGAGTGCAGTGGGAATGGTTTACTCCTATCTCTATCTACTTTTCGTTCAGTATCATTTTATTTGTTTTTATTTAAATACTGTCCCAAGTCAAACCTTTGCTCCAGCCCTCTGATCTAAGAATTGCTGCATGTACTGGGAATCCAATGGCAGTACATCCATGTTCTGTCAATCTATGTGCAAGATATTTAGCAATTCGGGCCACCTCTTAGAGCACAGAATCTAGCAGGATCAGAGCCACTGTGCAGTGTGTTAGGCTAGGAGGCTGCCTGCTGCCTGTAGTTTCCACGTCACTAGGGGAGAAAATGAAATAATGCAGTAAATTGTGTTATGGCAAACTGGTAATCTGCAAAACTATTGTTCAAAGATTGCTTTCTTTTCCTGTACAAATGGTTAGGCTAGAACAAAAATACAAGTGCAGACTATGTGCCAAGCATGTACAATATATGTCATTTAATATGTGTATGTGCAACCAGTAGTACACATGCATAATTGGCCTACTTAATTTGCTTTAAATTCTGTGATGGAAATGGGGAATATGGACTCCCAACAGATAGATAGTATTAAGATTATTTAAGCATATTAATTGTTCTCTATCCTAATTTATTCATTCATAAGATGTTGTTAATTAACTTCAGTTATCACTGTATGGTCACCACTTAGTACTTACACATCTTCTCATTTTGTTTCATTATATGCATTTAATGTTTCTATTTTTTCCACTGTTAATTGCAAAGCTATGTGTAGTGTTATTGTTTTTTTCTGAAGAACTGAGATTTTCCTGTGATGTCTGAAATGTCTTGCAGTGGAGGACATGGAGAGTTTCTTTGTTTAGTAAGAGGTTCACACTTCCTCAAGATTTGTTTTTCTCTGTCCAGCATATTAGCATGTTCACACTTCCACAAGAAGTTTAGCTAGAGAACATCAGCAATTACCCTGACACTTCACCAGAACTTTAATGACATCTGATAAAGCTGTCACTTTTGTGATGAGAAAATGGCAAGTGAGTTTGAAAGAAAGGTATCTCCCAGCATTTCTCATCTTGAGTAGTTGGGTGGTATGAAATTTTATCTGTCATTTGTTTAGTTTTTATTGTTCTGTTGTCGGTTCTTCTTTTCTTTGTAACAGTAATTATCTTATATATATTTTAACTTAGCACATTATCAGAGGGGACTATGAAATCCTGCATTTTTATATTTTTTACTCGTCTTGAAGACAAATTGCCCTATACTTTGAATCAGAAATTGTAAGGTTTTATTAATGAAGGAAAACAGCCCAAGGTCATCAACAAAACCTATTTTTCATCTTCACCAATAAAAGTATTTGGTTGTCATTAGGTAACTTAGCTACTGTGAAACTGTTGAGTTGTATTTCACAAATAAGATTTTATTTATGGTTGCTCAGTACAATCGTAGAGTCAAAGAATCATAGACGTTGGAAGGGACATCTGGAGTTCATGTAGTACAACCCTCCTTCTAATGCAGATTCTGTAGAATAGGTTACTCAGGAAAGCATTCAGGCAGGCTTTGAATATCTCCAGCCAAGGAGAAAAAGAGAATACCTTGGTCTCATCCACTTGGTTGCCACCCTTTAGGTATTTATAAGAATTGATAACATCCTCTGTCAGTCTTCTCGAGGCTGAACAATCCTGGGGCTCTCAGCCTTTCCCCGTAAGAGAGGTGCTCAGTGTCTGCAGCCATCTTTGCGGTCCTCTATCAGATTCTCTCTAGAAGTTCCTTGACTTCCTTGACCTGGGAACCCCAGAACTGGGCACAGTATTCCAAATGTGGCCTCACATTTGGAACACTGTGGGAGAGGAGTAGTATCATCTCCTTTGACCTGCTGGACACCTTTTTTAGTGCTCTACAGGATACTGATGGCCCTCTTGGCCACCAGGGCACCCTTCTGGCTCATGGCCAATCTGTTTTTCACCAGGACACCCATGTCCTTCTCTGCAGAGCTCCTTTCCAGCAGGTCAGCCCCTGACCTGTACTGATGCATGTGGTTATTTGTTATTAGATGGAGCTTTCAGCACTTGCCCTTGTTGAACTTCATAACATTCCCTTCCACCCAGTATTTGTACTTTAATTTATTCTAGCCCTGCAGAACATTTAAACTTCATCTTAAGCCTGTGCAACGCACTGTATGAAACCTATTGTAAGGATTCCTGATAGAAGTAAGACCTTTAGAAAAAGTTCTTTCACAATGAACCTTCTCTGTACCACAGGTAGACTTGACTCTCTTAGTACTTTTGCTTAGAAGTTCATGGATACTGCTTAGAAATGGTAGATTTAACTAAAATGAAAATGAGAGAGCTGTAATATTAAGTTCCTCAAAAATATTTGTTCTTTAACCCGTAAACTTCAATGAAGATGAGGTGTTTAAGGAACTTAATCATGTGAGTATCATTGTGAATAGGTTCCTGAGTCTGTTTTTATCTCACACACTTATATCCTTTTTTTTTCTCATAGCAGATCTGAATTTTTAAGACTGCTTCTTTATTGTTCTAATCAATTGCATAGTTGGCTGTTTTCTGCAGCTCAGTGGTTGGTCTCTCTAGCTCCATATGCAAAAGTGGATTCCAAGAGTGCATTATTTCTGCTGTGCTATATCTACAGCCTCAATTTTCTTGTTTCTACTAAAATTACCTACATTTCCATACACTGATTTTTGCCATTAAAGTTGTTTTGCCATAATGACAATGACATGTTTCATTTCCTCTGCTCATAAGTGTGCATTTATTGACCATTTCCTAATGTTCTGCAGTGAGATAGAGTCATGCTAGAGCACCGAGCTTGCTGATGAATTTCTAGAATGTCCAGCATGGCTATTGGCAAATGCCTGATGACTCAATAGCGTCTGTGTTCATTTCATGAATACAAAAGGTGATAATTATTAATAAAGCATAATGTTAAGAAATAACTCTGCAGAAGAGTATTATGAACACAGCGTTGTGTACCTTCTGGTATACATTCCATAAATAAAATAAACAACAGTTGTGAAAGATTTAATGTCGTGAAGGACAATGGTATTTTTTTCTGTTATAGATCTGTGTACATACCCTGTGAGCATCAAGATATCATAGAGAAAAGGAAGAAAGAAATTTATTTCCAGACTTACAAGATTGACAAAATAAGGGCCTGTCATCTCAGTTATCTCCCTTAAGCTTGAATTCTTTTTAGTCTTTTTTTTTCTTTTAGTCTTTTTTCTTTTAGTGGTTGTGTGAATGGCAAAACTGAATCTCTGTTAAGTTGGTTTGAAAACTGGTTCTCATGTTGAGGTACATTTGTTAACATTGTAATCTCATAAAATAATCCAGGCAAACCTACTTAAAAGTATGCTTCTGTAACAAAAAATGATGTGGGTTATCTTAACCAATTAATGCATTTAGAGGTGGTTTGCAAATCATGAAAGCTTTTGGAGTGCCTTTCTGTGCACCAGGTTTGTGACGTTTTGAGAAACATGGGTTAATCTTTTCAAACATGTTTTTATAAGGCAAACTTAGAAGTCAAGCTGCAAGTTTTGAATATGTACAGTGAAGTTAAATCTTTTTAGAAGCACCATTGATATTAAATTGGGATGTTAATCACAAGCTTATCCACCAGTCACAGGAGTTCCATACTTATTTCTTATTTTCTTTCCTAATTAAAACAAACAAACAAACAAACGAAACAGCTTTCAAATTCTGCAATTGAAGCAAAAATTTTGTTCTGATGAATGTAGTGACATTTGTTAGAGATGCCATATTCTCCAACCTTTACAGTCCATTTAAAAAAAAGCAATATCTGTATCTCTCATTTTTCATGCATTGATTTGCCAGTGACAGAGGAAGCACAGTGATGTCTTGTCACCTGTTTGCCCCTCTATTTTCTGTTTGATTGTTTTTTATGTAATATTGAATGTCTTGAACCATGTGTGATCAAGGCAAGATTTTTTGTATTTTACAATTGATGGCTTTTTGTTTGTTTATTTTTTGAGTGGATTTCTTTCCAACCATGTTTCAGGCCAGTGCCTCTGTCTCTTAAAGAATGAGCATGTGACTGACAGGATACTATTTGGAGAGTGATGTGCAGTCTCAGAGTAATATGACATTTTATGAGCAGCTTGACTGTTTTCATTACTGGGATTTATACTTTTATTTCTGTGTGCTGAAGAATAAGTGAGCAAGGCAGCTGTGGGAAATAGAAAAGCTGTCAGGATGAAGTTGATGGGACAGCCTTGAAATTATGCCATCGTGTCTAATAAGACATTATGGCTGTTATCTTTAAGCCCTTTAAATACAAAATCTGATAGAGCAGTTTGAATCATTGTTTCGAGCAAAGTGTTCTTGTAGGGTTTGTAATACATTAATCTGAGATACTGAAGAAGGCTCGAAGCAAAATTTTTAAAATCTTGTTCCCAAATTGCCCATTCTGCAGTTGGTAAAATTCCACTTTTTCTGTTTAATGAAAACAGAGGAGCAGTCCTTCACACTTCTAGCCACTCCAGCCAGAAGCCTCCATTCAAAGGTGTTTGCTGTATATGATGCTCTATAATTGCACCTCTGCAGCACTCTGTAGGTTTCAGAGTGGTTTTCTGACAGTAAGGGAAAAATCAGATTGCCATTAGGTGGCTACAACTTTTGACAGTTCTTATGCAGTTTCAGCAAGGAGGAAAGTGGTGATATAAATTAAGACCTAAGTATGCAATTAAATCACAGTCAGTTCACAGTGATTCATCTTACTGTAAATGGAGATAAATACAACTGCATTCAGATAGCTTTAAGGAACAAGAAAAGTTAGGATTGTTGAAGAAATACTGCTTGAGTGACCACCTTGATTTCTGTTTTTAATTTAGCAAGTACTGTAAAATTGGTACAAATTGCAAAGCTTTTTGAGTGGCAAATACCTGCTGGCTAATAACTAAAAATAAATGTCACTTGCAACAATGATACATCAATTGCAGCAGCACTGATCAGTGTCTTCTAACCTGGTAGCTGGCTGATTGTGGTGTCCTTACTTAACAGATAGTATAAAAATCTCTACTCGTGCTTTCAAAATTGTTACAGCATATTTGGGGGAAAACAAACAAGAGATGTTCTAGCAGAATACAGTGGAATATACTTAACAAAAATAAAGGACCAAAAGTGCAGTCTTTTACATTAAAAATACTGTTTTGTGTTCTTTTAAGTTATTTTTATTTAAAAAAGAAAAAAGCACTAATGTTTGGACACAGAGATCTAACAGAAAATATTCAATTAAAGTTCAGTTCTTTTTGCTGGAAGTGAACTGTAATTGTTTGTAATGTGTGAAGGAAGACATCTTATAAAGAATTTGGTTTTTGTTCTGCTGATCCACCAGGGCAAATATTGGAGTAAATGCGTAGTACTCTCTACCTCTAAAATTTACAGTAGTAAAAAGAAGACCAAAAAAGCTGCTTAGGAATTGTCGTGGGCAGGCTCACCTGAAATCTATTCCCTTTCCAAAAATCATGTGGGTTGTTGAGACAAGGATTGCTAATGTTCCTCCTCTCAGCTTGCAGTTCTGCAGGAGTTTGCTAGCAAAAAGGAAAGTGCTTGAGGTGAAACTACCATGACGAATTGTTCTCAGTGTGTAATTCCTAGCTAGTTCACAGTATGATCACTTCTATCCATTCATCACCTAATTTATCACCCAGTTTTCATGAGTGTTATTTTATTCCCTACCAGATTTGTCCTCTTCCCTTTAAAGCATTCTTGAGCACAATATTTGAGCAAAAGATACCAGAATCATCAAACAGAATAAGCAGATATGGTTTCTGTTGTGGTGGCTAACAGTAGGTATAGCAGGCATCTCTTTGCTTTGCTGTGGTTAACTCTCCCTTATCATACAGATATTCCAAGTGCTTATAGCGCAAAAATTGTCTTAATGCCCCAAGTGAAAATGAAATGAATTAAAATGAAATCTTAGTTGCTCAGAAACTGTATTTATCATGGAGTTACAGACATTTCAGATTTGTTCAGAGTGATTGAAGACCATTGTAAAACTTTTAGATAGATATATCTTCCATTCCCATCTACAGCTACTGTGGGACACTTGAAATCTTGCTGGATGTGGAAGGAAACAAAAAGTATCATGATTCATGGAAAAATGATTTATTTAAATCTGGCAGGGTAATCAGAGGAGCAATACAAGTAACTACAGTAGTATCAGTGACAAATCTAGTGGAAGACAAACACCTAATGTAATGAGCATGCCAGCAAGTATGTCTTATGGATAAAAGTCATAGCTGGCCAAGTGTTTATATCACAGAATCACAGAATCGAAGGGGTTGGAAGGGACCTCTAGAGATCATCATGACATTTCTCTGTTCAGATCGTTGAATAAATCAACTAATTTTGAATATGGTATCTGATCATGTCCTGGTTTTAAAGGTACTTTTTAGGCTTTGGGGGATAGAACTTTATTATTTCAGTAAAAATTTGAAGGGGAAAGGCAAAACAAATATATTGAAGTGCTGATACCTAATCATGAGATAAACAACTCACCTTTGCAGCTGTCTGCTGAGGAAAGACCTGAATGATGGCAGCAACTAAAACCTTCATGACTTGAGGGTGTGTGCTTAGAAAAAAGCTTGTCTTTTTCCCAGTGTGTCATTTGGTCTGCTTTCACCCAGAATGTGCCTTCTATACATCTTCAAGTAGTTCTATACATCTTCAATAGCTCCCACAACTCAGTTCTGTTTGTTATTTTAGTATTTCTGTAATGTGGTTCCTTGGAAGAGGAGTGACTTTGGAAAATTAAAGAAAAATAAAGGAAAGAACAGTGTAGGTGAGGGTGTACACAAAAGGCTCCTAGAACAGCAGAGATTTGAACAAAAAGAGATCAGCACATACAAACAGGTACATGACAAAAAAGAGACAACCTATTTGATTACATGTGATCTCTGGTAAAAATGGAGTTACGTTAAAAGAATTCCTAAAATGGAGGCCTGGGAATAATACCACAGAGCTTGTAGGAAAAATGCTAAATAAAAAAATCTTCTTGTATAAGCAGTATATTTGTCCAAGAGAAGAATGCTTTTTCTTTTGTGTCCCTTAATACATATATATGAATGTGATATATAAATACGAACATAGTTTGTTACTAAAAACGTCAGCAATCTTTTGTCATGCCATAAATTAATTGCCCAGAAATTCTCAGGTTGCTCAGTTATGTGGCTGCTTTTTATTAAAATTTATTTCTGCAGGGCTGAACAATACTAGAAATTAGCGAACACATGGACATTATAAAGGTTCCAAATGCGAGACACTTTATGTAAGTAGCATGCAAGCCTAGACAAGGTAATATATGGCTGCATGCATTTCACAGCTTTTTTTTCTTCATCACAGTGGAGTGGAGAAATACATTACAAACTTAGAGTTTCTTCTCCTGTATATTCATTTTTCTTTCTCTTACGACATATATCATTCTCTCTCCTGATTTTAACCGGTTTATTTCTTCTTTATTGGGCCTTGCAGTTAGCTTAGACAATTTGCTAAGAAAATACGACCCTGTTTTCCTCTGCCTCATTTCTTTCTTTTAATTCTCATACATTCTTTCTAAGTCTCTTGGGCCCCTTGAGGTATATGATCCAGCTGTAGCACGTAGGCTTTTTTCTTGCTTTTAAGAGTAGTCTAGGTCCCCAAACTTCCTCTTCTTCAGGCAAACCTCCCTGGCCAGCTTTTCTAATTTCCCACTGTTTCACCAAGCTTCCACTTGAACTGTAGCCTTCAGGGTTTGTTGACTCTTAATTTTAAATAAGATACTTAAAACAGCTCTGAGAAGACATGCCTCACTCAGGTGTTCACCAGTGCAGCATGATCATCCTTTCTTCTGGATTCTGTATGTTGTGCAAAGTCCAGTGCCCTGAATCAGCATGATCAAGTTCATGATTGCCTGAAAAACTTTAACTACTTCCTTCTGCATTTGATTTATTTATGTGATCATCTACTGTTGTTACTTGCTGCAGAGGTCTGTAACATTTTATCATCCTTGTTCACTACATGATCTCCTACTTGTTTCGAATGAATGCCAACCAGATAAATCTGTATTCAGAGATTTTTTCACAAGTGTTTCAGAATACTTGTGAAGTAGTAGAAAAACATTGCCCTCCATCTGAAAACAGATATCTGAGATACATGGAGCTAATGACCTTAGAACCTTCCAGAAATGCCTTAACTCCTTTCTTCAGAGTAGGGTTATTCTCTTGTACGTTTTCAGAGTCTGATTTTTTTGATGTTATTTGTGTATGGAGTAGTATTTTATGCAATGAAAGATGGCTTCAGAACTTAAGTCCTGAGCAAGTTCCTGATAAATAACTGCATATATGGTCTTGTTTCCTTGCAGAAATAAAAGTGACCCAGTAAGGCATTTGGCACTGAATCAATCATTCAGAGAGGAGAAAGCTTTTGTCTGTTTAGTAGGCAAATAATGAAAGGGTTGTTAGTCATCTAGTAAACTTCAGTGGTCTCTAAAGAAGGTTTTTACTATTTCCTAACTAAAAAACCTAGTGACAGACAGCACCAATTCCCTCTGCTGCTTACTTTCTTTCTTTGAGTACTATCTTTACACAAATAAGGGAAAATTCTGCAGAAAATCCTAAACTTCTTTGTCCTTTTATTTAAGCAACAAAGTGTTATTTGTGGTGTGGACTAGGTAACTTTCAAGCAGTTGATTTTTATGTCACTAGTGCAATTTAAAAAATTGTTAGGTAACCAAGCAGTGTCCTTTAGTGTTATGTTTTGCAGGGGAAGCTGTGTGAACTGAGTACTGTGTGTTTTGAGAAACTGAGGGATAGAAACTCGTTTCCTTGAGCTTCTGCAACTATTTCTACAAAATAATAATAATAATTATTATTATTATGATAAAAAGCTTTTGTTGTTTATTAAGAACCTTTGCAGCTAGGTTTAAATCCACTATATAAATCTTGGAGGTTGTCATTGGACCATTGAAGAATATTTGATCTCTGGAAATATTACATCCAAGTTGCCTGTAACACTATATGCTATGTATGAGGTATTTTTGGTTGTATTTTGTTTGTACCTTTTTAATACTTAAAGTACAGGAGAAATATTAAAAATGGTTGACCAGTCTGCAAAACAACATTTAAGCTTTGCCATCAGCCTCTGAGAAGAGGTAGTTATTGGGAGTGAGCTGTGGGAATTTGTATATCCCATATAGCAAGGAGGTCCTGTTCCTCCTCTCTTTCAGTAATTTGTATATAAGGAGATAGCCTTAACTAGAATACACATAATATAAGTAATATGTCCATCCATGGAAATTTTGAAATGAGGTGGTGAAAGAAGCATTTCTAGAAAGTTATTCCTCCTGTATAGCCAAAATCACAGTATTTTCCTTACAAGTGAAATTCAATTCTTGAGAGCTCAAAGTGCTTTGAAATATTTTATCACCCTGGCAATATTGGCTTTGACTTCAAATCTCGGAAACTTCTTCAACAAAGAGCAGATAGCAAAGTTTTTGGTGTTAGAGGGATTAGCAGCTCTTGGAAATCAGTCTTTATTAATAAATTTTGGAAAACATTTTACTAACGAATTTATAATATTGTGCTTATGGCAGTAAAGTAGTTTAATGTTCGTTACCCACACATTTTGCATACAGAAAATGAGGGGTCTGTCCCTTCTGACAACATTCTAGAATTCTTGTGTTTTGATTTTACTGGTTTCCAGCTTTCTAGATGCAGTGAGGTATTTACTGATACAACCTCTAATGGACACCAGCATATTAATGATAATATTCTGTAGGCAGATCTGTTTCTTATGATTGTGCTGCTAGATCGTTGTAATGTAGATGAGAAATTTTAGTTGTATTCACTGTGATGCTTTCTACAAAGATTTGGTATGTTCCAGGTTTTGCCATTTAGACAACAACTGATATCATCTGTATTTCCCTGAATTCATTAAAGTGGATGTGGTGTGGCTTGCTTCTTGTCCTAAAATTCTTGCACAGTGTGTCGATACACAGTAAAATATTTGATATGCTTCTTAAAAGGACAGCTGTATTTTTAGGGAGGGATAACATTGTTTTGCGCTTTGTGGCTTTCATTTTCTCTGACAATATTTAAAGAGCCTTGGGGATGAATCTCACAACATGAAATAAGAATTACTATTAAAATTAGCATGTTACACCAGCAGGAAGCTATTTTTGAAATTACATATCACAAGATAGAATTCAGACTAAGTTCAGCAAGTATTTCAGGCACCAGCTGCTGTATACGAAGGCATTCCACTCTCCATGTATTTGGTGATACCTTCTATTTTGGTATTTATTTGCAGAAGCATAGGCAACATTGTTAGACTTAGAAAAATAGCATGTTCACCTCTAAAATTTACTGATATGCTCATTATGTTTTTAATTGTGCTCTAAAACTGATGCTCAGAATTTTTCTGTTGGGATCAGAGGGACAGTTACCCTGCATGTGGAATGTCATTAAATAACTACTTAGAAAGGCTGGACTGAATGCAGTACTTTCCATTATTTATGGAAAGTAATCCAGCAGAGTGTTCATCTCGTGGATTTGCCTATGTGCCATGAGAGGGACAATTTCCAGAGCGACCTAACTCTGCTTATTGATTGTGAATGCAGAGATGCTAAGGTGACACAGTGATATATGCAAGTAGAGCTTTGTGCAGATTTGAGAAGGCACACAGCAGCTAAGAAACTACTTCTATAATTTTGGCATTAAAAGAAGATGTTTTCATGTAGGTTTGTTGTTTATGATTTGAGTTTTGGTTTTCCTCAGTGGTGTCAGTGTAACAGGAAATGCTTAAAAATTGATTAGAAACATTGATTTTTTTCAGTCTGCAGAGCATATGACCTTCGCATGAATTGCCTTAAAAGCTGATGATTGGGAAAGGATTTAAGAAAAAAAGTGAAAAAAAGTGTGTGGATTATTTCTTCTGCTTTCACAGAGAGGTTCCTTTTCCTTGGTTTCACAGAACCAGACTCTATGCAGTGAAGTAATTGCTGTCTCCTTATCTCACATCCCAAGCTGAGTTCAGCATCTGGAGAAGCTTAAGACCTCAGTGCACCAAATTATCCCGCTCAAACTGCTGCCTATTGCAGGCCATTTTGTCCTGTTGTCTCCATGACAGAATCTCAGAGCTGTGCTTTCTGTTGCCTTCAACTTCCAGCATCTGCAGGGATCTGATATGCTACCTCTGCTTTACTCAGGGGAGATCTGCCACGTGGTTGGGATGAAGGCAGCAAGCCAGACTGCAGGCACTGGGAGCTCCTGGTGCTGCATTCCAGTGGTGGTTTCTGTGAGGGATCAGGTTTTACCCTTCTCAGCCGTTTGGGTTCCTCAATTTCTGACTCCCCGCACAACACAATGGACTTTGTTGGCACTCTTTTCTCATTTATTGAAATTTTCCAAAGTGTGATTGATGGCATGAAGCTTCTGTAGTTTTGCAAGGTGTGTGTCAGTGTTACTTCCCCTCTTAACTTACAGGTTTACGTGGTGGTTTCACCTAGATCACACAAACGTCTTTTGTTTGTGTTAAGAAAGCAGTAGAGAATGTTTGGGAAAGAAGGGAAAATGTCCTGTCATGGTTCCGAAGTGTTTAGTTGCTTCTTCTGGATTGCTCTATTCCACCATGTTTGTGTGGTCATTAATTGTAATAGCTATCCAGTCTTATACTTCACCCTGAGCCTCAGTGGTGGGAATCAGTGCTACAGTTTCTCTATTGTAGCTTTTCCCCTAATGAAAAATAATGCTTTTCTTTATATATGTACAAGATTTTTATAAAAGCTCTTCTTCAGTTTTACCACTCTGTCTCTCTCTATAGCTCTTCTGTTATAAAAATATTCAGAAATGTAAACATATAAAATGACTTTGAACAGTTTCTAAAATTATGAGTATGTCAGTGAGTCATCTTCTTAAGACTCTCGGCATGGATGCTCTGTCTCAGCCTTCCTCCACTGGTCATATAGGGAGCTTACATCCAAATATTGGTATTCCACAGCACTGCTCATAGCTTCTGTCTAAAGTATTAAACTCCAACAAATTATTTTTCATGTGAAATACTGTGACATGAAGAGGCTCAGAAAGGTGCTTAACTGTTGGCTTGTTTGTCTTCTCTAAGCTTCAGTAAGCTGTGTCTTAAGAGGTTTATCACACTGTTCTTGGTTATGCAAAACAGGGACAACACATCTATGTACTGCTCTGTCTAATATGGACCACATTGTATGTAGATAAATACAATTTGAATAGAACTTATACCTGTTAGCAGGTGTTTGACAAATTCTCTACATAAAAGAAGAAAAAAATAAAATCCTGATTATAATACTAGTTTATTCTTCAGCTTAGTGTGATTCAGAAAGCGGTGTCAAGTAATTATTATTATTAATATTAATATTAAAAAGATTCTTTCTAAGAGTCTAAAAAGCATCCTAATGTCCTGCAGTAATCTACTGAGAATAGTAGAGTAAAACTTTATTTGAAAACTGGAATCTAAAGGATTATGACTGTAGAGCCTGATCTGCAAAGATATTGTGCTTTTATGTGCTCAGCACTTGAAAAAAATAAGTTTTTGTTTCGTTACAGGTCTTGGCATAGAGAATAACTGCAAGCTGGTTTGGAGGTCCAAGCTCAGAGTTTAAGATCGTAGGTTCTCTTATGGAATTCTGAAAAATTATTAGGCTAGAACAGTAGATCTGGGAGGTGAAAGATAGCTGCCTTTGTATGTTCTCCATTTGAACAACTTCTCAGGTATCATCAGTATTAGAAATGTACTATGGAAAATCAGCAAATTTAATGTTTTGTTTGTTAATCCTCAGTCTCCATAAAATAACTCGATGTGAAAACACAGAGATTTCACAGCAAATTGTAATTTGACACTCTAAATTATAGCAAAGTAAATTTTTTATATAAAGTAACTCCTTTTTATTTCTACATTCATTGAAATTAAGCTTTGCCTTCCTATAATATTAAATTTTGGGGCATATCAAATAGCATCGAACAAAAAAATGTGTTTAGCATGTTATCTTTTCATATTTTAAAATATTTGAAGTTCTGAACAAAGGTTACTCTTTTGGTATCTCTGAGTAGAGAAAGTCAAGATATAAGTTATTTCCTTCCAGGGTTTATATGGTACCTTTTGATCTTGATGTGTTTAATATATTAAGGATCTTTAGCAAGGAGTCCAGTTTCAAAACTTAGTTGAAACGTTGCACCCTAGTAACAGAAAATTGCATTCAAGTGTATAAGCAAGTAAGAATAAACAGTTGCATAACATACAGTGTAAGGAACACCAGGGTTGCATCCCATAGCATGTGCTCTCCTTCTGTGAATGAAGGAATTCATAAAAAAAGAGTAGAAAATACACCTCAATTTGATGTTGCCAATGATTGTAGGCTGTTGTGTGTAAAGTGCAGCGATCATATCAGGCTCTGTGTTTATGAATGATGCACAGTTTTGTAACTGCTGAGTTTGCTATGTCTGACACATCAGCCGTGTTAAAGTTGTTGCACGGACAAGAAATATTCAGAGGGGAGAAGTCTACTAACTTACATGTGCAAGTGTTTAGTTGTTTTTTTTGTTTGTTTGTTTTGTTTTTTTTTTGTAATTTTGTTTTTAAAGCCACTGTATTGGAAGAGGGAACTGGTGTGGTCACATGAGCTGTTCATTCTTATGATTCATCTCTAGTCCCATGTGAAGGTGACAGAGGCTGCAGGAGAGGGAGCAGGTCTCTGTGTAATTTTCAGCCTTCAAAACCCTGATAAACCCATTTTCCTCTTTTGTGGCTTTCTACTCAAATTTGATCCTTAAGAGATAATGTGCATTTTGTGGCTTTTGTATTTGTTTTCTTAGGGTTTTTTGTTTTTGTTTTTGTCTTCCACATCAAATTGCATATGGTACGAGATTTTTTTGTGCAGGTTGTATCATAAAGCAGTATAGATGAAGAATTACACCTTCAGGGTGGGATTTATAGTGCATGTCAGGGAAGGCATGTTTGTACATTTGTAAGACAGAGCGAATTCAAATTATGACTGATTGGTTACATACACACATGCATGTGTTTTGATTCAGAGAAAAAGGTAAATGCAAACAGTGAAAACAGTGTTTACATGAGTGGAAACAGCGATGTATAAATCTGGCATTAAAAAAAAAACTAAATTTTAAATCGCCCTTTTTGTTTCTTCATTAATTAAGTAAAATATCACCTAGTGGATAGAGCTCATTGGTTGACATCGTGTAGCAAAAGGCACTTTTAGAGGGTCTAAAAGACTTATCTTTAGATTGTTAGGGTTAAAAGAAAGAATATTTTCACTTAAAAACAAAAGCAATTATGAAACGCCTTGAATGCTGTTTGAACACATTGATGTCCACCCTGCTTACTCAGCTTCCAAGAAGTGAGACAGGAATTGTTTGCACAGAGTAATTTGTAGGTTTTGTTTTGGTTTGGTTTTTTTCTTGAAGTACTCTTGTTGGGAATTTGTTTCACGCTGTTTAACAGAGCGTTTCTGGTCTTGGCATTCATGCTCACTATCAAAATAGATAGTAGGTGTTTACCACTGGGCGATTAAGGACAACCTGGTGATTACTGAGAAAAGCATACAGTATATTGGGCACTGCTGAAAGGTAGCATGTCAAATGGAATCTGGCTGGCAAGAAAAACATCACATTACTCTGTGTGGTTGATGCCAGTATATCAGTTTTCCACATAATGAGGGATAATTTTGAAAGGGAGAGAAAAAAATCACTTAAATACATGCAGTCTGGTTCTAACCCAGAATATCATGTTATGCAGCAGAGCTACATACTGTGTGTGTAAACTATTAGTAATAAGTAGTTTCCATCTATATTTTCTGTAAGAATCCATTAGCCTTGCAGACCTTGACAGTTTACATAGTTTTCATGATGACCGTGTGTCTTTATTGTAGCCATGTTTGATTTGATTCAAAATGTGTGATCTAGTATTCTGAATATCTTAAAGTAAGAATCACCAAGGTTGGAAAAGACCTGCAAGATCATCCATTCCAACCATCACCAATAGTTCTCACTATGACTAGATTGTATTTCTAATAAACAAATAAACAAATTCTGTTTATTTTACTTTATTTTCCCCTGAAATTGGAGACAGAGGAGGTTTGTACTTCACAGGCTTTCATTCTTTGGGAGAACGACAGGGATCTGATGATTGCTTTGCCCCTGAAATTAAAGGGAGAGGTGGTACATTATTCACAGATATCAGTTCTTTGAGAGAACAACAGGGGTCAGATCAATCCAGCAAAATATATGTATTTGTGGTAGAGAGATTACCAACACTGATTAGATTTTTAATTTTAAGGATGAGGACAAACTATGAACTGACAGAGATAATCCCTGTTTAGACACAAAGTAAACTAAAAGGTGTGGATAAGGATCAAGAAATATAAGATTTATGTTGAGATAGCTGATTTTATCGTAGTTGAATAGTCTTGGCATTCAGGTAGTCTCCCTAAGTTTATATGTAGGTTTCATAGAATCATAGGGGTTGGAAGGGACCTCAAGAGATCATCGAGTCCAACCCCCCTGCCAAAGCAGGTTCCCTACACCAGGTCACAGAGGTAGGCGTCCAGGCGGATCTTGAATATCTCCAGAGAAGGAGACTCCACAACCCCCCTGGGCAGCCTGTGCCAGTGGTTTGATCATTAAGAAATGTATGTTAAGAAGAATCAAACACTTCTAAGTGATTATTTTGTCACCAAGTCCCTTTTTCATCTTCCTTTTTTCCAGCACCTTCAAAATAAATAGATTTTTTTTCATACAATTTCAGTCACACATCAGGTGTTATAAAATCAGGTTGTGCTTAGTCATAGCTTGGGTTTAAATAGCTTGAAAGGATTTATAGAAAAAAAAACTTCTTCATTTATCTTTAAAATGTTTGTTGGGACACGGCTTTTATGTAGTTAGAAACAGTTCAACATTTCAGGGAAGCAAGCTCTTATGTGATTCTGTTAGGTTTATTCACCACAGAGTAAGTGTGCTTGGATGCAGAAGTTGCCTGTGCTTAAAACACTCATGGAGCCAAAAGCCGGGGAAGTGGTATCTGGTCTTTATTTCTTCAATCTTAGATATTTGTTGTCAACCTGTCTCTCTCAGGTTTTCCATCTGTGAAATGAGAAAAATGTCAGCATAGTATTGGTGTTTGCTAGTGCCAGCACCAGATTTTATATACTTAAATTGCAAGCAGGTAGAAATTTCATAATACTCATTTGTTTATTTGTAATCTGGGCTGCTGGACAGCTTGTGAATGCAGAGCTGGCACAAGTAAAGAGAGCCAGTTATGTCTTAAATATCTTTTCAAGAGTGACTGCAGTCTTGTGCCAGCTAAAGATTACTGTCATCTACTCTCTGAAGTACAGCTGACAATCAAGGTTGTCAGTAGGGGTGGAATATTTTGTGTTAAAGGTGACTATTGCAAATTTTTCCAACAATTTTACTGAATTCAAAATGCAGTTCTAACTGCTGGAGAACTTGTGCCTTCAATTGCCTGAATAAAATCAGAGAGAAAAATAATGTTAGACTCTATCTTTCCATTAATTCCAGAATCCATAAATTAAACTTCTGCAGCTGCAGAGGAGAAATTAGAATTAGAATTACCTGATTTATGTATTCCTTCCACCACTAAGCTTTTATTCTCTCAGTATAATCTAAGAAGCTGAATGAATTGTGTGATCTAAAAGTTGAAGTAGGTTGACTGATTGACATCTTATCAAGCTGCTGTCTTCCAACAATATATTCAATAGCACATCAGAGAATATGAACCATACTGCCTGAAAAACCATTTGTGTAGTGGAGGCTCAGAACAAGTTTCATTGATTGTCTCTTTGAAAGATCATAGGGAGGTGTTGATGTTAAAGGATCAGTCATTAAAAGACTGTGTGCCACTTTGACTTTCTATCTCACTGATGTTTTATGCTTGCAGACCTTCCTCCTGTATTTTAAGCTGAAAAAGACGTTCTTTATTATCTTTACATAATAGCTTTTTTGTTTGTTTTTTAGTGTGTTTTCCACTCCATGCAATTTGTGAAGTTAAGCAAGACACATCACAGTATGATATCCATTTGTCACCTAAACGAACTTCTGAGAAATAAGCTAAGAGCATTTTATCCTGTTGTAACTTAATCTCTTGAAGTCCAAGTCAGCGTAATAAGTGGTATGTAGCATAGTCTTTAGCCAGGTTTTTTTTGATAGATTTCCAAAAGGTCACTCAAGTGGTGTCACACACCATACAGATTACATAACATGCTAATATTGTCTGCGAAATTCAGTTTGGTGTTACACAGTTTAAGATGTGAGTGAAAGCTATTGCATCTAGCATTTTGAAGTGTAAAAAAGAAAAATTACTTTCATTAAAAAAAGAAAATAGGCTTCAGGTGCTGAGCAACATGGTTGAAGCTGATGTCACTGAGGAGATAAAGAAAGGTTTTCCTTAGAAGTACGACTTAATTCCATTTTGCAGTATTCCCATTTTTCTAATATATTGATTTGTCTGGTTTCACTTAACAAAACTTTCTAAAGGGAACTGGAGGGTGAGATAGTGTCAGCTATTTTTGTTTTGTCAGTAAGAAACTACAGCTATTTTTTCCACCGTCCAGGAAGAGCATTCCAACTGAAGCACTTGGTGCCATACTTGTGATACAGATGCTATGCATATTTGCATATTTGATCTGAAATAATTTAGATCTTTGTTTTTTTCTTGCTATTGAATCATGTTACAAATTCATGTCCAGTATTCTGTTCTCCCAACAGTCCTTCTCAGCATTGTTGCTTTCCAAGTTTCCTAGAGAGCATCTTTGTTCTAGATTACATTTTTCCAAATAAATGAGTTGGCATTTTCAAAATGGGATCTTGTTTTTATTATTTTCTGTTCATAGTTCAGTTTGCTTGCTTTAACCAATATCTGTCTTTCACTCCATTTTAATTTCCTCCTTGAATTTCAATACTGTATTGCTTATTCCCTTTTAAATAGAATGTATGAATATGTTAAATAATGATGGACTTGTGACTGATGGCTGAAGTTTTCCATCTGACACTTAGAGCAAACCTGAGATATTGCAGCTTGTCTCTTTTAAACAGTTGTCCTTACATCATCAAGACATGACAGTGTTCTTAGACAAAAAGAAATATAGAAAACCTTATTCAAGGATAGTTCATGCAGTATTGTACTATTTATTGTACTTGTGACTTTTCCCGTAGATTTTGAAATGTTAAAAAATATGAGCCAAACCCTTCCCTCCCACATTTCTTCTCCCTAGGAATAAGAAAAAAAAAAAAAAAAAAAAGGAAAAAAAAAAGGCTGATAAGCTTTCATTTTCTAATTGAACATGCTCATTATTGAAAGCATGAGTTCTGATAATCTAAATTCCACCATGTCCATATGGGTAGTGTTATCTGCTAAGAAGATACTTGTAATGATCTGCTCCTGTCTGAAGTTCTGCATTAGTGACAAGAGATAGACAGTCCCATGAGGACAGCTGGAATGAGTTTTCAATGGTTTTTGAATCTTCTTGAGGTATTTTAAGAAAAAAAGTTTGGTTTAGAGAAAGATGATTGGAAGGAGCAGCCTCCTTTTCTTTTGAAAATTACTGACAAATTTTCTTCTCTCTTGCAAAATGTTTTAGGATATAGTAATTTCTTTTAAGAGGATTGTCTGGTAGAAAACCAAATGATATTCATTTTCTAATATACTAAGAACTCCATGATCATGACTGGGTATTTAATTGTGGATTTTTTTACATGTTATGATTTTGTAAGTACTTTTTGCAGCATCTGTAAACATTATCCATTATTTCTAGCTGTCCATTCTTTTTTTATATTTTTAGCTAGTTAATTCTAAATGTGTAACTGAGGATTTCTGTATCATTGAGATACCATCAAAATCTTTGTCTTCTAATCTTTGTCTAGTCATGAGAAATGATGGATGCAACACTTAGAGTAAATTTACTTTGCTGTCTTTTAAACAAAAGATAACTTCCAAATAATTGTCTCCTAAATCCATTCTTGTCACATTTTTCAATAGAAGAGGCTTTTTCAGGGTTTTTTTTTCTATCTTTTCCACATAGATTCTTAAATGAGCCTTGGCCAGGCAAGTACATTTATGCTACATTGTCTATAGAGAGCATAATGTCTTTGTGTCCTACACAGCCTCAGTACTTGCAAACGCATACTTCAAGAGGACTGCCTTTTTAAGACCACAGTACGTTTTAACACCCTCAGTGATGTCATAGGTAAAGTTAATGGAATGCAGCTATGAAGGGTATCCAAAACAGTATGTATTCTGTTTGCATATGTATGAATTTCCCATTGCATACCTCATTTACCTAGCAAGAGTCATAACTCCACTACTTGAATGTAAATAGCAAATATTAGGTTGTCGTAAAGTCAATAAGAGATGCCTTACTCTCCAGGGATGCCTGCCCTCTTCAGAAAAACCAGAGATAATTCAGAAGGTCTACAATGTGCCCTTGGCCACAGATTTATTTTTGTTCTGTTACTATGAAAAGCCACATTTATATCTCAAATAAGTATACCTACAGATTTTATAATCTGTAAAAATCTATAACAGGCTTGCTGACTACAGTTTAAGTCTGAAGTGAAAAGTTGTGCATAATCTAACATAGGAAAATTATTAATTACTTTCAAAGATTTCTTCTAGTTAAACGTAAATAGCTTCTGTGCCATATGATTGTACTTGCAGCATTCAGCTCCCACAGGTCAATTAAATGTTTCAAGGTTTAGTCAGTAAGCAGACACCCATCACTTCTACTTGTACTTAGATGGAATGGAAGTTATTGCTTAATTGTTCCATTTAAGACTGGATGGAAAAGGGGTCATTAAGGGTTTAAAGCTTTGCTTTCGATTTATATGGCTTGGAATTATACTTAAAAGGCAAGAGCTTTTCTCTTTGCATAAATTAATTTAAAAATCATAGACTTTTGAGTGCTTTTCAGAAAGTAAATGGGTTTCTGATTAATTTTAGTTCTGCAATTGCAGGACATAGTAATGAACTAGATGTAGACTGAAATCGTGAGCACGTTGAAGAGCTCTTTTGAAATATGTGTGAAAATGTCAGATGGATCTGCTGAATGATGTTTCTTTCATATGATTCAACCAAATGTTAAGGTTTCCAGTGTATATAATAAATTGTACACAGTGCCTTCCTCAGCCTTCTGTGGCATTTGTTCAAGGTGTGAAACCCATTATTTTAAAAGCTTTAAGTTGTCAGTGAAATCCTAGGAAAGCAGGAAAATACGTGGCATTACATTTTGTAAAGAAGCAATCTGTCTGCTCCAGTGTGTTGCATTTTTGTGTCTGATTTATTCTCATTGCATCCATATGCATAGCTTATGTGAAGTTTGGGGGCATATCTATGAAGAAATGCTATATTCTTAAACTCTGGAATGTCTTTCTGTTTTAAAATAGGTTCCCTTGGAGTAAATTCACAAAAGCAGAAGGTAGATCACGAATATTTGTCATAAAATTGGAATATCAGGTGTTGCAAATGTGAAATATTGAAAGACATAAGTCTTCCTCCTAAGAGATTAGTATTTCATATTGAGAATTTTCCTTTGTGCATTCTGTACCTTTTTTGCAACAAACACAAAAATAATTCTCAGTAAGATTAGTGATTATTGTCATAAAATTAAAATTATTAAAATATTTTTTAATCTATATACTGAAGTTTTTGTAGGAAGATATTGTAATACTGAATATCAAGTGTATCTTTCTATTTTTTTTTCAAACTTTTTATTTAAACTGATCATTTATTTTTAACTACCTCAAGCAAATGCTCAAGAAATTGAAATTGGTTTCAGTGAGCAGAGTGAAAACAAGTAAGTGCTGCTTTGATCTTTATTCAGATTGGTTTTGTGAAAAAATTGGCTAGTGATACTTGAGATACCTTCTCTCATCCTAAAAGACAAAAATGTGAAACTTAAATGGATGATTTGAACTCACTTTTACTTTGTGTTCTATTATTTCAATAATGTAGACATGAGCAACAGTACTGCAGTTTAAGGAACTGTTGTGTGCAGTTCAGTGTCTCCTGATCACCCACATAAGTGCAACCTCCAGACTGTACTTGAAATCGGCTTTGTCTATAACCTGCACTGCTTCTTTTGTGTATAGAACTGCCCACTAAAGATGAGATTTGACAGCATTTCAGAGCACTTCGCCTGAGGTGGAGACACAGAGGTTCACAAAAAGAGCAGCAACCTGAGGGAGAACGGCTAGGGTCAGGGGACTAAACCAGCTGAATTGAAATCTGCATAAATCAGAGACATATTATATGTCTTGTAAAATATCATGCTGTGGGATTAAAACCAGAAAGTAGCCTGTGTTCAACAAACTTAAAAGAATTATTTGTGTAGAGGCCAAAAAAAAGAAAGAAGAGAGAAGGCTCCTTGATACATGACTGCATTTGGTTTTTGTAAATCAGACCACCCAAGTAAAGTGCTGCTGTCAGTCATAACTTGTACACAAAACATGCATATTTACTGTTGGCCTCTCAGTGACTTTAGATAACGTTTTTGGACACGTGTATTGTATACTGTAGCTCAGTTTACCATTATGAACACTTAAGGTGATTTCCCAAATAATATTGTTGTGGCCACCCAATGAGCAGCCAACTCTTATCTGTAAAGCCAGTGTGAAGACCAGTGGCATCTCTGTTGTAGATATTAGCTGACACCTTCACTAAAACGAAATCTTTTGCTTCATTGATCATCAGCCTCTGTGCTAAACATGCCAAAACCAAGCAGATAAAGGAAATATTGGAGATTACTCTAAAAAGTGCAATGATAAAAGGATTTACCAGTTCTGAGTCATCTGCCATTTGCCAAGGAGTCAGCACAACCAGAAACTGATGTTTGCTTTACCATCAATTCTCTTTATTTTCAGCCTATATCTTGTGCATCATTCCATGCATAGCAGATTAATCATTTTCTTTCTAATGCCTAAGGCTGCTGGTGTGTTTCGAGTAAGAAGATTACATTTACAATAGCAAGACAAGTATCTAAATAAATTAAATTAATCTGCCAGTCCTACCATAATTAAGAACCTGGTTACTGAAATGTTGCTGCCTGCTGGAAAATTTCAAAACCGTGCAAGGGTGGGATTCAGACTGTAGATAGCCTCGCAGTTATATCATTGTCCTTCACACAAGTCGCAGTGGGAGAGAGGACTCAAGTGGCGGGGACAGAAAGAAATCCTTATTACTGTATTTGTCAGTCTCAACCTTAGTGGCCTACTCTTAAGCATTTGCTACTGAAACGGCAACTGCATTTAAAGCATTGCCTTAAATATTTTTTCCACTTAACAGGCTGAATGCATAGCTACTTATATAGGCAAAATTGTAAATTTCCTACTTGCAGGTTTTGGCTAAATATAAGCCCTCTTGACAGACATTCATGAACAATTAAATCTTTGTGCTTCATAAATACTTTAGTTTTTCATCTTTTACACCATTTTTAAACAGTATATTTTAGTATAAGGAGGAGGGCAACAGCCACTGTGGGGTGCATGTTTCCAAATGGGCTGTGCGTTTTATGTCTATCCGTATTAAGAGGAAGAGTACCAAAGCCCCACAATTATTCTCCTTTTCTGTGCCAAAACTTAAACAAGATTTTCATTTACATTTTCCCACTGACATGTAAATTTCTTGCTCTGTGGATGCCAGAGAACAAAGAAAATCTGTGAAACAAGTTGTCTGTGGACAATTAGGTGTTTTTTCTGTGATGCAGTGGAGGATTAGACCATGTTCAGGCAATATTTCTTTTCTGTGCAGCTTTTTCAGAGTCATTAGATGTGAAGTGCTAGAACACAGAAAAACTGTTAAATGATTTAAAGTGAAAATAAACGGCAGTTTTTCAGTTTCCTACCTTCATTGTCTTTGGATTTTCTGTCTACACCAACTGTATGATTTCCTTAATATCTTCTTCAAGGATCTGTGTTTTAGGAAAAAAAAAAAGGTGTTCCCTTCACATTCTGTGCCATATTTTTAATCGTGCCTGCTAAAAATACAAAAGTATTTCTGGAGCTATATGAAAAATAAAGAGTTGAAAGGAGTCAAGAAAAGGATATTTTGATGATCAAGCAAAAAAATATATCCCTATAGGAGTATGTCTTTACAAATGTACACACTAGCAAAATAATGAACATCTAAACACAAGAAAGGTTGTAAAATGGAAAAGCACTCTGCTTGAATAACAGATTGCCCCTTTTTTACAGATGGAAAAACTGGGGCACATGGAGAACTTAATTGATTTCCCTAGTGCAATTGTATAAATCATTGATGTGACAAGACCTAGAGCTGATTCTCTGAGAGCTCTACAGCTCACTGCTTGCCAGTCTCTTCAATAAACAGATTCCAAAAGCATCTTTTTTATTCCATACAGTAATTTATAGTTGATGTGTGAGAAGTCTGAAGAATAGGTAAGGCTATTTGAGCTTATTTTGAATTAAAAAAAAAAAATAGATAAAATCTCTTTCGGATATTGTGTTCTACTCTATCCATTTATTTCATAAACAGATTCTGTGTTACTGCCTTCTTTCCTTGTTCAATCTCCTTTCTCTTGGTGTAAATGAAACAGCATATCCTCTCACCCAGATTATGCATTTATTTCATGCTCTCTCAAGTCTGGATCATGTAACAGCCTCTGAGTGCCTAACCTCTCTTTCACTGGAGCTGGGTTATGAATAATTTCCTAGAAAGGGAAACATTTACCTCTTCTCCAGCCCTGTGGCAGAGGGAATGTCATTTGTGAGCAGTTATTACTACCACCAACCATTCAAGGTAAACCTGTGAGACATAAGGATCTCTTCTTATCAAGGCGCCATGCAGCTTGTGAGAAATTGCTATAGAGAAATCGGTACACAACTTAGCAGGCCCTCTCACCTTCCTTGCATCTGTACTAATCCTGATTTTCTGTTATTAAGTCCCATTTGTTAGTGCTATTGGTTAATACTGGACCACACCCATCAGTGACAGGCTGCTGTTGTGTGGCTACTGATATGTACTAATGTACGTATGTATGTACAGTGGTGATCCTTTGTATCTCTTGTCTTACCACCAGGGCTTGATAAAATGTAACAGTCCTGGGAAAAACCTACACTGAGTTCTTTTTCTGGGAACATTTTATCTGCCCTTTAGAAGGAGCTTCATGTCACCATTGCTTACTTCACTACATAGAATCATAGAATCATAGGGGTTGGAAGAGACCTCAAGAGATCATCAAGTCAACCCCCCTACCAAAGCAGGTTCCCTACACCAGGTCACACAGGTAGGTGTCCAGGTGGGTCCTGAATATCTCCAGAGAAGGAGATTCCACAACTCCTCTGTGCAGCCTGTGCCAGTGCTCCTCCACCCTCACAGTAAAGAAGTTCTTGCGCACATTTGTGCAGAACCTCCTGTGCTGCAGTTTCTGTCTGTTTCCCCTTGTCCTGTCCACACTTCTGAAAAGAGTCTAGCCTCGCCACTTTGTCCCCCACACCTTAGATACTTATAAAACTGGATCAGGTCCCCTCTCAGTCTTCTTTTCTCAAGGTGAAAGAGACCCAGTTCACTTAGCCTTTCTTCATAGGGGAGACCCTCCAGGTCCTTCACCATCTTTTTGGCCCTCTGCTGGACTCTTTCCAAGAAATCCCTGTCTTTTTTATATTAGGGAGCCCAGAACTGGACAGTACTCCAGATGAGGCCTCACCAGGGCAGAGTAGAGGGGGAGGATCACATCCCTTGACCTGCTGGCCACGCTCTTTTTGATGCACCCCAGAATGCCATTGGCCCTCTTAGCCACAAGGGCACACTGCTGGCTCATGGTCAACCTGTTGTTCACCAGGACACCCAGGTCCCTCTCTCTACAGAGCTCCTCTCCAGCAGGTCATCCCCCAGCCTGTACTGGAGCATGCAATTATTCCTCCCTACATTGTAGCTAAAAGGAATTTTGAAAGACCAGATAGTTCCTTTTATTGGAAGCATTCATTCATCATCAGAGATTAACAATATTCCTTAGAAGCTATGACAACAGATAATGTGCTTGCTCTACTAGCATTTAAGCATACTGGAGTATAGCAAAATCCACTGAAATGCTGGCAGTTGATTTTTGGCAAACTTGTGTGTAATCTGTTTTAATCCACGACCTTGAAAACTTCATGCTGAATTAATCATGAGTCTACTAAGTCATAGGTCAAGTATTGGTTTGAAGGTTGGGTGAAGTTTCTATTTGTTTGAACAAACTTAATTTAGTAATAGGATTTCAGCCAAGAATATTAGGAGTTGGGATGTATCAGTAGCATTTTTTATACTCTATTGCAATGGTCTGGACCTGTGCTAGAAATGTAGGCTCTCCAAGCTATCATCTTTGAGGGCTTCTTCAAAAGTAATGCTTCCCATTTTGTTATGTTGACCCACTATGTCAGAGGCAGATGTTGGTTGTATGGCAGTAGAGGTGGAGCCTTCCCACCCTTACCTTGTTATTTATTGCCATATGACAGATGGAAACAGAAGGGCAGTCTGACAAAATGGTGTCTGACATGAAAGTGTGGATGAAGCAGAGTGTGCCACTGAAATCCTCCAATACAGAAAAAATGGCACTCATTGACATTCACTGATGCTTGATGAATGCTTATGGAGACCAAGCATGTTAGCAGTGAGGTGGTGGGTGGTGCAATTCAGGAGTGACAACAGCAACATTAAAGGCAAGCCACGTACCATACGGGCATGCAGATTTTGATGAGTGTGACATTCAGGCTCCTGTTCTTGTAGAATTTGCTTTATCAAACAGAGTTATCGTGGTCTTCGTGTCTGTTGTGTGTCCATGGAAATAAATTGGAAGTATTACTTTGGAGTGTTCTGTATATTTTTTTCAGGTAGGTATTGTCTGTTTAATGTTTGTGATAGACACACTTATTAATGGTCTAATACATTATTTGTAAACATTTGTGTGTAGCATTTGTGTTTGTAGTGTAAATAACAATCCAACAAACAGAAAACATGGGAGAAAGGTAGCCTTTTCCACATCTGCTGAACTCAAGGGGTTGATAAAATAGCTTCAGAGCCTGGAGTGATTGGTTTCTTTTCACCACCTTTCCTCAGAAATCTTGTTCCTGACGTATTGCTGTCGGATCTCAGTCTGGTTCGCTGGAAATTGAATGTAGTGAAAAAACTTTAAAATGAGATGAAACTGATCAAATAATTAGTTTCTATCAAGATATGGCATTTTTACTGTGGTAAATTGTGGTGCCATTTCTGCCAAATACTTTAAGAGAGACAGACCAAAAATTGTCTAACCAGGGCATCCAGATATTACCACACAGTCCCATTTCTTTTTTCGGTGACCTCTAATAGAACTGTAGATCTCATGTTGGATTTCCTGGCAGTGTTTTTTTTTTTGTTGTTGTTTTTTGTTTTTTTTATTGTGCTGTGTAAACTGATACATCAACTTCAACCTGTTTATTAGTAAGGCTGATGAAACCAGCTACAGCTATTATGCCGAGCAGCTTTGTCTTCGTAATTGTGTGAAAATGCTTAAAATCCAAATATCAGTCTTTTCTTCTGTGTTATGTGCCTACTTTGCGTGATCACCTTGTGGAAATTAGTTTATTCATTTCTTCTCCCAGAGAGAGAAAACAGATGATGAGAGGCTGAATCTGATCCAGAACACTCTTTGGAGAATTCATTGTTGGTTGCTAACAAGTATTCTTGCTAGAAAAAAAGAGAATTTCAGGTTAACTACGAGCATTTGCCTTTGGAAACAAGCTGCTTATCGTGTTGTCATCTTAACTGACACACAGTCACTATGCTGTATCATAGAGGAAAGGGACATACAAGTTCTGGAAGTTTAAGTGGAAAACTGTATGCTTTAGTTTTGTCTTGAGAACTTTACCTTCATCGTGTATGAACTTAAAGTAATGGCTTGTGCTGCTTCTTGCTGAAGTGAGGTATTTTCACAGAGTCCCTTCAGGAGTAGAGCACTTCTCAGGGAAAATCAGAACAATTTTCTCAAGGCAAGTTGGCAGAAAACTAGGATTAAGATTTGAGCAGCTCATTAAGATGAAGGCAGGAGAAAAGATGGGAGGAGAAAAGTTCATCTGTTGAGTTTTTAGTCTGAACTTTCTAAAGCATTTTCTCAGAAGTGGGCGTGGGAGTGTTGTGTAGTATTACTCCAACTTTTTTATTTCAGTTAGGGGTGGAAAAACATTACTTTGAAAGGAGGAAATGCAGAAGAGGAAGAAGAGGGAAGGGCAGCAAAATAAAGTACTGCACTCTGCTGTCCTTCTGATATGAATGTGAATGTATGCAATAGCAGAAACACGTGTGTCGTCCCTAACTTCACATAATTTTGGCACATATTTCCTTCTGGTTTTGAGAGCATCAGAATATAGCATGTATAGCAGTTATGGGAAAAAAAAAAAGTTATTTCTGCCTTGCATGCCCCAGCTAATAATATATTTCTTATAATAACTGGTGATTTGTTTCCTATGCCTCTGATTTTATGTTATACTTCAACTGTGATTAATTGCAGGCAGCTTACAATGGGAAGTGAACACAAGTAGAAATTTGAAATATTTGAAAGTTGTTTTTCTTTTCTTTGGAGGTTTGTGTTTATGTACACATTGTTTGCTTGTGTCACAAGGGCACAGGAAAATCTTTTATTATTGAAGCACTGTCACAGCTAGCAACCTCCTTGAGGATTCTGGAAGAGGAACTTAAAGATAGGCAGATACACTCCTTTCTTGATTATTGAACATTGCTGAGCAATGTGAGAAACTCTCTCCAACTCTCCATTTTCATGTATGCTGAAGATACTTAAGCCTAATATCTTCTTGCTCCTCTTCCATACTCACACAAAGAGCTAAACAGATCTATCCATCTCATAATGACCGAAGAGTCATTTTTTTTCAGTTATTTTTCATGTTAGAAAAAGACTTTGCACCACAAGGTGTTGCAGGCCTATCTGTGTACTGTATTGTTTACTGTGTAGTGAAACCACTGTATTGATTTTATTGCTTGTGTAACCAATGTCTTTGGTTTGGATCTGGAAACCATTGAGGTGATGACAATCTGATTAGTCATGTGAAAGTCAAAGAACTACAGTACCCACTCTGATTATTTTTTAAAATCTTTTTATTTTTTTTCAGAAAGAGTTAAAATGAAGTCTTAATACTGCCATTAGAGATCACAACGTGTTTATTGGCCATCCATCTCAATAACCAATAGCACATAGTACAATCATACAGCTTGTTTCACTTTTTGTCTTGTTAAAATTCAGACTATAACATGAAATACTGCTTCTGTAGTTAGAAAGATCATATCATTCTGTATGGGAACTGTTGAATCACAGCCTGAACCACTGATTGATCACCTGAGGCAAGCCCTGAGTCAGCTGCAGGGGCACAACTGAGTGTGATTGGAAGGGGTGGAGTTTGACTCCACCTCTCCCAAGACCCCATTTAAGGGCTGACCACCAGCAGAGAAGGATCTCTTGTTGGAGATCCCTTCCTGGTGGAGTTATCAGCAAGCCTTGGCCATCATCAAGGTGAGCTACTCTCTTTTACTATTTGTTTGTATACCATCTACTTAAAACCCACCAAAAATATACCACCTTTTGCACTATTTCCTTTGAGTGCTTTTCTTGGGGTTATTTGCCCTACGCATTCCCTAGTGTCTTCTAATCTTTAAGCAAGTTCGTGTTAAGAATTCTTCTTAATTAAAGAGGAGAACGTTTCGTGTGATCAAATAGTTTTTGAAGAGAAATTCTTGATGAAGTACAGAGGCCTTGAATTTCAATTTTTTTCTAGCATTGTGAACATTTCTGATTTTTCTTTTTGACAGTTGCAAAAGGTACTGTGCTGAGGAAAAGCGCACAAATGAGATTTGTGATACGTTTATCTGTATCCTTGGGAGATGAGTAAAGATGTTAGAAAAACTTCATTGCATTTTTTGTTCTTCTAGAACAGAAGTGATTTATCATGTAATCTTCTTGATCTTATTAACTTCCTATAATGGATAATATAGAATTGGTCAGAATTATTATTTTACTATGCTAATGACGTGATGCTTCTCTTCATTACCTATTCTGTTTGGAAATAATTGACATACTATTTAAACCTATTAAAATGCATCATAGCTACTTCAGAAGTAGTGACTATTAAATTATAAACAACATGAAGTTATAGCACATGTATCACTTTTTTATGCATCATTCACTTTGGTCCCTCCGTGTGCTCTTGATGTCATTTGTCATTCAGCACTAGTATGTCTACACCAGTCTCAGACTCTTACCTTATCTTAGATTGAAGAAAACCCTTGAAGTGTCCATTTTTTTTTATTTCATCTATCGACTGCCTTCAAAATAAAAGAAAATAGTATCATTATCCTGTCCTCATTATCAATGTCTGTGATTTTGCTCATTAGTAAACAATGAGTCAAGTACGCCTGTGGCTTACTGAAGTTATGCCCATGTTGAGAACTTTAATTATAGTTGGCAGTTGCTTCCAACAGCTGGTGGTGCTGAATCTGTGCTGCAGACAGCATTAAATTGGCCTGTGCTATGTCAGCACCATCCTGAGACCTCTGGTGAACATTTTTTTTATGGAGGCTTCAGTCTGAGAACAAAGATTTGTATTGCAAGTTTCTGAAATAATTTCTGGAGAAGTTATTTGATAGGGTATTTACCAAAATCATTTGTAAAGTCTCATATAACTGATGCTTGTCAGGGCTCATGCAGCGGTTAAAAGAGATCAGTGGAACAAGAGTTACATATTGTTGCCTTAGCAACTGCCACTTCATACTGTGCTTTAATCACCTAGAAATTCGCAGTGTATCTCAAGGAACTGCTTCCAACAATAGCAGCCAATCTTAAGTAATTTTAAATCATTTCACAGAAGTTGAAAGGATTGGATTACTAAGAAAGAGTACCATATTCTTAAGCTTGGTAGCCTTGTTTAGTGACAGGCTTAGCTTATTTATTAAAAAAAGGATATTTTATCTCAAGAAATTGCTAACTTCATTCATGGAATGCATGGGATTGGCAAATTGGCTGAAAGTTAATTTTTAAAGTTTCCTTAAACTCCATCCTTCTTTCTAGAAGATCAGCAATTATAATTTCCTGTACCTATGTGTTAAGCATCCAGCTCCCTTAACAGCATTCTGCTGTTTAGTTTTTAATTTTATTTGTGAGTTATTGTGGGTCAGACATTTTATCTACTCTTGTTCCTATTTTGATCTGAATGTTTCATTCAGACTTTTTCTATAGGTCATTCATACAGATCTGTGGGGCTTGTTAGATCATCTGAGGAAAGCAGGAAGAAGCGTTCATCAGTACTGAACTGAGAAAGCTGCCTGAGTGCTCATCCAGCATGACAGTTCCAAATACCAGTTCTGCATATAGTATTTTTTTATTGCTATAGCAACTTCCCCAGTTTTATAGTCACTGCTCTCTAAGTTGTGCATTTTGCACATGTGGAACAGTTTCAGAGTAACAGAGTTCCTTAGCGATGGTGTGTCAGACCTAGAATAAATCCCAATTCTACGTCCTCATCATGGGCTTTCACTTCTTAAGTTCCAGTTAATGACAAAGATCCAAACAAGAGAAACTGCTTTTCAGCTGCAGTATGTGTCCCCCATTTCAGAGAACTTATTTTCCTTCTATAATTCTGTGCACAATTAACACAATTCAGAAAGGCAGTATGACAGAGTTATCAACATGCTATTTCTATTACCTCTTTTCTAGACAAGAGGAGAAATGAAAAGGGGAGACAAGCAAAATGCGAACTTACAGAATTTAAAACAGATCACTTATTTAGAGGACCAGTTGTTGTTTTTAGGTCACAACTCGCATATCTGAATATAATTTTCATCTGAGCTGCACGGCATGACTTGTATGCATTGGAAGAAGCTACATTTTCACAGCAGGATGCCAAATTAAACTGAAGCATTCAGATGCAGGTGCACAGCAATAGAAAGGAGCTATTTTAACCTGAAACAGGAGCAGTGGGACAAGAAAGCCGAAGCAGCTTTCTGTCCCTAGTCTACTTCTCTCCTACTTTTTCCCTCCCCTGTTTCTGTGCCAATGAATTCATAATGGGGCTGAAGAGGAGGCATTCCATTGCTTTTACTGAGCTGCTCTGCCTGATGCTGAAGGGCTGTGAAAGATTTTGTTACACTGGTTGTGTCCTCTTAGAGCTGCCTGTCTAACCTATACCCTGTACTTAGTTCCTACTTCCAGGCAGGTTTGAGGCCAGACTGGAAAAATCATTAAAAGAGTGCCCTGTGGGCATCTGTTGCATCCATTCTGAATTCCTGATGGTGCACACATTTGAAATGTGTGTGGTTTTTTTTTTTTTTTTTTTTTTGTTTTTTTTTTAAAAAAAAAAAGCTCAGGGTATTTTTTTTTTATAAATTGTATGTTGTACATAGCCCTTTCCATATAAAACTCCTTAGAGATAGACTATTTACTAATGGTGGTTTGACAAGGACATGTGTTGGCTGACAGCAAAATGAGACACCTTGACGAGCATCGGCTGCTTTTCACTTGGGATGCTGGAGTTCTCCAATAGAGCTAAGTACTTCTGTGCTTGCAGTGAAGACCATCCTGCAAAAAAAATCTGGATGGTATAAATAGGGAAAGAAAGAGGGGAAAAAAAAAGAAAGAAAAAAAAAGGACTCATAGGAAGTGTGAAGTAGTAAAATTTAACCACTCTGGACATAAGTGCAAAGTAAGTACAGGCAGTGAGACCAGTATTATCTACTGTCTTTATCAGTTTTGTGTCATACTTATCCCTGTGATCTGTGTAAGACATTTAGTTTTCCTAGCACTTCAGGGCTGAATCAGCACTGGTTTTGAGTTGAAACAATACTTCAAGAAGACTACACGGTGAGTTGTATTACTTGCCCTGAACCACTGGAGGGGTCAGGTTCTCTCTTTCTTTCCTCAGTTGTGAAATGGGTCAGACACGTTGTGGAATGATTTTACCTATTTGATATAAAAGATACAGGACGTTAAATGTTACTTCACTGCTGTACTTCTATGCATCACTATAGAACTGAGTTATAGAATTATCATGTCAGATTTTTCTGTAGGATAAATAAAATTAAAATTAAGGTTTGTAAGCCATGTGCCTACTAATTATGACATTTGCAGTCTACCTGGCAATTGTTATAGTGTGAGAGGGATAGAACTTGTACATTAGCTGTGTTATTTTCAGTAAAAACCAATTTACTCTGTGTAAATAATGTGATCAGTTCGTCTTAATATGGGGGAGATTCCCAGGCAAGCTCTTTGCTATCATCTGTTATTCTTCTCATGCTGCCACCCATGAAGAAAAAAATCCAAGTCCTGTAGAGGAATTTTTCACAAGTGAGATGTCGGTGCTGATTTTACACCACTGCAAATGCTTTGTCAGAATTATAGTTCTCTGAGACCTGGAACTCATGCGTACCTGTCAAAGCAGATGAAAGAGTAAGAATAAAAATGATACTGAATTACTTTTGCTGGTACATGCCTGAAAAAAAATAAAAATCATCAAAGGTTATTAAAATAATGACCGTTATTAGATATCACGTCTGGTTTCTGCATATTTACATTCTCTCTGAGAGAGTTGAAACTTAGACATTTGGAGAGCCCAAGGGGATAATTGCAGAAATGATGACATATATTCCACTTTTTCTCCCTAATTATGCTTGGATTCAGGGTAGTCATTTTCAGTTGTACGAATGTGTGTAGCCAATTAGTGTTGTAGATCATGAATACCCAATGGCTTAACTCTAAATAGAATTGTCCTTTTCTGTTATGACGTAGAAGAGTTTGCAAATTTCTGAATGTTGACTCTCTTTGTGAGGTCAGCCTTGGCCAGAGATACAAACCCAGTAACTGGAGAAAATGAGCAGTGCTGAGTTTACCTCTCTCTTACTCCTCACAGGATGACTGAGCTCTTTGTCTCAAATGTATGTACTCTAAATCGGTGCAAGCTGTTCTGCTACTCTGCATTTCTTGCACGCATTTTTAATGCCACACTTTTGATGCTATGTGATTAATTCAGTCTTGCTGTTTCCCTCCCCCTTCCAAGAAATTCTGAGCACAAAAAAAGTTTTCTGTCCAGCTCACTGAGATGCACGGACTTGTGCTCTGTTTACTCGTGGAAGAAAAGAAAAACTGACTGTGTCTCAGAAGAAACCTCTGCTCGTAGCAAATGATCAAACATGGTTATTCTTTTCTTCTCCCCTTTGATTATTATTATTTTTTTTTAATTCCGTACTTGCCACACTGACATCTGAGAGCATGAAGATAACGTAGTTCAGAGTACCTCCCAGGCAGGATTCACAGGGACTATGAAGGCAGAGTGTTATGATCAGAGAGAACCAGGGAACCACAGGGCAATTAAGAAATGAGTTACTGTCCTAGTATTGCTGTGCTCTGGCTTTGTTAAGTTATGATGCCAATAAATAATGAATACAATTCAATGAGAAGACTGGTTGATTGGTTTTGGTGTTTACCAATGGTAGTGTGTTTCCCTAAGGGTGAGTATCACTTTTCTAACATTTCCTCCTCCTCTTTTTCATAACATTGCATGACATCTGAGATTTCTTACTGTTGCGCTGCAATACCATATTGTTTTGTGATTTTAAAGTCTGTGGCCTGAAATGTTATAGCAACAACGAAGCCTCTTCATTTAGGGGAAATGTTCCCTACAATCTCGTTAGTGGCATAGTTATCTCCAGTGCTTTCTTGACGTGTATTTACAAAAGTCCTTTGGCGATTTCAACTGAGTAACTGTTTTCTTGGAAGAAGACAACATCTTAGTGTTCAGAAGAATGGTAAATGGTTATACATGATTTAAGTTACTAAGATGTGAATATGTTCTATCTATTGTTACATGTGATTGTAAACTTCCCAAAGGAGCATTAGTAGATATTTTAAGTGTGCTATAAACAACTCCTAAGCACCTTTTAAAAGTAAGCAGAAATGTACATCTTTTCTACTATTAGGATCTTTATACTGTGGGGTAGGATCACCTCCCTTGCTGGTCACAGTCTTTTTAATGTACCCCAGGATGACATTGGCCTTCTTGGTCACCAGCTCATGGCCAACCTGTCATCCACCAGGACCCCCCAGGTCCCTCTCCTCAGAGCTTGTTCTTATTTTTATCTGTTCTTTTTTCTATCGTTGATTTCTAAAGACAGTTTTAGAAGTCGTATATTTTAGTTTAACTGTTTATGCCATAATGAATCAAAGCATTATTCTCTGATCTACATCTTGCTAATTCACATGGACCTTTTGATGGGTTTGTGCTGGAAGTCTTTCTAAGGAGAGTCTTGAGTGCAACATTGCTCATAGATATTAAAAGTCTGGAGTAGCATATGAAATCTGAAATCATTTTTGGTTCTAGAGATAGCAACAGCAGTAAAAGAAGTGAGTCAGTTTAGCAAGCCAAACAGGGCTTGCTAAACAAGTTTTAGTTTGTAGAATAAATTTGTCAAGTAATTTGGTAAGAATTCAGGGTACTGTTGCAACACACTGTCACCAGACCCCATACCAATCTGAAGATCATGGAGCACGTTGGCGGTATTGGCTGGACCGACCTACCACACACTCGCTATATAGTCTGGATTTGGCACATTCTGACTTCTGTTTGGACCAGTGGAAGATGGAGAACATGGGCTGCATTTTCCTAGCAACAACACTGTCATTGCTGCTGTGAAACAGTGGATCACTGCCTCTGGTGCAGATTTTTGTGTGTGTGGCATGCAGGCTATTGTTCATCGCTGACAAAAACGCATAGCTAATGGTAGTGTCTGTGATGAAAAATAGTGTTTTGTAACTGAGAATTTTCTCAATTAAGCAGTGTTACTGTGCTCTTTGGAGCTGTTATAGTTTCCAAGGCAATAAATAATAGGCATTGCTTTCAGAGTGACCTATATACAATTCTGTAATGGACAAGTCAGAAGGTGTTATGCAGATGGTTCTGAAGTTTAAGGGAAGACAGGTTTTGATTCATACGTACATGGCAACAAAATACAGCTATCTTGTTGTGTGGCCTTCCATTTATCAAATTGCAAAATGTATCTGATGCTTCCCTTAGACTGTGCTAATGCATTTAGAAGCTGGACATCTAATTGAAATATTCTGGGTTTTTTGGCCCAGGGTTTATTTGGCTTTTATGGTATCTTTAAGTAATTAAAAGCTTTTTACTTCATTGAGCCTTTGTAAAATATAGTGTTGGCTGCCATGTCATGGAAATTAATGTGATGTCTTACCAATATAAACAAGAATGGATAGAGGTGCTCTATCTATGACTGTAAATAATAAGGGTAGTTTTAAAAATAAAATAGCTTAACTTGATGTTACTCAAAAGTTCAGAAATGTGTTACAGTTCCCTGCATCTCTCTGCTGCTTCTAATTGTTCTATTTGTATAAGGTTGTTGCTGGGGGGTTGGCAGGTGTTAATTTTTCTCACTGATTACAGTATTTTATTCTTAGTGAGAGCTTTCATTGACTAGATGAGGTAATAATTGGACCCTGTGTATATCTGGTGTATTTATTTGTTATTGTGTTAATAAGTAAAAATAAATTTGCATTTCTGAACTGGATTTTCATGTCAAGCCATTGCTGTACTGCAGTTCTTAACCTGTATTTTGACCTTTACCCCTGTTGATTTTGGAGATCATGAGTTAGCTTTCCTCTGCTTTCTTGCTGACACAAAACGTCCTGAGGGGATTTGATTATTTCCACTAAATGTGTTTGTTTATGGATGCAACTCTTTTTTGAATGTGTTCTGAGTCATCTGTCTTGTCTTCTGTTTTCCAGGTTGGAGAAAGGCAGAGGGTTCTGGTGACAGAAGAATCCTTTGATTCCAACCACTATGTTGCTCATAATCCATTCTATGAGCAGGTACTGATAAATACCCTAAAAATATGTTATCTTGTTTATCTTTGCTTTCTGATAACCTCAGCAATACAGTGCAGCACAGTGAAATAAATAAAATAAAAACCTTCTCCCAAGAATGGTGTGACCGTCAAATCTCATTTTTGAGGTATTTTGTTTATTTCTGTGCTCTAGATACAATTTACCTGAAATTATGTTAAGAAATGCACATTAGGTTTTGGTTATACAACATGAGGGAACTGCATATCCAAAGAACGTTGTATGGTTTCAAGGAGCTGTTAATTACTGCCAGTTATTTCCAAGTCTCAGAAGCATTATTTTCTTAATAGTTCAAACTTTCTGATTCACTACTTCTTTTGGAAAATTCTTTCAGGCAGTGCAATTTGGAAAAAAAGAAAAAAAAAATCATTTCAAACAATTGTAAGGATCAGAAACTCTTGTTTAGATTAAGCACCCCAGCCTGACAGGTTTTGTTTTCTTCTATGTACTTTCTATAAATTGTATTTTTTTTCCATGCAGAAACGTAATCTTTATGAACTAGGAAGGAAGTACAATATCTGTTTCACAAAATTACTACTTTTATTCAAAAGCTGATGAAAAACAGTAAAATTGTCTTTTCTGAATCATCTGTATTTCATTCTGTTTTTACAGTTGGCTTGTTCTCAATTTTCTTATACCAGTTGTAGTTTGTTTTTACTCCCTTGGTTACTCAGTTGTCCTGTCTGGAGGGGCTATTGATAAAGACTGTGGTTATAGTTAACATAAGTGCTTTGTTCTTGTATTTGTTCAGTTTACATTACAGCAATAAATAGATATGCAATTTATTTCTTTATTTGCTTATTTTTTCCTTAGTGTGAGGTAGTGTTACTGCTCCTGAAATATGCTGAAATATGGTAACTGATTCACTAATTACTTTTTCAACTGTTTTCCTAGGAAAAATCTCATTATTTTTCTTTTCTTACACCTCTGACCTCCATCTTAAGTCTTGTATACCACTGTTCCTCATCTTAATGCCTAATCAGTCAGATTTGAGGAACGTGGTTTTATGTAGAGAGATTGAAAGAAAATTGCTTGGGGCTTTTTAGTGTTTAATGCTATTTTTAATGAAAGTTTCATTAATTAAAAGGGAAGCAGTATGTGAAAAATCATTGATGTTTTATGGTGTGCTGGTAGAGTCCCTAATACAGCTCCTGACTGGAACTGGTAAAGAACAAACTAAATATAAATAATAACAGTAATTTTAAGTTGTATTATGGAAGAAGTACTATTTTTATTATGGAATAAATATTTGTATGTCTTTTCCCTAAAATCTTATGTGTTTGATAAGGGTAATAACTTAGTGTTCAACAAAGAACAAGACTACTACAAGTGCTAGTGACTGACTTTTATAGTAGTAAATTTAATGATAGTAAATTAGAAAGCAGCCACTCTTGAGTCAGTAAATAACATCTTATATTTTGAAGCTGAAGTGAATAGTCCTGTTCTAACATTCTGTTAATTAAAATAAGTATCAGACTCTCTTCATGAAGCTTGCTTGTATTGAAAGTTTGCTTTTAAAAACACATTGAAAGGTCTGTAGTTTTGTCTGCTGGTAGCTTTGTAGGTAACTTTGGTGACAGGTTTTAATGTAGTTCATTGAACAGAGTAGTTTAAACTGACCTAAAGATACTTTGCCATAACAGTCAAGATGACTGTTTCTGTTGTTATAACCTTCTTTCTTAGAAAGAGGGAAAGGGCTTTTATGAATGTATGCCGGGTCTGGCTGTTCGGTTGATTACAGTACTTCTCCAGTTTTTATATTTCAGACAATATCTTTCTGAAGTAATTGTTACTTATCTTCAAATGTCCCTTAGGATTTATATCTAATTATTGGCAATTCATACATGGGAGTACCAAAATTCATATAGGTTGCAGACTGAGTGGTGCAGTTTAACCTGGCAGGTGGCTGAGCACCACACAGTCATTCACTCACTCCCCCCTTGCCAGAGGGACAGGGGAGATAATTAGAAAAATAAAAAATAAAAAAGAATGTGGGGGTTGAGATTAAACTATTTACTAAGAGTAAGAGAAAAGGAAAACAAGAAATGTTATCGTATGAATGTATATAATAACTGATGCACAATTGCTCACCCCTCCCCAACCGTTGGCCCAGCTAGGTCTCTGAGCAGTCAAAGTGAGCAAGATAAACTCCCACCATTCTTCAAAACTCCTTCCACATGATGTCATATGATATGGAGTATCCCTTTGGCCAGTTCAAGTCAGCTGTCCTAAATTCTGTTTCCCCCCAGCTCCTTGGGCCCTTCACTGAGAATGGCCTCGGCTCTGTACAACACTACTTAGCAGCAACTATAAACATTGATGTGTTTTCCACATTGTTTTTCTCCTAGAACCAAAACATATAACACAGAGCACTCTGAAAACAATTCAATTCCAGCTGAAACTGTAACACTCAGTGATTTAGGTTTGCCCCAAAAAATCTATATGGGAATAAGTGGGATCTAGACATGTTGTAAAACTGTCTCAGCACTGTGATCCTGGCTTTTTCTGTTTGCCACTTAGATTAGAAAGGTAACTGGATCTTCAGAGGGAAAACCAATCTGCTTTTTTTGGAAGAAGCTTAGGAGTTTCATGAAATTGTAGAAGCTCCTGTAGTCATGAACACCTTGATCCTGTGGGAAAGAGGGAAAAGTACCTGTAATGATTTCCTCTGAGTAGGACAAAAGCTTGAAAATAAAATAAAATAAGACATCTGTTAGCATTCTGTACTACAGGTGCCCTTGGGAAACCAGTTAGTTTGGGTTAAAATGTTATAATTCAGGCCTGACTTTCTTATCAAATTAAAAAAGTCATAACCACAAGTTGTAGGATCAATTTGAGTTGAAAAAAGCTGAGCTAGTACTACAGAGCTCCCAAAGGCAAACTGGAGATGTTACTGATCAGATGTGTCAGGGGATGTACCTCATGCTCATGCCTAAAGTTTTAAATGTAAAGTTTTAAATGTTTACATGTCTAGAACTTGCTCTTATATGTTGCAAAATTTGTTTTCTGAGTGAGTGTTGGAGACTCTGATGCCCCTTATGATGTTTGGTAACTGTATCTTTATTTGAAAGGTTCTCGTGCCAAAGGATCCTGTGTTAATGGGTAAAATGGTGGAAGTGAGTATTTATGAAGCTGGGAAACACTTTATGAAGGGGCAGCCTGTGTCAGATGCCAGAGTTTATACTGCCTCCATCGCAAGACCATTAGCAAAAGGAGAAGTTTCTGGTTTAACAGAGGTGAGTAAAATACATTTTCTGTTTTACTCCACTGGCAAAACAGCATCTGTTCAAGTGTAATGATTTCAGGCTATGTATCTGTTATCATTTTATAGTTCCCCTTTCATGTATGCGTGAAGCTTTAATCTTTTCTAACAGTTTGAAATCTGAATTTAAAAGATGCTTGTGGTGATGCCCATAGCTTTACTTTGCTGACTGTAGAGGCAATATAATGCTTGTTTCTTGTTCCAGATGAGAAGGAACTACTAGAATGGAAAAGACTTAACATAAGTGATTATATAAATCAATGTGTTTCATTTTTAGTTAAGTAGAAGGATGAATCTGTTTGTTTTCCTTTACAAAGTTGTTTTTAAAAATGTTTATTGATTACTTATCTGCTAGAGTAGTTCAAAATTTTGCCCAGAGATTCAAAAGTCTTTGATAGGTAGAGGCACTTTACAGAGCATTTTGGAAAAAGGTCAACATCTGATGTAGTCATGTAAAGAAAATGGAACTCTTTTTTTAAAAGATATCTGATCCTTATTTTACACCTCAGTAGATGTGGCTGTTAGCCAAGTGTTCTCATACATTTCATGGAGCTCCACTTGTAAAAACTGATGGAGTGTGAAATGAAAATGTGTATCACATTTCTAAGCATCATTTGATGTCCTTTCTCCAGCACTGTTGTTAGGATCTCTGAAAATATGTAGCTGTGATTTAGCACATGGAAGAAAGGTAACTGGAAATTTATCAGCCATCTTGATGCTTTTACAGTAAATTATTGTCAAGTGTTAAAATATGAATAGGTTCCTATATATATTTGTTAAATTGTACATGATCATATTTAAAATAAATAATTGCTGCGTAATACCTTGTGTAACTAGGGTTGAGTTATTTGGTATCATAAGACTGGTTATGAAAAACATAACACTAATGAACTTGAATACTATTTTGGGAAGATCGAGAATTCAAAGGCTAATTCTCCTTTTAATGAAGTCCGTGCGTATGTATATATTTGCTTGATAAATGACTGAAAAAGCAGCTCAAATCTTTAAACAGCTACAATATCCAATCAGATAATGTAAATGTGACTGCTTTTTTTCAGTAGAGCATTCTTTTTAAATAATCCAGTGTATGAGAACCAAGCCTGTAATTAAACTAAGTATTTCCTACCAGAAGCTATTAGCATGGGAGTAAGCAAACAGAATGTTGACTGAAATTTTATACATTAAGAATGAGAAACAAAATGATCAAAGTCAAGGGAATCGATAATTTACATAAGAAATCATTGAGGTGCATTTAAGAGGTATAAATCTGCTCTTGCCCTTTAAGTGGGTATGAACAAACACCTGTAACAGCTAAATAAAAAGTTTCAGCAAATTTCCTGCTTGGAAGTGCTTGAAACATTTAATTCTAACCAAAGGTGCTTCTGAGCAGATTTCATGTTCCAGTCATACAATCATAGAATGATTTGGGTTGGAAGTGATCTTGAAGATTATCTACTTCCAACCCCCCATGTTATAGGAAAGGACACCTCACACTAGACCTGGTTGCTCAAAGCCCCATCCAGCCTGGCCTTGAATGCTTCCAGCGTGGGGCCCTCCACAGCCTCTCTGGACAGCATGTTCCAGTGCCTCATCACCCTCCACAGCCTCTCTGGACAGCATGTTCCAGTGCCTCATCCTAAATTTGTTCTTATTATCTGGACTAAATCTACCCTCTTCCAGTTTAAAGCCTTTTCCCCCCCCCCAATCCTGTTGCTACCAGCCCTCATAAAACGTCCCTCCCTAGCTTTCCTGTAGGCCCCATTCAGGTACTGGAAGGCTGTTGTAAGAGGTCTCCCCGCAGCCCTCTCTTCTCCAGGCTGAAAAGCCCCATCTCTTTCAGCCTGCCCTGGTAGGGGAGGTGCTCAAGCCCTTTGATCATACATGTGGCCCTGCTCTGGACCCAGTTCAACAATTCGAGGTCCTTCTTGTGTTGGGAGCCCCAGAACTGGACGCAGGTCATTTCCCAACCTGTACTGGTGCATGCAATTATTCCTCCGTAGATGCAAGACTCTACACTTGCTCTTGTTAAACCTCATCTCATTCCTCACTGCCCAGAGATTTGTGCTGGAGATTGCTCTGACTCACATGCAGGACCTTGCACTTGACCTTGTTGAACTTGATGGGCCCACCTCTAAAGAATGTCCAGGTCCCATAGGATGGTATCCCTTCCCTCTAGCATATCAACTGCTCCACTCAGCTCAGTGTCACCTGCAGCCTTGCGGAGGTTGCACTCAATCCCACTGTTATGTCACCTGCAAAGATGTTAAGTAGCACTGATCCCAGCACCAATCTCTGAGGAATGCCACTTATCACTAGTCTAAATGGCAGTCTAAATGGAGTCATAGTAGATGACTCTGTTTAATGGTAAGATTATGTGGCAACATATCGTCTGACCATTTTTATAGCACACTTGACAGACTGGGGAAAGAAGAATGAGACAACTTAGAATACATGTTTTTGGATACTCCTTCAAATGTAGTCAAAGGTCCTTGGTCTTCAACAGCTCTCCACCACATTTTCAAAAGCATGCAGAGCTAAAACCTTGGATAACTTTTTTGTTGAGCCAAGTTACAAATGACATAGCAGAAAGAAGGAAAAGTTGAATAAAACAAAAGTTGAAAACGTGGCCCTTTCTCTTCCCACTTTTCACTAAAATGAGGAAGAATTAGGACCTGCTTTTACATTCTGGGGATTGAGCGAATATGTAACCAGCTGACAGATGGCTCTTAAGAACGGCCACATTTTGCTTATCCAGTGTTGTGGCTGGAGCTGTTTTAGGAACTGACCAGCATCCTGTAGCTGCCATGCTACCTGCGGTACCTAGGAAGTCTCAAGTGGGCCTGCACTTTCACCCTGTCAGTGGTATGACTTCCTCTCAGCTCCATTGTGTTTGCTGGTCTGTGATGGCAGATAGTTCAGAGAGGCATATAAATTTAAATATAGATTGTTAGAGCAAAACAACATGACAAAGGGTTGTACTGCACTAAAGCATCTGTGCTTTAGTCTGTTCCCATTCGGCAAAGCAGTTAGCTCTTTCCAAATGACCATGAAATGTACTGGGACTGTAGCAAGAGTTCAGCGTCCTTGCATATCAGTGCTTTGCAGAATGCAAGAGAAATAGTGCTGATTTTGGACTGTAGTGTGGTTGTACACAGTCTGCAGTAGTTCCAGAGGTACTGCTGTCATAGTGTATTCTAAGAATATTATTCAATATCAACGTTTTCAGTAGCTTGTATAAAACACGCTAAGAGATGTGTTTCAAAGTGCATCACAAATGTATTTCTCTTAATGAGGGACGTTCACAGAAGAGAGGTCTTTCAGTTTTTAAGGACACGAACTGTATGACTGAAAAGTTAATGAAAATTGAGTGTGCCATGATGTAGAGATGACAAAAACACAAAGCCATCTTAAGCAAAAATGCTGTTTTGAGGAATGGCCTACAAAGATCAGAGCTTATCTGACTTGTCTGTGGTGTTTCTTTCTCACCCACTGCATTTCCCTCATTAATTCCTTCTCATTGGTTCAGAGAAAGCACCAAAGGCAAATGATGGGTTTGAAAGGACGCTTGTGGCTTCTGTGATTTTTGTGTTTGTTAGCATCTTGGTTTGGTTGTTTTGTTTTGTTTTTTACCATTCTGGCTGCATTACTGTATTAACATATTGGTCTAAAGAAATGCAAGAATGTCAACAAATGCAATGAACTGTTTTGCTTGGAAAAGAGAGAATGCAGGGTGCTACGCACAGAAACGTTGACAATCTGTAGAACTTCGGTACATTTAAAATCTATGCCAAATCAGAAGCGGGCAAATACTGATAAAATTATTTCCAGACTATTTTTGGCATACATTTTTATCATGCTTTTTCAGTCAGCGAAAAACACACCTGATGTATCTATCCATTTTTATGTATTTACTAGTGATGTGAAGTTTCTTAGCAGTTAATGTATTTCCTTTTCTTTCTTTTTTTTTTTAATCTAAGTAAATAGCTTAAATAAGGTCTTTACGTTAGGCTCTGTGATAGAAATTAGGACAGGGAAGGAAAAGGAATGCTGGAGCCAGTGGCTCGGGTTAAAAAGATGTCAAAATTATTAGTCTTAATGACTGTAAGGGACATATTATGTATTATTTACCAGAATTAGATTCTTACTTCAGCATGCATTTTTGATAGAAGTTGCTCCAAAGTAAATTGTGTCTAAATTGCACTGTTCTATGGGATAGTTAATTAAGGACAAATATACTTAGTAATTTCAATTACTGGAATTTAAGTCTAGTATAGATTTCTTAGGGTTTGAAATGTGCAGTTGTCAGTTCAGTAATAGAACAAGGTTTAGAGGATATATAGTAACAGCTGAAATCAATAAAGCATGAGCAGAAGGCAGTTTTGGATTTGGTTCTGGCGAATCTAGCATAGGATGTGTGGACTGGGTATTGATAGTAGACATTAAAAATGATTGCTAGACAAAACATGCATATCACAAGTAACTACTTGCAATTAAAAGTAACAGTAAGTAAAATTTTTGATCAATTATTAGTTCTAAATTTCATAGGAAAAAAAGAAAGGTGTGTATGTTGCAGATGTGATATTCTTTTATTGAGGACATTAGAAGCTAACAAAACTTGGAGGATGTACATCAGCATTTTGATATTCAGTGAAGAACTTTTGCATGTCTACTATGTCATTAATAGCTCTATTAATATCGTCTCAGCTTTTGGAGATGGTTTGCAATGCACAGAGTACTTATTTTGTTATCACTAGGAAATTAATCACAGTGTCAGCAGACTGTGTCAGTGGTCTGAAGGTCATTTAATTCTAAAATTAAATTTTGATATTTTCATTTTAATCTCATTTGGCCATGTTTAAGGATCTTTTATAGTTTCTCAGCAGGACGAAATAAAATACATCATGAATATGTCATATTTACAGCCTGGTGTTTATCCTAACCCAGTCATTCAATGAAAGTAAGAATCTGCAAGAATTCTGATTTAAGGTTAAGAAACTGAGGTAAAATATTTTATGTTTCTGCAGCCCAGAAATAACTGTAGTTGTTTGTGCGTTCAGTGACTAAAGGAAAAAACACTACAATATGAGAAATATATGAAGAAGAGACCTAAGGACTAAAGGATATAAATAAGAGGCTGTCCGCCTGCCAGAATTGTTATGTATTACCAAAATCAAAGTCCAGAAGTCTGGAAGCCTTTGGTGGGAAATTTTAATCAAATGGAAAATTAAGGCAAAGAAAATAATTTTGACTGACTAATTGATCATAAAGTCATGCTTATTTTGTGTTTATAATTCCTGCTTCTATAATCATCTGTGACTGACTTTCTTTTGGAACAAATATAGGCGCATCTTTGTCTCAATTACCTGTTTTCAATTGCCTTATGTGATAACATTCTCCGTGTCTAACATTCCCCATGTGAACAAATCATACTGGCAGTCTCCATTTGTCTCTGTTTGTTATTCTGGCATCTTGGTGCACATCTCTATGCCTCCCAGGCCACAGTCATCTCCATGGTTAAGCTAGCTGTTATTCAGCTATTTGAGATCTTCAGAGGAAATGAGGAATAAGCCACTGATATATAGATAGCAAGGAACTGTTTGATCAGTTTGCTTGTTCCTTTTTCTCTCTGTTGTCCCTTTTATTTTTTTTGCAGGAGATAACATTGTGCTTCTGTATGCTGCTAAAGAAGCTTTATGTTCACATTCCATAGTTAGCCACAGGAGTTTGCTAGTTATTTAGCAAAAGATGACCTCTAAATGTTATCCAGCCTTTTTTTCTGATGCTAGAAAATAGAAAAGATACATAAATCAAAGGCTTCTACGTAAGCTGCCAAAAAGAAAAGTCATCAAAGAATAGTTTGAAGGGAGCTCTCTGATCTTAGGAAGAAAGTGCTTCACTTGCAGGCAATATGAAATGGAGAAGAGCGAAGAATGTGTAGTCTTCTGGAACCAAAATTAAAGAAATCATGGCAAAATTGAGACATCTATATTGGAAACTTCCATCAAGGCCATGGAAGATATGTGTAAAACTTCAGCGATTAGTAAGCATTAATTTTTATGTACATTGGAGTTTCAGAGTTGTGTAAAACTTGAATTCTAAACAGGTATTAGGAGATAGTTACTTAGGAAATAAGGTCAAGCAAATTTTGGATGAAAATAAAATGGCATGCAGGTACAAGGAGGGGAATCTGACACAAAATTCCAGCAACAAAATATACAAAGTATGAGAAATGCTGATGACAGATCAATTTTCAAAGAAGAAAGAGTAAAATAAAACACACCTTTTACCATTTTTGAAAAGCTACTTTACGGAGCTTTTTAGTGACAGCATCTAAGAAGGGGCAGTTAGAGAAAAATGCTGGGAGTTTTCTATTTAACAGAAATATATGGACAAACAGTAGAACACAACTTCAATTGAACAATTGAAGTTTTCAGGTAGTACCACATTCCCATAAAGTATGGTTCAATGTTTAGCGCTTTTGCATTTTCTGGTGTTGGAACATATCTTTTGTTCTATCAGTTGCTCTGTCTCACCCTTTCTCAACTGATTGTAGTGAGAGACATGCAACTGATTACTGCTTTTATAGGTATTAATCAGTTCCATTTAATGTGTTAGTCTTGTTCCATTATCGTTGTAAGTAGAAGTCACATAAAACAGTGTAAAATCCTTCTAAATTAATCTCTCTGTCTCATGTTTTCTTCAGTTATTTCACAGAAATCACTGTAAAGTGTCACTATAAACAGAATCTAAAAAATTGACATTTCCTTTTAAAAAGTGAAGCTCAGAGCCTTCTGTAGATGGTTTTAGAAAGAACCTTCAGAAGTGTCATTTTTCTGAGAAAAAAAAAAAGGCAAAAAAATCTGATGTTATTTTCTTTAGGTGCTAGCTTTTGTGATCTACAAATCACCTGTATTCCACATTGGATTAATTTGTTTGGAAATTTTAGTTGATTTAATCTTTATCTTCTACTTGAAAACCCAACATTTCTCAGTCTAGACTCTGAAATTCACGACAGATTCTTTCTTACAGTCTGAAAACATTTTTCTTGCTGAGTTTGCATAAGAATTGGCTTGGATTGCCTTTAGTGGGTTGGTGAAGTTTTTTTGTTTTTTGTTTTTTTTTCCAATGCTATTCTTTAAAAACAAGTTTAGCAAATATCTGACAAAATCATTTTTAGGTACAGATCACCCATTTTCAGTCATGGCTATGGGCAAGGAGAATTCTTACGTGTGTTTCCAGCCTTATTTTCTGTAATTTTATGGATATTTCAGTTCCGCCAGCAAATATTTGATGGGTTACAAACTGGAGTAGAAGGTGACTCATTTATCCAGGACTGGATGGAAGGTTAAAACACATACAGATGATTAAAGAAAGCAAAGCCAAGAGCCAATGCAAGATCCATTCACCAAGTAGTTTATCCTGAGGTCTTTAATTTACTGGGTGGATTGCCTTTCTGCCCATCTCTCTGACAGGGCTGAATTTCAACTACAGTGATCAAAGTTCAGCTGAAACAACAATGCATTTTACATAGCCCTTTTTCAAGCAAATGCTCTCTCATGACCATTTCTGGTGGGAAAAAAAAACCCTCTTTTTTATTTCCTTTTCATTTCCCCAACGGACAGTGTTATTTGTCTGATTGTTACTGTCTAATCACTTTAAATTGCATAATTGTGTCAATGCTCTCCAGTGCATGCGGTAAGACAGAAATAGTAGTGACTAGGATGATTCAAATGTAGTTTGTTTTCCGAAGATGGAGAGAAAATTAAACAGAAGCATTCTGCCCCTCTTGCCTCCTGAAGTAGAACTCTCAAGCACTGAAATAAGTGGGTTTTTTTTTTTCATTTTTGTGTATTATTTCTAGTACTTGACCCCATGCTGCACTGTAAGATGAGAGAGTGGGATCTATTCTCCCTTGACTTAGAGACAAATTGTAAGTGTGTAGCCATGGTAATTTTATCTACTTGATACTCCTTCAGGAAGGAGTTCATTTTAAAATATTTTTTTCTTTTCAATTCAAGAGATTATTTGGAAAGGATCAAAAGGCATTCGCTTTTTGTTATTTAATGTATCAGTTCATAAATTTTCTAAGTGTTAATTGGTTTTCAGGAAGAATAAAAAAAAGTCAGCTGCAGCTTTTCTCAATTTCTCCATTGTTTGGAGGTCACCTATTTCCAAGTGATTATGCCAGCAAAAGTTACTATCAAATTATCTTTATTTCCTCTCCAGTGGAGTTCAATACCAGTGTACTCAAAGATAAATGGATAATATTCAGCCTGTGTACATGTTGTGTTTTTTCTTGCATTATTTAGTTTTCCCTTTTCTTTTTACAACTCTTTAGATCACTGAAAAGCTCACACAGTGTCTCGCTCTCCATTTCTTCCTCATCTCCTTTAATTTCTTTGCAAGTGAACACACAGTCAGTAGGCTAAGACATTTTTACTTCATTGACTTATGAATAGGAACTATGAGATGGACAATTTTTCTACCTACTTATCATCAGTCATGCTGTAATTCTCAGACTTTCTACAAGAATACTTAAGTTGGTAAGCATGAAAAAGACACTTGGAGCTTTTGAGAGGAAATGGTTTAGAAGGGTGGTATAGATTTCTCCAGCAACAAAGAAGAGATCAGTAGGAGGTATTTTTTTGGTCATGCATCATATTGAAATGTTGAACTTCTGCCTCTTAGAAATATATCTGCTGCCAGAACCATTGTGGAGAGAGGTTTCGCTTTCAGATTCTTTTGAAAATTGCAGTCATGAGATTAAGCTATTTTAAAACTTTAAAGTGTTCGTGAAGTGCATCTAATTAATTTGATCTGACAAACGCTTTAAAGTAGTGTTTACCTAATACAGAAATATTAGGATTAATTGTGAATTATAGTAATGTACTAAGATTTATTCATAATCGTATTTTAACACTCAAACTAGATAATATTTGATAGTACCATGAATTATGTTTTTGCTTTGAATTTTTTTCCCAGTAACACTGAAATTAGTGATTTTTTGTGGTGTAAAGAATAAGATGATAAAGAAAAATGTGGAAGAGCCTTTTCAGTGGAGGAAAGAAATGGATTTTTAAGTTTTTTTCAGTGTCTGTGCAAATGTGGCAAAGCTGTTCTTCAGAGGTTGCATCAAGTAACTTTCTGTTTACACAAACTGTATTCCATTTAACATTCACTCTAGATCCTTTGCTGCATAATGAGATCAAAGTCTTGATCATGTCATTAAGCAATAAAGCATGTTGTTGCAAATCTACTGGACCTAACAATGATAGAATTAAACCCTTGCCTTCCTACCACAATCTCTCCCTCAATCTAAGATATTTTTTAAGGAGTCTTCCCAAAATAAGAGAGCAGTGATTTGCTTTAAAAGTTTGAGATATGCTTCTGAGAAACCTGGCTCATTGCCTGTTGCACTGAAGATTTTCAGGATGCCTGGTATTTAAATTTATTTAATTCCAGGTTTTGTTCTTATTTATAGCATGTTCCAGAGGAAGCTGTTCATGTGGGTTTTATCAAAGACCATTAATTAGAAGAAACATTTAGAAAAGTAATGAGTTATTCAAGCATTTATTAGAGAGAGCGGGTTTACTTGTGCTTAGTGTACAATACACTAATCTTGATAATCTTCCCTTGACTACTTCCTAATGGGTATTTAAATGACTTGAAAGATTCCCCCATACGTCTATTTATTGTTTCAGATGTTAGAACTCTGCTTAAAAATACAGAATGTTTTTATTCTGACTTACTCCAGTGCCAGGCTAAATAATGCATGCTAGTTAAAATCCTGGAGGTACTATCAAAAATAGACACTTCAGAAATATAGTGAGGGCAATATATATACTTCAGTGGTGCCTCAACTTGTCAGTGTTGAAGTCACACCTGTTGGCACAATTTTAAGATGCACTGGTGTGAAGTCAAAACCAAAGCTGAACCGTGTGCAACATCAAGGTGTGCAAGAAATAATGTGTATTTTTCTCAAGTAGTCTTTATTGTACCAAAGAGCTGACAAATTGTTTGTAAAATACAAGCATTGAATTGAGAAGATTTCAGTGATGAACATTTCTTAAAAAGAAATCCACATTTGTAGTTGCTATGGGTGATTATTATCACACAGAATAACTAAGGGCCTGTACACAGACAAAATTTGGCCTACATAGATCATCATTTTTTAAGTAGCTATTTTCTGTCTTCCAGCTCATTGTAAGTCACTGGGTGCTACAATAAATATTGGTGTTGCTATGCTGCCAGCTTCTTCTGAATAACACTCTCTTTTTTGACTTCTTACCTGGACTTACCAGCAGAAAAATTGTTCTTTGGGACTTGGCCTGTAATGGAGCCCTCTCCACAGATGTGACAGAGTGTTGACATTATACAAGTGCAGAAAAGTGTCAGCCTTTGGCGTGGGCCAGCCTGTAGCCAGCCACCTAAGGTCACCCTCCTCACTTCTTTTCCAGTGGACATCAAGAAAGGGTCATCATACATGCTGGAGCATATATAATGTGTGGGAAAGAACTAGTAACTATTCATCAAATGATGAGTTTATGCCATGCTTCATAATCGGCAGGGTGTAGTAGTGTAAGGCTCATAATAGACTCATGGCCTGTCAAAAAGGATTGACTGCCCCATACTACAAATTGTGATGAATATGTGATTGTTATTGCTTGAAATTTTTTAGAAGACAATTTTTGTAGAACAAATATGTATAGGCAGTAAGTTTCATCTCTTCCTTTTGTCAAAAAAAGAATACATATGACTGAAAATTACCTATACGTAATATGAAAAAGATGGATTTTTCATCCCTCAAGAAAGGGTCTTGTTATCAGGGCTTGAGGCCCTTTTTTTTTTAAATCTCATCCCTGTTTTGACATGAGTTCATACGTGATTGTAAGTCATTTCAGTCAGTCTGTCTGTGCTTTATCTCATCTGTATGGAAACGATTTTGCACATTCAAAATCTCTGATAAGTGGAGATAGCATAATTATCATATAAAAAAGGATGCCTATGAATATCCCATTTCTGACATAGAGTTTTTTTCTAGATGTACAAATTTTAATTTGGTGAAGGAATGAAAGTAGGGCTTAGAATTACAGAAAATGTTTTCCTGTTTGAACTATCCAACATGTATTTCTGTCCAAAGGAAGATTCAGTAGTTCATTAGTTTTCTTCAGTGAGGAGTGCTTAACATTCTGCAACATAATCAGATTTTGTCACAGGACCACAGGGAAAAGCCAGATGTATAGCTCTAAATAGCTGGAAAGGAATGAATTATAGATTTATGCTTGTGAGAATATCTTGTGCAATAAAAATCCTGTTCTATTGCTGTTACGCTTTAGTATATAGGCATGAAACATTTTGAAATCCAAACCCATCAATTTGTTAAATACTAAATTAAATCCTACACCTCCTGCTTTATGGGTTTGTGTTTACCATCTCAATAGGCACCTTATACATGTTTGCCATTTTCATCTCATCTTCTGTTTGTGTTTATCCTAAACACCTCTCTTATGAGGAAAGGCTGAGTAGCATGGTCTGTTCAGCACTGAGAAAAGAAGACTCACTGAGGATCTGATCCATGTCTATAAATATTTAAGGTGCAGGAGGTGAAAGGATGAGGCCAGACTCTTTTCAGCGGTGTGTGGTGATAGGACAAGGGGAAGTGGTTGCAAATGGAAATGTAGGAAGTTTCTCACAAATGTCCCTAGAAATTCTTCACAGTAAGGGTGACGGAGCACTGGCACAGGCTGCCCAGAGAAACTGTGGAGGCTCCTTCTCTGGAGGTATTCAAGACCCACCTGGATGCCTACCTGTGCAAAATTTTAATTTTGACCTAACATGGCACATCTCAAAAGTAGATTAAATTGCTTTGCAACAGCTACATAAAATTGTCATCATACATTGTTTTATAATGATAGGATCCAGTCAAATGCATCTCTCAGTGTTGTGGTTTTGTGGTTTTGATGCCGGTATTCCACATCAGAACATCATGCAGGCCGTTAAGGAGTTAATGCTGTGGGAGCAGGGGAGGGGCGGAGCTCGGCACCAGACGCAAAGCCCGCGCTTTTTGTGACGCGCGGTCGGGGCTGCCGTGAGGAGTTCAGCACGTGTAAAGTAAGCTCCCAGTTTTCTGGTTTGGAAAATTTGTCTCTCTCTCTCAATTGTTCATTTTTATTAGATTTAGTAAAGTTACCGTTCCTTCTCAGATCGTGCCGTTGTGTTTTTCTTTACAGACCCTCAATCCCCTCTGTTTCCCCTCCCCCTGGAGCGCGCGGCTCTGCTGAGGCGGCCGCGCGGCAGTTTTTTTTCCCTCTCCCTTTCTTTTTCCCTTCTCGGTTCCCCCTTGGGTTACTGTCACGGATAACACCGTGACACTCAGCTATGCAAAGCTGTGAAGAAATGGGAAGTACAGACTGTTCATATTTTTGAGTTAATTGGTTCTTTGAAGCATTGTACCCCATCCCATGTTGAGCAGTGCGACCTCCCTTTCCCTCTCATGTTTATTCTTTGTCCAGCTTTCATCTAATCTCGCATTTAGTTTTGAAGCACTATGACGCAGAGTTTTTTGCAAGAATACGGCCTCCATAGAGTTATAAAGAGAATGAATAAGAGAGTAGTTGAACTAATGAAGCCTGTTTTTCCATAGTTTGAATCACATTGTTCCATGTTTCAAAAACCACAGCTCCCTATCCACATCCTTCCTGTCTTCTTTATTGTAGGTGGTTTGTGTAAATACTGTAGGTGATTTGGAGATACAGGAGTGCAGATTGGTCAGCAAGATGAGGGCAAAAAGCCAGATTGCTGAGGTTGTTCTTTGACCTTTTCCTCAATGGTGGTTTAGTTCTCTTTTATTTCATACTAGCCTTTGACATTTATGAAACCTAATTGTTTGCTTTTCCATTGTTGAACTGGATGAGTAGGCTCAAAAGTTATTAGCATGAGCATAGATAGGTAGGTAGGTAGGTAGGTAGGTAGATACAGATAGATTGATTCAAGGACACCAGTTCCTTGGTTGTCATTTCCAGCTACTACTTCTATTCACAAAATCAACAACCAAAAACTAAGATGGGAAAGAGTCACTGTACTAAAAGAGTATGAGTTGTGTTCTGCAGACTAGTATCCTTGTAGATGCAAAGAAAAGTGTAACTAATCCCAGGATACGAAGTCTGGAAGAAAAAAAGGAAATTGCTACCTATTGCATTGTATTTAAATGCACAGGAACTGATTTTTCATGTCATGAGCTAATAATGGGAGTTATCAGATTCAAAGCAATAGATCGCACCACGCAAAACCTGTATGGAAAAAGATTGAGGTCCAGTGAATTCATTAGAGGCACTCAGATGAGGTACAAATATCTGTTGAGTATTAGAGGGTGCAAGTTCATGTTTACGTTCTTCAATCTTTTACAGATACAGAAGTTGGTTGTCTACTCAGACCACCCTCTGAAAAGTAGAAATACTCTCCTGAGGGTGGATATTCGTTTCAGCTTGTAGACTGGATAGTTGCAGTTCTTTGATGTCTCATGCATAATGGCAAGGTGCTATCTTGATTATCTAGCATAAAGTGCGCAGCAAGCCAAGAAAGATTTTTCTCATGTAATCTTTATTGCAGAGATGGTCTGATGAGTCACTTATAGAGGCTTGGGATATAGACTGTATTAGAGTAGTAGGGCTTGCTACTCACAGTAATCAGTTTGATGTTTCCATGAGAGAGTCCTCCTTTAACTGCAGTTGAACTTGGCTGAGTGTGAAATTAAAAAAGGAGACTCAGATTTCAAGATACTCCCTTACTTGCTCAGAAGTATGCTAACTGGCACTGTGGGAGACCTCCTAAAACAAGTAAGGATATTTAAAGGAAAGAGGCCGTGACCATATGAAGAGCAAACCTTTGGATTATCACTGAACCCATAAAGTTGGTCAAAATCAGTCACAGTTTATTAACTGTTGAATGTCGGACTTACGTGGAATGCTGCTTTTCACAGAGGACTGATTTCAGCTGAGACATATAGTCTCAGCAATTGGATGTATTTAATACTGGGCAGAAATGAATGTAACAGGAATTGTGAGTAGGCTAAATACTAGGACAATGTGTAACTTCAAGAAAATTGATTTAAATCTTATGCTTGATAGAGATAGAAGTATTTAGAAACTATATTGGCTTCTGGTGACAACTGGAATCCAAGACAAGAATTGTAGAGACCTATATTGCTGGCTTGCAGTATGGCTCTGGAGGCTTTTTCTTTTTCTTTCTTTCAGTTCTTATAAAGTGAAGGCAGCATATAGAACTCACAGATACAATCTGATAAAGAATTTGAAACTGTAGGAGGAAATATGATTCCTAAATATTAAAAATGCTCATATTATACCATGTTTAGAGACTGCATGATACTGTTTGTGAGACTTTTTCCTGATTTCAAAAGAGAATGCCCTTGAGATTTTTCCTGAATATTAGTCACAGTGTTCTGCAAATAACAATGCTTAGAAGGACACTTTCTATTATTTGTGAGTGTAGCATTGTTTTTAACGTCGTTCTATGAATACTTCACTTCCAAGTAAAAGCAATATTACTCATTTCGCTGTTGAAATGTAAGTATCATTTGGTTATATTGATGGTTCTTGTGACATTAATATGGGGCCTGCTCTGAAAGTTATACCTCCTATTTTGTATTGGCCCACAACATCAGATGCGGATGTTGGTGGCATGGTAGCAGAGGTAGAACCTTCCCACCAGTATCCCATTACATCTTGTTGCTGTGTGACAGATGTCTGCAGAGGGGCACTCTGACAAAATGGTGTCTGATGTGGATGTGTATATGAAGCAAAGGTGTGACACTAAATTCCTCCATGCAGAAAAAAATGACACCCATTGACATTAGTCAACACTTGCTGAATGTTTCTGGAGACCGAGCAGAAGATGTGAGCACAGTGAGGCAGTGGGTGGTGCATTTCAGTAGAGGTGATAGTGACATGAAAGACCATTTGAAGACATAATTTCTGTGCTAGTGATCTCTAGGAAACATTCAACTGCTAGCCAACTAATTACCAGATAAGTGGCCAGACCAAGCACCTGACATCTTCTTCATAAAATTATTCTATGTACAAGGAAGCAAATAGTGACAGATCCTGATCCTGAATTTGTCCACATTGTGCTTCTGAGTTCATTCTTCATTTTTAGTCATTACTTGGATTACTATGATCTTTGAATCACAATTTTTTCTATTTAAATCTCCCTCAACTCTCTTGTGGTTGCAAGTCCTAACTTGAGTCACTGATTTCCTGTGGTGTGAGGTCCTAAGTGTAGTGACTGATACCCCACACACCTTGATAAGAAAAAAGCTTGGAGTCCAGACATTACACTGTTCTTCAAAGTGCTGCTTCTGATTCTGAATGACAGTTTATTTTGTGTACACTGTGTAGTAGGAAGATACTGAGATTAATAGTATCACAAAATATATTAAAAAGAGTCATTTCCTTTATGGAAGGATTTATAGTTAGACAAAGAAGCAAGCTAGAACAAATGAAAATGCACAGCAGTACTTTTAAAGCAGAGTGTATTTTAAACTTTTTTGAAATGTTTTTGACATATGTCTCCTTGGCTGTTTGTTCTTTTTGTTTCTTTTGTTAGTTATTTTTGGGTGTTTCCCATGTCTTAAAGCGTACATCAGAAAGGAAGTCATTTAGAAAGCCCATTACTTTGCCTTTTGTCTAGCTTTTAACTAACTACATTATGAGTTTTGAGGCTTGGTGGAGGAATGCTGATGCTTAAAGATAATTTTGAGGAGCAAAAAGAAGTAGGTAGGTCTGCCCGTGGGTAAGAACATAGAAAAGAGCAGGGAGTTGCAAAATCATAGAACTGACAAGGTTGGAAAACACCTCCAACTGATCTTGGATCCAGTAACAGTGAAACCGTAGAATAATGGTGAGTTCAGGTACAGTAAGTTATAGAGGGAGACTTGACTTCTTTTAGACTTTTACTTGGGAAAGCTGAAGTTTGAATTAACTTTTTACAGAGGAGACAGACATTTCAGAGGTGGATCTGTGTAGGATAGAATGGACACTCAGCGAGTTTGCTGCTGATACAAAGCTGGTAGGAGTGGCTGACACACCAGAAGTCTGTGCTGCTAAAGACTCAGAGAGACCTGGAGAGTCTGTGGAACTGGGAAGAGAGAAATCTTATGAGGTTCAACAAAGGCAAATGTGGTGTCTTACACCTGAGGAGGAATAACCACACTCATCAGTACAATTTATGGACAGAACTGCTGGAAAGGAGCTCTACAGAGAAGGACCTGGGTGTCCTGGTGAACTACAGGTTGGCCATGGGGCAATAGTCTGCCCTTGTGGCCAAGAGGACCAGTAGCATCCTGGGGTGCATTAAAAAGAGCATGGCCAGTGTATCGAGGGAGATTATCCTCTCCCTCTACTCTGCCCTGGTGAGGTGACGTCTGGAGTACTATGTCCAGTTTTGGGCTCCTCAGAAAGACAGGAAATTTCTAGAGAGTCCAATGGAAGGTCACAAAGATGAGTAGGGGCCTGGAGCATTTCCCTTATGAGGAAACTCTGAGAGGCCTGTTCAGGTGGGAGGAGGGAAGACAAAGGGAGGATCTTATCAATGCTTATTTGTATCTAAAGGGCAGGAGTCAAGTGAATAGGGCCAGGCTCTTTTCAGTGGTGGTCAGCAATAGATCAAGGGGCAGTGGGCAGAAACTGTAACATACAAAGTTCCATACAAACATAAGGAAAAACTTCTTTACTTTGAGGGTGACAGAGCACTGAAGTGAGCTGCTCAGACAAGTTCTGGAGTCTCCTTCTCTGGAGATATTCAAAACCCAACTGGCCATTTTCCTGTGTGACCTACTGTAGGGAACCTGCATTAACAGCGCAGGATGGACTAGATGATATCCAGAGATCCCTTCCATCATCTGCAATTCTGTGATTCTCTTGACATGGTCAGAAGGTTAGGATACAGAATGCGTTTCTATTGAAAACACATTTTTGTATATTAGGAGAAGCTATATGTTCAGGTGATGCAGAAGGGAAGTGGGGATAAGTAGAAGGAAAACAGAACAGAATGGGAGGTAAATGAGTAACGGGAAAAGTTACCTGTGTTTACCAAAGAAACCATACAGAAGTGTTACTGGGAAATAAATGAGATTTTGCCTAATTGCTCTGCAGGTCAGAGATAGGCCATAGTTAAAACTGATCACAAAGTATGACAAAGCTGGAATAAAAGTGTCAAATTTGACAGAATTGTGCTTAAAGTCTTTCTCTGTGTATCTTACCATTTATTCAATTTATTTTGTTTGTATTTGACTATGGTCCAGCTGTTAGGACTATTGCTATAGAACTACCTGACTTGATAGAGTTATGTGTGGTGATATTGTTGTAAATTTTGGATTAATCAGTGGAATTAGGTCAGCATAGGGTCGCAAGAATGGTCCGGATCCTGAGTACTTGGCCTGTGAGGAGAGGCTGAGGGAATAGACTTGTTGAAATCTGGAGATGGGGCCTCTTCTGGGGACTTAACAGAAGCTCCCCAGTGCCTATGGGAAGACTATTCAGAAGGCAGAGCCATGCACTTCACAGTGGTGATTTTGGGAGGAGAGACAGTAGTTGAAAGAAGAGGTTCAGACTGGATATAAGGAGAAAAAAATTTTGCCATGAGTACCATCAAGAAGTTGAAAAATAGCCCAGAGGCTGTGAGGCAGTCTCTGACCTTGGAGGTTTTCAGTGCCTGACTACTTAAGGCTTTAAGCAAGCTGGGCCATATTTTACCCTTCTCTGAGTAGGAGGGGTGGGTTAGATGCAATCTGAATTAGCCTAGGATCCTCTGACAGTAAATAAGCAACTAATGGCAACCATTTGCATGATACTTTATTAATTTATTTTCCTGCTATAACTTCAGTGGTAATTATTTGGGGATAACAGAATCTGAATATCACTAAGACTGATAATTTTAATGAGAATTTAATATTAAATTTGTATTTATCCTAGTTCAGTTCCTTCCATGATATTAAAACACTCACACCACACATGTGTGCTCAAGTGCACATACTTATGCACACACCAAAAAAAAAAAAAAAGGAAAATAAAATACAAAATTTTGTTTACAGAAGCACCTGGTTTCATTAATTATTTTTCCAAGGTTTCCCATTTCTTAAAATGAGTAAGTATGAATGTTGAAATTTGGAATCCATGAGTTCCTAAGAATGATATACAGATGATAACATTTGGTGTAAGCATACTTTTAGGCAGCATTTTCTCTGACCAGCAAAGTGCTGTGCATTTATTGGGACTATATTCATATTTGTAGGGATGTTTCTTATGGGAATTATCATGTAATTTCATTAGAAAAAAGAAAGATTTTATGCCATTTATTTTCTACTTTGAAATCAGTGTTCCACATTTGCAGAAAGAGACTGGTAGAATACAGTAAGTAATTGATCAAAGGGGCTCTCTTAATAGCTACAGAACTAAATGCATCTTCTTGAACTATTAAATGTAACTTAGCATATATTTCCAATGTGTAATCTGTGTGACCTTCAGTAACTGTTTGTTTTTTGTATGTGAAAAATGCCTCCAAAGTGTAATAGCCCGGAGTTTCAAATGGCACAGCAGGATATGTAATGCATATTTTAACATGTTTTCTTCTAATTTGTCACACAGGCTACTTGTGTTTGATTATATAAAAGTCCATATTTTTAAACCCAGTAGTACAAGTGTGTAAGATGTACTTGCTTGAGCTAGAAGATTCAGAAGTCGAATTTATCTTGAGATATGCTCAGTCAAGTAGTTTTTCACAGCAGTTAGCTAACACTTCAAGCTCTAACAGTGCACCTGAGCCACAAGAGAAATTTGCATGTAAGAAATGTTTTGAATCTATTAAAACCTCAACTCAGAGCTAAAGAGTTGCTATCATGTCTTTGTTGACTAACATGAAGTGAGTTCTTACAAAAAGCTAGGCTGTGATCGACAGGTGCCAAACCTTAGGTTTTGATGTGATTGTGTATTTCTTTCATGCATAGCAGTTTAAAAGTCTGTGACTGAAGTTTCAGAAAGACAGCAATCAATGGGTTTGTGTGGGAGTACAGAAAATATATTACTCCTGGCAGTTGTCAAGGCAGAATTATGCAAAAAATAATCTGAAATGCATTTGATCATATACTAGATGGTTTAATAATTTATATTATACCTTATTAGCAAAGTCTTGTGTTTACTTTGTGGCTGCCAAAACAAGATGAAAGGCTAACTCCATGGAAATACAAGATGCTTAGCTCAAAATGCCTTCTTTGCATTTCAGTTTGATAATTTTCCCTCTTCCCCTCATTTTGATTAATAGTATATAAGTGTAAATCTTAGAATACCCCTTTCTTTTTATTGAGAACAGTCCTCTTTATTAATAACAAGTCTACTCGAGAATGTATGGCCTAGTGAGACTTAAATTAAAATGAATTTATATTTCTGGAAACTTCTTTAACATTTCCCCTAAGCATCTTTCAGATAAAAAATACTCTTTGGATTTAGTTCCAAATTCCAGTAAACTTAATATTTAAGCTAATCTTCCCTTGTCTTGTAGTATTGTAGGTGTTTGTGAGCTCAGGTCAAGAAACTCTTGCACCCTCACTAGTGATTGTGTGAAGTAAACACTTTCCTCCAGACATACAAACAAGTGTCTTACAGAACTTATACTGCCTCCAGCCAGTTTCTGCACACCAAAGTGGCTCTAATTAATTTGGTTTTAAGAAAGATGTTCTGCAGTTGTCTCTTTCTTCAAAGTACACTAGATGGAGACCTTTAGGGAAAATAAAAATTATGGAGGATCTCACAATATAGCACTTCAGTACTGAAAACTCTGAGTCTGTCATATGACAGCCCATAGAAGCTACTGAAATTTGTCTTGTCTACTTTAAAATGCATGATTTTAGTTTTGCTTTGTGTAATGTCATCCTCTCCCAGCCCTCTCTATGCATGCAATATAAACTACGGTATATACTACTGAAAACCAGTTCCTTGAATGGACCCTATGAAAGGGTTTTTGTAGAGATAAAAATGTATATGTTGCATTTTCCACAGCTGGTACTCTGATAGTTACATGCTAGTAAGAACAGATTATATTATAGGTGGGTTCTTCACTGTTTTGCAGGCTGCACTGAAGGCCACTGCAGCCCTTCATTCAGGCTTAAGACAGTGTTTCCAGTTTAAGTAAGCTCTTCCTCTTGCGATTGAGAGCTCCTTGCTGCACCTTACAGAGCTGCAGACCAGACTCTTAGGAAGAGTCATCTACCTGAAGATTACTCTGAGAGATTATCATGTTTAAAAGCTGTTGTTGCAGAAAACTGATATTGTTAAAGGAGACATTCAATTATAGGGAAGCAGATGTACCCTTTTTCACAGAGAAACTTCTGTGATGATAAGGACAAAAATTTTCAAGGCAGGGGCTGGTATCACCCTTTGTTACCCTTGTATCAGACAGAAAACTAGGGGTGAACTAGGGATTAGTTCTTAGGAAATATGAATAATATGAAAATATTCATTACTTCCCTTGAAACAAAATATTTGGCAGGATCATCTGATGAGATGCACATTACCAAACAGAAATGCTGTAACATTTTAAGTTATAAACTGGGACCTGCATCTAAAAGAGAAGGTTTACTTTAGTTTGCAAACTGTGATCTTTTTTTCCATTCTTTTTTTTTTCCATATATTAATTTTAATCCATTATAAAATTTGTGAAGAATTCAGATTAGGAGGGTAATAAGAGAAGCATTTCATGTAAAAAATTTAATACACATCTTATGAAATAAAGACTTCTGGCTTGAAGTACGTGGCAGTCTCTTACAGGATCTGAAACTGCGCAAACGCAAGACTTCTGTGGAAATATTTTAGAAAATGGGACTGCCAATAGCAAGACATATATCAGAGTTCTAAAGGAAGGGAGGAAGGGAGGGGGGGGAGGGGGGGGAGGGAGGGAGGGGAGGGGAGGGAGGGAGGGAGGAAAACAAAAGCATAGTAAAACTATGAGAATCATACCTCCTGCCCAGTTAAGTTTCAGTATAGGTAAAATACTGTAAGAGAAACACACATATACAGAAGTAACATTTTAAAATATGAATTTAGCATGTCAGTATGGTTGGAAGAAAACTGTGCTCACAACTTTGCACACTGTCTTACTCATATGAATTAGAACAGAGGATAACTGGCAGTGGTGAGAGTGGAGTTCACCAGCACTGGAAATTTGCAAACCTTGCTAAAATCTCTTGTCATTCTGTCTGACTGTCTCTGTGCAGCACTGCATGATGCATTAGTGATTTGGTAAAACAGTATAATAGAAAACAAGAGAACGATAGGCTATTCCTTATCAAAATAATTCTAACAAGGTGAGACTATTTGGTTATACATTGGAAACTAGAAAAATTGTGAAATAGAAATGAAGTGCCAGTGGAATCACTACGGAAAACCACTATGCAGGGATGTGAACAAGTGCATGAGACATTAACATATTTAACTGTTAGTAAAATAAATAAATATAAGAAAAAACGTCAAGTTTCAAACCTCAGACCTTGGTATCAGTTGTAACTTGTTGTGTTTGAGTTGTTTGCTGGCTACTCTCTGTCCCATAGAGATGTGTATATAGAAAGTCGGGGCTGAGCGTGTGGTGCATCATGGGTGAGGTAGTTAGAAACTACTGAGGCACTTGTCATTTAGTCTGTTTTCTGTCAGTTTCTGGTTTTGTACAACTGAATGTTCAGGACTTTACTGATTATCAAACTGCATATAATCATTTAATCAGAAGTTAGGAGTTGGGTTGCAGGTACCCAAATTTGAAAAGTCAAGAATCAGTTCAAATAAAATATTAAATACATCAATGCTGGATTATATTGTTATTTTTATGGCCTAACCCATTCTTTTAATCACCTTAAACTCTAATGTTAGCATGAAGAAATACATGTTAAAACCGAGCATGACCATAAATTATGCTATAATAAAACTGATTCCTGAAATGAGAAACAGGAGACTGTTGCAAACAATGTAAATTGTGCAATCACCCTTTCTTGGGCAAGCACATGTCTTGCAGCTCTGATATTTCCTTGAATTTGCCCAGAAATATGTTTGGTGAAAGAAGGATTCAAGCATCTGGTCTTGTGCTTTCATGTGACCCTGTTCCAGGCTGCTTGGAAATGCAGGATTAACCAGAGAGGTACTTTCTGGGTGCCTGACTTGTTTCCTATAAAATGTAAAGTAAAAAAAAAAGAGGGTGGGGTGTGGGGGAGAGGGGGGAATTCATCTAAATCTTTTTTACCTGGAAAAAAATTCAGACCAATTATAAACCAGGCTGAGTTCAGTTGAATTCATTATTGAGATAAGGAGAGGATGAAAGAAATGTTGAACAGTATTATTGAATTGTCTGATGCAAGATCATTACACTTTTCTGTAATTACACCTTTTACTTTCTTTTCCACTTATACCTCTTGCAAATGTCATCAGATTACAGTTTTAATAGTTGCTCTTGCTTTTGAATATCTCCATGGCTAGCATGCTGAACAGAACAAAGTTGCAAGACAGAGGAATATCTTACGCTTTCCGCTTGGATTTAAGCTAAAATGGTGATTCAACATCTGTAACTTGTGCTGCAGTTAAAAGTCCTCATGTTCTTCTGGTGCCTTACAGTCAGTTTGAGAGTGGTAATGGCAGGCACAGCAGGGCACTGGGATTCAGTATGCTGAATGAAGGTGAGTGTTTTAGCACAGCTACCTCCTGAGGGTCAGGGAAAAGGAAAAGCTCTGTAGGAGGATTTTCAAGCACCAGTGAGCTGGCACACCAGGGGATGATGACTGACTTCAGAAGAGCCCTGCTGTGCAAAGAATTCTTGTGCTGTGGACCCCTTTATCACTGGATGGATAGGACTTCTGAAGAAACCAAAAGCGGGAGAGTAGTGAGATAGCAGCAAAACAAATAATTAAAAAAAAAAATCCTTAAACAACTCTCTTTGATTGCATTTGGTTTGGGAGATTTGCTTCTACTGGTAACAGCTTCAGTGATGTGGCAGCTAATTCCGTTAGAAAGATTGACTTTGTATGGCATTGGTAAGAGTTGTGTATGAAAAACAGATGACCAGATGTTGATGCAATGCATTGTTGCTTGTACTGAAAAGGTGTATTATTTTGAACCTCAATGCAAAGGGGAGATTTTATTTGTATTTGATATGTACAATCAGAAATACATAGCAAAATTTTGATCTTAATATATGCATTTCTTCACAGGAGTTCAGGCATGCACCACGGAATGGCACAAAGTGGAAAGCACATCCTTCTGCTGAGATCCCAGTGAAAGCACAACTCATCCCCTGGATGGCTTTGCATCTCCCATGGCACCAAGAAGGAAGCAGACTGAAGATACTCTCTGTCAGCCTGGCACTACTGGCATTTCTTGTTGTGGTTTACTATGGAGGAATGAAAACAGAACTGTGAACTGAATGCAGCTTTTATAAAAACCATAAAATTGCTGTTTAAAATCTTCAAAGAAAACACTTTTACCAACAATTTTCTGTTTCTTAAAAAGGTAAAAAGTGATATAAATTAGGCAATAATTTGTACTCACCCTATGTCTTTCCTGTCATTCATAGGAGAGAATGCTAATAAGCTCTGGGAGACCTGAAGTTTGGGATCTTTGCTTGACAGAATAGTTTACTGTATCTTTCCTCCTCTTTGTTTTTCTAAAATGATACGTTTGCATTGCTTACTCTTTTTGTAACTACCATGGCAGGTTGATCTGTGTGCAGAAAACTCATAAAGCTTTTAAGAAATCTTACAATTGAGTGTTGTTGCTAATCTTTTACGCACAGGGCATTTACAGCTTCCTTAAAAGATTTGCTTAATGCAGTGTGATGGTTTGATATGTGTCTTTTTACATTAGAATCAAACACTGCTCAGCCATTAAAGTTCATCATTTGTTGCTATTGATTTTGCTCTCCTGTCTGAAAGAATTCCTGATCTGCCATCTTGCCTCTGAAGGAATTTTTAGACTTTGTTGATACAACAAAAATTGTTTTTTTACGAAGAAAGTTGTGTGGTTTTTTTTATTGTTGAATGGGAATTCCACTGTAGAGTTCTCCTAAATGGCGGGTTTAATACAATCTCCATAGCCCGTACAGTGCTCAGAAAAACAAAATTGAATCTCATATTAGCTGTGTACTAGATCATACTGAGCATAAGACAATTTTGCTGTGTTAGTGGGGAAGTTACATTTTGCCCACTCCAAATCTCTAATTGTGTTCTTCAAGCCATTTTTGTTATGAAGGGGTCTCTGTATGGCTCAGGTTGTGGTAATCAGTCAGGGACTGAAGTCCTCCCAGCTGCTGCATACATCCCGTGCTCTTAATTTGCTTCTGTTTGTCTTCCCAGGTTTTTCTCTACAACCAGAAATAATGTGGCAATCAGTAATATACATTTTTAACAAATTTGAAATTCTTAAAAAAAAAAAAAAAATATATATATATATATATATAGGGGTACTTGACTTCAGGAGCTGAAATTTACAGGCAGGTGCCATATATCATGAGATTTTCACGAAAACTATGAGTTGACAAAATCATTATACCTAAGCCGAATTTTTGGCATTTGATTGGAATGAACTATGCAGATATGTGCTGTGCCTCCAGCACTCTCACTGTCATCCACTCTAGCTTATCTAATCTTAGCAATTACAGACTCATTGCATCAGCTGTTGCAGAGATTTATGAAGCTTGTGATTTAGATTCTGTTGACATTCGTAGAACCAACTTATTTTCTAGGAAATAATGCAGTAAATGAGAAGCAGGCAAAGAATACTTTTTTATAAGTGAAAGTGCCCACAGATGCAATATATCCTTAATATGAGCTTTCCACTGATAAGTAGGAAGAGTTGTATATCAAGTGTTTTATTATTTTCATTTAGATTTTGAGAGGGCTTTTTGAAATTCTGTATTGTAAAGCAGTAGAGTGTTTTTTTAATGCATTTCTATTAGTTTACAACTGAGGCTTCAAAGCAGCCCTCTCCCCTCTCTGGAACAGGTTGACCTGAACATATCTGTCTATGAGTTTTGCCCCTGTTTGGTTCCCTGAATGCTTCTAAGTGCCTGGCCAGGTGGCACTTAGATTAAATCAGGATTAAAATTAAGAATTGAAAATTGAAATTAAATCAGCAATATGTTTGAGAGTTATTTCTACCATGTATTCTCTTTATGAGCCATCAGAGTGGGTGAGAGATCTACCGCATTCCAAATTAATGAGGACATTGCAGGAGAATTTTCCCCACAGTTGGTTATCTCACTCTACCAGATGCATAAACACACTGGTCGTTGTAGAGTGTGACTGGCTAATAAGAGGTCTACACTCAGTGCTCTCTTTTGTTGTTTCCATTTTGCTTTTTAGCAGAGAACATTTCCTTTTGGTACCAAGGAAGCCTCAGCCATTTTTCTTACTGTATGTCCCAGCTCTGGGTTCTCTGGCTGTTTTCTTTGAGGAATCATGCAAACCACAAAACTTAAATAGCAAGGACGTCCTACATCTCTTCTGAAAAGCATTAAGTGCGTGATTTCTGTGTTTACTTCTGCATGACTTTGGATGCTGGAGGAGTTTGTCATTTAACCTTTTTATTCAAGTTTCCTGTTAATGGTGTATTTGCTTAGGAAATGAGTATGAAATAAAAGATTTGTTTTATGTAAAGATTATTCTATAAAGCAAGAAAGAGAGACAAGAAAATACCTTTTGAGGAGAGTTCATATCCCCCCCCATCACATCATTAAACTTCCGATAGATTCTATTTAATTTAGCTTACTCCCCAGTTCAACTTTCCATACGGAAAGCCAGAGTGATTTTTGACTAACAGCAAGTAATATCTGAAGTGGCAGCAACTGGCAACCCTGACACAGAGCTTGGCTGTGGCCATTACTCAGAATCCTTCCGCTCCTCTTGGGAAGCAATTACAATTTCACAGGTTGGAATTAAAGCTCCCTGCGGTATGCTGTGGAGTAACTGAAACTGTCAAAGTGATTTCAAGCTGCTAATCTCCTGCTACTTCAAGAGTGAAAATAGAGCCCCTCTTACCCAGACACAGGTCTGACGTTAAAAACTCCAGCCTCCCACTATGCTTAAATGCACAGGGGGAGTGGCGTGATGTGCTCACAGAGGATATCTGTAAAGAAGTTATGTCTATGAACGTTTGTGTATTACTAACAAGTCTGTCTTTTTAAACTTCAAGAAGTGTGTCATTTCAGGGAGTAAGATAAATACAAAGTTCTGAGAATTTGGAGGATTGAGTAGGCATTTGCCTATCAGTGAGGTTTATTTTATTGCATAGAGGTAAATGGAGGCTTTAGAAATCAAAAACAGGGAAAAAATTGAGAGGCAGAAAAGCCTTTGTAAAGCTAGAGTGCAAAATGAAAGATGTTAGTGCAAAAGCTGCAAAGCAGGTTTGAACCAGGAGGCACAGCCCACAGCGTTAGGGACTGGCTGTGAAACACCATTTGATTGTTCAGAGGCAGGGCTCATCTGCTGGATAATAGCTAGGTTATTGATGTTAGAATGGTGCTGGAAAGTGTTTCTGCAAATATCATTAGGGGCCTTTTAGTCGCATATTGCATTGATGCAGGCTTTTACTTAACACTGTAGTGTTTTGTTTTGTTTTGTTTTGTTTCTGTAAAATATGTAAAGATTCTTCAGCACTTCTTGGAGAGGAGAAGAATTTTGACTAGTACTATTTTAAGTAAGTTTGAAGAAACCTGCTACCTAAAACAATTCCTAGCAGAAAATCGTGTCTCTGCACTTGCTGGTGTACCAAAGTCTGTTAACTCCCATATGGGAAGCAGTTTTGGGTAAGGATCATTTATACTGTAGATCTATTTGTGCTGCGTTGTGACAAGTTGGGTGGTTGAAAAGTAAAAGTGCCTGTGTTCCAGTCAAAAAGCTAATCAAGAAAGTGGCAGAAAAAAATCCTCAGATCTCTTTGTTCCTCCCTTTCGCTCCCTCTCTTAGGCCTTTTCACCATCTCTGTGAAGACTTCCCATTTCCTTAACACACTGCTTGCTCAAATCTCCCCTGTGAATGTCAGGAGCTAAAAGAACAGTTAGATGATGTGCCTAACTTTCCTTGTGATCCCGTTAGGGTGGGAGGGTAAGAAATAGGAAGGTGAGGATATCTGGTCCAGCGATTAAGGTGTTCTGATGATCAAAGAGTATGAGATACTCTTGCATGTGGGAGCTATATGATCACCTAAGCAAGATCATAATATCTGCCTTGTGTGTCCTTCTCTACCTTCAGTGAATAGTTGCTTGCTCTTACACTATTGTTCAGAGTAAACTGTATTTTGTTGTGTAATGATGGAAAAATCCAGATTGTCTAAAATTAGATGTGTGAGAGCAGGCTGAAATACAGTAATGTAGCAGATACGTATATGTGCTCCCCAAAAACCAGAAGCTAGTGAAGCATCATGCGCCTCTTTTGTCATACATCTTCATCTTCTATTTGCAGCTGAATTTTTTCATAGACTCTTCATTGTGAGTGTGCTGATTCCAGGTATCAGAATCCCAAACACTGACTAGGAATGGAGAGAATGGGGCAAAGGGAGAGAGAAAAGAAGGAAGAGAAGAAAATATTAAAAAAAAAAAAAGTCCTAAACTAATTATGTTTAAGATTAAGAGCATATTATGTAGTCGTTGCATCACCAGAGAAGGGAACTAAATATTGCACACTGTCTCAGAATCACAGAGTTGTAGGGGTTGGAAGGGATCTCTAGAGATCATCTACTCCAACTCCCCTGTCTGGCTAACATGCCTCTGTGCACCTTTTTCTTATCATTTTTCTGGATATTCAATGTATGTTCCAACCTTCCAAGATGAAGATTCCCCTGGAAAAACCTAACTGGATCAAGGGGAAAAATCTGCTTTTTTGTGTAACATTTATTCCACTGAGTAGGGAGAGGCAGGATATGTGAATTATATCCAACAAACGGAGAAAGGCTAATATTTAAGCATCTTCTTTGCAGTTTTTGTTTTATTGGAAACTATTTAGTAATGATTGCAGTTTTTGAAAAGCAATGTAAATGTGAGACTTTATGGAGTTCATTCTGCTTTGTATGGTTTGCTGAGTGCTGGTTGTAGGTAATGGAACAAAATTCCATGCTAGTGACCAGAGTGTGATTCAGACTCATGCTTACAGCTTGAATGCTTTCTGTGTCCTGTCTGTTGCTGAGTGTGAGAACAGGCTAGTTGTGCTCAGCTGAGCATAAAATACTGTCTACTCCCTTCCTGGGTGGTGTTTGTGGGGACGAGTGTACAAATGGTTAGTTGGCAATGAGTTACAGATTACAGGAAAACCTTGGGGATGATAAAACACACAACAAAAGGGACTGTAATTGTTTGGCAATACTCTGAGTTGTGGGTCTGAAAGAAATTAATGCAGTGAAGTCCTGACATCATGGGAAATTTGACTTTGCGTAGTTAAGAACTCATTACTGTATACTGTAAAGAGGAAAACTATTTCATGGTGCTTGGAACGTCTTGCTGCATGGGTGCCCTTTCTGGCTGCTCATGTCTGTTTACCATGCTGCACAAGAGCAGTTAATTTCACCCCATCCTTCCTGATGGTACCACAGCTGGAGAAAAGCAGTCTGCCTCATCTGAGTTCTCACTGTGATCAGGTGTGTGTAATTCTATGGAGGAGGAGGACACATTAACTTGTTGTCTATCATCCTGTTTTGTCAAACATTACACTTCTTAGGGAAAACAAATGAAGTGTGACCAGCAAAGAAACTTGCTCAGTCCAATGGCATTCGGTATTTAACACACAGTATTTAAGGACTGCAAATTTGGACTATTTGTTTGTTCTCTGAGAACCTCCTTTCCAATCCTTCTGTGTAAGCCTGCATTCTCTCTTATCCTTTCTTCCAGCAGAAGCAGCTTTGATCAGTCTGTTGGCACCTAATTTTGTTTTATAGAAGATGATGTGTCTTCAGAAAGAGAATATTCGTCTGATCATGGTGGCTGCTTCCCTGAAAACAAAAATGTTCCTTCTTTTGAGGAGCTGATCTCCCAGAGATATCAGTGCTTGGAAGCTATAGCCTTGCAGTGTCTCTGCACTGTCAACTGTGCAGTAGCTGGTCAATGCAGCTTTTGGGCTATTTTTAGAAGCTCCCATTCCCTAATAAGCAAAATTAAAAGGCCTCTTCTGTTGTATTTTACTGTAAACTCCAGTAATTCAGTATCCAGTATCACTGATGTCAGTTGGGTGTATTAAATATGTTATCTGTGAGTGGCTTTGTGAGCCATAAAAGTCAACATCTAAGAGTCATTTACTGTAAGATCTCTATTCAAGAGATTATAAAGTGATATTGTCTGCAGAGTATTAGTATGAGACAGCAGAAGGAAACAAGTACACAACTTTACTGAATCAACTACACGGATAACCAACAACAGAGAAAGGACGTTTCTAGTCAAGGGGCAGGTTGTATTACAGTAGTATAAAGGAAATCAAGAAATATGGATAACAACTAGGTTATGCCACAGCAGCCTTAATTTGCTTCTGTTCTGCTCGCATTATTTGGTAGGCAGAATTATAGAACCATAGAATCACCAAGGTTGGAAAAGACCTACACGATCATCCAGTCCAACCGTCCACCTATACAATAGTTCTCTCTAAACCATGTTCTTCAACACAGTGTCTAAATGTTCTGTGAGCACCTGCGGGGTCAGTGACTCCACCACCTCCCTGGGCAGCCCATTCCAGTACCTGACCACTCTTTTGGAGAGAAAGTATTTCCTGACATCCAGTCTGAATCTTCCCTGCCACAACCTGCAGAGTTGTTGAAAATACATGAATCTATAAATCTTTGAGGCCATTCCATCTCATCCTGTCATTATTTACACGAGAGAAGAGGCTGATCCCCAGCTCACTACAACCTCCCTTCAGGCAGTTATAGACAGCAGTAAGGTCTCCCCTGAGCCTCCTCTTCTGAGAAGCAAACTGAAAGATGGTGTCTAGCAGAGCCTAACAGCGGTTAGCAGCTTTGGCTAAGTGAGAAATAAATCACTTAGTACAGATTTGAACCTCCTGCACTTCCCTGTCTCCTTCCTATCAGCCCTCTGTTTGTTTCTTCTCCAAACACATTCATGTTCCAAAAACCTTCATACTCTACCTAATTCTGAAATAATACTGAAAGTAATTTTTCACCCACACTTTTGTTTATAAGATCAAGATAGTACCTGACTTGTTACATGCCCTGTGAACCTGAATCAACTTGCACATTATTGTTAGGCAGAAGGGTTCACTTTTTACTGATTTGAACCCAAACTGGAAATGTTCAGTTGATCTGAGGACTGTTAATAAGAGGATCAAGAAAATCAAGCCTGACTGGCAGTCAATTTGCTGTATTTACTGTTTCTATCTACAGATTTACTGGGATTGCATACTGAAAATTGTTCAAACAGAGTAAGTACAGTGATCAGTTTTCAGATTCTATTAAATTTTATTGACATGTTAAAATCAGACACAGATAATTCATGGCCTTGCCACAGCATGCATCTGTGGGGAAAACCAGAATCAATGTTAAGGATCACTGCCGGGCAGTGATAACATAGATTGCTCTCACCATCTAGGAACCTTCTGCATGGAAATTCTGTTTCGTGAGAAGAAAAGCAAACACTGAGCAGCTGATAAGAGGAAGTTCCTGCTCTTTGTAAAAAAGTGGCTATCTTGCACCTCTACAGCAGACCACCACTGTAGAAGTGAATGGGCCTTACATGCGTTGTATGTCAGTGACAGAGCTTCCAGGGCAACCTTCTGTCAGCTGTCTTTCTTTCTGTGGTCTTTGAAAGATGTTTACCTGCCCTGTAACCTACAGAAGCCTGGTATGCTTGGGTATTCTTTAATGAGTTTGGAAACCCAGGATTAGAACTTTATGAGTCACAACAGGGAGAAGAGTATTTCAGCCTTTCACATCAAAGTTGTTGCCATAAGAGGGTTCAGTAGTGTATTTCCTGTTCTTGTTGCCTATGCTGCTGTTAAAATTGAGTCATCAGCATATAAATGCTTTCTTGGCCTCTCAATATGTGATTTTTTTTTTGTGTGTTGACCAGCTGCCTATTTCATTTCCACACTGATTGACTCATCTAGCTAAGAATAATGAAATTGGAGAGCTCCCAGTTGTATTTCATATTGGTGCAAATGTAGGAATGCTGGGCTACTCATAACTATCTTATCTGCCAGGAAATCCATGAAGCTGCAGTTCTGGTGGAAGATGAAGGAGGAGATGAAATTCAGCTCCTTTCGGAGAAAATACCCAAGGAGGAAACATATTTCTTTTTGTTTCCTGGAAATATTCTACAATCTGGTCCAAACTCACTTGACAGGTAAAATTGACAAGGTCTCCTTGCTTTAAAAAGAAAATAATGTCTATGTACTAACTAAACTGATCTTCCAATTGTCAGGATTCAGTCATCTAGACATGCTACTCTTGTTTCTGGCAGTAAAAGCAGACTAGTGTGATGGCAACAGGCAGGCAAAAACTTTTCTCCTCTTTTCTTAGGCTCTTCAAAGGTAGCTGTAAAACAAAAGTTTTGTGCTGGTGAGGAAGGAATACTCTACATGGTTCTTTCCATACTTACGTAGTTGCTAATATGAAACAATATTTAAATGAAACAAAGACCTAAGGAAAAAAAAGGTAAATGTTAAGCAATGACCTTATTCTGTTGTGCAATATGATCTTAAAGTGAGAAGTATATTCATGAAGATGCCATTTGATCGGCTCATTTTTTCTTTCTTTTCTCACCTTTCCCCTCAGTTACTGTCAGACTAGACTTTTTCATTTCAAAATAGAATAGCTGCAGTTCATCTGTCCCTCTTAAGAAAACATGTCTTCCGTCACAGCAGTTTCTGTGGCTGAAACTAATTCCCCAGAAACTGGAATCAGCACTGCAGCATCAGAGAGTGGCTAAAGCAGCCCAAACTGATTTAAACCAAGACTGTTGCCTTTCTCTCCTACCTCATTCTATCTCCAGCTTTTGCTGGTACCACCAGCATCTTATGATGGGATTCTTTTTGAGCTGGCTTACGTTGCTGACCTGGCTTGCTGTGCAGAGGCATGGGCACTTTTGCAAGGAAAGGGATGATTTACATCGTCTGGAGCTGCCAGAGAACCGTGCTTTGGGCCAAAAGACAAGCATTGCGTAAAGCTTAGAGCTGAGCTGCCTCTTGCTGGTACTGCTCTGGAAAGTCTCTTGCTCTACCACTTGACTTAAATCACAGAGTTGCAGTAGCATGCTGTGGCCAGACAAATGAGTGCCTGAAAACAGTACTGTTGTGCAAGCACTGCAGAGCAGAGCTTTAAAGTTGTTCAGAGACCTCAACAGAGCTTCAGAAATGCAATGTGTTTAGGAGCTGCAGAGCAGGGGTCACAGCCCACAGTGCAGGCAGGGTATTGCTGAACTACCAGGTTTCACAGTACTGCAGTGTTCTGTTCTGAGCAACTCAGGATTATTGTCACAAAGGACACATGAAGTTACGCAAAGTTACTCTTGCTCTGTCCTCCTGGAGGCTAGAAACTCCAGTGGTCCATATGAAATAGGACTTTCTTTTTTTTCTTTTGAACAGACTTGACAAACAGCACGCCATTGCCTCCAGGACATGTATGTGGACAGAACAGTTTCTGTCTTTTAGGACTCCCCATCTGTCTCTTTTGTTGGCTGTAGAAATCACTTTAGAAAACAACTGGCATGTGAGTGGGAGGTTTGTATTGGTTGTGGTTTGGGGGATTCTTTTCTTTTGTTGCATTACTTTCCTTGTGCACATGCTGCTGAATTTTTATTTGTTAAGGAAGTACAAAGGAGGAAAAAGTAAGTCCTGCGTCATTTCAGTTTGTGTTTGTGCTTAGATCTGGTCAGAGCCAGCCAAATTCTGGGCACTCAGCGATGTCAGCAAACATAAAGCAGATATCTAGAACAAGACTTGGAGCTTTAAAGTCACAGCAAGACTTTGTTATGAACCTCTGCTACGAAGACTTGCAGGATGACACATGCAAAAAATGTTAACTTCTATTAAAGGCTCTCATGAGAGTTCTTACCAAATGCTAGCAAAAACTCAGCAGGACATCTCAAGCGGTACATTCCAAAAGTTTTTATCACACATTTGTTGAAAATGTCTTTAAAAAAGAAATTAGTACAAGGGAAGAAAAGCTATACTTACAGTGGATTGATATTAATTGCAAATTAGGTTTCTGGGAGTAATTTAGGAAAACAATGATGTTTAAGGAAGACCTTAATGGAAACATGAGAACTGAAATGGCCTGAGCCTGTCCTTCTGCCCACTGTTCCCAGCGTAGAAAGCAAGTGGGTTAGAAAAGAAGTGACTATGCAGTTAAGTAATTGTGAAGAAAAAAAAAGAAAGAAGTTTGTCATGATAAAGTATCTCTGATGAAGTATTTTGGGTTCCTTGCTATTTCTGGCACTACATTTCTGTAAGTGTTTTCCATTGATTATCTTGCAATTATTTAAAAATTTGCCTGTGTGAGCATATATGTACATCACTCTGGAAATAATGCTTCCTATTTGTTTCCATGGAAACTAGAACAAATGCAAAGAGCCCAATAACACTATTTGATAGAACAAATTCTCAGCTACAAAGCACCACTTTTCAACATAATCACCACCATTAGATATGCATTTTCACTGTCCATGAGCAAGAGCCTGCATGCCATGCTCATAAAAATCTGCACAAGTGAAAATGACCCAGTGTTGCTGTTGCCACTGCTGAAATGCACCACCACTGCCTCCCTGTGCTCACATCTCCCGTTTGGTCTCCATCGGTGTTCAGCAAACATCAGTGAATATCAATGGGTGACTTTTTTTTTCCACATGGAAGAATTCAGTGATACACCTTTGCTTCATACGCACTTCCATGTCAGATGCCATTTTGTCAGACTGCCCCTCTGCTGCCATCTGTCATATGGCAACAAAATTTAATGGGATATTGGTGGGAAGGTTCAACTTCTACTGCCACACCACCAATGTCTGCCACTGACATTGTGGGCCAACATAATAAAGTAGAAGGCATTACTTTGGGAGCAGTCCTCCTAGAATGTTTGCATGCATATGCTGGTATTTTTTTTTTTTTATTCCTCATTCTGCAGTCAGTGGTTTGAGAAAGCTTGCACAGAAAGGGAAAGGAAAATAAGTTAAAAAAGGATATTATGCCTTGTTCTAAGGTTCTCAAAACCAGTTGTCTTGAAACAAATATTACTGCTGGGGTCAGCAAGCAAGAGTGCCATCTGCCCCACGCCCAGACCTACTTAGAAGGCAAATGGGCCCATTGGTTCTGTGTGCATAAATAGCACCCATCCTGGGAGATGAGGGCTACTTGAGGTAAGGAGATTCTAGATGAAAAACATGTAGAAGATTTTGGAGATAAGGACAGTAATTGTAAGACTTGTGTACTCTGACCATATTTGGATGTACAGTAAACCACAAAGCACTGAGCTTTTGTAAGCTCACTCTGGTTGTTCAGAATACATAGAGGAGTTAACTTTATACCAGTAGGCTTTATGCCAGGTAAGGTATCATTTTTCCCTCCATGGCCAGCCTGAAAGCTTTCCTGCTGCCCTAAGCTTTCTATCATTTCCTGTAGCAAATTCTGCAGAGAGGTGGCTGTACACCTAAGACGTCAAACACAAGACACGTGCATTGCATGTGAGCCATAGCACATGGTGTGAAACTGGAGATCCAAGAGATAAGTGTGTCTGAAGCTGGATTTGGCTGGGTGAAGCCTTCACAGCCCTTCAGGAGTTTGGGAGTATCTGTGCCTAGCGTGGGGTTGAAGGTAAGCTGTGGAGTGGTGTACAGATCTTTACTTTTCAGTGCCACAAATGTGATTTTTATTTCCCCTTTAAATACTAGAGCTGCTGTAGTTATAAGGGCTGATTCAGTAGCTAGCAGTCTTACCAGATATTACAGGAGAGCACAGTGGAGCTGGCGATCTTTGCTTTGGCTGTCAGTGGCATTAGGATAAAACAATTCCTCAGAGAAATTCAGTTGTTACAGAATTTTGGCAAATTCCCATATTACTCACATTCCTAATAAAAAAAATAGAAAAAACGTCTTCCTGCTGTATGCTATAACGCTGCCTGCTGTTCTGGCCACACGCAGAAAATCAAGTCTTGTGCTCTTCCTGAATTACATTCACGGCTTCCTCTGCATGGCGTCCTTCATAGTTAGCTGTCATGGAATTGGAGCAGAACCACGCTAAAGAGTTGGCATCTTAAGATACCATCAAATCTCACAACACTCCGGAAGATCAGCTTCTCACACCTTAGAAGGAGGACCTTGCTTTGTTTTCCTGCAACTTGTGCAGTGTGGGTTCATCCTTCTATTGTGTCTACTATAAATAGCACTTTACCAGCACCAGGGACTGTTGTTGGCTTTTATATTGTGGACAATGAAAAATAAAACCACAGTCTTCATTGTTGAGTTGGTTGCTTGTCATCTAGTTAAAAATACAGATGGATAAGTTTTAGTGTATTGTCAAGGTCTGCACTTGGTGTGAGAGCTTGTAGACAGCAGTTGCTGCTGGAGGTCTTTGTGAGATTAAGAGTCTTGAAAGCAAGGTAAAGTGAGCTTGCTTAGTTCTGATGTGGCAAAGTGACTGAAGGGCCTCCTTCCCTCCTATTTTGTAGTTGGATTTGTCTGACACAAGGGTTACCACCTTGGCCGCTTTCTTGTAGTACTGAGGCAGCATCAGAACTGCATGCAAAGTCACTTTTTTCAAAATGTTAGCTTATTCACATACATTTCTGATACACCTGCATATTTCAAGTTTCTTTTGCTTTCCAGGCAATCAAAGCATGTTTTCATGATTTTTCTTACATCCATTAGAATATAAAATGCTTTCTAAGGCATACTCAAACACATTTCAAATGTATGAAATTTGAAATCATTCTCTCATTATCCTTTTAATACTCCTTTTATTTCAATTTATAACATCACTGCAGCCATATTTTTTTCAAGGTGAGTTTTCTGGCCCATTTTAGTGGCTTGGGGGTAGGGGAAAAACTAGTATGTAAGAGGACTGTTTTCATTCCACTAATGTTGATTCACTTGGCTCATAAGAAGAGCTTACTGCGTTGTATACTTGGAAAGAATGAATATCAACACATAAATAAGCCGGATTTCCAAAAGAAGAATTTTTCTGCAGAGTTTTCTGTTAATTCAAAGCAATATCTTTTTAAATTGATGCAACTCTCAGGACTGTGATGATCACATTACTTTCCCTTAGGAGTAAACACAGACAAAAGTGTCTGCTGAGTTTCCAAACTAGAGGGCCATTGTTGCCTCAGGTGCTCAAATTTCCATAGAAAAAAAGCCTTCCATAGCTCTTATACCTGTACATATTGAATGCATCAGTGTACCTTGGGACTTTCATGACAACTTCTGAGAAATACTAGGAACTCTTCTTCAAAAAGACATGGGAAAACAATTTACTGAACAAGACTCCCAAAAGTGCTTTTTCAGACAGTCTTTCACCTAGCTGAAGTGCTCAGGCCTGAAGTGTTTTAACTGGAAGAAATTAACCATACTATATAGCTTTAAAACAAATCTTTCCCTTCCTTTCACTCTTGCAAAGATGTGCAACCTTACAGGACAACAGGATCGACCCTTTCTTCTGACCCCACTGCACTGCAACACTCAAATCTCCTTCTGGAAAATCCCCCTGGGTAATGCTACTTTTCAGAATGTACAGAACCTAAAGTATTTAGCTTTTTCACAGCATCCCACTGAATCCCAGGTTCCAGGAACAAGAATGGCCTTCATAGCTCATGAGATTTCATAAAACTTGGCAGAACTAAGAGATTTGTCTGAGGGGGAGGCCTGGGCTACCAGGCTGACCTGGTTCTATATGTCTTCTATGCTATTACCCATTTCAGCTGTATGGCTCAGTTTTAGAGCTTATAATGGGAAGTGTGTTACTTACCTTATGCATAAGTCATCAGATACTTTTATCAAGAGCTTCAGCTGTTCCAGTTTTCAAGTGTGTCTGTGGGCTCTGTACATTTAATGGCTTATTTCTATGTGATGGTTTCATAATGCTGAAAATAGATAGAGAAGCAGACTCATATTCCTCAAACTGCCTGATGTGAGAAAATCATGCCAAACAGAAGGTTGCTGAGACCTGGAGAAGTACCACTTTTAGCTCATACCTTTCCGAGATTAAAATCAGCTATCAGCAGCAGCAATTTCCACTCTGCTTGCCTTCAGAGCATTTTATGGAGGACAATGCTAATCCCTGTCAACAGACAGGATGCTATACAGAAATTACATTTCTGTAATTACAGGCAGCCCGTCATCAAATTGGCTTCCAGGTGGTTATGGTAGTGGTGCCTAAATTCCTCCTTCAAACATTTATACTTGTATACCAAAAAGACAGCAGGTGAATTAAGCAACTTAGGGAATAAGAAAACAGAAGGAGAAACTGCAAGGGAGACAAGGTTTAAGAACATGCCATTGAAATACCTGAATGCACTTCAGGTGGTTGAGGGTGAGGTGGAATCACTGACTGTATAGGTTACCTGGAATGAATTACCATGTTTTGAGTTGCTAGAGCACTGCCAGCTTTAGAGTGGAGGACAGTGTTTTCTACCCAGACTGAGACAGCTGCAAAAACTTCAGTTTTGTAATAAGGATAGCGTGTGATTATTAAAAAATGAATACCCTGTTGAGCTGTACTTTCACAATGGGAAAATATTGCTCTGGCCTGTTGGAAGATTTTATCTGGTCAAAATTAGCTGTTTTTATGGACATCCTTCCGGACAGACACCCTTAGGGATGACCAAGCCAAAGGAGTTTTTGTAGGTGGACAGTTGTCTCAGTTACCAGTAAAACAATTGTTTAATGTTAAAAAGAAATCATGCTGCCAACACAGTGCTAAAACTCTCAATAAAAAAGAAAATAATCTGGCCTTGGACTTCAGCTTGCTCAGTGGGATTACAGACTGAGACATATACAAGCGAAATCAATGTGATATTTTTCCCCAATTTTTTGAACTTCATGCCCATTTGCATATGACATTACAAAGAATTGATGTTAAATACTGCCAAGCCATAAGTGTAACAAATCTGCAGCTCCATTCCAGTAAGGTGGCCAGGAATCAGGCCCTGGAATGCTTGCTCCCTGCAGACTGTCAGTAGTCTGGCAAAGTAGGAGTGCACACCCTTTATCCAGAATAATGTTAGGGTCTCATTCATGCTTATTATAATCTTTGGAAAAGGAAATACCTTGTGACATTCTTCAGCAGCATCTATGGATGAATAAATAAAAGTTTTAATGGTGTCTTCACAGTAGAACATTGGCAAGCTAGGAGCCCCCTGGGGACAGAACTTGGGACATTTTCAGAGCTCCATGAGGGATGAGGAAGAGGTCTTTCCTCTGTCTGAGTTCCTGAGGCTCTGAGGAAAAACCACATTGCCCAGCTCTTAGCCAAGGGAACAGCTGTTTCTCGTGATTGTTTTGAGGCTGTATGTGTGCATCAAGTAGTCTGGCCTCCTTTTATTGAATACATTCCTCTGAATTGGACACTAGATAACAGCTTTTAATATGTCAGCAAGTAATTCATTATGATAAACACGTAAATTGTGTATTGTCCCAATAGGCTGTGTAGATCCAGCAAGGTACATGTGACTAGAAGCATGTCAATCAAGGGTCTCCAATAGTGATGAGCACTCAGCAGTGTACCACACTGAGTCACTGAGTGTTGTGCTAACAGTTACCTGTGGATCAAGGACTGATGCAATTTTAACCAGATCCTGTATGACCTGAGTGGAAAGCACTATATAGTTTTGTGTCAATGCCTTTTGCAAATGCTTCATGATATGTCTGGTTTTGTTTCCTATTCTCTCTCTTTACTATTATTATTATATATATATTATTTTATTTATTTAAAATCAAACTTCAAAGTAGCAGCCTAACTTACTTAATATATTTTGCAGTGTATACCCCATGACTATGTCTTGTCCCATCCATTGGCTTTCAGTGTAGCTTCTGTACCTGGATGCTGAAGGGGGAGATAGGTTGGGCAGAACAGGCAATGCATGCCAAAGAATAATTAATCATGGTGATAAGGATTTTCAGCAACATGGAGAAAGAATCCTTTCCCTCACAATTTTCCAACCACTTTTGACTTTCATGTTTGCCTCTCATTCTTTGTGTGTACATAGATGTGTACATATAGGTATGTGTGCATATTAAGCACACTGTTTTATGTAAAGAGGATGGTTCTTTTCTGTTCTTTCATCAACATAGTGAGAGGAGCTCTGAAGCACTTCGTCAACTTGCATAGGCTATTAAGCTATCCACAGCTGATGTCTTTCAGGTCATCTTGAGTAGCCAGAATAAATTTCTCTTTAGCAGTACAGATGGATACTAGGAAAGCTAGCAGATGCATTGTAGCTAATCAGACAGAGGCTCAGCACGGTAACTAAAATCTCTGTTAGAATTCATATCCCTTCATGGTGTTTAATTAAAAAGCTTTGTGTGCATCCTTTTGTTTTATCTGTTGCCAGTGTTTTGTCTCCTATTGCAGCAATTCCTTCAAATAACCATCAATTTGCTGCAATAATCTAATGAGAAGAACAAGCAGCACTGTTTAATTATAGAAAAATGAAAATAATCCTTGGCTGCTGAAGAGTTAAGGAGCTGCTGCTGGCCACTGGAACACAAAAGAGTTGGTGCCAAGAGGCCCCTGGAAGTCTGTGGCAATTCGGACTTTATTGCTGAGCAGTAGTAGCTGGCTGCATCAAGCAGAAGGCCAATGGAGCTTCCTTCAGGGAGAGACAACTGCATTATTGAGCAGCCTCCTCACAGAAGGAAGCAGAACAGACACGGACAGATTTCTGTTTCGCACCCCGGCAGAAATACAAAGTGATCAAAAGAAAGATCTCTTGTCTTGCAGAAGCTCAATGCCTTTGGCTCCATCTCCATTCCTCAGCCTCACAGTAGAAGCCAGCAGTTGAGACATAAACAGGTGTCACCTGGTGTCATTTTGCTGGAGGAGGTAGAGAAGGTAGCAGTAGAACTTGGGCTGGCTGCAGGGGAAACATGAGCCAAGATGCAGGTAAATCAGGTATTCCTGTGTTATATCCAGGAATAATGTGGATTCAGGTTAGTCAGGAGAAAACACCTGAAAGAAATAAAAACTTTACATCTTCAGACTTTTCCTGATATTTGTTGTGATTTATTTATTTATTTATTTTTCCTTTTGTTGTGAACCAGGAAGTAAGCAAAATCTTGACTGACCTTTTTATTTTGCATCCAGTTGCTTGATCATTTAATTTGCTTTCCTTTTTATGTTTTCCCTAGCTAGGATCACTCTGAAGTAAGCATGGAGCAAGGAACTTTGGAACAGTAGAGGAAAGATTGCTAGAAGGCCTTATAGCAGAGAACAAGTCCCCAGAATTCAGCTTAATATTAATGTGACAGACTGCCATGTGCAATCGTGATTAATCACAGTATTAATGAGCTCCCAGGGCATACAACGCCTGCAGGTCTCTGCAAACCCAGTCTGCAGATGTAGAGCCGCTTGGCTGGAAATCATATGATGGAGCCATACCATGTTTGACAACACATCCAGAACTGATATGTCTCTGAAGGCAACAAGATGTGACAGGGCCTAGATTTTCGCTCTCAGCACATAACTTGGCTGCACCTCTGTGGGTGGGAGGCATGGGAAGGCATTAGCACAACTGAGGTAATTCAGAGCAAAATCTGTGACAATCTGCATGTAGAGTTCTGACACAGAGTCATAGAATCATGGCTTGTGTTCCTGTTATTTGGGCCTTTTTCCAGAAACTTAGACTACTTGTTTTTCTTTCAAGATCTTACAGTTCCAGTTTTTATTTCAAGATCTCTAGTTCCAGCACCCCTGCTGTGGGCAGGAATACCCCCTCTAGACCAAGCTGTTCAAAGCCCCATCCAAGCTGGCCTTGAGCACCTCCAGGAATTTGGCATCTGCAGCTTTTCTGGGCAGCCCATTCAGTGCCTCACAGCCCTCTGACTAAAATGAACAGATCTGACAGATACAACCTCTCCTTGGCAAAGCTCTACCACTGGCACCCAAGGTATGTGGTTGGCAGCATGTGAGCAAGACTGTCATGGGGAGGGTAGCATGGAACTGGTATGAGATACAGCTCTGCCTTTATTGCAGCATTCTTCCTACAGTACAGCATGCTGTGTGTTAGCTTTCCAACAGACAGAAAACTTAAAGTGAGCTTATATTACAAGTACTTCCCACAGATGTAAGACTACAATTACATTGCTACTGACAGTTGTCTGCTTTGACCAGAACCTTTTTATTATTTTTTTTGCATACATGCATGCAATTCTGCAAATTTTTTGTGAAGTGTAAAGATGTGATGCCATCTTCCTCTCTCTGTTTACTTATCGTCTGCATCCTCCTATACATCTCATATTACCTGTAACAGGGTTATTGGCCTGCTCTCCTTCATGACCCTACACGTGTCACTATGTCCCTACTCTTCTATTTCACATTATTCACTGCTCTTACTCTTCTTCTTAGCTTCCATTTGCTTCTTTCTAGTCACAAGTAAAAATACAAGTCTTTCACATGTTGGAAATAAGAACTTCTGGATAAACTTAGGTATCCAAGCAATTATCTGTTTTCCTTTCTCTTCATTTATGTTTAGTTTTGAATTAAAATATAAACTAATTGAATATGTCTAGCAATTTCTTCATGAAATTCCTTCTCTCTGTATTCACTGTAGACAATGCTCAATACATCATTTTCATTTAATTTGTTGTTCCAAGCCCCATCTCAGAGGACAGTTTTATCCTTTGTTACCACAAGCCCTTTGGCACTGACTCTTTTGTGCTCCAGTGGCCAGCAGCAGCAACTCCTTCACAATCAAAGCACACTATAATGCTTACATGAAAACTACCACACACCTTCCTCCATAGTAAGGATGTGAATCTGAATTAACTCCTCCATTTTTAGCCTCACTCTATTTGACATTCTCTTTCCATTTGTAACCCAGACTCGAGTTCATCCTGCATACCATCTACATAACACATCCTTTTCTCCCTACCCATGCAACTACAGCTTTGCTGTTGTAACTTCAGCTGTTATGTTATTGTGTTACGGATCAGTCACTGCACCCATTCTGTCATAAATCTGACAGATATACCCTACTCATTGCCAGTGCTTCTGCAAAAAAGCCTTGCCCTGTTCTTGACTTAAACGATGTCTCCTGTTCTTTAGCCTTTCTTCAGAAACTTAGGTCACTTATTTTTACTTCAAAACTTCTCTTGGCCTATCTACTCCCTACCTGTTTTCACTGCCTTAGTATTCCACCTTTGATAGTGGACAGCGCTGGCCTCCTCTGAGCACTTGTTCCATTTTTAAATGTGCCTTGTAATTGGAAGGAGTGTCTTGCAAAGCTCAGTAAAGCAGCTTCTTTTGGTGTTTAGAGTACCTTCATGTGATTGTTCCTATCCACACTGCCTATTAAAAGGCTTTGTATGTAGATGATGTACTGGCTGGCACCATCTCATTTTAGTGCGACCTGGCTACCCTGCTCCATACTGACCCAACATGCTTAGGTCATGAATACTGTGGGACTGGGACTTTCATGCTTTTCAGCTCAGGTGCAGCACATTGCTCAAAGCAAATGAGGTCCATGAAAAGGACTTCCACACAGTAATAAATTCTTACGAAGCCTAAGTACAACTGTGCAGAGTTATGTGGTACTAATACAGTAAAACTGTCACCCTACTCTTAGTGAAATAAATGATCCAGAAGAAAAGCAGACTGGCTGGTACCTTTGTACCCACACTCTAAAAGAGATTGCATCTTCTGCTCCTTCATGACATAGCTTTAATAGTTTTACTAATATCACCTTAGGGATACCTCTAACTAGGCTGACTTTTGGGAGAGGTATCTATGAACACAGCAGCTGTCCCCACATTGGGACTGCTGGAAAGGGTACTGTGAACACTCCTTCGTCTATTTTAGTACAGAACCAGCAACCTATCTCAAGCTACTTTACAGGTGAATGACACTGGCAGTCCAGGGTTTGCACCAATGCAGAGCAGGGTCACATGCAGGGGTGCCCTCAGAGCAGTAAATCCAGGCAGTGGAGTGGTGGCAAACAGCCACGGGGCAGGAGAGGAGGGACAGAGGTAAAGTCTGCAGCTCTTGTAGCTGCCTGCAGAGTGAGGGTGCATCCATGGCACCTCCTGCAGAGATTCAGGAAAATGTTGTTGTGTGAGCTGAACTCCTTTATCATCCATGGAGTTTGACTGGTGAGGCATTGAAATGAACTTCAGAGAAAATCACATAGAAACTGAGACTTAATTTTTCCTTGGTTTTGATAGAAGGCATTAAAATGACCTCAGGCTAGCTGGCAACACTTGTGACGAACAAATCTTCTGGTGGAACATGAGGGCTTCCAGTTTCTAATGAACGGGCCTCCCACCCACCAGCAAGCCCAATGTGCATTTACATGGTTTTCTTGTGAACATTTCACATGGCTCTGAAAATCACATGCTCCCTTACAGGAAATGTTTTTTCTCTGTTGCACATCTTTTGTGGCTGACTGCCAGGAGATCCTTCTCTGACTCCCAGCTGTGCTTCTATGACTAGCTTTTGTGACCATGGAAAGTCATTTCTTCCTTCTGCCTCCTCCCTTTTCTTCTTTGTGAAATATGTGTAAATAAGTTAATGACCAGAGCCTGTATATCCTCTCCAATCATACTGGGCAGAAATATGATAGCAAAAGGTGAGACTTCTTTTGTATCCTGAACAATCTCTGAGAAAGAGAACAGTTAAAGTATGTTTTTTTAATCTGCCAAAACTATTATTTTTTTCAAGGTGAGAACCATGAAATATTTCAATCTAAGTTAGAACTGACATGAAGTTTTTACCATGTATTACGTTTTGCTCAATGGGGGAAGAGATAAAGCTCTTCCAAGGAGTATGGAAGAAAAAAAGTTTCTTGCTCCGGAAAATATGTTTCACTAGTGTGTATCCTTTCATGCTGTCCTCAGGCATTCAAATGTAACAGAGTTGCAAAAGCAATCTCTGTTCACTGCATTTTGACTTTGACAATTTGGTAATTACTAATGTGGTAATTTTACGTGGGCAGATGCGTGAAAACTCAGAAAGACGCCCTGCTTTACACTTATGCAACTGTAAATGTCTGTTACAGATATAAATATCTAAAAACAGGGAGGAGAGGGGGCAAGCAAAGAGAACAGCAGCAGACTTGCACACCCCCCCCCCCAAAAAAAAAAAAAAAAAAAAAAAAAAAAAGCTTTGTAAGGCACAAGCTCTTTATTAATGCCCTGAAAGCAAGGCTGAATCAAAGTAATGAATATAATGAATAAAGGATGTTAAACAGCCATGTCTAACAGGAGTGCTTCATGGGCTTGTATGTAGAAGTGACTGTAGAGCTTGTCCCTGGCAGGTGGCAGGTGTGTGTGGTGCAGTCAACACTGCACTGAGAAACAGGGTCTGAGCGATGGAGGCTTTTGGGTAGTGTTCAGGGAGGTGCCAGGAGGGAATAATTTGGTTCTCACTGAGGTTTCCTTTCTGCTTTACAAACCAGGGATGATTTATAAAGGGATGGTTCAGCTGGTATGGGGACTAAGTGGCCATTTTGATCTAGGAAACAGCTTTAAACAGATTGGAAACACAACTTGATGTCTTTTGAAAACATTACTTTTCTTTATTTTTTAAATCAATATTGCAGCCAATGTGCTATGTTCAAAAAGATTAACTTAGATATAATAATATCTTTCTTAAGCCAAACACAAGAAAATAGCATTACAAATAATTTTTTTTTTTTTTTTTTCCATTTTGTTATCTCATTATTTCAGTTTGAAGTATTTCAGATTTGTTCTTCCAATTTCTTCCTCTTCATCTATGGTACTTCTGATGTATGTTTCTTTCCTTTTTAGTGAAAGCCGATACTTCCTTGGACTGTGAATGTGGCCTAAGTACTTCCTGCCTTCCCCATCCATTCCTCCAGTCCACCAGTTGGCCTGAAACAGTGTACTGTGGTTCAGTACTTTAAACCAGATTTCTGAAAATAATGGTTAAATAAAGCTGCCTTCCTTTTTTTCCTCTTAAGATTCACTTTCATACTTCTTAATAATCATTCTTATGCTTGAATTTAATAAGTTTGTGATAGTGACTTCCCCATGCTATAATGGCCTGTTCGATCATCATCATTTCATTTCATAGAATCACAGAATCGTAGAATCATCAAGGTTGGAAAGGACCTAAAAGATCAGCCAGTCCAACCATTCACCTGTCACCAATAGCTCCTACTAAACCATGCCCCTCAACACAACATCCAAATGTTTCTTGAACACCCTCAGGATCAGTGACTACACCACCTCTCTGGGCAGTCCATTCCAGTGCCTGACGACCCTTTCAGAGAAGTAGTAACTCCTAATGTCCAGCTTGAATCTCCCTTGGTGCAGTTTGAAGACATTACCTCTAGTTTCTCTAGTCATCTGCATTGTGAAATGGAGGCCTCATGTTGATGGTGTCAAGGTTTCCTACACAGTGCTTTTTTCACCAATTTAGTTTAGTGATAGGGCAAAGAAGAAGTGGTTATGCATGAAGCCCTGGACATGTTTCCCCAGTAGAATTCCGTTTACTTGGATAAGTATATTTGGTCCTCCAGAGATTCTCTTTTTTCTGACATTTCTGACATCCAAAGGTATGACTTCATCTTGTAAGAGAGATTATTCATTGTTGCAGTCCTCCTCTCCTGAGAGCAGAAAAGAATGAATTTTCCCTCCAGATCCCAGTGCAATGTTATCCAAATCCTTCCTTTAGCTGAGGAAAAAGGGTAGCCTTACTTCCTCCCCAACTTTCTTTGCTAATAAATCAGAGAGAAATGAAGGTTATTGTTAAAAGACTAAAGCTATTAGAATCCAATTAAATCCTTAAAATGAGTTCACACACAATACCTCCTCATGCTCAAGAGGACTAGTGAGTAACCCTTGCTTGCAGACATGATGTCCTTGCTTGCAGACATGATGTTTGCCAAATTCATCAAAAAATTCTGCATCAACAACCAGCTAATGTTGGTGGGTGTAGGGCAAATAACCCCAAGGAAAGCACTCAAAGGAAATAGTGCAAAAGGTGGTATATTTTTGGTAGGCTTTAAGTAGATGGTATACAAATAAATAGCAAAAGAGATTGGCTCACCTTAATGATGGTTGAGGCTTGCCAATAACTCCACCAGGGAGGGATCTCTAACAAGAGATCTTTCCCTGCTGGTGGTCAGCCCTTAAATGGGGTCTTGGGAGAGGTGGAGTCAAACTCCACCCCTTCCAATCACACTCAGTTGTGCCCCTGCAGCTGACTCAGGGCTTGCCTCAGGTGATCAATCAGTGGTTCAGGCTGTGATTCAACAGTTCCCATACAGTGGGCAATGAAACACTTGCATTGTAGGGTTATTTTTAATGTAAAATAAAAAGCACTATCAAACAGAGAACAGCCTATTGACTTCTAAGTCAGTCAGAATCATAGTTAAAGCAACCTACAAACAAACAAACAAATAAATAAATAAATAATAGAAAAATAACCTCTACTCTGTGATGATGCCTATCTGTGAGCAATCTAGGTGGTTTTTTCTAGCTTGACTTTTCAACTACTGAAACCTGGTAAAAATAAATAGAAGCAGGAAAATCCTTAAATAAGAAGGAACAGAATTCAGACAATTTGGTAAACATCTTAAAAAAAAAAGAAAAAGTGACAAAAAACAAGGATGTTTTTCTGTGATGAATTTTATGCAAGGAAAGTTGTTATGGCATCTGAATAAGCCCGTTCAAGGTGGGCTCATCAGTAGCAAGACTGACAGGCTGTTCACTTGTTCTGTTCAGTCTCAGTGGCTGTGTGTGCAGCTGAGGTGATTTTGGTCAATAAAAAGGTTCTGTGCTTCACAGTGATTGGGAAAGCTTGGGCTGAGGTTGCCAGTGCAATTCTGATGAATTATGGCTTTGAACACTCATGTCTTTATTGCTAATTCCCAGAATTTGTTGTAAGAATTTTGTTTAAAATGGTGAGTGAGCTTTGTGAACAGTAGAGTAGCTTAGGGACTTCTGCATTTTCTCAAATCGCAGTACTATGGATATTTGTAGATACAGAGAACTGTTATAACATGTAGGATGATGTTGGGGTTTTCCTAGCTTGGATAAGAAAAGAGGAAATCTTAATTCCTTGCTTGACAAGGAGCGTTAGAGGAGCTGAGTGCTGTGCTTATTCACCTCTGCAACGGCATATTTTCCTTCAGGCTTGTATGACTCTAGAATATTTTCATAAGTCACACTATCTATTACCTAAAGGAGGATCTCAGCTCATGTTTTCACAAAGCCAATTTATTTGCCTTGTGGTTGCGGAGAAATACTTGGAAACTGCCTAACTGTCTACATAAGAGTTCTTTCCTTTTTCTTAAATTGAATTCACACGCACAACAAAAATAAAGAAATAAATAAATCTCATGATGTAGTTACCTTTTGCATTTAATACTATCTTACAATTGTTAAAGATGACTCATGATATTTGAATGTTGGGAGTAGGCAACACTGCTAGATGAAGTGTTAAATGACTTCAAGATCTCCTCTGGTCATTTGCTTTATTTAAAAACAAAACCAAAAATAACCAAACAAATAAAAAACCAGTGAGGATACAATGCACTTGACCATAAAGTAAAGCTCAGGCAAAGCTTGTGATAGATGCTCAAAATGATCTACTGTCTCCCTGAAATAATTTTGACCTGAGAGTGAATATGGTAATAGCCACTCATACAATGGCTTCAAGGATCCAGGCAAAAATATGATTAAGCATCTCTTTCAGGGTGATGCTATACTACTGGAATGTCTTCCATTACTTTGTGCTGCAGCATATTATTTGAAGGTGATAGCATTAAATAGCATTGCTTAGATTTCACAGCCCGTGTCCATCTGCTTTGTTTATTGTTTCCCACTTCTAAAAATTCAACAGAAAGGCATAAGAATATTAAAATAAATATTGCCCTCTTGCGCAGTTCTTATCAACTCTTCTACTACTCTCTCCCTAGAGCACAAAAATAATTTATATTTCTGTTTTATGCATGGTCTTGTGGTATTTTCTCTTGCAATTTGACTACCGCTACCTTTATGCAGTGAGCTCATGGCACAGTGAAAGAGGATAATTAAAATTAGGTTCAGAATTATAAACCTTTGATAAAATACAGATAAATCTTTATATAGTATGTATTTAAAATTGCTCAAAATCAAGAAATCATGTTCACAAATTACAAGCCAGCAGTACTATTTCATGCCTTCAGAGTCCTGTGCTAGGAAAATATATGAGAACCTTGTTCCGAGGTTGTGAATCTAAAATAACCATATTTTAGCCATCTAAAATAACCATAATAATTGTAAAGTAAAGTAAATATTACTAGTTGTAATTGGGACATTTTCAGCTATGCCTGTTTTGCAGGTATATGAGTCACTTGTGACGTGTTCTGAGACCCAGAGGAGTTACAAGATGTAGGGCATTGCCCATGTTGTAGGAAGAATTGCCTTCCTGCTGTATTGTGCTTTAGAGGCACGTGCAGTGCCCTCAGTTAACGAGATGAAAGATACCTCTTATATATATGAGTTCTAGTTATCATAAATGGGTTAAAAAATGTGTAAATGAACAGTATGTTAAAGTAAAAAGTTTAAAAGTTTAGAAGCTGGGTCACCAGTTTATCAGAAATGCCATGGAAACAGCATCAGCTTTAGTAGCAATGATGAGATCACAGAAAAGGGCTTTAAAAACAACACAAAATGATTCTGTGAATTTCTTGTCTGCTGTACTTACTATTTTTAATCTAAAATTACTAATTAATAATAAAAATATCTGTTGCTCTGTCATAGAAAGGGGCCCCAGCATGGAGGTTAAAGCAAAAGTCCTTTCTACTGTGATGGCAGAATTGTGTCGTCCTTTTTTGTAAGCGTTTAAAGGCCAAGTGGGACTATTACAGTCACATAGTTTGACCTTCTAAGTAACACAGAACAGAGAATTTGACTTAACGATTCCTGCCCTTGGGCTGGATTTCAGAAGTGAAGTTTATTCTTTTTTTTTTTTTTCCTTTTGATCCTACAGTGTATTCCATGGCCTGAGTCTATCTCTTTGTTACAGTGACAAGACTGAAATTTTAGGTCATTTTGTTTTGAGAATATGCACATCTAGATGTACCTAGGTGAGTGCGCGGGCGCATTTAAATCTGTTTGCATTTGAAAGAATAATTGGAAACACCGCAGATAAGATTCAAAAGAATATAAATAGACTTATATATAGGCTCATAGGAAAATTGAAAGGGAAAATATGGCAAAAGGTAGCAGCACTGTCACGATGCAACTCATTATGGGCCTCTCTGGTATAGTGTTTATACTTCATATTATACTACATATTAAGACCGCATAGGGAGAGATTAGAGGACTGTGGAGAGAAACAACTTGTCTCACATTAAAGAAATTACCAAAAATGCAGTGTAGGACACAGACTGATTTTAAAAAGATGGAATAAGTCCAGACATTTGGCACTTCACAGGGATGTTGAAGACTTCCTCACTTCACCTACTGTGGGAAATGGCTGGGTAGAAATGCGCTGAGGAGCAAGCGTTGTGCTTCCTGCTTTGACACTCATTCCTGGATTGTAGCTTTGAGGTTTGAAAAGGTTTTACTTTGAAAAGTAGTGGAGCAGACCCCATAGCACCCAAAGAAACAGATGCGCAAGGATCTCTGGAGAACATTATTTATTTTCTTAAAAACATGAACACCTTGGTCTCTACCTGTCCTCAGGAGAGAAGAAAGTATTTGGTTAGACACTCTTGTCTTATCGGTGGCTATGTCTGTGTCTCCTGTAGCAGTCTGAGTGGTGGCCATAGCTGTGCCTCCCGCAGCCGTCAGATCAATGGCAGTGGCTGTGGTTCTGACCAGCAGTAGTGTCTGTGCCTCAAGTTGTGGTCTGAATGGTGGCTGCAGCTGTGGCTCCCGTAGCTGCCTGTTTGGTGGTGACAGCTGTGCCTCCCACCATTTTGTCCATGTCAGGCATGCCTGGGCCTCACGGCGTTCTGTGGAGGATCCAACTCCATGGGCAGTTCTGCATCCACTGCTGGATGGGGGATGAGCAGCCCCAAGCCCTGTACCCCACAGGGGTTCCTGCTGGAGCTCATGGCATACTGAGGGGGATCCACCAACATGGGCTCCTCAGCATCCACTGCTGGATGGGGGATGAGTAGCCCCATGCAATTCTGTCCCCAAGGGGCATCACTGCACCTCATGGTCTTCTCTGAGCATCTGAGCATTGCCTGCAGAATCTTCCTTTCAAGACAAGCATGGCTGGGTTTGATGGCTTCTTCAGAAGGGATAGACAGGGAAGAAAGGGTGGTGGCATAGCTATCTATATCAAAGAGTGTCTTGATGTTGAAGAGCTTGAGGTTGGAAACGACCAAGTGGAATGTCTATGGATAAGGATCAGGGGGATGGTCTGTAGGGGTGACATCATGGTGGGGGTCTGTTGTAGACCGTCTAGTCAGGATGAAGAGATAGATTAGGTGTTCTACAAGCAACTAGTAGATGTGCACGATGGCCAGCACTTGTTCTCATGGGGGACTTCAACTTCCCTGATATATGCTGGAAATATAATACTGTGCAGAGGAAGCAGTCCATGAGATTTCTAGAGTGTGTGGAAGATAGCTTCCTGACACAGCTGGTGCAGGAACCTACCAGGGGAGGTGCCCTGCTAGACCTGCTCTTCACTAACAGAGAAGGACTAGTAGGAGATGTGAAGGTTGGGGATTGTCTTGGCCAGAGTGACCATGAAATGGTAGAATTTGCTATTCTTTGTGATGTCAAGAGGGTGACTAGCAAAACTGCTACCTTGGACTTCCGGAGGGCAGACTTTGACCTGTTGAGGGCACTTGTTGCAAGGGTCCCTTGGGACTCGCTCCTGAGGGGTAAAGGGGCCCAGGAAACCTGGATGCTCCTCAAGATGGAAATCTTAAAGGCACAGGAGCAGGCTGTCCCTGAGTCCTGTAAGTCAAGCCGGATGGGAAGAAGGCCAGTGTGGATGAACTGGGAAGTTTTGTTGAGACTCCGGGAGAAAAAGAGAGTCTATGTCCTCTGGAAGATGGGACAGGCTACTTGGGGAGACTACAGAGAATTTGCCAAGATTTGCAGGCAGGAAGTTAGAAATGCAAAAGCCCAGCTTGAACTTAGACTGGTTACTGCAGTAAAGGAGAGAGGAAAATCCTTTTACAAATATATTAACAGTAAAAGAAGAACTAAGGAGAATTTCCCTACTTTACTTGATGCAGCAGGGAAAGCAACCACAGAGGATAAGGAAAAGGCTGAGGTTCTCAATGCCTTCTTCACATCTGTCTTTAATAGACAGATCAGTTATCCTCAGGGTACTTTTCGTCCTGACCTGGAAGTCTAGGACAGAGCGCATCATACACCCCCTGTGATCCCAGCAGAGACAGTCAGAGACCTGCTCCTCCATCTGAACTGCCACAAGTCCATGGGACCAGATGAGATCCACCCAAGGGTGCTGAGGGAGCTGGCAGAGGTGATTGCCAAGCTGCTTTCTACTGTCTATCAGCATTCCTGGTTATCTGGAGAGGTTCCACAAGATTGGAGGCTTGCCAACATGACTTTCATCTACAAGAAAGGCCATAAGGAAGATCTGGGGAGCTACAGGCCTGTCAGCCTGACCTCGGTATCAGGGAAAGTTATGGAGCAATTGATCTTGAGGGAGATCACACGGCACGTGCATGGCAATCAGGGGATCAGACCCAGCCAGCACGGGTTCACAAAGGGCAGGTCGTGCTTGTCCAACCTCATCTCCTTCTATGACAGGGTGACCAGACTGGTAGATGAGGGAAAGGCTGTTGATAATCCATCCTCCTGTCACCATCCCTACCCACTAAGCTACTAAATCAAATCCCTTAGCACCTCATCTAAACGCTTCTTGAACAGCGCTAGGGACGGTGCCTCAACCACCTCCCTAGGCAGGCCATTCCAGTGCCTGACCACTCTTTCAGAGAAAAATTTTTTCCTCAAATCTAATCTAAATCCTCTCCAGCGCAACTTGTGGCCATTCCCTCTCGTCCTGTCATTAGTTACCTGGGAGAAGAGGCCGACCCCCTCCTCACCACAGCCTCCCTTCAGGAAGTGGTAGAGTGCAATGAGGTCTCTGAGCCTCCTTTTCTCCAGGCTAAACAATCCCAGCTCCCTCAGCCGCTCCTCGTAAGACTTGTGCTCCAGACCCCTCGCCAGTTTTGTTGCCCTTCTCTGAACATGCTCCAGGGCCTCCATGTCTCTCTTGTAGTGAGGGGCCCAAAACTGAACACAGTACTTGAGGTGCGGACGAACCAGAGCTGAGTACAGGGGGATGATCACCTCCCTGCTCCTGCTGGCCACACTATTCCTAATACAGGCCAGGATGCCATTGGCCTTCTTGGCCACCTGGGCACACTGCCGGCTCATGTTAAGCCGAGCATCAACCAACACCCCCAGGTCCTTTTCCTCTGTACAGTCTTCAAGCCATTCTGCCCCAAGCCTATAGCATTGCATGGGGTTATTGTGGCCAATGTTCAGGACCCGGAACTTGGCCTTATTGAACCTCATCCCATTGACCTCAGCCCAGCTATTCAGCATGACAGGCTTGACCTCCCCTTGGGGAAACACAGGATCATAGAAACCTAAAGTAGAGTTACAAGGGACCTCTGAAGGCCTTATAGTCCAGCTCCCCACCAATGAGCTTGCATTTATATTTGTTGAACCTCACGAGTTTCACCTGCACACTCTGCTCAAGCCTGTCTTGGTCTCTCTGGGTGGCATCCCATCACTAGGTTGCATCAATTACACTCCACAGGACTTGTGGTTTAGTCACTTTTTGATCTAATTGGATCTTCATGGAAATTCTTTCCCATATATTTTCTTGTTTCTATTGAGCCAGATGAATTTTAACGTTATACAGCAAAGTGGGTGCAGCAGCCTTCTCGACTCACAGTTTGAAGGAACCCTGCCTTTTCTATTGTCTTTTCTATTGATGCTCCCTTGGTTCTTTTGAAAGACAAAGAATAACTGTGGGCTTTCAGTATATTTGCCTTGGAAATGGAGACATTGATCTGGTTTCTCCCTGGCCTGTTCTCTCACAGAACCCTTGTGTTCTGGGGTTGCTATGCTAGAACAGCTCATACAGATTGCTACTACAACCATGCACCTGCTGCAATATCACACCAACCAGGACTCCCTAAATCCCATTCATCAGCTGATTTGCCAGCTGAAGAACCAAGGAGAAGTAATGAGTAGGTCTCTCTCATCCTTCTGTAGTACCATGTGGCTAGTGCAAAATTCCAATGGAGAGTGGAGGCTAACAGTTGACTATTGTGGCCTGAATGAAATCACTCTGCAGCTAAGTGCTGCTGTGTCAGACATGCTAGAAATCTAATACTAACTGGAGTCAAAGGCAGCCAAATGGTATGCCACAACTGACATTGCTAATATGTTTTTTAAAATCCCCCTAGCAGAAGAGTGCAGGCCAAATATTGTTTTTAGTTGGAGGGGCATCCAGTACACCAGGAATCAAGTGTCTCAGAGGTGGAAACCCAACACTACCGCTTATCATGAGCTGATCCACACTTCACTGCAACAGGGTGATGCACCTTAACACGTGCAATACATTGACGACATCATCACGTGGAGCAACACAGCAGCAGAAGTTTTTGATAAAGGGAAGAAAGTATTTCAAATCCTTCTAAAAGCCAGCTCTGCTGTAAATCTAAGTAAGTTCAGGAGACATGCACAAGAGATTCAGTTGTTAGGAATAAAATGGTAAGATTAATGTCATGGGATTACAAGAAAGACTATTCAGAGCAGAAGCTGTGGAGCAAGATAAACAGCCTGAGAAAGCAAGGCTGAGAACCAAGGACACCTCCAGAAGAAGGGAAAAACAAAGTCAAGCAAGCTGAATGATGGCTGTGTGATGATGACCCTGACTGGAGGAAGAGCGTGTGTCTTGGAACGACTCATGACCCTGGCTGGATAAGCACCTGCATGCACAGTTAAGGAGTGTTAGTGGAATGTTTTGTTTTTCATGTATAGGCAGGTGGAAAAGTTAAAAGAGAAAGAGGGTGGTGGATGTAATCTACCTTGATTTCAGCAAGGCATTTCATACTGTCTCCCGTGACATCCTTATAACAAAGCTAAGGAAGTATAGGATAGATGAGTGGACAGTGAAGTGGGTTGAGAACTGTCTGACTGGCAGAGCACAGAGGGTTGTTGTTGGGGGTGCAGAATCTGGTTGGAGGCCTGTAACCAGCAGTGTCCCCCAGGGGTCCGTGCTGGGTCTAGTCTTGTTCAACATCTTCATCAATGACCTTGATGAGGGGATAGTGGCCACCCTCAGCAAGTTTGCTGATGGTACGAAGTTGGGAGGGTTGGCTGACATGCCTGAAGGCTGTGCTGCCATTCAGCAAGACCTGGACAGGCTGGAGAGCTGGGCAGTAAGAAACCAGATGAGGTTTAACAAAAGCAAGTATAGAGTCTTGCATCTAGGGAGGAATAATTGCATGCACCAGTACAGGCTGGGGAATGACCTGTTGGAGGGGAGCACTGTAGAGAGGGACCTGGGTGTCCTGGTGAACAACAGGTTGACCATGAGCCAGCAGTGTGCCCTCGTGGCTAAGAGGGCCAATGGCATTCTGGGGTGCATTAAAAAGAGCGTGTCCAGCAGGTCAAGGGAGGTGATCCTCCCCCTCTACTCTGCCCTGGTGAGGCCTCGCCTGGAGTACTGTGTCCAGTTCTGGGCTCCCCAGTATAAAAAAGACAGGGATCTCTTGAAAAGAGTCCAGTGGAGGGCCACAAAGATGGTGAAGGGCCTGGAGGATCTCCTCTATGAAGAAAGGCTAAGTGAACTGGGTCTCTTTAGCCTTGAGAAAAGAAGAATGAGACCTGATCCAGTTTTATAAATATCTGAGGTGTGGGGGACAAAGTGTCAAGGCCAGACTCTTTTCAGCAGTGTGTGGAGACAGGACAAGGGGAAACAGACAGAAACTGCAGCACAGGAGGTTCTGCACGAATGTGCGCAAGAACTTCTTTACAGTGAGGGTGATGGAGCACTGGCACAGGCTGCCCAGTGGGGTTGTGGAATCTCCTTCTCTGGAGATATTCAAGACCTGGATGCCTACCTGTGTGACCTGGTGTAGGGAACCTGCCTGGCAGGGGGGTTGGACTCAATGATCTTTTGAGGTCCCTTCCAATCCCTATGATTCTATGATTCTAAGATTCTTCTTAGTCTTCTGTTGTAATGTGTTTCTGCGCCATGATATGCTGGCTGCTCATGGGACTCAAGTTTGTTCAAAATGCTGCCTGACTGAAGAAGAGATTGTTGCCCTCTTTCCAGCTGGGGTCCCAGCCACTTGAATGCAGGAGCTATCACAGAGACAACTACACAGGTCTGTAGCTCTTTCGTAACTTGTCTCCTTTCAGCAGAGCAATTTTTTTGAAAGTCCTGTTTTGGCCATTTTCCATATGGGAGAAGTTAGAAAATACTCTGCCCTCAGCTAGCCAGATATTTTCATATCTGACAGATTGTTTCAGGTGGATGAGTTCTCTTGGAAGTGTGTATGTTTTGCCAATCAACTTGTTTTCTATGCTTAATGACTTTTATAGCACGTTCTGGGCAGCTCCAGTTAATCTTATCTATTTGTTGTCCAGTGATCTTGCTAAGTTTACTGGAGAGTGAAATGTAAAGGTGTAGTTGCCCTCTTCTCTACTTCAAACTCTCAGCCTGTTTATGCTGGAAAGGTGAACATATTCACAGTGCTACAGATTCCACCCCAATTTTGAGAGGCTCCATAGCTGAAGAAGTACATATCCCCTGGGAGCCCAGTTCTCCAATGGAGAAATACTAATAGCATTCTTATTTTTATGCAAAATGTTGAAAATATAAGCTGTATATGCATCCAATTATGTGCTGAGGTTGTGCAGAAAATAATGCGTAAATCCATGCAATATTCCTAGAGAATAAGTGAGCAATTACTACATTTACTTATGCAAATGAGATTTAGAATATACAGACAGCAGTTTCTAGTCTGCCACTGTATTGGCACATGCAGGTAGCCACTTTATGTGCATATGTGTAATAGTAACTGAACATAAAAACCAAACAGTCATAAAGCACTCCACATGTTTTCCGTTATTTTAAAAAATTGGCCTCTTTTACTTAGCCAATATATTGCAGTTCTTTTTGGAATACCCATACAGAATTTATGGAGTTCATAAGTCAAATAATGCATTTAGTATTCACAAGTTAAAGAACACTTACATTTCTGTGGTCCCATCTTATTTGCACTTCATGGAATATTAACAAGTTCAACATTAAATTTTGAGAGAGAAAAGCATCTAGTGAAAGAAGCTCATGTACACAACTAACAGAAAATATATCAGATGGAAAAGTTCCCATATGCTGGAGTAATTCCAGACTCCTTTCAATAAAATGTACTAATGGGATTTATTAATGGCTTAGGATACTCACAAAGAGTATTTAATAAGCTCAAATCTATAAACAATCAATCTAGATACTAGAATGATTTATTGGACCATCTTTAAACATTCTGCCATTTATTCAATATAATGGGCCATAGGAGCTATAGGAGTTTATTATTCATATATCTATTAAAGATTTATACAGGCTGCAATTAAAAACAGTGCTGGTAAAAGTGTTTTGGTTTTTACTCGCCTTATAGGTAGACCCCAAAACCAAGCATCTCCATTGCTTCAAATTATTTTAGTGCCATGCTAACTTAAGATAAGTTACATTTTCACTATAAATACCTGCGTTGCATTTCTTTCCCTCTTTTATTTTATTTTCAGGTCAAACATATAAGTTCCAGCACTGAATCAAGACTGAGAATGAGACGTGCTATCATAGAATCATAGAATAATTTGAGTTGGAAGAGATCTTTAAGAGCATCTACTTCCAACCCCCTGCTGTAGGCAGGGACACCACCCACTAGACCAGGTTGCTCAGAGCCCCATCCAGCCTGCCCTTGGATGCTTCCATGGAGGGAGCTTTCACAGCCTCTTTGGGCAACCTGTTCCAGTGTCTCAGCACCCTCACAGAATTTCTTCCTAATATGTAGTCTAAATGCACCTTCTCCCAGTTTAAAACAATTTTCCCATGTACTGTCACTTACACATCCTCATAGGAAGTTACTTCCCAGCTTTCCTGTAGGCCCCCTTCAGGTAATGGAAGGCCACTATAGGAGGTCCCCTCCAGAGCCTTCTTTTCTCCAGGCAGAAAAGCCCCAGCTCTTCATAGTAATTAAAACATACTTTAAATTGCTCATGTCATTTTAGGGTGTACTCTCCTGAGACCTTTTTTTGACCAGCATCTTCAATGGACTTCTATCTTTAAGTGTACCTGTGCCTATGAAAATAAAATGGCCACATATAAAAGAGATTTTCAAAATAGCAATTTATCAAGCCTGTATATTCAAGGACGTGTCAGTAAATTACTGGAAGGTGGACTTGTGACTAAAGTTAACTCTGTAAATGCCAGGAAGTACGTTAACAAATTCTTGCATTCCTTCTTCCATTTGTTGAACTGCAGCATTTCATCTGACAGAAGGATAACTCTGTCAAAGGAAGGTTGTCCCCTCCCATTAATTTTAATGAAAGCTGTGTGTACTGAGTCTCCTCTAACACTGATGGAAAAAGGTTTGAGGCTTTCCCTGCCTTGCACTTGCCATCAGTGTGAGAAGCGTTTTCTGCCATATGTCATGTGCAAATGAAGGTGTAAGAGTTGCTTCAGGACACTTATACATGAAATCTTCACCCCACAGACTTATTGCTCTAGTGGTAGGTTGCAAATGAAGCAGAAAATGTACTGTGATGGCAAGATATAACAGTGAAGCAATTGGATTAGGCATTTTGATGTGCTCTGTTGGGTTTTTTTTTGTTTGTTTGTTTCTTACAAGAAATCATTACTTATACGAAGAACAGAATATTGTCTTATATTTCATGGCAGTGATATAAAATTTATTTTATAGTTGTTGTGGTTAGCTTGTTCATGGTCTTATTTAAAAACATTAGCAATAAAATTACAGGTAGTGTACTTGTAGATCCCCAGACTGTATAAGTAGAAATTACTTTCATGCCAGAATCTAATAGAATGTTCTGTATCTCTACCTCTAATGTTTCCAGACTGTATTAATCCAAAATGTCAATGAAGTCTCTAGATGAATTCCTGACTTTTGATAAAAGGCCTTCATCTCAGCCTCTTAAATTCCAAGGTGAAAGGGAACGTAGCATTCAGAATAATTATTAGCATTTTACCTTGACATTTCAGCCCTGCTTTCAGTTTAGCATTCCAACCAGGCAGTGAAGATGAATGTCATCTTTCAATTCGCTGAAGGGAGTTACCTCAAGTAAACCTGACTTTAAGAATATCTAAGTGTATTAACATGCTGTCTTGTTTTTTGTTTTGTTTTGTTTTGTTTTTTAGCAAGAAACTTTTCTGAAAAGCATTCAAGAACAAGCAATTTGTGAATTGCTAGGACAATAATCAGTGCTACTCAGTTTTAGAGGAGTGAGCGGTTGCACTGCCCTGAAGAATCTTTTGCCTTTTGTTTCCACTAGAAGGTCAGACTTCTTATTTTGTCTCATCATGAACTTCTGTGCTACCATGTCAAAACCTTGTTACCTCCACATCCATGGTCTTGCACCTTACTTTTGTACATTCTTTATTTATTTAATTCTTTTAACATCATATCAGGTATAAGGAACAAAATACCCTTTGTATTATAGAATAAATCACAGTGAACAAAAAGTGCAAAATATTTTCCAACAAAGTGCAGATGAAAAGAAGACACAACCACCACAGCATACATAGCCCCACAGCTGTTTGACCTTGGCTGAATGGAGAGCTGACAATTTGGTTCAGTCAGTTTTACTTACTTCCTGCAAACTTTTGGTGACCCTTGAGATTCTAGAAGTCTGCTTTGATAGCGAGGTAAATAACAGTATAAATGTCATTCAGTGTAAACTGGCAAGAAAGAAGGTGTGTACAGGCAAATGAAATACACCAGTTATTCTTCAGACAGTGTGCTTTTTTTGATACAGTACAGAGGATTAATTGTATTCTTCTGATGAGCACCATTTATTTTACAGAGTTGTTTCTGTTCAATCCATGACAAAGCTTTGGTGTAGTGGAAAAAAATGAGTTATGCTGCAAAAGGATATACAAGGCCATATATCTTTAGCTCTGCTGTATTTATTAGTTGCTCTTCCTGCCATACTATGCCTTCTGTGAAACCTTGAAGATAAAATTGTTTTACATGTTTTTGTTGTAAGTCATGGCTACTCTCCAGCTGATAGCAAATTGCTATTTGCATCTGTTGCAGTTGTATGCCCTCTGTGTGATTTTACACAACTTCTGTGGCCCACAGTGTCTTGGTGGAAGTGAAATTTATTGACTTCCAGTTAAATTTGACTTTGAAACTTCACCTAAAAGGAAAGTAAACTGATTGATGCTGACACTCATTTTCTCTAAAACTCTAGCTCCATGCAAGTCCATATTTTAAATGCTTTGGTATCCAGCACACACATGCTTTTTTTCTCATTTTATCTTTATTTTTAAATAAAAAAAAAAAAAATAAATATCACCTGAACACATAGTACATGTGTGTGTAGCTGTCTGCAAAATGTTTCCCCCCTAGAGTTTTGAGGCAAATGTTGACATTGTATTCCACTTAAATGCTGTGAATTTTGATGTGACATATAGCTAAGCATCTGTGTACAAATGTTAGAATATTTTTAATGGAAACTTGATTACACAGTAAACCTCCGTAATTTATCATGAATGTCCACAGGAGTTTCAAGTCCCTTTCCAGTTTCCATTTCCTTCCCTGCTTCCTGCTATTAGATACTTACTAAGGGAGGACAGCTGATCTTTAGTGAGGTTTATGGCCAAAAGTTCCTACCCTGTTTTCAGTTAGCTTTTGTTGACTTTAGCAGCATGTTGATTAATTGTGCTGATGAGAGAAATGTACGTTTCTTTCCTCCTGCCTGTCAAGCTTCACAAAAGCAGTGGATGTAAAGAATATAGCAAAGAGAGAACTGATATTGAACCCTGTGGAAACAATCCCATGCAACTAAGGATCTGTCCATTTGGTGAAATAGAATTGATTGTTTTCTCTTAATTATAGAGGTGCTTCAATGAAGCACATGGGTTGTATCCTATAAATTTAGATTTTCTCATACTAGCACTTTTTTCAGTTATGTATTCAGCAAGCGTATTTCCAAAAGTGATGGTTCTGAGGGTGGAGAACACTAATCTGTTGCTTTTCAGTCATCTCTTTTATTTTCATACAAGGAGTCTGTGCTCTTTCCTAGTAATGCACTACATACAGCCCACAAGTTCACCTTTTCAGGAGACCATGCTCTGGTGCCATTTCTAATTTAATTAGCTCTTTGTACAGTCTCTCTTCTAAGCCCTTGTAACCTAAAGCTTGGGAGATAATTATTTCCATTCCCGAAGAGGTATCTTTGAAAATCCCTTCACAGTTTGTGGGTTAAGTGTTTAATGCTTCAGCTGGAGATTGGTAAGCTTGAGAACAGAACCTGAATGTAGCACTTTGTACTCAGTGCCTGTCCATTTAAAATATTTTGTTCTCTTGGCCCTAAACTTTCTTTTTCTTCATATGAAAAATGTCTTTGGAGTTCCCAGTGAAGAGGATCTGGAGGTTATTTTTACCCCCTTGAATTAGAATGAACAGAGAAAGAGTGCCCGGGTGAAAATGGGTCTGCAGTAACAAATATTCCAAGGTCCTTATTGTCTTGTGTTTTTCATCAAGTGATATATGTCTTTACAGTAATATCAAACTGCTAAAAGAAGAGTACTGATAAAAGTGAAGGAGTAAATAAATTCAAATCTATTTCTGGAATCAAATAAATTGTCTTGAAACGAAAAATTAAAAATTGATGAGAAGTAAAAAAAAAATGTCACCTATTAAGGTATTTTATATGTGTGCACAGACAGGTATTCTAGTCTGGATTTTTAGTTGGAGACTGTTATGAGAGTGACTGAAAACAAAAGGAGGTTTTGGGGAACACTACTTCAGTGAATCAAAACTGTAAGCAGTTTTACTGTTGTGAAAGCATAGTTTATTTAATAGGCCTCTCCAAAGTTGGTTTTTCTCTGCCTCCGAGCCAGATTGGACACTGGCATATGAAATGACTGCAAGCTGTGTATTTTCAAAGAGGTTTAAAGTAACAAGACCACCCAGTTGCACCACTAATGCTGCTGCTGCTTTTAGAAAAAAATCTGTAAGTGTTTGTATTGCAAAGGCAGCAAAGTAATTGAGGAGACATGTTCAGGAAGCAACTTATGAACATTTCCTTACCCAAAAGCTCTTAGGTCAAGAACATGAAAGAAAATGTAGCTGAAAGGAACCTAGTAAAACCTTAATGCAACAGCACTGATTTTGTGATTTGTGTTTTTCTGCTATTTTTTTTTTTTCCTCTTCTTCTGTTTTAATATATTCTTTTTGCCTTTTCTACCAAATTACAGTATTCCACACATTGCCTAAGAAGTTAAAAAGAAACAATCGAGCAATTAATTGGGCTTCCAGCAGCTTTGGTTAGAAAGCCATTGGGCTACAGGGAAAATATGCTGGCAAAAAACAACTGATATAATTTAATGAGGTTTAACTGAGTAATATGGAGCATCCAGCAGGTTTTTGCTATAAGGGTCTACATCAGAAGGCCTCTTTAATAAGTATGCTGTTATTGGCTTTTGGAGTTGTCCTCACAGTGCAGTTATGAAGGGCCTTATGCTGATGCTGATCTATGGTCCCTGAATTTCTGTTGTGCACTCATTTAATTAATTAGTGAAAAACAGAGCCAGAGGATAAGTGACTTTAAGGTCTTAGACTTTCTTTTCACATTGTATTATTGACAGAGAACTTGAGAAGGGACAAGGTGACCTTGTTCGTAACACTCCTTAATTCTGATTTTATATGATGAAAAATCTCCTTTCCTCTTCTTTCATATACTCCTGGAGTTATGAACAGTGAGCTTCTTCGGGTTTGGATCCTGTTTTAAGGAAGACTGCTCATCCATCTTCCATTGTAGAAAAGGTTATCAACTTTACTGAACTCTTGTCTACTACAGTCAAAATGCTATTGAGATAAAAGTGTTGGATGCATTGAATGACATTATTTAAGTTCTCATTTTATTTTTCAAAAACTAAATGGCAGTGCATCAGTACATAGATATTTCTTGGGAGTGAACTCAATGGATGAACTCCCATGCAGAAGTTATCATATAATCATAGAATCATACAATAACCTGAGCTGGAAGGGACAGAAAAGACCATAGACTACTTGTTCTGGCTCCACATAGGACCACTCAAAATTCAGTTTCTATGTCTGAGAGCACTGTCCAAAAACTTCTTCAACTCCAACAAGCTTGGTGCCATGACCTTTACCCAAGGGTGCCTGTTCCAGTGCCCAAACATCCTCTGGTGAAAAACCTTTTCCTAATACCCAGTCCAAATTTCCCTTGACACAACTCTATGCCATTCCCTCAGTCCCTGACACTGTCAACAGAGAAAAGAGAACAGTAGCTCCCCCTGTCAGGAAGCTGAAGGCTGCTGTGAATCCTCCCCTCGGTCTCCTCTTTGGGTTAAGGAATCAAGGGACTTCAGCTGCTCCTCATATGTCTGGGCACTTTACCATATTTATTTGTAGTCCCCCACTTTGGATACTCTAACGATTTCCAAATCCTCTTACATTTTGACACCCATGTTCAGTCACTTTTAAATTAATCCGTTTGCATTTAGAATAAAGAAGTTTTTTTTTTATATTATTTTATTTTGTCATTGTAAATGGTGTGAAAGATATGAACAAAAAGGATTGGGGGGATATTTTAAAACCTCAAGATCTTAACTGATTGTGCTTTAGATTGAGATTGAGATGGTTGATCCCTTTGGTCCCTTCCAACCTATTCTACCTTGTGATCATATGAATGTGTGTTTGAGATGACAATGGATACTCAAGATCCATTGCTTGATGAAACATCAGTAAAACCTAATTCAGCAGAAATTCATTGTCTGCTTCTTTTTTTCTTGCGTAGCCTCATTTTCACAGGAAGACACACTTGTCTTTACTCTTTTCTCATATCAGATACTATAGGAGATGAGTATTGTCCTTTGCTAGGCTAAATTTGTAAGTCAAACTTTGCTTTACAGTAATTTTTTCCCTATTAGGCAGAAAATAAAAGCTGAAGCTCCTCTGCCCACATGTACCCTCCAAACCTAAAGCTACAGCAATTTTCTCCATATAATCTTAATCTCTTTATAATGAGTCACAACTCTGCCTCTCACTGTTCTCTGGATGATAGGCATTTCTCTGTCCCAGACTGAATCATAGAGTCATAGACTTGCTCAGGTTGGAAAAGACCTTCAAGATCATCAAGTCTAACTGCAACTTAACCACACTACCTTAACTCTAATAACCCACTACTAAATCATGTCCCTGAGCTCCACGTCCAAACAGATTTTAAACACATTCAGGGGTGGTGACTCAACCACCTCCATGGGGAGCCTATTCCAGTGCTTAATGACTCTTTCTGTAAAGAAGTTTTTCCTTACATCCAATGTGAACCACCCCTGGCACAACTGGAGACCATTTCCCCTTGTCCTGTCGCCTGTCACCAGTGAAAAGAGACCAACCCCATTCTCACTGCAAGTACTTTTCAGGTATTTGAAGAGAGCAATATGGTCTCCCCTCAGCCTCCTCTTCCCCAGACTAAACAGCCCCAGCTCCTTCAGCTCCTCCCCATAGGGCACATTCTCCAAGCTCTTCAGAAGCCTTGTTGCCCTTCTTTGAACCTGCTCTAGCTCCTCAATGTCCTTTCTGTATTGGACTGCCCAAAACTAAGCACAGTATTCAAGGTGGGGCTTCACCATTGACCACTACATGGAGAGGATTACTTCCCTAACACAGCTCGCCACACCATTCCTGATAGAAGCCAGGATGCCACTGGCCTTCTTGGCCACCTAGACACACTGCTGGCTCCTATTCAGTAAACTGTCCATCAGCACACCAAAGTCCCTTTCTTTGAACTGTGGCTCATAGACATTCCTGGGCTTTAAAGTATTCTCTGCACAATGGAAATGTCTTGATTCCACACTGCTGTCATGATGATAGGTATGTTATTCTCCCCATGGTATTCTCTTAATGGTGGGCATGCCTGCATCCCATGTCATTTTGGGGTGATGAGCACAATGAGATGAGGAGGAGGGAGGCAACACGGACATATGACAACAGACAAGATACCCACTTTAGTGCATACTACCTATTACTGGCTACTGATACTGTTTGTATGTGAGGATAGGGATGGGCTTCCCATGTTCTGTCTGAGGGTGCCTTCAATTTTAAAAGATGCTGCTTCTTCCTTGAAATTGCGTAGGAGAGAGAAAAGAATAGGCTTCCAACAACTGAAACTGCTGCAGTGAGCAAAGATGTCTCTTTTCTAAAATATCAGTAAATGTTGCAATAAAACAACTTAAATGTAGCTTTATGGGACTGTTTTCCACCAAATGTTCACTTTCAGTCAGTTTCGAAAAGTTTGCTACAAAAAATGTCCCACTTCTGAAGTGTTCCTGCTTGTTTGAATCACTCTGGTATCATAATGTCTTCATCAGTTCACTAATATTTGACATGCTTTATTTCTAGCTTTTACACTGTTGACTTTTAATATTGTTTCACTGCTTTCTTTCAGCCTGATGACCTTCTAAGCCTTCACTGTTTTGTAAACTGTTTTTTATTATTACTAGTGATAGTAAAAGGTAGAGGTATTTTCCCACCACATTCATGAAAATCACAAGAAGTTATCTACTTCCTTAACATAACCTTGATGGCGGAACCTGAAAAGGACGTATGTTAATCAAGACCTAGTTGATTCGATATTTCTGTCAAAATAATATCTTTGACTGGAACTCCCTTTAGGTAAGTATGATTAATAATCCATTAGCTTGTAGCATTAGGTGATTAGAGGAGATATGATACTTTAGACATTTAGTGTGCTCAAAAATCCACCCGGTATAAACCAAGACTGAATGAGAGTTTAGTGGTTATGTTTCTTTACCTTTATGAAATTGTTTTTAAAAAGCCTGGTATTTTAATCATATAATTAAGCAATAAAAATGCACAAAGGTCACTGTATAAACTGCTGGAAAGTTGTTTGGAACTGATGATGTCTTCTTGTTTGTTTGATTTTGAAAGGTTTTTCAGGGAGAGGTGCTCAACTTGTGTACAAATAAAAATGCAGTTACAAAAAATGTAGCCAAGGAGTTGGAAGGATGCATACCGAATAGCTAAGGAATATGTTTTGCATAGGCAGCTACTTGTAATATTTTGTGAGTGCTTCTTTTTTATCTTTGTTTGTTTCCCCTAGGTGCCCTACAGAAAAACAGAAGTCTGGTATTGCTTCCTTTAAGAGCTGAAAGCCTGGAGTTGGAGCCTAAGGTCTAAAATAGAAATGGACAGCGTAACAGAGTTTTTTGTTGATTAACATAAATTTTCTGACAAAGTTCCTAATTTAGGTCAGTCCTAAATATAATAGTATATGAGCTAAGAAGCAGTGGAGAAAAACTTGTGAGAGAAAGAGCAAAAGCTGCTTTTTCCTTAGTAAGCTTTATCACAGAATTGACTCACTGCCTAAAACTGGTTAAACCAGGATGCTCAGGTGTTCAGGAGGCAGATGCCTTTACAGGTATCTGTTTAAGGAAAATCCACACCTTTCATTAAAAAAAAAAAAAAAAAAAAAAGGTTTTCTACATGAATGGGGCCAACTTGCCTTATCCAGAAAACTTTGATCAAAAACTCTGGTGGTTCTTCAAAGCTGATCCTAACCACTGTGGGTAGAAAGCCAAAGAGAAAATTACGTGAAGGCTTTTCATACCTCCTGATTCTCCTTGAGCTGCAAATGCCAGAAGAGGGGCTTTACTGTTTCCCATGTCGCTGTATCCCCTGTTTCTCATCACACTTAAGGGAGTTCCATGAAAAGCGGGTTACAGTTCATGATTGTGAAAACTTGATTGTTCAGAGAGCAACATAATGTGAGCAAAAAGACAGTCTTAGAACTAGGCAGTATTAGTATGCCTTCTGTTTTTTTCCACCATTAGCATAAATACGGACTTGGTGAGAAGTCCCTAGCCTGTACTCTTTAGCACACTGTCCTCATCTTATCTGCACTGCATGGAGGCCAGTGATGTCCATCCTTTCACAGGACTTGCCTTCATACTCTGGGTTAAAAGAGGATGTTGCATAGATTACTGTGTGTTTTCTGTTGCCTTTTTCTTAGATGTTGTGTTCTCCATCCCCTGCCTCAGATACAAACTAATCTGGGAGGAGCACTGGTTGGTAATAAAGAGAGGCAAAACCATACCCAGTGAGCCCCCATCCGTAAAGTCAAGGGTAACACTGCTGACACATAAAGTCAGTCAGTTTATGGGGGAGTTTAAGTGCTCTCCACTCATCCAAATCTATCTCAGGAAGTTTTATGAAACTCCACAAAGCTGTTGTAGGATTGCAGTGGGTGGGAAGACCCAAGAAACTGGGTGGAGTGGTGAGAAAATGTTAAGAATAGCTGGCAATTAATATTAGCTCCTGGGACTTAGGGACTTTCCAGTGCTGGCAGGTCTCAGTATGTGTGTTGTTATTCAGGCTACATGCCAAGAATGCTTAATGCTGACTGCTGAGTGTGTTGGAGAATAATCATTGTGCAGGCACTGTCACTCAAAGGAAACACGCCACACCATAATCATTGGTTTAACAGTCATTTTGCAGACAATGAACACTGACATTTGGACAGTAAATGGAGCAAACAGTAGAAAAGGGTGAGTGGGTGGGGAAACCTTTGTCTTTTTGGTAGTTAAGACCATTAAATCTGTTAGCATACATTGTCTGTACATGGGTTCTGAGATGATAATGACAGTGCTGTGATAGAGTGCTAGGGCACATGGGGAAAGAAATGATTATTGAAATAACAACAGCTTTTTGTAGAGAAAAAGCGTTATCTCTGTCCTGTAAAAATGAACTTAAAAATGCTGTAAAGCGGGACAACCAGGAATGAGAAAAAGTGTCAGAAAAGGGGAATGTAGTTTAGGGGGAATACAAAGATGCGAGTTACCGTGCGGATTTCAACAAAGTCTCAACCTCAGTCCTTATTTTGTTTAATACATTGCTCGTTAGCTGTGACAGCTGTGCCCCCCCTGCTGCAGTACCTTGGGGTAATGGAATAAGCATAGAGAGCTGGAATGAGTGGTGAGACCGACCAAGAGAGTGCAGAGAAGGGGTCCCTTCCTGACCCAAGAAAAGAGTCATGGCTGTGGCAGATATGTGTACATGTCAGTGCTGCTCCATCAGGTCACTCCTGGCTATCCCCTGCTCATTGTCCCTCATGTGTCCATCTGAGAAGCTGTCAAGCCCCACAGTCCCTGGGCCAATCATGTTGTACACTGGATGGGCTGCCCTGGTGCTCAGCAGCAAAGCTGGCACTGGTACCTTGCCTCCACCATATCCCACCTGTCACTCTTCAGCCGTCTCAGTATGCTGAGGCAGCTCCAGGTGAAGGGAAGAGGCAGGAACCAGAAAAGCAAACACACTGCAGCAGGCAGCCGCCTCTCAGTGGTTACTGTAGAACAAATTATCCACCTTATCTTTGGGACCTGCTTTGCAGATTACCAGCTAGTCACTGCCTTAAATGTGCAGGACAGAATCATCGCCACAATTTGCCACAGACCTTGAGGGAATGCATACAGTGCTCCAGGGTTCTTTAAGGAGAGCCTCAGTTATTAATAATCATTATGATTATTTTTTTCTGTCAGACTGTAAAGTCTTTCTGACCATTATGAATTATTTTTACATCCTAGTACTGGTTGCACCAGCTCTATGTCAACAGACCTCCCACATCTATATTTCTGACCAGCATCCTTTTTCCCATGCAATACCCACTATTACAAAGTAAATATAGTGCTCCATCTGATCAGCAGATGTATTCCTGCTCCTCTCATTATGATTGCAGCCTTATTCTAGCAACTTCTGAAAGTTCAACCATGTCTTAGTCTATTGAAGTAATGTTAGTGGTAAAGGATAGGTAAAGAATATGAAAGATGTGCCAGGCTCAGGTTGGGTAGCTTAGGTTTGTGACTCATGATGGTAGAAGTCATTTCAGGAGTTATCTTAACATTATTTTTCACTCAATTCCTTTTTGTTAAAGACATCTGTTCTGCTCATTCCACTGGTAGTGAGATTTCCTCCACTGCTTTCCAGTGATAACAAGGTGCCCATCATCAGTGTGATGGCTTACTTCCCAAAGACAACATAGGACATCTTGTACTGATGGCATGGTTGCCTCCAGCTTGGAGAACTGCCAGATTTGGTCTTCTGAACAGTATCTCTCTTTTATCCACCACTGGAATTCAATCTTTTGACTGCTTTCTCTTCTCAAAAAGAACCTATTTCTGCCTTGAAAAACATCACCAAATTAGAACTAGTGGGGAATTTCTCAGATAGGTACATATATGTGGCCCCTGTGAGTGGCCAATCTGAAACTGCGGTCCTGTGCATATCACATGTCTGTATTGATGCAGGCATTGCTCCAGCATTCACCACACAAAGCTTATTCACAGCATGCTTGCTCTGTGGGAGGTAGTCTCAAATGTGAGTTGTCTGGAATGCCAGTTATGTGGAGCCTTCATGGAGGTCCCAGTGGGGACAGAATGATCCTGAGGTTTAATCTGTTGATAGAGCAGTGGAGACCTCTCTATTGTCACTGTGAGCAGATGTATTTTGTCTTCTGGGTGCCACCAGAGCATGAGGAAGCCAGACCCAGCAAGAAGAATGGTGTGGGAGAAGCTTAGGGTAAGGAAAAAAGTGATCAACAGATTAAGAACAGATTGGAGGAAATGGTCAATACTCAAAGAGTCAATACGCAAACTGAAATCTGGATGCTGAACTGAGTGAATGAATGAGCAAAGTGGTCTCAGGTAGTGGAAGTGGTAAGCATCTGGCTAAACAAGTTTAAACCCCTCTTGTTCTAGCACTGCCCACCTGTAATTATCTAACTTTCCAGTGCAGGACTAAATTGGATTGAAAGTCCTTTGGCCAGAGATCATCACTGAAAATAAAGAAGTAAATTCACAGAGGGACAGGGGTGTACTTTATGGATAATGTTAAACCAATATAAAGGCTTAGTGCCTTCAAATTAAGCAATTATCTTGCTACCACTTCCTTCTCTTCTTCAGTGAAGGAGTGCAGGAACTTACAGTAGCAGGAAAATACCCTTTGAAGATCTTTGTCTCTTCAGAAGTTTGCTCACTGCTAGAAGCAAGAGGTTGAAGAAGAAAGCAAAACTTTTGCTTTACATATTGATCTGATGTGGGAAGAGTTAAACATGCCATGTAGAAATGAATGGTTTCTTTGGTATAATCAGAACTCTCAAAACAGTGTCCTGTAGAAGCACTGGAGGAATACTAAATTCAAGATACTCATTACTCTGGGAGCTGGAGCTTTACTGTCAAAGAGTTGGAGGCTTGGCTTAAAAGCTAAGGCCTTAAGAAGGGTATGTATCATGGGGAAGAGAAGGCTGCACAGGAGGGCTGAACAACTGAAGTTAAATGTGGTAACAGGAGCATTTTTGATGTCAGAGTCCTTTTTTTGGTTTCACTGTGTTTACACGCGACTAATTTGAAGCAGTGATTTTTACTTGTAAGCTGTAGGTAGCTTCAAAACAATCATAAAAGCAGATACAGTAATTTATAGAGAACCTTACATAGAAAAAAAATAACTGCTGTGGTATATAAAATGTTATTTGAATGCTTATGTAAAGCTGACATCTGGTGTCATCACTGAGAGATGTTAGACAGTGATAAGACAATGATGTTTCTAATGCTATTGACTAGCAAGAATAAGTAGCAGGAATTCATCCCTTTTGTATCATCAAAGTGTAAACACATGGTTAAAGCCAGAAGAGAGTATCTGTGACAGAGAAGAACATAAGGGAATGCTGATGTTCTTTAATATTTACTATGTTGAGTTTTTTGCCTTTTATTTTCCTACAAAGATGTCAGTTTGTTTAGCACTGAGGTTGAAATTGCCCATAATATCCATGGGCAGCAAATTTTGCATTTGCAGTACAATTAGTAATGTTTTCCCAAAGACATGCTTGTGAGCACAGAAACTCAGAGAAGCTAACTTCTGGGATGCATTGTGATCAGTTAGTGGAATTGTTGTTCAGAATTCAGTTACACACAGCATTGCCCTGCAGCCCTAATGAGAAAACCCTAGCACTCTGTGTTACATGTACAGACAGTGTAATGATATCAGAAGAGATTCCACAAGTGCTCGCGGTAGGTGGGACTCACCTCGAGCTGAGGGTATCTTTTAAATTAACTACTGTTTCTGAGCCATTACATATGACCTGCTAAAGGTTGCCTTCAGCTTTAAGTGTCCTACTGAGTAATTGTAGAGGAGGAGGGAGTAGCTTTGTTGAGCACAAGGAGGTTAAGAAGTAACCTGACCAGGGAAGAAGCCAAACTAAACAAAGGTTCAGATCTACAGCTGAAAATAGTATAATTTACCATTTTCCTCTGCCAGTGGCTGACTCGTCACTTTTTTATTCATTGAAACCACAGCAAATCACTCCCAAAAATGGAAGTCTAACCCTCTGTTTTCTACACTTCTGTTCTTCCCCTCATCTGGGGAAAACCTGCTTTTTTCATGCTGCGTTTCTCATGACACATTTGGCTGGAGGGTTTCATCACAACTTTTCTGCTGAGGGCTATTTGTTTTATCTTGCATTTTGTGGTAGATAACAGACCTATATGCTGCATAGATTAGACTAGGCAAATTTTGCCACAGATTTCTTCAGGCACAGATAAAATGCCTTAGTCTCCCTCTCATGTCTGCACTTGAAGCAAAATTGTAAAATGACATGATGTTAATGGAAATGCTGAATGATTTCTGTGTTGCCTTCTCAGCTGGCCACTTGCACACACTAATGAGATGTACTAATATTAAAGGTGGAATGTGGAGCAGAGCAGGGGCCAACCTAATAAATCTTCTGATAGTCCAGGCTCTGCAGTGATGTTGCTGTAACCTGTGTGAGGAATGGGGAGCAGCTGAGCGTTGGACCTGAGGGACAGAAAAGGAAACCATCCGGGGGAAGGCCTAGAGACAGGACCTCGGTTGCTGAGGACTCGAGGCAAAAAACAGCTTCTGAGGGAGTACTGGGGGCAAGAGGATGTGCAAACTTCTCCGTCAGGAGATGGCTGGGCTGCAGTGACAGATTGAGTACTTTGGAAGTTAAAAGATCTTTGTACTTAAAGTAATAACAGAGACTGTATTAATAAATAAATCAGGAGGAGAAAGGAAGGGTTTTCAACTTAAAGATTTTCCTCAGAATTTCCTTTAGAAGGTTGCCTGCATTTTAAAGCCTCTTCCAGAAAGACAAAGCAATCCATTTTTCTTCTTTATCTAGTATAGCAGAGATTTTCTCCTGATCAAGGTCTGGTCCATCTATAAGCAAGGGGGCAGGACCAGCCGACCCTGGGGGGTCTCTGAAAACGACTGCTGATTTCATGATCTTGAGCACTGAGAGTAAAGTCCTATTCACACCAATGAGGAATTTACCTGCTCAAGCAGGGGAGATGGACTCGATGATATTTTTAGGGCCCTTCCAACCCCTGCGATTCTCTGATTCCCCTCTATTATCAGTGAAGCTGGAATCTTAACCTGAAAGGGAACTGATTTCAGAAAATCACAGCCAATAAAAGAAAAGCAATTTATATGTGAATGTCTTTGTAATGTGCAAGTTTGAATTTGGTGGATGTGATCTACTATAGCTTGTTAGAGCTGTTTGACCCCTGTGAAACATACGGATGATGTACTACATACCTGCTTCCCACGAAGCAGAAGTTCTTACCCATACAGCACTGTCCTTGTTTTAGCTGGAATAGAGTTAAATTTCTTGTTGGTTTGATGCTGTGGTTTGGCTTTAGGAGAAAAGAAATGTTGACTGCACACCAATGTTTCTAGTCGTTGCTGAGCAGTGCTGTATAGAGCCAAGGATGTTTCAGGTTTTCAGCTTCCTGTACTGCCCTGCCAGAGATGGGGCTGGGGGATCACAAGAACCTGTGGGGGGACAGAACCAGGACAGCTGATTTAAACTGGCCAAAGGGATATTCCTTGCCATATGACATCATGTGAAAACTTCAAAAAACTGGGGAATGGTTGCTACTTGGGGACTGGCTGGGGATCAGGCAGTAGTTGGTGAGCAAATGCATTGTGCGTTGCAAATAGATATGTAATTATTATAATTACTATTATTTTTCCCTTCTTTTTCTGACTTCTTAAATAGTTTTTGCCTTAGCCCAAGAATTCTGCAGTCCTTTTTTTCTTCCCAGTTCTCTACCCCATCCCACTGGATGGAGGAGTGAATGAATGGCTTCATGATGCTGAGCCGCTGTTGGGTTAAACCACAGCAAGCACTTATTTAGAGTGGTTGATAACTCACCAGCAGAGCCAAAGATTTCAGATGTGACTGTGACATGTTGGCCTCTCCACTTGTTCATATTCCTTCCTACTATGTGAAAGAGTGAAGAATGCTTTAAGGAGCTAGATAATCACCATTAAACAGTTCACTCGCCTCCAGGGCAGGCAGGTGAGCAGGTTGCAGCTAGCTGTGTCTGCTCCACACGTAAATAGGGAGGTTTGGTCTCCAGAGCTGCAAGTCTGGTGCTGTCATGAGCGTCAAATCCATACAAGTGTGAAAGAAAAATGCTGCTGGAAGAGATCAGTCATTCTCCAGAAGGGCCACTGGCTTGGACCGAAACCCCACCAAAGACAGAACATATAAATCTGTAGAAGGGAAAAGTTATACAGCAGCTCTGAAACTATGATGAATTGGAAACTTCATGGATGCCAAAATCTTCTCTGAAAAGTCACTTGCAAGCACTAAATTTCAGTATCCCTCTCACTCAGTGGTTGGGTTTTTTTTATGCCTTCAGTAAGAAGGTCATGATTTGTAGCCGTTCAAAGTAGTATGTTTTCCCGAAGTTATTTAATACCAATTGTTTCTCTTCAATCACATTCAGAAGAGACTTTGTAGAGGGAGGGCTAAGAAATCTCTGGAAAGCAGATCTGAACAGCTGCACCTCATCAGTGTGAAAAATTAGGACGGGATGAAGCCTCAGGCTTTCAACTGAAGTTGGCCAAAGTAAATACAAAGTGGGATCCTTTAGGGGTTGTGATGAAACTAAAAGTGGCAAAGAATTAAAGCTGTCAAATATATTCAAATCAGCAGTTGAATCAGATATTTGTATTTCCTAAACTTGATCGGGTTAAGACAATCTTTTTTGGGCAAATAAGATCTTACATAAGTGGGATTATTTATACAAGAAATTATTCTTTAATGTGTGTGGAGCTATTTCAATCTAGTCCAATGTTTGGTATATCTCTGCTTTGTTTTGTTTTGTTTTGTTTTTTGCTCATTTAGACTTGGAGTTACCTGGATAAGAATGTCCTTTAAAATGTATGAAGTGCACTGTTTGATAGTGATTCCTCATTATCATGAGTCACTTATACTAAAGAGTGTAAACGTCAAAAGAAGACATTGTGATCTTTATAGGACTGTTCCTTTTTATATGGTTTGCAATGAGTTTAGGTAAAGAGCATACATTCCCATGAAATGCTTTAATTGAACCCAAGTTTGTATTTCATTTGGCCAGCTCTACTCCAAATGGCTTAGCAAACCCAAGTCTCTGGAATAAGTGGAACTGTGGGCCTAATGATTCCTACTGACATTTTTTGCATAAAAAATTAAAGTTTGCTGCATGTTACATCAGTTGGTGTTTATGCATGCTATTCTAAGTGAATTTGACTGATATGGAAAAAGGTGGCATGTGTACGGATCCTCATCTGGAGACAAGGAATTAAATGGCACAGACCTGTGACAAGTTTGTTTTAAAAAGGAGTAGGAGAGATTGAGGGAGGAAAGATTGTACTATGGGAAATATCCCTTTAGCTGAGAGAGCAATGGGTTTGCCTAGGGTTTGGGGAGAATTTCTATACTCCAAGCTGCTTTCAGTTCTAAGGCTCAAGTACTGGTAATAGATTTCCTTCATCATCTAGGCTGGGCTGACATACCTGGAACTCCAGGGTGTCACAGCCCAGGTAGTTCTTTGCCCATCTGCTAGGCCAGCTAGAAGGAACAAAGGACACATTGTGAGATCGTTTTCGTCAAAAGCTGATGTCTCTAGTGGGGCTAAAAAGACAACTTGAACGTTAACTTGTTTCGAGAATTGAATGCAAATTTTAAAATAGTCAATGTTCTCAGGCTACTAGAAGCATGCAAAGTCAGAGCAGTTATTTAATCAAAACCTCGACTGCTGACAATAAGCAGACAGCACTATTTTTTTTTTCTCAATAATGCTGTAATAAATACCTGGGTTTTGGATTCACTTATGTTGTTACATATGTGTTGTTTTATACACTTTATGGTATAGTTCTTTGTTGCTCAACAAAATTTCTGCAAGTATTTATTTACCATGATTTTTACATTGCTGCTGCATTCCTCCTAGCGCAGGAATGAATCCATTGGCTGAGAACTGTGTATTTCTTGTCTCATTGAGCTGTATCACCTACAGTTAATTCTGGCCTCCTTGTACTTACAGGTCCCCTTTGTCAGGTATGTGTGCTTGAGTTATGATCACCTTGCTGCATTCCAGCTATTATGAAATTGCTCTTCAATAATTCTCCAAGAACTGCCATTAAATCTCTCCTGATCTTATGTTTCAAACCACATGGGAAGACAAAGTGCATTCATTTTATTCATACTTGACCACACTGCTTAGGAACAACGCGTGTCAGCTCCAGGCTTGAAGTGCTAAATAACATTACTTAATAAACACTTAGGTATTTCGTCCAAATAAACTTCATCAAAACGTTGAAAAATTTACTGTACCACTGGGACAGTTCTGCCATAGTCAGTTTTACTCTCTTTTTATTTGTACTTTAGGAAAGAAAAACATTTTTATCACTCAAATATTTGTTCTGGAGCCTGGAGAAGAGAAATAGTTACACATAACGTAAATAATAACTTTTTTTTTTTTTTTTTAAAAAAAAGCAATCTTGCAGATAGTGTTACATTAACCCTTTAGCAGCACCTAGTACTCCTTTGGCTGTTGACAAACAATGCTAATTAACATCAGCAAGATAGTTAACTGTAGCAGTATTTTCATCCAATCTGTTGCCAGTTGAAGGCTTTCTTCTCTTTACCACTTTTCAGCCTGGTAGTGCCAAGTTTGACACATACAAACTGCAGAGTTTAATCTTCACTGAGAGGAGAAAGATACTACTCCTTTTCTTATTATTAAAACATTTTATGAATAACTATTACAGTGAAGTGGCTTCAGTTTCCTTATAGATTTTTTTTTCACAATTACTTGCATATTTCAGAATGCTCTTTTAAATTCCTTGACTTCCATATGGGAAATTATTCTTTCTTAATGTCTTGTACTTAAAGCAAGAACACTCTGGGAATGGACCTAACTGGTGGTCCAAAACCTGGGCAATTATGTTCTTTGCCAGGGAAAGAAAAGTATTATTTCTGGAGATGCAGCAGACACTTTATTAAGTGATTGTAGCAGCTGGAAACAAATTATTGCCCTTATTTTAAACTACAATTTAGAACTTTAATGTCTTTACTTCAATGAGAAATAAATATTTAGGAAGATTACAGCTTATGGTGTTATTGCAATTTTCACAGGGGTATATTAGCTTCGTACAATTACCCATGCTGATGTTATTTGCATTGGTTTTGATGAGACTTTTAGTACCTGCAAGTCCAAAACTGACGTGTATTTCCCTTCTGTCTGATACCACAACACATTTCTGAGTGAGGAAGAGCACATGTACCAGGTGGGCTGTGTTTCTAGTAAGTCATTTCCTTGAGCACATTAAAAGGAATCTCGCCAAGAAAATATCACTGTAGCATTTTGAGTCCAGCTGGCATTGTGTTGGAGGCTGCAGATGGAAAGAGAGAACAGCAAAAGCTGAGCCATATTCATCTGAGGTGCCACTCAGCCAAGTTTACCTATAGGTGAACTTGAATCTCAGTATGCTCTAGAAATTGTTTTAGTCGGGGATTTTGTGGAAGAAACAGGCAGGCAGTTTGTGTGCACAACTTCAGCTGTGATTTTTGCATTCATTTTTTTTCCTTCTAAATGTAGTCCCAAAAGCGCTATCAAAGATATATTTCAGTTTTCTGGCTCAATCGCTTGGGTGTATGAGCACCCAGAATGCTGATGAATAACAAAGTCTGGAGAAATCTTCCTTTCCCAGCTTTCCAAGACAGAAATTGATAAGTGATGTTTTAAAGCAATAGTAGGAAGGCTGCAATATGAGCCTGTGCTCTGGCAGTAGACCTGATTTCATGGTCTCTACATCAAGAATGTCTTATCCACATTCTGCAGAATGCTGACACAGTATGAGCTCACACTAGCACTTCAAATCTGTTCCAAAATGTTGAGAGGTTGCTATTTCAACTGCTTGCCTTACTGTCAAATCAAGTCGTTATCTGTCCTGCAGCAAATATAAACTCCATGTGCTCTGTCCAATCAAGTGAAAATGTGATTTTGGTCCCATTCCTGAACTAAATTACATTTGTGTTGCTGAATCAAATCTGTCATGCTGTGTAGTACCATTGTGAGTGTTTCTTTTCCTTCTCCCAGATAAACAAGAAAGTGCAAGGCTGGAGTTATTTTTCCTTAGCACTTTTCCAGAGATTGCTGTACTGTTTTGGCTGGACCACTCACATAAATTCAGTTACATTAAACACAGAAAAGTTCAGTAAGCTTACATGTACAGCTTGAAATGTGCCTGGTGGCTCTACCAGCCCTTTGTCTCATGTAACAGCTCCCAGAATTCAGCTTTTACAGGTAAATCTGATTAACAGGTAGGTGATATGGCATTTGTCTAGCTTTAAAATTTGGTGTCGAGTACACTCTGTCAAACATATAACCTTTATTTCTACATATTAAGTGTGAATATTTGGTGGAAGAAACTAATCTGTTTCTCTAGGCTTTTGGACACTTCTTTGGTCGTCATTGAAGAAATCAAATTAAAACCTCATCTACCTCTGTGTGACATTGAGTTTATGGGAACTTGATATGAAAAATGGTAATATCTGCAGTAAAAACATCTGTTTTATACCCAGTGTGCATACACCTGAGATGCATACAGTATCTGTAGCACTGTGCTATAGCCTTCTGGCAGCCTCTGAGAAACAAGCTGTCCTTCTGCCTACCCAGTAGGGTAATGCTGAAAATGTTGCCAGGACGCAGCCACCTACCTCAAACTATTGCTAGAGGCACTTCAGCAGAAAGACCTATTTGAGCAGTAAGAACGGTGAGGAAAATGTTGGTGAACTTTAAAGACAAGAAGCACTGACTCCCCTAGGAAAAGCAGAAATAGAATCAGAGAAGGTAATCACAATCTGAGGGCTTCAGGAGGACAAACAGGTGTTGTCTCAGCTGTGTTGCCTCCTACTTTGCATCTTAGTGTGAAGGATATGTTTTCTTCTTTGACATTCAGGATTTCTGCTTCAGGAATTTTTATTTTTTTTTTCAAATCGAAGCTTGAGTCTTACTGCATGAACTAAAAAGCCATCTGTGTGTTTTTTTTTTTTTTCCTCTCTCTTTTTCAGTACTACTGTTCCAACTGATTCTCTGCAATCCATGGTTACATGGAAAGGCTGGACAAGAAAGTAAAGAGCTGGTAATACCCTTTGGGGAAAGGAGGAGGGAGTCAGTCTCCTCAAGGTCATATAAAATACAACGCAGTGGTGCACGTTGAACTGATTTGTTTCATTAATCAGAACTCACACTGTGTTTGCAAAGAATAATTGACATTAGCAGAGCTGTGTTACTTACTTGCAAATGCAATATTAACCTCTCTGTTTAATTACATTGAGATTTAAACTCAGAAAATAAGCCTTTGCTTATCCAGTAACAACAGTGCCTCTTTTGTTAACAGTGCAAACTTTTTGCAGTGATATAGAAGACAAGTTTTGTATTTTTAGCAGTGAAATAAATACTAAGTTATTGTAACTGTGATATGGTAGTGGATAATATCATTTGCTGAAATTGAGATACATTCTGAGGAGCTCTCTGGACACACTAGTATAGGGAACTAGAAATAAAATATCAAATATTATCCCAATAAAATGTTTGTGAGGAGAATTAGTAAGATAAATTGGAAAAGTGTTCAGGAAAGGGAACATGCGGTTGGGAGTAGAAAGGCATTAAACCTGGATGAAAATAGAAAATAATTGGAGTGAGAAAAAACAGTTGTATATGTACGTATTTAAGGTAAGTTATAAATGATTAGATTTTTCTTTATCGAGATAAATGCAAAAGTCTTTGGTCATGGTTTGACATTTGCACGCTGTGTCTGCTACTTATCCTGCAGATTTCTTACTACCATTGCAGTCCCCAGGCATCTGTACTCATCAGTGTGCAAGTTCTTGAATGAGCTGTGGACTTTGTTTGCTCAGTGCTTAGTATAATGCATTTTGATCAACTAAGCTTTCATAAATACTGCTGCAACCCACATGGCTATAATGTCCTAATCTACTCTTTTCACCTTCCTGATTCTAAGTATTATCATGGTGAAATTAGTGGATCTACAAAGGTGTTGCTCAGTTTGAGTAAGATAGCAAAAGCATCTTCTCCTGAATCTCACTCTCAATTGAAAGCATCTTGTACAGAAGAAGCGTCCAGCTTATGACCTGTGTGATTACTCTGGACTACTAGGGAAATTAATGCCTTCAATCCTGATGGCTTAGTTTCCGTAATCTGATTAAATGGATTGCTTCAGTGAAAGTAAACACCTGTCTCCATCACCACCCTCCATCCCCCTTTCAGAAACTACTTCCTTCACTGCTTATGGGACATTCAGCCAGCCGTGCTGGGGTGACGTGAGCCTGGGGAAGGTTCAAGCTGGAAGGAGGCAATTCATGTTCCCTATGTAGGTCTCAAGAGCAACTTCAAAGGTGATGGCTAAAAGAAAGAGCATGGATTGCTTATGGCAGTCTTTTCCCTTCTTCTTGGGCAACTTCTGGGTAAGGAGCTGTCTGCCCCAGCATTTATGAGTGCATGTACTTGACTAGAGTTTCTGACCAAGGCTGATGACCTGGTGGACATAAGAAACAACATAGCATGCAGGTGCAAGGGTATCATCATGGCACAAGGGGAAGGCCATTGCCCTCTCCATATTCTCAGTTGGATTAAGGAGCATTCCAAATATTAAGCAGTTTGGTACTAGCATTCTACAGAAATAGTTATTTTGACATGATTCTTGGCCTCCGGAATAAGGCTGATGAAAGATTGTTCTACTAGGACAGTTGGCCCCAAATGATAAAATTGCAGTGCCCCTTCTGCAAAGCACTGTAAAAACAGATGCAGCTACAGTCTGACACACCTGTCTATCTTGTTATTCAAGAAGTTCCACAACAAAGGGAACATTCCACCTCCCACGTGTCTCCTTTTTCTTTTCATTTCTTCTGTCTCTTGTACCTCTTTTCAGCTGCCCATCCGCTGTAATCCTCAAACTTTGAATTTTCCTGAATAAAATCTCTCTTTGCAAAGGGTTTGCTTGACTGCTTGCTGACCCAGATGATTTTCAGTATGATTTGTAGCTAAAAATTCCCAACTACTACTCAATACTTGATTCTTCTGCTCTCTAGAGATTTTACCAGCTAGGAAAAGCAACGCACTTTCTTCCTATCTGTAGTGATTGTTTTGTCCTGATGGTAGACATTTTAACTGGAAGTGCTAATAATATCTTGCTTTTCCTGCTATCGCTGTCCATTTTTCCAGTACTGCAGATGTTTTTACTGAAAGATTAACCAACATCTCCTACTCTGTTTGCTCTGTTAGGTCAGGGTGCAACCAGTAATGTCAATGTAGCTTTGGCATTTTTCCAGGATTAGCTGGCTGTTCACTTCAGGATTCAGTCTCAGTACCTCTGTATTATTGACCTCTGCAGCTATTGATTTCTGTAGCTGGAATACTCTCAAGTCACTGAAAGAAAAAAATCTTATTGCTCTTACAGCATAAAAATATTTGATCCATTTGTAACCTGCATTATTTATTTATTTATTTATTTATTGCAGGAAAACGTCATAAACAGTGTATGTTCATTAATAGCATCTTGTTCGTTATTTTATATCCAGGTACTTCCTAAAAAGTAAGAATCAAGAACTGCCTTTCAAAGATGGAAAACTTAGGCACAGATTTATGGCAGATCTCAGTAAGGTTTTACAGAACCTCCTGAACTTCCTCCTCCTTCTCATCAGACTGATGCATTCCTCATGTCTAGGGGGATGATCAGGGGCATCTGGAAAAGCTTCTGCGAAAGAGCCTCCCTTCCACCTGACCTTAAATGGAGCTGGACATCATCTAGGCAGTTCTGTTTAAGAAGAAGTTTGCCTTTTTATTTGAAACACAGGACTTCTTTCTTGCCAACCTTCAGTCTTTTATTTTCCTACTTATTTGTAATGGTATCTAGCCAGTGGCTGATGTTTCTCATGGTTGGAAAGTATAATTAAAGGCACCTGTACATCATACACAGTAGAGAATCATTTCCATCATTCATCATGCACTTTATGGATTGTTGATGAATTTGCAGCAGTGATTGGGCTCAAGAGTAGCAAACTGCATCTGATTTCACTTTTGTTTGCATTGCGCCTGCTTCACACTATTCTGCTAAAAAAGGAGTTAAATTAAGTAAATAGCTGGCTCCATTTCCTCCTGTAACAGTCTAAGGAGATCTAGTGTTTATGTGTTATTTGTTTGTTTTTAAGTAAGAGTTTGTGAGATTCCGTGTGCTTGGGACATCATATAAAGTGGGAAAGATTGCAAACTATGACTGTGAATTTCTTTGGGTTTATTTAGGTCTTTTTTGTTTGTTTTCAAGAGCTTGGGTGGGTTTTTTTGTTGTTTTTTTTGTTTGTTTGTTTGTTTGTTTGTTTTCCTAAGTTTCTTAATTATGTGGTTTTGTGGAGCAGCTTCAATGGCTGTGGTTTCAGAAGTCTGGGAAAAATAGGAAGCTGCTGATTTTGCAGCTGTGTGTTCGTGTACCTGTAGGACGAAGGGCAGTATTATTTCTTGAGGTATTCCCATCAGCTGAAACACGAAGTTTGCTCTTATGAAAACTGCAAATGTGAAACCTAAATGTCTATTTTAGTCTTTAAAAAAATGCTTATTGCTGCCAAAGAAAACTGTAAATTCTGTTTTGTCTAAACCAAACTAAAAGTTCAATCTTCCCAACATGAGACATTAGGATTTTTAATTCCCTTCGAAGTATTGAAGGCTCTTGTAGCTACTTTAATTCTTCCCTCTGGAGCTTGTTATTTACCAGTTAAGTTAAGTAGATTGATACAAACTGTAATTTCCAGATTCTGGGCTTTACTAGTTTTCATTTTTAATTTACTACTTGTCTTTTTCTTTTTTTTTTCCTTCATATTCAATCCATCTTCCCCCTTATTAACAAAAAGCAGCGGAGGTAGTGTTTCATTTGCCACATACGTCTTGCACACTGATTTTTTTCATATACTTCATCACCAGGTGCTTCTTGAAGGTTCAGATGGACAGACTGTGTCTACTGTAGTTGTGCCAGCTTCCCTGCTAAATGTTTGGCAGAGAAAGGTGTCAAACCCCATTCATGAACAGTGAAAATCCAGACCTAGGAGCAAATTACCCTAGTGACTAGATTTTATATTTTCTCCTCATCCAACTGCTTTTATCTCATCCACAAAGTTTGAATTCCCGAGGGAAATTCATCTTACTGAAAAAGAATTACACGGGCTTGATTTAAAAGGGTTTTCTTGCTCATTCAATATTGTCAAGTACTGAAAGAGTAATTTGGAAATCAGAAAATACAATTCAGGGGTTAGTGTCTACACCTCAGGTTTGTGGATCTGCCCTGTCTGGAACAGTTCTATCCTTCCAGATTTTTGACTAATTGCTCTAGAGACAGAGGAAATGCTCTGTTGACTAAAAGGTGAATAATATTTTTCTTCAACTAAGATAAAATATTTTTGCAGGTATCCACACAGATACACGTAGCTTATATCTTTCTTTCCATTAGTCTCTTCCCAGTGTCCCTGGCAACTTTTTCTTCTCTTTCATTGTTCTGAATTGACATCAAAATGTCTGACTTCCAGGTGTCATCCCATTCCTTATTGTTGGCAATAAAGGCTTACATTTGAAAATGCTCCTTACAAAAGACCAACATGAAGGTACTTTCTTTATTTCCAGCAGAATAAAACTTCCTTCCATCCCAGCTGAAAACTGTGTTGCTTTTTTGAAAACTCAGTGTAGATCTGAGTGAAAAGATGAGAAGTGTATACAAGGTGTACCTTTCAAACTTCCAACAAAATGAGGCTTTAAAGTTAGTCCCAACAGCCTGAGTTATAAAAAATGATTTGCTGCTAAAATGACTGGAGGTCTGCAGAGAATAACTTTGTTCTTACTTTCCAACCAGATTTTCAGACAGATTAAAGGAGATTCCCTTGAGTAATGTGCCACACATCACGGCACATTCAACAGATCAGTGGATGCCCTTGATACAACAGATGAAGAAACATTCTCTTTGCTGTACATGCTCAGGTATTTGCAGAATTGGGTTCATCCCAATGCGTCCACTGTAAACTGTATTTCTCTATATATATTGTGTACAGGGCAGGTCATGCAAGACTAGCAATGATGAGCCTCTGGCATCAGTACCAAAGCTGGCACTGGTGAGGCTGATTCAACCAGCACTTGTGAGTTACATTGCTTTTTTAAATAAATATATAACCAGGAAACAAATCCAGTCACTAGAACTTCTTCCAGCTTTAGATGCTGGTTCTTTGATAGATTTTTTTTGTTTTTTAATTTTGATTTGTTTTGCTTAGTTTGGTTTAAAATAAACCTTTTCCTGAAAGAAAGGAGTGAATGTGATTTAGAATATAAATGTATTTTACCTCTTAAGCCAAAGTCATCTGTCATTTTTGTTGCTTCTGGTCAGCACACGTACACACACACAAAAAAAAAAGCTACACAAGGGCATATTTATAAACAAAAAAACAATGCAAAATCAGTGGAAGCAAGGTTGGCTAGTAGCTAGTTAGCTGTATGGCAACAAGAATGAACACTTGTAAAGTACAACCAGTGTTGTGGGTATTTGTTTTCTGTTGTTTTTTAGTTTCGCTTTCTAATAAAATCTAACCAGATAAAGAAAGCTGAGCTATGTGACTATAAAAAAAAAAAAAAAAAGAGAGACTCCAAATGAGAACGTTTCCCCAGTTCTAAAATCAAATATAGGTGGGAGTTGCTAATTTTAGATTTCATTTTAAAAATAATCATGGTTTCTTTTTAAAAAAATGTCTTGCATTGTTGTCATGATCTAATCTTTTAGGATTCTCTACTCAGAACTATTATAAGGGCCAAGTATATGATGCAAGAGCATACTGTGATCTCTCCAGGTTTGAATCAACCCTTAAAAAGGCAGAGTATTGCCAAAATGTAACAGAAGTATGTTTAGGCCAGTTGCCTTACACTGGCTATCACTAGGATACCAGACTTCAGGATTCCTGATACCCAAAAGGATTATTGACTCTTGGCTTCTCTACATAATGTACAAGTAAAAGGGAACTATAAGTCATACCTTGGAAAACTCAGTCAGGCTTTAATGCCTTAAACTTGCCAAGTTTATCTTGCTAAGAAGCAGCTGTTTCATACACTACAGTAAATAATAGTAATAATAAAAGTAAGTTTTTGAACAGAAAGGTAGGGCATGCAGGAGGGAGAGGAGAGACTGACAAGGGAGATGATTCCCATACATGTACATCTAGAGGGGCAGTTAATTCCTGGGTGTACAGTGAGAATGTTTATTATTTTCTTCAACAGGCTGTGTTTATGATACGTTGGACCATCCTGCTAAGGAGAAGCAAATTAGTGAAACTTTCCTGGGTTTTGGAGTACTGCACTGCAGTATCAACCACTGTACATATTATCATCAGCTTGTACTGTTTCAGGGCTCCAGAATGCACTGCTTTGCATTTATTTTGGAGCAAAGTATGCTTTTAGAAGTTCACAGAAGAATCAGTGATGAGTGCAGATACAACGAATGTTCTGATCCTGACAGCTTTTCTCTTCCCAGACGATGGCTGCTGCTCTGGTGCCAAATCTAGTGCAGCCACCTCTCTCCCCAGGGCCTTTCTCAGTGCAGCCAGCAGCAGTGATGCAAGTGCTGTCAATGTGTTGGTGGGTCAGTTAGCAGCTGGTGGGCTGTAACTGGGGTTAGGTCACGGAGGTGGACACACTGTGTTGCTCCAAGCTGAGGACTGACTTAACCTCACAGCTTGGCATATGGTTCTCTGTGCAATAGTGCTTCAGAGACATTTCTTTGCTTCAGAGCAACACTTGTGGGAGAGGGAGGATTCCCCCAAGGACAAACCTTTGTGGCCACTAGAGAATATAGGACTCTCTACTGAAAGTACAAGTGGATCACGCTTGTTCCTGAAAGGATGAAGGGATCTTCTCTCTTCTGGGGAATGTGGATGGCAGAAGCAGTGTTGTCTGATGTTGTCAAAGCCTGTTATTTCAGCTGTGGATGTACCCGAACTGCTGGATCGTTAAGTAGCTGGAAAATGTATAGCTGTTTCAGAGACAGAGACTTGTAAATAAACTGTTTCTACTGTTCTAAAGTCAAGCTGTCTTTGAATCTGCTGTTTTCTTCCTGCAGTTGTTTGCTTCCAAGGATACCGCATACAAGGCATGTCAACTGGAGGGAATTACATTAGCAAAATGGGAAATCCATATAGTTAGCTGTGCTGTGGTTGACTGGTTTTTCTTCTTGGCTTACAGCATAGTGATATTCAAACTGTCAGCCACATCCAAGTTGGATTTAAACGAACGTGAGTCCAAACTGGCATGTAAAATTCAATTAAATCACCACATCAACTTCTGTATTTGCGTTCTGAGGATTGAGACTAGAAGAAGTGTTAACGCTATGAATTATGCACAGTGATGGCATTTCTGGGGTCAGTTTTCTGGTGGAAGATAATCAACTAAAATATGGATGTAATGAAGTCTTGTTTTGAAATGCAGTTGCAGGTGCAATATTCAGCAGAAAAACAAGTTAATCAATGAACTAATTTGATATTTCAAATTCTGGGTACAGGCTACGCACTGGGCATATATAATGTAGTTTGAAAGATAGTGTAAATTATTAATAACATAACTAGATTGAATGTCTCTATCCATTCATTCATCCTGCAAGTGGGGGCCTTACTCCTAAAATATTTAACAATAGTTAGAACTACTAACCTATTTTCTTCCTTTCCAGACTGTTGGAGGAATTATTTAATATACTTGTGACAGTTTTATTTGCATGTATAAATGTGTTCAAGTGAATCTGAACTGGACAAATACACATCAGTCAGTACTACAGATTAATAGGTAGCTACTTGGTGGCATTCACAGCTTTTAGAGATAGCATGAGGCAAGACCAGAATCTGTGTCTGCTTCTTGTTTTATGTTTGGTGATGAGATGTGTATTGTATAGATGTTGTGGTAGACCATGGCCACGGTGCTGTTTGTACAAGCCTGGCACAGAATGTTACTGTAGAACCCATGACTCCATTATAGTGGTGGAGAGTAGAAGTTAAGGTAACTGGAAGATTCCCGAGTTCTATGGCTTTGTATAATGAGCACAGGTAAAATTGCTTTCCTACTTCTTTTGCCATGCCCATTCCTGTTTGTGACTGACACTTCTTGGCTCAGGGTTGGCTCTTTAGATTCATTAGTACATGCACAGAAGCCTATAGAACATTTTCTTAGCCCAGGATTGCCAGAGTTGTTAAGATATCTTCTTTTGCCAAGATAGGAGTCAGGAGCAGTTAGCCAAGACACTTGTGCCCTCTAAAGTTCATGGCAAATAAGGTGGCACTGCAGCAGTAACACTTATGAGTTGAGAGATGAGTAAAATGAGTTGTCTGACTGGTAGGCCAAAAGTCCATGCCTTGCAGTAGTTAAGGAGTTCTTGAACTGAAGAGAGAAAATGGTCTCCTTTCTGTATTATATTTTTTCTTTGCTCTGTTCTTCTGAACAACCAGTGTTACCTACTTGAGTAGTCTTTTACTTGGTAAACTGTGGAAATACTGTGTCTTTACTATTATGAAGAAAAATATTGCCTCTGATTGTTTGTCTTATTTGCTTATCTTTTTTATTTTTCTTGAAACACTGAGATTGTCATACACCTGCTGCCCTACAAACCTGCGTTTGATGCTCTCCATCTCTCCTTTCCTCAGTTTTCTTGTGAGTATTTCATTCTTGGTAAAGTGTTCCCAGAATATTTTTTTTTCTGATTGCTTTGATACTTTGGAATCACGGCAGAAATATACCTGTTGAAGGTTAGAAAAAAATAAGTGAACAAATCAAAGTTTCTGCTAAGGCAAGGTGAATGAGAGGTAGTTGAAAAGTGATCCTGGTGGTTCAATCTACACAGGCTAAAGCACTGAATCTTTGGACTATGTCTAAATACAGTTGGCTATTCTTTCATAATCACTAACTTTTATACAGTAATCTATTTTCTTACTGAATAACTCTATTTTCTCACATTATATGATCTGGGCCTTTCAGTTTACAGTCTTCAGGAAAATATAAGTTCAGATTTGACAAGCTTCTCAGCTTCTTATGCCATCATATGGGAAATTGTATTTTTCCTGTTATACCAGGAACCTGCAAAGGTAAAGTGGTTGTATTTCATCACAACATGATTAAGATAGATTAATTGTGCTAGCTTTTGTCAGGTAAACATTGTACAGTGGTCTACTTTGGCTCTTGCAGTGTTTTTAGCCAGTCAGTTTTTATATTCCTTTCTTTCCATGAATAAAATCATTTATGCCTCTTTAGGTGCACAGGTCATTTTGCACATTGGGTGTAGCTCCTAAAATGAGCCAGGGAGGAGGGGACATGGGCATGGGGGAACAGCTTCAGGAACTGTTAGGGAACCACTCCCAGCTTGTTAAAAAATTATTTCCATATGAGCTAATACTATTCCTAAAGCTCATAGTGGAAACAGAGTTCAATATTATCTAGCTACATCTGGAAAGGTTCTTTTCGTCAGAATGTAATTTTTACAACATGGCTATTCTAGAAACAAAGTGAAAGCTCTGGTTAGCTTTCCATCTAGTTCCCAGAATGCTCCTATAGCCTTCATAGAGGTTTTTTTTGTTTGTTTGTTTGGTTTTTTTGTTGTTTTTTTTTTGTTTTGTTTTGTTTTTTCAGCTATGCCAATATCTGGATTGTAAGAACAAACCAAAGATTTAGATACAGTTGTGCATGCCTTGCAATTTTTAATGAGTTTTCTGAATAACTGTCACAAGTATGTTTCGTGCATGGACAGTTTATGCATGTATATCATACTAAATGTGTTTTATAGAAAGCATCAGAGTACTGAATGTGTATATACTTCATAAAAAAGCTTTTCTTTGGTTGCTAATGACTTCATACGAATACAGCTTGAACTAGCCCTGAAAAACTGCAGTCTAGCTTTTCTAGGTGTTTTTGTTTTTGTTTTTCTGAAGGATCTTCTGAAGTTCTGACCAATGTCTGTTGTGAGTATAGTTACCCTTTTTCATACTGGTTAAAACAGGTACCTGTTTCTCTATGTGCCTTCTTGCAGTCTCCTGTGACATGCCCAGTTGTCCCTCTGTAGGTCTCCACATACTGTGGAATTTTCCAGTGCAGTCAGGGCTGTTGTTTTGAATATAAAATAGTCTGGGGAAAAACACACCCCATTTTCAGTGGCGTTTCTCCACGATGAATAAATTCACAGAGGAGAGCATGCTTGTGCTTTTCCATTTCTATTCTAAAGCATTAAATACAACCATCAGTGTCAACAGTCAAAAGCCCCATATTCTGGATAGGTGTAACACATTTAGAAAACAGATTTTGAAAACGCTCTCTGCTATAAGTGGAGGTCTTTTGCCATTTTTGTTGTGTGAATATCAGCTATGTTTTGTTTTAATTTAATTTCTCTAATCAGTGAGTCTTCCTGAAAACAGTTTATGTGTTAAACAGCTCATTTACATATCTTTGTACTGTTAGATTAGATAGCCAACAAGCTTTGTGGTTCCAGAAACTTTGTAGTTGGCTCTATGTAGAAATAACACAGCAAATATAACCTCCAGCAGGAGTGAGACATTGTTTCATCTAGTTATTGGGTTAAAGTACTGGATGACTGACCTACAAAATGTGGTGAAGCCGCTACTTCGCCTCAAAACGTGTCCTTCCCTGCTTCTCCCTGAAGTCAGTTTTGAAGCCAAGAAATCCGACAAAGTAAGTTGACACGCCAATGAGTTATGTCAAGCAGGTATTCCCTTTATTACAGCGCTGGGTGCATGGGGATTGCTCACCAAAAACGCACGCCTGGGAAAGGGGCAACTACACATTTATAGGCGTGGTGTATATATATTTCAGTACATTTCCAAGAAATCGGTTACATCCTAGAACGTGAGGAGGGTCTCTGGGTCCATCTGGTGGTATCCTTGTGAAACCTTTAGGGGGCTGCATTGTGTCGCAACAGCAACTCTGCCTCCTAATCTTCACTGGTCTCCCTCCTTGAGCTGCAAACAGCAGCTCCACTTATCTTCTCTGGTCCCTCCATTGTGCTGTGAACAGCAGCCCTACCCACCATTGTGTTGTCCTTCTCTTCACGGGACCACCCTTGCAATGAGTTGCAAACAGCAGCTCTACTTGTCTTGTCTTCAATGAACCACGAATTTCTAAGGTCCCTGTGTACCTTCCTAAAGTTACCTGTTTGTGCAAGCTACCAGGCCCAGTTTTAACAAGTCTGTACAAGTCTCCTTGATTCAGCTTCAACTTTCAGAGAAAATAATTGATCTGTGGGCTGTAAAACACAGAGGGGAATTCATTTTCTAGCAGGTGTATACTTTCTGAACACCTCAGTAAATCCTCCAGTCTTAGTAAACTGCTTTTAATTGAGCACTTGGTTAGAAAATAAAGAACTGTTTGGAAAACACAGAGAAGAGAGAAACACATTTCAAGTATTTACATTATTTTCCTTGCTATGCATAATTTGTAGGAATCTGTAGGAAAGCTATAGCAGCATATTGTCCATTCCTTCCTCCCTTACAGCAGAAGATGGGATTCTGCCAAACTCTAACTACCCGGGATTCTGTGACACACAGGCAAGATCACTCTGCAAGAGTTGACTGGAATATTTTATTGTTTTTCTGAAATGGTCAGATTGGTGCAAATCTGAACAATAAAAAATAATCCAATTAACCAAGTGAAAGAAAACAACAACAACAAAAAAGCACATTATGTGACAAAGAAATCCATAATTAGGGCTAGATACTGTGATCCACAATCAGGTTTTGTAAGCAGGGTCATCAAGGGTGGATTAGGCCAGGGTAGGGTAGTACCAAAATGGAGAGCCTAACATTACAACTAAATTTAATTCTGTCTAAATATTTGGAAATATTAGATAATATCTCTCTCTGGCTCTTTGTGTGTGTATGTGTTGTAAACTCAGGCCAGCACTTGCTTACACTGGAGAACCCTTTGCTCACAGATGTCTGCCATGAAGAGGTACCATTTTAGTATATGCACACTGTGACTTCTGAAAACACAGCTATCAGAGTCAAATCCTTGATAAATTTCCTTTGAAGGTGGAACCTGTTTTTAGTGTTATTCTCTTCAGTAGAAAGGGATAACTTAGTTGAGCTTTCACTTATGGCCTTCAAAAACATCATTTCTGCACTGAATGCTTAAGGACCTTCTTACTGTCCCATCACTGAGGTTCATTATTAGAACTGAAACACAAAAAGCAAAAAAGCAAATTGCATGTTACACCCTAATTTTCTACATTCTATTAAGCAACATTACTTTCTGGCAATCCTGATAAACCAAGTGTAGCTTGTCTTTGTTTGTTGTCATATCTGTGTTTCCTTTTACCGTGTTCTCAACAGTATCAAGAAGGTAGTCTGTTTTCTTTTAGTATGTTAAGATACTAGGTCTAGCAAAATATGAAGTCATTCTTAAGTTTTGATTTTGAAAATAGAGGTGATTTTCTAAACCATAAAAAAAAAAAAAAGGTTCTGCTCTCCTTTCTATGAGTGTTTTTTGTAAAGCTTCCAGGTTTGTGCCATTTAAATGTTTTTAAAATCTGTAGAAAGCAACTTGATTTTCTTTCAGCACTCTGACTTCTGTACAAGCATCATTCGCCTGTTTAAACTACTGTGAAGATGCTGTGATTTCAAAGATGAAAGATACACCAGGAAGTTGGAAGTGGAGAGAACCATGTGGGCTAATAATTTCTGTTTCCTTGCAGGAAAGCCTTCTAGAGCTGAGCTGTAGCCAGAGGACTTCAGTGCACACAAACGCTTAGGCAGTAATATAGAAGAGTCTGTGTAAACTTTTTGTTCCATTTAAAATGTCCTGGCAGTACTAGGCATAGCTGTACTCAGATTCAACACACAACTCCAGACCATGGGCCAACAATAAAGAGACAGAGTTTTGCTGCCTAATATTCAGTTTGGACACAAGTAACTCCTTTAAATAACATAGTACTCATTTAGTGCTCAGGAGTGTTTCTTACTCAGGTATATGTGATTAAAAGAGAAACACCCTCACTCTCTAGCCAAATGGTAGTTCTAAATGGACAGTTCTACCTAAATGGACAGTTCTTTACAGCCATGAGTGGAATTTTGCACAAGGAGAGTGAATAAAAACTTTCCGTTTTCCATTAATCGTAATATCCTAGAATCATAGAATGGCTTGGGTTACAAGGGACCTTAAAGATCTTCTAGTTCCAACCTCCAGCTATCGGCAGGGTTGTCACCCACCAGATCAGGCTGCCCAGGACAACACCCAGCCTGGCTGTGAGCACCTTTACGGATGGGGCATCTACAGCTTCTCTGGGCAACATCTTCAACTCCTCACTGTGCTCTGAGTAAAGAATTTTCCCCTAATATCTGACCTAAATTTCCCCTATTTTAGTTTAGAGCCATTCCCACTTCTCTGTAACTATCACCAGACCATGCAAAAAAGTTGATTCCCTTCAGTTTATAAGTTCCCCTCAAGAACTGGAGGGAAACCAGGCAGTGATATTCAGTGGGGAAAACACAACAGATCCTAACAGAAATGTAAATATGAAAAAGTCCCATAAAGAACATCAACAAAAAATTAGTATCATATATGTACCAAGACATGTTTTGTCACAGCTTTGTCAATAACTCCTTTGTTATGATGAGAGGCTAATTTGCATACGCAGATAATACAATCATGTAAACAAGCCTTTTCAGTATCATGACTATTTATAAATCTTTTACCTAAAGTGACTGTGCAGTGGTGCTTATGCAGGCTTCAAGGCTATTTTTCCTGTAGCAGTTTGGCATGGATCTTAAAGGAAAAAGGTAACATCAAAAAAGCAGCATGTGAGAAATGCAAATATCTGGGGGAAATAGCAACATATGAATCTCTGTGACAGCAGATTCCTTAGTGGAACTGAGTTATCCCCGTCTGTGCAGGCAGGCAGTTTACTGGAATGTAGGACAAATAGTGAGGACAGGAGTTCTGCAGGCTGGTGATGGCAGGTTCAACACATCTGATATTCCTGTTGATGTCAGTATTTTTCAGCCTGAGGGAAAATGCAGTCTGCTGCAAACTGCATCAGCTGCGAGGCACTCAAATAGGAAGCATTTCGATAATCAGTCTATTTCATGGAATGAAAAGAGAAGAATTACTGTGACATGCTGAGGTATATGTTGTTAATTGCTCGTCATAACAATTCTTTTCTCCAGCAAGATCTCTCCTTTCTCTCACCTCCTCACCCTATGAAATGATCTTGTCAATATGGAGAGAGCAACCATGAGGAATCTGTAATGAAAAAGTGCTGTTGCCATGGCATAGGGAGAGTTCTGGTTTTATATTGAAAGAATTTTTTAGTTCTCATTTGCATTCCCTGACTCTCTAAGCAGCTATCTCAATTGTTAGGATTCAAACAATTAAAATTTCTTTATTACTAAGAAGAAATTAGAAGAAGTAATGAGCTTAACACAACTCTAGCTCTAAAAGCCCTTTTCTGGCAGCTAAAGGGAAATATTCTGTGCTGTTAACATCCCAAAGTAGCTTAAATTAAAACATACTGGGGCAAGATTAAAATGAAAGATGCTGGAAAAAGAACTAATGTTTTCACAGTGAACAATGTGAATTTTCATCTGTTCTTGATGTTGTTGTGTCACACAAAGATACTCTTCTGAAAACTACTATGCAGGTTGTTAAAATCTCCTAAACCCTTCAATATAATTTTTTTTGCATCTGTTGAATTCCCCTATTTATTTGTCTGAAATGTTTGCACCAGGCTTGTTTTTGTTTCACCTTCGGTGTTTGAACTAGAGATGATTTTTCCCCTACTCTTTTTTTAATTCCTTGGTTTTGTGAGTGGATGTAATAGCGTTTTATAATCTCGATGGACTGATAGTAACTAGGATAAACCTAACACAAGAAGAGGCATGGTACCTATGCCTCCTTTTGGTAGTTCTGTCAGCACACCTCTTGCCATTGTTCATCCCTCTTCACTGTTCCCATCTTGGATTTCTGCAAGATAGATGCTGCAAATTGCACTGCAGCTCACCAGATGATTTCATGGCACATAGGATGATGCAATCTGTCATACAGCCACCAAGAACATTGCTTCCATGCCCCAGGCTAAAAAAGCCCCTACCTGTGACAATTTGGCTCCTAATTCCACCTGCTCCTTTAAATGTCTTGAGCCAAACTTTAGGGAGGTACACCTCAGAAACACAAATTTGGATTTTCATTTTATTTCTGTTAGAGATTTTAGGTCAGAGTACCAGAGAAAGATAGGCCTTTCTGAGATGCTTTAAAGCTTAAACTCTTGGAAGGTCTGTTAGATACTGTGTGTTTTATTTGGTGTCCTCTTATCTACTCTTCAGTAAGCTGGTAATATTTTTGTTTTCTCTTTCCTCTTCCCTTTCCTTTCCAGAATATTCATTTTACTGTATATTTGACCCTAGATTATTTTCACATCTGTGGTTAAAGTTTACCCCTAGAGATCCAAATATCATCTTGGGTACTGAGTACTTCCAGGCACTACGAAACTTTGAGACAGTCATGTTTGTGCTCTGTGGTTTGGAGCAGTCTCAAATGACAACGCTGACTTAAGAATGATGATTTCACTAATGTGTGGGTGAACATCCAAACTCTAATCTTGAAAATGCAGCTTATCTTGTACAGGAGGCTTTTCATCCTTAATTTGTGACACACCACATAGCATCCATGTTAATGTAGAAGTCCTAACAGTTTTCGAGCTTGTGGATTTCTATGTCTCTGAGTCTTAATCTCACTAAAAAAAAATAGCTTCAAGGAAAGATGTTACTGTTCTCTTATTGACACACAGGGTGTTGTTCCCATCTGTCACCTTCTGGCCAGAACTGTCAGCGAGCTATGTTTGTTGCAGTGTGATTACATTCTGTAAGGTGGGTGGCCCGTAGCTGTGTGTCCAAAGCACTATTAAACCTTTGATTTGAAGTACAGCTGGGATAAAATTCTTAGCGTGTTCAAAAGCCAAGTCTGCTTTCTTGCAAAGCAGCGATGATCCAATAATAGTTTCTGCTTTTCTGACTTCCCATTCAGGTTTCTCAATTTGCTTCCTAAGAAGGTAGGCCAGCTGATATACATATGTCTTTTAATCAGCTACTTAAGAAATGGCTTCATGATAGAAGGTATGGTCTCTTTCCCAACGCTGGATGTCTGTTCAGGAAGGTCTGTCTGCATACTTGAAATAATATTATTTTTCTTGCCCACAGCAGTCTTGAAAGCTGAGGTTGTTTGCATGATGGTTTGGATATTTGCTTTTTTTCCAGGCTGCTGCACCTCATTTGGGGCAGAGGAGGAGGGAAAAGATTTGAGTGAAAGTCTTTTCATCTCTAATGTTTGACATATAGCATAGTTTTATTATTCTAACCTCCTACATCCATCTTCAAGGTGGCGAAAGGATGGAAAATAACTGTAGAGGAGTATTTAATAAGCTTATATGTTGCATCCTCTCCATCTCTGAACTTCAGAATTCTTTTCTATATTCCTCCAGAATCCAAAAATATACCACTCCTTCTGCTTCATATTCCCTAGAGGCTGAACACTACAGATTGATGATTTAATTTCTAATGATTGACGTGATAAAAATAAAAAAACAAATAAATATCCCACTACCTGCCCAGAGACATACATACATAACACATCCCAAACTTTTAAATCCCTTTGTAAATGCAATTGTAACTTCTCAGAAACACCACTACACGATGATAACTGCTGCTTTTGCTATTTTGGCTCTCCGACTTGGCATTACACAGTGTGACCATCATCATTCATTTAAGAAAAATATTTTCACTCTTTAGAGCTTTAAAGCAAAGGCAGTTAACTAAAAGTTTTACCTGGGTTTGGTGACTTACTGTCAGAATATTTCGTGAACTCTCAGAACATAAATGATGATTAATGAAGAATGTTCTAAACATGTGGTTTTATAAGAAATTTGTTCTCTGAAGATGCTCGTGTTTGAGTGCTGAAATACACAGTGTCCTAGGCAGTGCCAAAGGCTACCCAGTAATGATTGCACAGACTGGACATCACTAAAGATCACTGATTTTCTGGTTGATCTAATGGAAACTAAATATTTCTGGATATAACTAGTAAGTGCAGTCATAACTAATATGTGCATACATGTACATATAAGATATGTTTGTATAGACATATGTCAAAGAAAGTGCCAGCTTGGATTTATGGTTCTGATTAGAAAATTGAGCCTTCCCTGAAGAATCAATTTCTTGGTGAAAGAAGTCCTTTGATAGAAGGCATTTTAAGTGGGGTTATTGCTGTCCTTTTTTAAGGTGAAGAAATCCTCCCAGGAATTAGGTGACTGTTCATGAGTAAGAATACCCAGGTTGTGTCCAAGAGCTAGACTAACTTCTGATTTCTCAGTTATCTTCTGTGAGACCTTATTGGTTACTTATACAGAAGTAGATTTACCTTTGTGTTCTGCCTCAAAATTCTTCCTACCTTTTGCCAAATAAGTGAATTATTTTAGCCGGGTAAATACCACCCTTTCATAACAACAAAAGAGCAGATTGTTATGAGTGTTCAACCCTCCTTTTAGTCCTTTGTTTCGGTTTGTCAGTGAAACAAACAAAACCACGTGAATCTCAAATGCTTCTGGAACCAGAGAAAGAGTGGACGGCTGTTACTTCCCCCTTTTTTTTTTTAAGGTTTGGGAAGTTGGCTTCTATGTGACTTCCACCTGTTTGTCTAGAACTAGCTCTTGTTGACATTATTTTGCAAGAGAATTTCCCTAGGAAGTCACGTTTATATTGGAATAGTTCTTCTCTGAAATATGAGAAGAGGAAAATAATAGTGGTAATGCCAGGAAAAACACGCAGGAGCTCCAACGTGCCTCCCTAAATATTATCACATCTTGTATATTACAGACAATAATACAAGTACATAGTGATATTTATACAGAAACACATTTTCAATATGTTTGTTCTTAACGTTTTTTTTTCCTCCTTTCCCCGAGTTGCTACTTTCTGCCTGAACTTTTTGTATGACAAACCTGAAGACTTTTCTTCTTGGTGTTTTCACTATGGCTACTCCAGCACTTGTGAAAATGGAGGCACGCATGTTAAGTAGAATATGGTTCTGAACAATTACCAGCACATCCAGGCTCCTACTGTGAAGGAGCTGGTAGCTGAGCCTATATGAACAGAAGTTACTTTAACTGGGCAGTCCAGTGGGAGACGCTAGAGTCTGCTATTGTATTAACATGTAACCGGCTTAGGTCCTCAGGAGGCTGCTGGACAGTAATTGTTTGAAGATCTCTCTAAAATAACATTATGATCAGCATCAAAGGAAGAAGAACTGAGAGAGAAAAAAACAAACACACCAGGTTTTCTTCTGTTGCAAAGTGAAGGAAAATTTTCATTTCCCAGCCTAAAGAACCTCTGGAAGAGTGACTCAAGATAGAACCTGGCAAAAACTTATTTTGCCCTTTGACAAATTGTGGCTAGAGAGCTAGTAAATCTAGTTATTAAATGAGCTGAGCAGGAAGCTGATTAGAAATACTAGCACTAGAGTCAGCAGAGGACAAAAGATGCAGGGATTACAAACTGCATTTGCTGAGGCCTCATGTCATTTCAGTAAGATCAGAGTCAACAGTGGCTGGCTGGTGCACTTATTATTGTTGCTTGGCTTGGCTTTTTATCTGTTAAATTAAAAAAAAAAAAAGGAATAGTGTCTCGAAACACAGACAAAAGAGAATCCAGCTACCTGCATAACTGCTATGCAGTGCAATTGCCACGTGAGAGCTATACTTTTAGAATGGAAGTGGTAACTGGTGGGACTAGCAGCAATGCTTTACAGTTACAGGGCATAAGTGTAGTGGTTGACAGCAGTATAGAGGCCGAATCTCTAGGCATATTCAGGGAATGGCATTTAAACAGACTAGAGTCTGGCCTGTAGCTGAGCTCCACTGGCACCAGTTGCTAGAGCAGATTGCATAAGTGACCCAAAAGGGATGGCAAAGAATATCTTTCCAACTCCCAAAAGCAGAGGGATCCTATTCAGGGAACTGTCTCGGCTGTCAGGGTAGCTCTTTCTCCATCTTGGTGGACTGAAAAATATCTGTATTTTTTCTCTTTGCAAGTGAAAACAAAAGCTGGCATTTCAAAAACTGTTCTAAAAAGTGGAAGAAGCTTCTGAGGGTTTGATCTTCCAAAATCTTAATGATGGCTTATAAAGTTAATATTCTGAAATGAGCTACTGTACAATTTCTTCCTCATGTATTTGTAAAGATGAGAACTGAGTCAATGTGGAGCAAAATTGTTGCTGTTTTGAAGTCAGCGAAGGTGCAACTTGATTTGTTTCTGTAACTGTGTGAACTTCCTTAATTTTTCAGTGCTGAAGAGGAAATATTGCTTCTTGCAACTGGAAACCTGTAAAGGCACAATGAATCTGGAGGCTTCTCATGAGCAATGTTACTGGGCTTTCCTGGGTGGGTTTTCCCTGACCGATAGGCTTTTCCCAAAAGGAGGCTTGTTTGCAAACGGGATGCAAGTCCTGACCAACTGAGCTGTGCTGTGACTTGAAGAGAACAGAGGGAGAGCAGCATCTTGTATTCTGTGGGATTTCTGGGTCAGTAGACCAAAGATAAGTCTTCTGTATCTTTTTACAGCCTGTCTTGGCTCCCTTTTTGTGCCTGGTAAAAGAGGGCCTCCGTGTGCTTGAGGATTGACTCCCAGCTCAAAGACTGAGTTTGAGAGTAGCTTTCAAACATTAGACAAAAATGTTAGACTGTGCATGTGTATGGGGAGGTGTGGGGGAGGCCACATCTCTCCTTTGTGCAGTCGCACAGAATGAGCCACAATCTGTCATGCTTTTGGTTATTAATAGCCAGAATATGAAAGTAGGGCAAATATCCATCCCGATTTATCCTGACCTGAATACTCTACATCATCTTCATGCCAGAGAATAGTGATTCTGTCTCTAGCTGTCACATTTCTGAATTTTAGGAGCAGATATCTGTGACCATTCTGTGTCACGATTAACCATGTCACATTACAAGGAGAAGCCTGCGGGCAGGCGTGCAAGATATGTGAGTGCTGCTTGCTTAGGGAGACACTGGGGTGGTAATCCTGCTCCCTGTCATTCCATACTGACACAGAGAGTCAGACAAGAGACCCTGAGGGAGAGGTCACCCCAGCCTGGAGTGGCTCTGATGGGGGTGAGGGAAGAGTAGGACATAGAGAGGCAGGCTGCATGAGTGGGAGAGGAGTTAAAGAGCCATGAAGCAATGCTGACAGAGGCAGGAGGATTTAGAATCAGGAGCAGGGAGGGGGAAAAGAAAGAGGGAGAGAGATGCAGAAACCCGTAACAATGCAGTTAACTATTCCTAGGCAGGAAGGATCAGAGTTACGAAGGAGTGCACGATACTGTGGGAATATTGTGCTGTTCAGAATCTGGGAATTAAAATAATGATGAGATTAAGGAAAGGCTCTAGTGATACTGGAAACCAGGGCTTTTTTTCTCCTTTTTGTTTCTACAAAACATGAATGTATCAAATATCAGATTTTTATTCCCCTCCCAATCTGTAGGTGGATCTGTAGGTGGTGTTTTTCACACCTAATTTTGAAATCACAGCAACTTCTGATCAAATGTGCTGGTTCCCCTTTGTGGTCTACTGTTCCTATCATATGAAGAGAGAGAAATAAAAGGGTATTAGCTGTGATAAATCAGTAAATCTAGAAAAGAGATGCCTGGAACACAAATCAGAAGTTCACATTTGATCAGCTTTTTCCACTGACTTCCACATGAACTGGAATGAAGCATGCGAGCTTAAAGAATAGGGTACACATTTGCATCCTGTTACTGTTCTGAGTGTTATTCTGGTAATAGTTTTTTCTGGACAGACACACAAGAAAGCAATAAATATTACTGTTGATTGCATGTAGAAACTACAGACATTAGTTGGAATGTGGGCCCATTTGCTTGGGGTGGAATTAATTCCCAGGGAAACAAATCTTTGCCCAGAAATATTAAAATCTAATGCTAAATCAAGAGACTATGTAAGACTGCAAGAGTAACATGAAGTAGGAAAAAGGATGATTGTGCTAACAGACTGCTCTTATTTAATCCTGCTAATTAACTACATGATAACTCCAAGTCATCATCATGAAACGTTTTTGTCATGTTTTGATGCAGATATGGAAGTACAAGGGTGGTTTCTACCAAGCTTATTTCTGGAGTTCCAGTGTTAAGAGTAGCATCCATGACAGATCAGGCCACTCATAAATATGGCCTAATCTTAGTGTGTCAGTTCTTCTGTCTCTTAAGTGCTGGTGTGAAACCCCACAAATGGCCCTCCAGGCCTCAGTTCAGAATCCACAGGCACACACCTCATACACACCTTGTACTTGTGCCTCCCTGCTGAACCACAGTGGGAAAGGATGAACCTCAGGTCCCTGGCTCTTCCTTTCACAGTTTTGCTCTTCCCCACAATGAACACGAATCTCTATTCTCTCCTTTCTAGGAAGCACTCATCCAGTGCAAGTTTTGAAATGTGTACTTCCATCTTCTGCCTCCCTGCCCCCGCAGGCACAAGGTCCATCCTTGTCAGAGGAGAGTCCTACAGGAGCAGTACGTGGAATCAAAGGGGAGGAATTCTCACCTCAGAAACCTTGTGTGGCCAGGCTGGGACACCCAGGCTTGTCAGACAGACAGTGGTAGGCAGCTTGGTGGAGCCAGGACTCGTCTGTGGGACTTTGGCATGCCTCTGGAGTGAGGGGGCTGGGCAGGAGCCTGCACACAGTCATAGTAGTTCTGCTCTGTGATGGGCGATGGATCATTAAGCTGTCACAGCTCTATGGCAACAGAGTGCATGGCATCCCCATCTAAAGCAAACACACTGGCTTTGATCAGGTTTGTTCTTATTATTATACTAGTGGAGCTCAGCCCAGCTTCTTTGGAGCTCGAGACATTGCAGATTGCAGAATAAGCCCTGTCTGCCTCTACAGGGACACTTTCATCAGGCTTCTCATTGCTATGCCCAGCCCATACCCAGACACAGAGGGTCAGCCTCGCCACCCTCTAGAGCCATGTGTAGGCAGCAGAGTGGCCTTTATGGCACCTCTGTACCAACACCGCCTTAGAGAGCTTTGCGTAGGCCCTGGTCTCAACATGCAGGGAAGTCTCAAAGTTCTATGGAGGAAGCAGCTGGAACAATCAAAAGCTGCTCACCTTCAGTCTTTGAAAGACAAGGGGACTTCTGGCCTGCAGGCACCGGAGTTTCTATGGGGAGGGGATTATCCAGTTCTTCTATTGACTTTTTACATTTTGGATAACATCCAGTCTGACCTCTCCCAGCTTCTGTCTGGGTGTTTGAACATTTTGGTTATCTTTGGCAGACAGAAATATATTTTTTAACCTTTTTATGCTGAAGTGAATATTGATGTTCAGCAGGTTATCTAAACACAAGCTTACATTTCTGCAAAGAAACCACTGCTGTATTATTTTCAGGGTGAAGTCATGAATTTCTTTTCATGTTGGGGAACAGAACAGTAAATGATGCGGGGGACAGATTCAAACACAGTCTTGCAGTGAGCAGGGCTGTAAACACAGGCATTTTAGGAAAACATCTTTGTGAAGCATCTGTTACACACAGGCTTCCCAGATGTAGCAGGGGGTTGCACCTTCAAGATGTCACGCAGCTCACATCCTTAATAGAACTGCCACTTTTCTTATAAAGATTAAATCTTCTCACCCAAACACAGACTTTCTTCTTGCAATCTCCTCTGCCCAGGCATGTGAGGTGTCTGTGCCACTGAGGTCTCCTACCTATGGCACAGTACTTAGTGGCTCCAGGTTAGACTTCATTCCTGTTTCTGTCCATCTCCTGCCACTGTCTTTTTCCTTCCAAGGTGTTCATGGAAGGAAGTTGGCTGACACTGAGTTTTTTTAAACTGTTAAGGGAGCTGCAGTTGAAGGCCTTGGCGTAGCTTATCAGTCTGGCACCCAGCCATCCCAAAGGGTGTACTGAGATGAGCGCATCCCATTTCCTCATCATGACATATACTGTGTGCCGTATCGACAAGCATTTGGTTTTAGCATAGGTAATCACTGATATGTTCTTCTAAGTGAGATTCATAGGTGCTGATTACATTTACTGCATAAATTACTTCATTATTAAAATCAGGTCATTTGAGCCCCAAAACCATTAGCATGCAAACTATTAGCATAATTTCATAAGCTAATAAATCAAGCGCAGGAAAAGAATTAAGTGGTTCCTAGTGATAAGTGTTTCTTCAGAGATTAAGAAACACAATTTTCTTATGCATATATTAACATTTTTAAAGTGAATTCATGCAAAAGCAATTTTTCTGCATATATAAAACTTGTGTCTAATAATCATTATATTCAGCCTCCAGAGCTCCTTCAAAATTAATGCTTTTCTCAAATCACTGTACAGTAAGTTGGAGCTGAACCAGCTAGCTTGTTTTGATACAGTCTACCTGTAAAATTCTTTATGCTTTTATTAAACGGTCAAAGTTAGGAAAGAAGCCAAGATACGATTTAGAAGAAAAATAGCTTGGATTCATCTTAGGTAATGAAATGTTCATCCAAGGTAAACTTGGTATTCTTAATCCTAAGAAGTACCAATGAAATTGTAATTATCTCCATAATTGCAATCTAGAACTCCAGTTGTCATCTTATTAGAACGGTGCATTAAAATTGATTTAATTCCCATTTCTTATGTTTAATTCCCATTTCTTATGTAACAGAATGTAATATTGGCCATAGAATGTAATATTGGCTTCTATTCATCTCGCTGACTAGATTCAAACTAATTCAGCAATACAACTGTAATTATTTTGATACACAAAAGTTGCATGAAAATAAAGCAAAATCCAAAATAAATGAAACAGTAATAATCATAGGAATTTTGTGTTACAAGGCATCCATGATTTATTTTCATTTAGTTGGTTTTGTTTTCCATCTCCTAACCTACTGTTTCAGTTTGTTTTATCCTTTTTGTTTTTTTTTTCCAATATGAGTCCCTCAGAGATAGGTTCCAAGAAATGAGATAATGTGATATTTTCAGTATGGCACCCACCATACTGGGTATTTTGGATCTTTTTGTTTGTAAAATAGTAACACAACCTCAATCTTTTCTAGCCCACATGTGAAAAAAATGCTCAGTATTTACTTGTACTTTCTTCTGTTTAATTACAAGTTTGACCAAGACAACACCACACGGAGAACTACCTCTTTGAGGAGGATGGCACATTTCTGCTCGTGTCCCTGCACCAGCTCACCATGGGGCCAGACATGGACCACAGATAGTACAGGGGAAATTACCTGCAGGAGGGGAACTGCAAGGACAGATCTTTTCATGGCAGCTGGTTTTTTTATCATCTTTTCTGCAATTTGAAGCCATATCCCAGTCACTGTAGAACCAGTGTTGTCTCAAGTGCAACAGAGATGGTGGGAAGTCACCAGGAAGCCTGTGTGAAAGAGGAAGCCAAAAGAAACATATAACCCTATTTACACAGATTGATAGTGATAGGACAAGGAGGAATGGTTTTAAACTAAGACGGGTGAGATTAAGTTAGATGTTAGGAGTAAGCTTTTCACTCAGAGGGTAGTGACGCACTGGAACAGCTTGCCCCAGAGGCTGTGGATGCCCCACCCCTGGAGGCATCAAAGCAAGGCTGGCTGTGGCTCTGGGTAGCCTGGTCTAGTGGCTGGCAACCCTGCCCACAGCAGGGGTGGTTGAAAACAGATGATCTTTGAGGTCCATTTCGGTCCAGGACATTATATGATTCTATGATTCTATAATTTTATGAGTACTCTTGAGTACTTAGAGTGAATCTCTGTCCTTTGCTAGCAAGCTTATCAGTACTGCAGGTACTGTACGGCATAACACGACCTTGAAGTCTGGGCGTACTGCCAGTTGTTCTGGGATATCTGTAAACTTTTTTGGGTGTTGCTAACTTGTTATAGTAAAGAAAAAAAAATGCTCTCTCTTTTTAAACTGCTCTTAAAGGGGCTGCATTTCATTGCTGTTTCCCTTTTAATGCTCAAAACGTACTGGGACCTTTTCCCTGAGCACCTGCAAGATCCTGAGAACTTGAGCAGATATTTGAGACAGGGATGTTGCGGCTCAGACAGATCTGAGGAGGCCCAAATTATTTGGGGTCTGGCTTATGCCAATCGGACCTTATTCAATACTATCCCAGAGAGGCATAGAGTTTTTAAAATAGAGCGAGAGAGTCTCCGAGCCGAAAGGGACAGTCTCCAAATTGAGAAAGACAGTCTTTTAGCTGACAATCAGACCCTCCAGACCGAGAGAGACGCCCTCCAGATCGAGAGAGACACCTTCCGGTCTCAACAAGAAGCTCTCCAGACCAACATGGACGCCCTCCAGTTCGAGAAAAACACCCTCCAGCCTGAAAGAGATGTCCTCCAGTCCGAACTCAACAACCCTCAGTCTCAACAAGACGGTCTCCAGTTTGTGCAAGATGTCCTCCAACTTGAAAGAGACACCCTCCTGTCTGAGCGAGATGTCCTCCTGTCTGAACGGTACTCCTTCAGAACTGAGCGAGGTACCTACCAGCCACAATAGCCCGTGCCCCCCAGCCAGGGGGGGGAAAGGGATAATAGAGTGTATTGGACTGTGTGGATTCGATGGCCTGGCACATCAGAACCACAAAAATATAAGGCATTGGTGGACACTGGTGCACAGTGCACTCTAATGCCCTCGAGTCACCAAGGGACAGAATTAATCTATATTTCTGGGGTGACTGGGGGTTCCCAAGAGCTGACCAAGTTGGAGGCTGAAATAAGTCTCACTGGTAAAGACTGGCAAAAACATTCTATTGTGACTGGCCCAGGGGCTCCATGTATACTTGGTATTGATTACCTCAAAAGGGGATATTTTAAGGATCCCAAAGGGTATCGATGGGCTTTTGGAATAGCTGCTGTGGGTGCAGATAACACTAAGCAGCTGTCTGCTTTGCCTGGCCTATCAGAAGATCCGTCTGTTGTAGGGTTGCTACGAGTAGAGGAGCAACAGGTACCGGTTGCTACAAAAACGGTGCACAGACGGCAGTACCGCACTAATAGGGATTCCTTGCTCCCCATTCATAACCTGATTCGTCAGCTAGAGAGCCAGGGAGTGATCAGCAAAACTCACTCCCCGTTTAACAGCCCCATATGGCCAGTGCGTAAAGCCAGTGGAGAATGGAGGCTGACGGTAGATTATCGTGGCCTGAATGAAGTCACACCCCCACTGAGTGCTGCTGTGCCGGATATGCTTCAACTCCAGTACGAACTGGAGTCAAAAGCAGCCAAGTGGTATGCCACCATTGACATTGCCAATGCCTTCTTTTCAATTCCTCTGGCCACAGAATGCAGGCCGCAGTTTGCCTTCACCTGGAGAGGCATTCAGTACACTTGGAACCGTTTGCCCCAGGGGTGGAAGCACAGCCCAACCATTTGCCATGGGTTGATCCAAACTGCATTGGAACAGGGTGGTGCTCCTGAGCACTTACAATACATTGATGACATCATTGTGTGGGGCAATACAGCAGGGGAAGTTTTCGAGAAAGGAGAGAGAATAATTCAGATCCTCCTGCGAGCTGGCTTCGCTATTAAGCGAAGCAAAGTGAAAGGGCCTGCACAGGAAATTCAGTTCCTAGGAATAAAGTGGCAAGATGGACGTCGTCACATCCCAACAGATGTGATTGACAAAATTATTGCTATGTCTCCACCCACTAGTAAGACAGAGACCCAAGCTTTTCTGGGTGTAGTGGGCTTTTGGAGAATGCATGTTCCAAACTACAGTCTCATTGTGAGCCCTCTCTTTCGGGTAACGCGGAAGAAGAATGATTTTGTATGGGGTCCCGAGCAGCAGCAGGCTTTTGAGCAAATTAAGCAGGAGATAGCCCGTGCCGTGGCCCTGGGGCCAGTGCGGACGGGACAGGATGTAAAGAACATCCTCTACACTGCTGCTGGAAAGGAAGGTCCCACTTGGAGTTTGTGGCAGAGAGCTTCTGGAGAGACCCGAGGCCGACCCCTTGGTTTCTGGAGTCGAGCATACAGGGGGTCTGAGGAGCGCTACACTCCAACTGAGAAGGAAATCTTAGCCGCGTACGAGGGGGTTCGAGCTGCTTCCGAAGTAATCGGTACTGAAGCGCAGCTCCTTCTGGTACCTCGACTGCCAGTGCTGAACTGGATGTTCAAAGGAAAGGTTCCCTCAACCCATCATGCTACTGATGCCACTTGGAGTAAGTGGATTGCGCTGATTACACAGCGAGCTCGGATGGGGAACCTCAGTCATCCAGGAATCCTAGAAGTGATCATGGACTGGCCTGAAGGTAAAAAGTTTGGAACAACCCCAGCAGAGGAGGTATCACGTGCTAAAGAGGCCCCACCATACAATGAACTACCAGACAATGAAAAGAGATATGCCCTGTTCACAGATGGATCGTGTCGCATTGTGGGAAAGCACCGCAGATGGAAATCTGCTGTGTGGAGCCCCACACGACAAGTTGCAGAGGCCACTGAAGGAAAAGGAGAATCAAGCCAATTTGCAGAGGTAAAGGCTGTCCAGCTGGCCTTAGATGTTGCTGAACGCGAGAGGTGGCCAGTGCTTTATCTTTACACTGACTCATGGATGGTGGCAAATGCCTTATGGGGGTGGTTACAGCAATGGGAACAAAATGGCTGGCAACGGAGGGGTAAACCTATTTGGGCTGCTGAACTGTGGAAAGATATTGCTGCCCAAGTAAAGAATATGGTTGTAAAGGTGCGCCATGTAGATGCTCATGTTCCTAAAAGCCGAGCAACTGAAGAACAACAGAATAACCATCAGGTAGATCGAGCTGCCAAAGTTAAGATGGCTCAAGTAGACTTGGACTGGCAACATAAAAGTGAATTATTTTTAGCTCGATGGGCCCATGAGACCTCGGGCCATCAAGGAAGAGATGCAACATATAAATGGGCTAGAGACCGAGGGGTGGACTTAACTATGGACGCTATTACACAGGTTATCCATGACTGTGATACATGCGCCACAATTAAACAAGCCAAGAGGATGAAACCTCTTTGGGGGGAAGGGCGATGGCAAAAGTATAAATATGGGGAGGCGTGGCAGGTTGATTATATCACCTTGCCACGATCTCGCAATGGTAAACGTTATGTGCTCACCATGGTGGAAGCAACCACCGGGTGGCTTGAAACATATGCAGTACCCCATGCTACCGCCCAAAACACCATTCTAGTTCTGGAGAAACAAGTCCTATGGCGACATGGCACTCCAGAAAGAATTGAGTCAGATAATGGGACTCATTTCAAAAATTCTCTTGTAAGTAATTGGGCCAAAGATCATGGCATTGAATGGATTTATCATATCCCCTATCACGCACCAGCTTCTGGTAAAATTGAAAGATACAATGGGTTGCTAAAAACCATGTTGAAAGCAATGGGTGGCGGAACATTCAAGCATTGGGAGAAGCATTTGGCAGAAGCCACCTGGTTGGTCAATACTCGAGGATCCATCAATCGTGATGGTCCTGCCCAATCCAACTCTCTACCTACAGTAGAGGGAGATAAGGTCCCTGTAGTACATGTAAAGAACATGTTGGGCAAAGCAGTTTGGGTACTTCCAGCTTCTGGAAAGGGCAAACCTCTCCGTGGAACTGTCTTTGCGCAGGGACCTGGATCCACTTGGTGGGTGATGCAGAAGAATGGGGATGTTCAGTGTGTACCACAAGGGAATTTGATGTTGGGGGAGTGCAGTCAGTAATTCCATGTATATACTTGTATATATATGTTGTGTGTGTGTATATCTAATTCATGTCAATCATTGTTCTTCTGTATGTATCAAGCATGATGTAACGATGTGGAATAAGGGGTGGAATGTCATGGTTTTATGATTTTTGGTTCTGGTATTCCACATCATAACATCATGTATTGCATTAAGAGTTAAGGAGCTAATACTCCAGCTCCATAGATCATTGATAATTCCAGGTATACCTGCCTCAGAAGAGAAGAAGAACTACATTCCCCAGAGGACTTTGCGATGCTTTGTATTTTTACGTGTTTTCCGCTCAGAGGGAACAGATAAAAACCCTCAGCGGTCACGGGACACTCTCTTTCCTTCGGGATCGACTCAGCAGTGGGTGCTCGCTGCCGTATCGCCTTCAGCGTTAGCGTAAGGCCTTCGGTTTATCGGACACTCTCTCTTGCTCATTTTATTTGATTCATTAGCCTCAATTCCAATTATATTGTATTATATTCTGTTATTTTACTTTCTGATATCTTATTTAGTAAATTAGCTTTCCTCCTCAGATCGTTGCCGCTGTTTTGTTTCTAGGCCCATCTCCCTTTTCCCTTTTCCCTTTTTCCTTGCCCTTTCCTGGGGCGTGGGTCCGTGGGTCCCCCGCACCAATCGTCACGGAACCGGGCCGATCCAGCCCAGTAAACCGTTGACACACAGTTGTGTAGATCATTCTTTTTCCTGTTATCCTTTCTGTCTTCCGTATTTCTGTCAGGACACTGTAAATCTCCCAGATTATTATCATGTTCCATAACTTTCCCCACCAGAAGGATTCAGCACCTTATTCCTCAGTATGGTCTCTTTTGCATTTTTTCTTTTAAAGCAGATATTGAATTACTTCTGCTCCAGGCAGGTCTTTCTTTAGCTTGGTTGGAGATTGTCTGTGCTGTTCTGTATGCATGAATTATTTGGATCAGCTGCAGATTCTCCAGGACTGTGTTTCAGGTGCATCTTCAGAAGGGTTCATCAAAACTCACTTCCAGGTCAGAAACATATTTTTTAATGTTTGTCTCACTAATTGCACAGAGGACATGATGCAACTAGCATGTTGAAAACACCCAAGTGAAATGGTATTTCTAATCAAAATATGAGAACAGTTTTGAAGTTTGTCAGTGTTGCTTTCTGTATTACAGAAGCTGAATTTGAAATTTGATCTGGACAAGCTGGCATGAGTTATGTGTTTACAGCACAGAAGTCCCATCTGAAGTCAAAGGGAATCTACCGTTCAAATGCAAAACCTGACTTGATGTCTCTGTTCACTCATAATACAATTTAATTTATAATATAATACTATTGAAGTCAAAGAACATTACTCACCTGAATAAAATTCCTGGCTCAGAATTTTATTTACATGTGTCTGTAAAAACAATAATTTGCATTTCCAGGATCCTTCAGTTGTTTTTCTCAGACAGTGGTGACATCTTACCTTTCATAATGCTAGCTAATTTCTTTAGTGTGGGGCACCCAACATGAAAGACCTAACTTGGCCAAGCAATGTACTTATTCTCCATAAGTTCCTGCAGACAGCAAGCTGTGAACTGACATCAGGCTTCTGCTCTGACTGCATCTTGGAAGAGTTTCTCCACTTGCTGGTTAGAAAACAAGGAAATTTTTAGTGGACAAAATAAAGGTATCTCTGCTCTTGTGAATGCTCACCCATGATCACAACAGAGGAACATATGTGAACCACAGAATTTACTTCATTGCTTTTTTCACATACTGTCACATTTCATTTTCAATGTATTGATCTACTTTTCCTGTAAACAGTGACGCCATGTGAAGGGGTAAATCCATGTTGGAAGTAATGCCTAGCTTCTGATATGCCTTCTTCTCTAGGCTCACTGGGCTGAGGAAAAGGATATTTTAAAAAGCAAGCTTTTAATAATGCTTTATTCATTACACTAAATAGCTTATTCATTTACTAATCAGACCTCTTCTAACTACTGCTCGCTCATTGTATTCTCTCTGACTCATGAATGAAGAAAATAGAGACAAGAGGACTGTGTTGTCTGTGCCTGGAAACTACGGTGTACATCAGTGGTGGCAGGACAAGCGGAAGTTCAAATCCCTCTCAGATGTATTCCATTAATTCAAGAAACTGCTTTGTATGAAAATGCACATAGGGCAGCACTTAGCACACGTAGTTCAGAGCCAGAAAGGCTGAGGCATTCAGCTGTAGATGTACTCAGCTACTTCCTGCCATCACCTTTCCTCCCACAAAATCCAAACTACTTATGGAAATCTTGAGCTGTTGCAGCTTTTCTTCTGGAAAAATGACATTGTCACCAAGATCTTTCAAATGGCAAGAACAGCTGTTTGTTGTTGATTCTTTCAAGAATCTCTTTTTACAACACAAAACAAATGCTTCATTTTCCTCTAGAAGAGAAAATTATGTGGAGGAGGAAAACTTACATAAGAAGCAGTGCTATAATGTTGCTCCAAAAATGTCAAACATACACTTGTTCTTCAGAACAAAAATTGATATTTTCTGTTTTATTCTCCTGGTAAACCACCAGATACAGTATTTTAATTAAGTAACTTTAAATGACTGAGACAGAAACTGGACCATGCAACTGGAGTTCTTTCGGGAGGGATGTCACTTTCAAAGTCCACTAAGACCACCATAAAAATTTCTGTGGCCATTTCAGTGACTTGCTTTGTTACCAAATCTGCTCACTTCTTAAACTTTAGCCAGTTCAATCATTACTCCATTTTGGAATGAGAAAATATTTACTCAAGAGCAAAACTGGGGAATAGTACTTGCTGTAAAAGAAGTCTACAAAAACCAGTACATATGAAAGTGCATGACTACTGATGAACAAAGTTGTTGCGCAAAAGAAGAGTTCAAGGAAACAGGGATTTAACATAGCATTCCTGCTTTGTCACATAGCTCTTGTGCTCCAAATTTGGAATTACAGAACTGAAGGTGATTGTAGAGTTTGTGTATGTACCTGTTTTTCTTTCTCGTTTTCTTTTGTAATTTTAAACTGATCTAAAGCCATTCAATTTTTCTGAACGATTTGAACGTTACAGTGGTGATCACAGTCTTAAATCTCAAGGTAAGAACATGAGTTTTTTGAGGCAAATTTATTCAAATGGAATTCAGATGCTAACTCAAGACATTAAAATTTGCTGTTAAAATATATGCAAAGCAATGTAATTCAATATTTTAAATGTACCTATGCTGTTCTGTGTTGTTTTTTGCTGTTTGGTGAATCACGCACTGTGAGTGGTAAAAAACCTGGTTCTTCATTGCAGGTGATCTGCAGTTCAAGGTTCTTCTTCAAGAAATAATTCTAAGAAGATATGAATAAAATCAGAAAAAATTACTAAGGTAAGCTGCAGAGAACAAAGAGAAGTTCTCCATCTAGACCAAAAATTTGGTGCACAAGATTTAGGTGAATCACTTCAAAGTACCTCCTATATACTGTATATTTGGGATAGTCTCAGTTTCCAAAGTACATGAAAATCTACCTGTAGCCTGTATTTCAAATAAAAATACTACAAAATTACTCTAACACTGCAGGGTGTTTTTACATTAACCACTATTTACCATTTTATCATTTGTGAACATGTCATTCTCTCATTTCAGCTAGCTCTAGGGGAGCCATTTCTGAACCAAGATGCTTCTTCCTCATATACCTCTGGATACCTCTGGATCCGGGATATCAGTTTTGAAAGACCCAACACTTACATGAAAATATAAGATCTTCAAGCCTCTGCATGACAGAGAAAGTCTTACCTTACTCTGCAGTCAAACATTAGTGCAGCACATTTTAGGAAATATGAAGAGACAGTGACACAGTGACAAGCCAGTGACAATACACCTGATAAGAATGCACTTTTACACTTCTGGTTATATAGCCATTGCTAGTGGACCAATGTCAGCCAAATTGTTAAAATGTTTACCAATAGGATGTGTCTTTTCTTGTTCTTTATGTCTTGCTTTTGGAAAACTGAAGTATGAAAGCTGTTTCCTGTCACTTCTAAATAAGAATAGCCAAGTGTGTAGAAAAATAGATTATGGCCTGAAAAGGCAACTAGCTCATGATAAAGGGCTCATGTTGGCTTGGGAACACAGCTAAGCTGACTTATATTTTAGACAAATTCCAAGAGTGAGAAAACAGAGTGGCTGTGGCTTCCAAATGTTTGGAGATACTCAAAATCCAGTTGGGCATGGTGCTAGCAACACTCATGGACCCTACTTTGAGTGGAGGAGTACAGCTTGACCACCTCCAAGGGTCCTTTCCCACCTCAGCCATTCTAAGATTCTGTGTAGACCTGTTGCTGTTGTCAAGTTGTCAGTGAAGATATATGAGCAAAATTTTAATCCTGAAAATTTCCCCTGCCATCATGTTATTTACAGAACTGAATACATTAAGAAGAGCTTTTAATTAATGAATTATCCTTTCTGGAATGCTGTGAAATGTGAAAAGAACTTTTAAATGGGAAATTCAGATGTTATGCCAGCAATGTCTCTTTAGAATTCAGAATCGGTTGCTAATTAAATAGTTACTGAACTTTTATCTTTGGCCTACAGTAAACTTTCTCATCAGATCTTCTCTGACTTCTCATTTTGGATGACTTAGAACATATTCCTTTTGACAATATTTACTGTTGTCTTTATTTCCTTTGCTGGTTCCAGTATACTGTAGGACATTAAAAAGTGAATTTAGCCATAAATGACATAAGCCTCTTCAGCAGTCTTAGTGTTTTGCCCAGACCGGCTTATTTGATCTCTCTGTTCAAATGTTCTGCATTTGCACTCTTGCTGAATAATCCCAGTGTTTGATATCTCTTTAAGAAGAGCTGTATGCATTTAATGGATGCACACAAAGATGCAGAGCACTGGAAAGTAGCAGAACTTCTCCTAATTTAGCCCACTGTCTGTGGACATTTATCACTGTGGTTCAGTGTATGTGCCTTCCCTCCCACCCCAGCTGCCAACACACAGATGGCATTCCCAGCAAAGTAAACAATTCAGATTCAGTACTCTATTTGTGGTCTGGAAATGTGAGCAGATGACTGGGAGAAGGGAGGAAGGCAAGGGCTAGGTTTACATGTTTCAGATCAAGTTCTGCCCTGAATTCTACCCAGTCATTGCAGGGAGTTCCTAGGGGCTACCAGGGGGAGGGGTCAAGACAAGGTCTGTGACTGTACACACTTGGTCCATTTTGTGGTTTGGATTTAAATTTCCATCCCATGCAATTATTTAATTCTACCATTTTAGCAGCTTTAAATAATTAAAAAGGGGAAAAAAAAAAAAAAAAAAAAGGTATTGTTTGCCCTAGAAACCATGTGAAAACAATGAGGAAGAAGAAGGCACCTCTGCAAAGTTGTTGCAATCCAGACAAACATTGGAACATTTGCAGTGTCTATGAACAGATGTCTAATGACAAGCAAACAAAACAGTTATTCTTAAGTAATGATTTATCCCTGGTTTATTTTTAAAGGCCTTTTACTCAGCCCTTTTATATTAGTCATTTCAATATGCTTATAGTATTATATGCTAGCTCCAGTGTTTACTTAGAAACATGACTGTCTGGTTGAATGCAAGAGAATAAGAAGGAGAGGCAGGCTAATTTTTAGACTAAAGGATAACATAGCTACAGGTGCCCAAAGTTTTTTGTTCAGATATTCTGCTTTCAGGTGCCTGTAACTTTTTCAGAATTTCCTTTCCTAAAGTAAAGCTTCAGATAAAATGAATTTGCAGAGCAAAAGCTAAGAGAAAATGTTGCTGTTTTAGACATCTTTAAAATACTTCTGCAACTTTTTTGTTGAGAAGCTCTAGCACCTCCATTTGTTGCAATGAGGAGCTGACCTTTGGTACATCTGAAATAAGGATATTTTTTGGCCACTTTGTTAAAACTCTTTCAAAATACCACTTACAGTACATGTTTCTTAAAAAATATCAGTTCACAAATGGATAGCAGAGTTCTTACTGATCAGATGCTGTGGGGCCACCGAAACATCAGATCTGAGAGCAGAGACAGATGTCCTTTCCAGTGTCTCAGGCTAGATTTAAGCAGGTATTGGCCCATCTGCTGAGTGCTGCTCCCATATCTCAGTTGTCGTAGATAATTATCTGAATGCTCAAACTCAGTGCAAATGCAGGAAAGCAGTGCCTTTCACTGACAGTGCCATCTGAACAGTTCCCAGCTGCTCATTCCCAGCCTATACTGTCCTTCAGTTGACCTCATAAAATTGTTAATGAGGCTGTGTGACAACCTGGATCAGATGATGCCCACGTTCTCAAGGAAATGGAAAAGGAAACGGAAAAGGAAAAAGGAAACGGAAAAGGAAAAAGGGAAGGGAAGGGAAGGGAAGGGAAGGGAAGGGAAGGGAAGGGAAGGGAAGGGAAGGGAAGGGAAGGGAAGGGAAGGGAAGGGAAGGGAAGGGAAGGGAAGGGAAGGGAAGGGAAGGGAAGGGAAGGGAAGGGAAGGGAAGGGAAGGGAAGGGAAGGGAAGGGAAGGGAAGGGAAGGGAAGGGAAGGGAAGGAAGGGAAGGCAGTGCAGTCAGGACAGCTAAGTGAGCAGCTGAGGACTGGCATTCCCCTTTCAGAATGCAAACAATTGTGGCTGAATCCCCTGAACTGTCACTATAGGGTTTCATAAAGCTTATAGAGCTTCTCTGGCAGAGCCCTTCATGTTCTACCAGCTTAAAAGGTAACTAAGAAGTATTAATAGTCACAGAATCACAGAATTGTAGGGGTTGGAAGACACCACTAGAGATCATCTAGTCCAACCCCCCAAAAGTGCTTATGTTTAAAGTCAAAGTATCTGCTGGTGCCATGAGCACTTTGTTATGCGCAAGAAATGAATTCATGTTTCTGTCTAGAACCACAAGCTTTACTGACCAGGAGAGAATTTTTGTAATTTATTTGAATAATATCTCCTTAATTAGAGTCAGGAAACACAGGACTATTGGAATTTATAATCAATCAGCTAGTGATAATGCAAAGATTTCCCATTGTCCCTTGGACAAACCACTTACAAAAACAGGCTTGTATTTTTAAATAGAAATTGGATTTGAAAAAAGATGTGGCATAAAGGTACTTTATTGTTTTTGTGCACTACAAAGGGTTTCAGTGGTGGGAATAATTTTGGCACACTGGTGCTTGCTGTTGCTTCCCACAGGGAGCCCACAGTTAGGCTGTAAAAGAGGCCTGTGAAAACTTACCTGTGAAAATTCAGGGAGTTTGATTCACTCTGTAAAGCTCTGCTCTTCCACTGGGTCAAAAAAAGAAAACTAGGAGCCTGCAAATTGGTAAAGAAGTATACACTTGTGCTGTAGATGACTGCATACTAATAACTCTGTTAGTCATATGTATTTGCCCACTATTCATCTTCTGAGTTCTTACATAAATTCGTCAGTGATCTGAATTCTTGGGATGTCAACAAAGGAAAACTCAAATTTATTTAATGAATATATAGAATTTGAATAGATATGTAAATTGGGAAACAAAATGGAATGATAATGACTTTAAATAAATACCAAACAAAAACCCCACCCAAACTGAACAAGCTGTGTTTCATTCTCCTGCCTAATTAAAGTTTTTGAGAAATCCCTTTTTGAAAAGCATATGGGACACAGATTTTCTAGTCATCTGGGAATGAGTTAGATATATGTCTGCATATTATTCAATTTTCAGCTGATTAAGACACTGTGTATACCAGAAGCTTCCTGTGATATTTGTAGGGTCAATCATGGACAACAAAAGTAGATTGGAACTAGCAGACAAAATGATTTTCATCCAAAAATGCATTTGACTAAGCCAAAATTCTGTAGGAAGTGGATCAAATAAAATTTCAAAACACTGAAAAACTGAATTTGATAAAATGTGTCTTAAACAGTTCAGAGATTTTGTTTTCTCAAAAAAAAAATATAGCTTTTAGTTACAAAATATACGCTAATTCTAGTACAATCCAAATGTTCTTAAATAACCTAAAGGAAATACAGCCACTGACGTTTTGAACATGATTTTCAGTCCTAAAATTTAATCAAGATTTTAATTTCTTGAATCTTTTTTCTCACAGTTCAAGAGGGAGATCTTTTCCCAAGGCAGGAAGCAGTCCAAATCTAGTCCTAATTCAGTTCCTTATGTTACACAGAACTTTGCAGATCTTGGTAAAAGGGAATGAATGAGAACATCAGCTCTCCAGGAAAAAAAATGAGGTATTGTTCTACTTTCCCTTTACATCTGTTCCCTAGCCTTTAACCATCCATTATAATCTATAGTTTTGGTATGATTATTATCAAATATCTATTCCAGCAAGTAAAGCACAATAGTAATGAATAATCTGGATCCATTTCTTATGATTTCATTATTTTATTCAGTGACTAAATGAATACACAGCCTTTTCTATTCCTACAAGCAGGGGTATTTATTTTATATATGTTATAGACAAATATTTACAGATTAATCCTTTTTAAAAATGGAAAACATTTGCATGTTTGTGTCTCTCATGTGACAATGAAAATATACCTTTTGTTATTTTGTAGTTATTTTTATTTCAAGTTTACAGAAAAAGAAACCAAGCAAGTTGACTGTGGTTCATTAGGGAACAACAGAAAAGTTTTCTCCTATTTTATGAAAAAAATACTGGTTTACTTCAAGTTATGATATATACTAAGTGATTCAGTTCTGCTTCAGTAGTTGAAGATGCAAAAAATTGTGTTTTATTGAAGTTTATTTCAAAGCAATCTTTTCTTATTCACTGTAAGTTTATATTTTTTAATTTAGTTACATGACCAGGAAATTATAGTGACTGGAAGCGGACAGTTGGAAGTGAGATATCAAGTCTCAAGCTTCCACTGGGAAAATATGTAGAAGAAACAAGTATGATTAGGAATATTTCATTGAGGATATGAGAAAAAGGGAACAGAAGATTTCTGTCCTTCTTGGGAAATAGCGCTGTGAGAATTTCTGACAGCAGAAATTGAATGAGACAGAAACAGGAGGGTTGAGATGAACAGCATTACTGAATTTGGTCAGGGAATTCATTTATGAATAAACAGGAATCTCTTAAAAGGCTCTAAGACTTCTATGGATCTAAGATCTGGGTACACTGAAGCAAATGATGAACCTCTTGAAGGCATCCTGTCACTGGAGCTGTTTGTCAGGTGGAAGAACCTCTGAAGGCCCTTGAAAAAGAAAGTCACCAGACAGCAGTTAGTCATATCTTTGTTGTTGCCTGAGAGAATTTTGAGGTGACACTCAATCTAGAATTGGGTTTAACTGTAAATAACTCTTCCAGCATTTCACTAAAGAAGGAGTCGATAACTGGACTTCACAACATTCACTTTCAGGTTCTAGCAGTGGGACAGCTTCTTGCCTTCAGGTTCAGAGAGGCTTTGGATTGCCCCAGGCCCAAGAAAGCCAAAGGGTGTACTGCTATCCATGAGCTCATTGAAAAAGGTGATTTCCTCAAGACAGAATTTACAATTTTGCTGTGTTGGCCAACATGGCACACACATGTTGGGTAGATCCTTGGCTGCTATGACTTGTCATAGTTCTGTGGAATTTGGTGAATTCTGAACAATCAATACAATGTGAGGATTTCACCTACATAAGAATGATCAAAGAACATTTTACATTCAGTCATTTTTCATGAGAGAGGACTGTCTTGACCAAGACCTTTTTATAGGGTGTATGTAACTATAGAATTAAATAAAGTAGATTTTTTGTCTGTTTGTTTGTTTAATAAAATGGAAGTTCTATGATTTTTAACTTTCATATATTCATATACTCACCATTTACTATGAATTCATCCACTTGCAGAGCTTGATATATATGTGATCTGACAACAAAGATTCTCTGTTTTTAAGGACGAATGCCATTTTTATTTCACCCACTGGGAGGATAAGAGTATTCTTTTTTTTTTTACAGGGGTGAAGAATTATCTTCCATCATCTCACATTTGATGGCCTTTTTTCTTGAAGAGTTAAAGGCTAGATGAAAATTTAATCCTACTTTATCTTCTCTTTACATTACTTGCAGAGTCTGCTCTCTTAGTTATCTCCTCCTGGCATTTTTAGTCTTAGTTATGTTTGGTGTCCTTTATCTAACTCATGTTGTTCAGGCTGACCCTCAGCAGATTCTCTACAAATTGCAGGATTTAAAAACAGGATACAGTAAGGGCCATCCCAGCTCAGACTAAAAAAGACCCATCTAGCCTAGTATCTTGGCTCCAAAAGTGAAGAGAAATGGTGAAGATTATAATAAAATGACAAGCATGCAGTAATAGCTACCCACCTTATCTTCCAAGCGTCTAGAGGTACAACATCCTAAGTCTGAGCATTTAATAGGCCCTGATGGATGAGTTTGTCCAAGAGATTTTTAAATCATGTCAGATTCTGTAAACCTCAACATCGTGTGGCAAGGAAATTCAAAGCTGCCTAACTGCTATATGAGGCAATGCTTCTGGCTTTATTTGGTTAGAATTAACTAATTATTTGATGCCTTCTTGTTTACTGCTTACAGTGATACAAAAACTTCTGTTTCCTCTGTGACTTGTCATGATTTTAGAAAGCTCTCATCTTTCCTTCCACAACTATAGTGGATTTCTTTTTGGTTTTGCTCATGTATGCATAATAAGTTGGATGTTAATTCAGGGGTTGACATGGAAAGACTTAAATGATGTCAGGTGTCATTCCTGGCTGGTTTCAAGAAATATGGCAGTGGACATTTTCTGTCCTAAATTTTCTTCCTTTCATCTAAAATGATACAATTTTCAAGTAAACCTGAGCAAATTCAAAAGATGGAAGACATTACTTTTTTTTTTTTTTTTTTTTTTAACACATTACCTTTGTTTATTTGTGCAGTTGTTGCAATTAATAATATTTACCTCTTCCAAGATGAGAGGACAGTGTTCAAGTGCTTCCTCACCACTAGCAGCTGGTTAGCATCCATGGTTTATCCCACAGTGTGCAATCACCAGTACATCACCTGACAGTACCCTCACAGCCACACTCCTGCATGGGACCACACTTGTGCAAGGCTCTCAGGCACCTGCTACAGTATTTTGGATCACTAACGCTGCAGTGCTAGCTTTCCAAGGAGTCTGGAACCTAGTTTCCCTCTTAACAAGTTTCTGGACAAGGTCCATCTGCAGAACCTTCGTGAAACTGCAGTGCATGTAGAATAATTGAGCAGACCATTCCATGGGGCACATGCAAATTCAGGAAAATGACTTGTTAAGAGTGCTGTTTGTCATTTTTACCTTGTGCTTTTGCTCTTGACTGATGGACTAACCTTGTCTGAGAGTGCCCTGGAAGGCTCTGCCACTTCAGTAGACAAGAAAAATGTAAGATTAAAGATACTGACTTGTAACTGCATTTGCAGCAATGAGTGCTAACCTGAAGGAGAAAATCACAGAATCACAGAACCATGGAATTGCTCCCGTAACGAGTCCAAAGTAGGGCCACTGAAATGATCAGAAGGCTGGAGCATTTCTCTTACGAGGAAAGGTTGAGGAAACTGGGCTGGTCTAGCTTAGAGAAGACTCTGGGGAGGCCTCATTGTGGTCTTTGAGTAACTGTAGATAGCAAATTAACAGAAGGGGGGCAATTGTTTACATGGGTTGACAGTGATAGGACAAGGGGAAATGGTTTAAAATTAAGACAGCAGAGATAGATTGGATAGATCCAATTTAGATTGGATATTAGGACGAAGTTTTTCACTCAGAGGAAAGTGTGTGGTGACACACTAGAGAGATTGTGGATACCACATCCCTGGATGCATTCAAGGCAAGGCTGGATGTGGCTCTGGGTAGCCTTGTCTAGCGGTTGGTGTGGCCATGGCAGGGGGTTGAAACTAGGTGATTTTTAAGGTCCTTTTCAACCCAAGTCATTCTATGATTCTATGATTTCTATGATTCTATGAATTGTAGGGGTTGAAAGTGACCTCTAGATCATCTAGCCCCCTGTTAAGGCAGTTTCCCTACAGTAGATTGCACAGAAAAGCATCCAGGTGAGTTTTTAAAAATCTCCAGAGAAAGAGAATCCACAAGCTGTATGGGCATTCTGTTCTAGTGCTCTGCAATCCTCAAAGTCTTTTCTCACGTTCCGAAGGTAATGCCTGGGTTCCAGTTTGTGCCTGTTGTCACTGGACATCCACTTGGTTCCGGCACTTTATAAGCATTGGTAAGATACCTCCTCAGCCTCTTCTCCAGGCTGAGCAGTCCAAGGTCTCTCAGCCTTTTTGCATAAGGGAGATGCTCCAGGCCCCTAACCCAATTTGTGGACCTCTGCTGGATTCTATCTATAAGCTCCCTGTTTTTCTTGAACTGTGGGGCCCAGAACTGGATGCAGTAATCCACATGTGACTTCACCAGGGCAGAATAGAGGGGAAGGATCAATTCACCCTTGTCCTGCTGGCCACACTCTTCTTAATGCACCCCAGGATACCACTGGTCTTCTTGGCCACAAGAGCACACTGTTGCCTTGTGGTCAACTGTCATCTATCAGGACACCTGGGTCCTTTTCCATATAGCTCCCTCGCACCAGGTAAGCCCTTAAGCTGTACTGACACACAGGGTTGTTATTCCCCAGGTGTAGCACTCTACATTCACCCTTGTGAAGTTAAGGTTCCTCTCCACTCAACTCTCCAGCCTGTCTAGATCTTGCTGAATGGCAGCACAGACAGAAAAAGGCAGTAACTTATTACAGGCTGCTGCAGAAAACTGAAACTAGAAAAAAAATCTTTTTTTTTTTTTTCCTAAATATTGGAGAAGTTGGAGAAATGTATTTGAGTGCAAACTTGCATCCTTGTTATAACTGTGATATTATTAGTATGGTTGCAGGACTGAGCCTTGCTAACAAAATGCACAATCTATTTTATTTTCAGCTTGGTAATAATACATTTCAACAGCAATATGTAGGCAAACTGTAGGAACTACCTCCATTTTCCTTGAGATATGTCCCACATTACAAAATGCATTTAGATGAAAGGATAAAACACAGCCCTGCAGAAAAAGACTTGGGGGTACTAGTGGATGTCAAGCTGGACATGAGCCAGCAGTGTGCCCTTGCATCCCAGAAAGCCAGCAGTACCCTGGGCTGCAGCACAAGTGTGGCCTGCAAGTCAAAGGAGGTGATCCTGCCCATCTGCTGTGCACTGGTGAGACCCTAACTGAAGTACTGTTTGCAGATGTGAAGCCCACAGTACATGAGAGATGCGGACATGTTAGAGTATATCCAAAGGAGGGTCACAAAAATGATCCAAGGGATTGAATACTTGCCCTGTGAGGACAGACTGAGACTGCTGGGGATGTTCATCCTGGAGAAGAGAAGGCTCTGGGGAGATCTGATATCAGCCTTTCAGTACCTAAAAGGGAACTATAAGAAAGGACAGACTCTTCAGCAGGGTCTGCTGTGACAGGACAAGAGGAATGGTTTCAAACTAAAAGAGGGGAAATTTAGACTGGATATAAGGAAAATGTTTTTTATGGGAAGGGTACAGAAGCACTGGAACATGTTGCTCAGAGATGTGGTGGAAGCCTCATCCTTGGAGATGTATAAGATCAGGCTGAGCAACCTGATCTAACCATAGATGTCCCTGTTCATTGCAGGGGAATTGGGCCAGGTGACATTTAAAAATATTATCCAACTCAAAAAGATTATTTGGTTCTATGAAATGCTAAAAATATCATGTGTGGGCTTCAGCAGAAATTAAAACTTGCCCCAGAAACCAAATGAAGGGAGAACATGTCCTGCCTGCATTTTGGATAGAATAGGATATGGCATTTTTGTATAGGACGCACAAAGGTTAAGCTTCAAGCTTGAGGTGACTGACTTTGTCTCTTAGTAATAACAGTGTTCCTCTTGCCTGCCTGAGGCCATCCCTCATCGCTCACCAAGGACTGAATCTTAGGTACTCTTCAGTGATCCTTTCCCAGTCTGACTTGTGAGATGAGGTCAACAGGCAGACGAGAGAGAGACCAATCTTCTGAGATATTTTGTGTCTTCAGTGCCCAGTTATATGACTAAAATGCTTCTATATATCTGCTTTGGTGTTCTCCTCAGGAGTCATTCAAAGCAGTACTTCAGTAATACAAACCAGAGAGTGTGCAATAATTCCCAATCCGTAAGTGTCTGAAGTTATGTATAACGCTCTAGAACAACCTTATTGCAACATCGCAGTGATACCTTCCAAACCCAGCTCTTTATAAAGGCTGCAGTGTGTGCCAGACTGATGTTAACACACATGATTTAAATGATGACACAGGCAAAACTTCTGCTCTAAAATGAGGAAATTAAAAATACCAAAATATTGTCTTTCCTCTTGCCAATGAGAACAGCTGGCAGGATGGGTTTACTGAACAAAAACTTTGGCCAGCAGACATGGGTTATCATTTTCACAGACTTTCTCTCTGAAACATAGGATTAACAAAGCATGCTATTTTTTATTTCGAAATTGGATGGTTTGTGCCTTTCATCTGGTGAAATTTAGAGTAAAAGTGAAACTAATATCAAAGTTACAGGCATCACAGGGAGGCTGTTAATGTGGGAACAAAGGGCATTTGGCCAGTTAAAATAATAAAAGGCTATACAACTTTCCCAGTGATGGCTGAAGCCCAATTAGTACTTTCCAAGTAGAGCCGCAATATTCCTTTCCAGATTATGCGGTTTGGCATGATTCAGAACAAGTAAACTTGCTTTCCTAAAAGGGGAAAATATAATTAACAGGAAAAAAAAAGAAAACAGAAAGGTCATGCAGCATTATGCTTTAAATAAGCAATAATACACTATGGGATGTACGTTAATCAGTCAGTATTAATACACCTTGGACAGGCTGAGGCAGAGACAAAACAATGTCTCCGCATACAAAAAGATACATACATTATCCTGATAAAACTTGCACCTATGTACGAGAATGAGATGCAAATGAATACCGTATTTCCTTACTAGATGATAGGGAATGTGGATTTATTGTTCATGTGCTCAGTACTCAAACACCCTTCTAGAGAAGTACACTTTCTACTAACGTTATATACTTTAAAGCACTATGTGGTTTAGCTACTTTCCTTTTGTTTGAACACCTGTTTTTTGTTTTGCTTCATTTTTTGTTGTGCTGCTGCTGAAGGCAGAATGGTTTGGAAGATTCTTTTTTTCTTAATTTGTTAAAAATGCTTGCAGCTGAGATACTCACACAGAAAGGCACTCAGAGTCTGTTCTTACTTCTAGTAAACAACTTTTCAGGACTCTGGAAGTGACATAAAGCCTTTAAAGACTCAGCAAACCTGGAAATAAACTAGCAGGATTAGAAAAACAAAAGAGCAGTTTTCAATTTGGAGGTGAATGAGAAAATTAATTGTAAGGGTTGTTTTTTTCTTCTGACTGGTTTTCAAGGGTGTTTTTAACAACTGAAGCTCAGAAAGAGGGGAACACATGTAAAGCAAAGGAAAACATGGTAACCTGGGGTAAACATACAGTATAGCAACAGAATGAAAACAGCCCTGCTGAGAGGTCTGCTTATTGCTCAGCTAATTATGCTGTTCATGAGAAAGCAGAGTGATATGCTGGGGGGAAGATGAAAAAAGAAGAAAAACATCAAAACCCTGAGAACCACTCCCATCACCTGAAGCTTAGACCACACACCTGAAAGGGAGGAACCCACATCCAGTCCTAGCACAGAGTACGAACATCCTTATCTCCCTTTCAACTCCACCATTTTGCAGTTATTTTATGTACTTAGAGAGAGTGTTTGTAAGGGAGGAATCGCTTTTTCATTTCCTGCTTCTTCAATAGTTACAATGACCTGTGATATTAGAAATTCTAATAAGCTGCAGTGTAGCTCCTGTATTATCGTCCCCAGCTCAGTCCAGTCCCAGCCCCATGTGGGAATCCTTGCTCTGTGAAGATCCCACACTGTCATCTAAACAGCCTTCCTTGCTGTAGTTGTGCGGATGAAGGAGAAGGAAATGCACATGCAGTGGATGGAGGAGTTTATTTGTCACCTGCTGTACTGTTTCGAAAATCATGTATAAATTACATGTACAATACTCATACTTCCTTCCCTCTAAGGTAATCCACAAGTCAACAATTGATTGTGTACAGCATTCCACCGTCACCTACACAAGTTAAGATCTGCCCTGAAACACCTGATTTTAAGGAGTTGAAAGGTGGGAAAATCCTCATGTGCTATAACTTTGCTCAAAGTATTAAACTGTTTCAAAGAAGGAAAACAAAAGGCCAAAAGCCTTGTATTGTAGACTCCATTATTTCAAACTGCTCCCACCTCTGGCAAACTGAAGGGAAAGGAAAGCCAGCAGTAGGACAAGGCTCAGAGAGAGGGGCTGTCCCACCTGCCTGAATGGCACAAGAGCATCAGTGCTGATGCACAGCCTCCAATTCACAGAGGTGAGCTTCCTGCGTTTTTGTTCTTGAATCAGCACATCTCTTAGTACAATGTGATAGTGCAAATTGTAAAATCCTTCTGCTGTACATCCAATTGAACAAGTATTTTTGCATCTCAGAGTTTCACGATATGTTCCACCACCTCCTCTCTATCTAAAAATAAACCTTAACCCACTTCTCAAGACAGATTCACCTCACTGATGTTAAGTAACGGAGATGTATAATTATGTATAGTAATGTGACATTAGCATGAAGAAATGAAAATAACACAAAAATACAAAGAAGGACCGAACATTTCTGAGCCTAAAGACAACTTCTCTGTATCTCCATACTAATAGATCTACTTTTAGGAAACAACAGCCTGATTTCACTTTAAATCAGAGCACCAAAAAATCTTTTGGAAAGGAACCTACCACAGGAAACGGAGAGAAAATGACTGAGAATAAAAATCTGTATGTTACATGGAAAACACTTTCTGAATACTTCTACATACAAATACCAAACTGGTTTTTACTTTGTATTAACTAATTAATGAGGCAAGCTTCTGATATGAACACAACCTTCTTAGCTTGGAATTTTTTTTGTAGATTTTAAGTTTTAAATGACATTATAATGTTTTGCATGAGAGGAAAAATCATTATTTTACACTAAGAAAATAATGCAATATTTCTCATATAAATAACTGTTCAAGGATGACTCTATGCTCTGAAGCCCCCCAAGCTGTTTCTAATAGTTTTCTGTACAGAAGATTTATTAATGGCAAAATTATGCAATGGAAAAAACATCTCGTCAAACAAGAATCCCATGTTTACCTGCAAAAACCACTATCCTTGCATGCAGCAATTGTATTTTTTTTACCTCGTGTTTATGTTCTTGCAGTGCTTTCATCACCCCTATGGTTCCATATATCCTCCAGCTCTATTTTAAGCAATGCGACTGATATCTGTAATGTGTAGTTTAATTCTTTCTTAATTAGCCTAACACCTCTATCAGACTAAAATCAGTCATATGGTATTATCATCTATGACATATTTTACTTTGTGTCATGTTTTTCTTTGTAAGGTGGTTTGTAAATCCTTTTCCTTTAGCAACTCAATAAGTCTATTGTGACTGAAAGAGGAGGCTAATGATAAAGCCCTATCCCAGTTTGACAAATACTTTAGCTAACTTCAACCAGCAAAACAGAAAGAGGAGAAGTAGAGGAAAAAGCTGCTTTCACATTAATCTTGTCAAGCAAGAATGATCATTTGGTTACACCCTGCTGCAAACGTCTGATGTCTGAACTTGTCTGAAAACCATGAGCTGGAGGTCACATAAAGTAATCTCTTCTAACAGAAATATCACCTCTTATTTTTTAAGCCACTATCTTCTCGTATGCTAAGTTTATAGAAGTCACAAATCTCAGGATTTATGAAATCAAAGCCTTCCAAACTCACCTTAACAAAATGAAAAATATGAAGAATTCTTCCTCCTTTGATGAAAGTCATTCTGTTAACTCTGAAAAATGTCCATAGCTTACCTGCTTGGTATACCAGTCATTAGTCCACAGCTATCAGCTCCACAGGGATTCTCTAAACAGAACAGAACACATTAAAACATGGCTAGTAACATGCCAAAAAATTTCATATGTTCACTTAATCATTTTAACATCAAAGAAGGCATTATGTAACAACAGTCAGGGAGGGCACATTAAATAAAACTACCTTTTAATAACTTAATAAAATAATCCTGCATAAATACAAATTCCCATTTCAATAAGCAGATTTTCATCAACTTTATATCTGACAGAAAGGTTTTCCAATAATTCTATTAAGCTGTATACCCCAGCAATTAACTCCTTTAAGAATAAATTTTCTCTTCCTCGTACCCTTAGAAAAGAAAAAAATAAATTATAACACATTTTAAAAAGATTTATCGTTCTTCCTCCAAAAAATCCCTTAACAGCCTTCTTAATCTTTCTAATAAATAAAGAAGATCTTCCTTGAAGGTGTGACAACGTACAAGTCTTCTACTGTCTTTAATTTTACAACCTCAAGTATTTAAAATTGCAGGCTTACATGATGAAATAAGGAAATATAAATCCTTTTCTTAAGGATTTGAAGTTTCCAAATTTCCAGGTACTGGATCAAACAGACCAAAATAACTAAAATGTTTCTGCAAATCTCAGTGTCTTTTAAAAGCTAATAGGTGTAGATTCTTTGTACCAAATGTGTGACCCTTAAGACGGAGCCTTTACAACCAGAGAGCATCAAAAGGCTTTTTACTGTGAAAAACTCTAGAAGTACTGAGGCAAATTAGTAAATCTTAATTTATTTGTAACAGACACATAAGGAAAATATTTCAGTGCTACATCAAATGACTTTTAGGAAGTGACTTGTAAATAATACTATCTCCACACGCCTGTCTGCTACAGAGACTACTAAAGGTATTTTGCTTTAGATACCACTCTTGTTTTCTTTTAGTTGTCTACCACTGTCATGGGTAGAAGCAGTAGCCAAAAGCTGCGTGTCAAACTTCAGTTCCACTCTAGAAAAGATGTTCAGATATTTGGGAAGTAAATGTAATCCCAAAGCATTTCCCCAGCTTCTCTGAGGAGGTGTTGGGCTGCAGACACCCACATGCCACACTGAGAGATTCTATAAGTGAGTTTGGTTCTCCTGCTTTAGTACATCTGTGATTTCTTCCCCAAGCCAAATAAAATACAAAATTCAAGCATCTCGGTATATATGAGATAAACAAACAAAGAACAGTATCAAAACCCCCACATTCCTAAGGTACTTTCTGCACCATATCACACTTAAACCATTATGCTCTCTCTCACTACGCTTCCAAATATTTCTTATTCCTTAATCGTTTCCAGTACTTTCAGTGTGATATTTCCTTGCAACACTACTACTTCATATTTTTCTATCATGATTGCCATCAATTTATCTAAAACATGCATTACCTTTGAAAGAAGTTGTATGGGAACTGTTGAATCACAGCCTGAACCACTGATTGATCACCTGAGGCAAGCACTGAGTTAGCTGCAGGGGCACAACTGAGTGTGATTGGAAGGGGTGGAGTTTGACTCCACCTCTCCCAAGACCCCATTTAAGGGCTGACCACCAGCAGGGAAGGATTTCTGGTTGGAGATCCCTTCCTCGTGGAGTTATTGGCAAACCTTGAGCATCTTCAGAGATGAGCCACTCTTTCCTCATTAACTATCTGTATACCATCTACTTAAGCCCATCTAAAGTATACCATCTTTGGCACTATTTCTTTTGGGTGCTATTCTTGGGGGTTATTTGCCCTACAGAAGTACATTTGAGAATATATGCAGTTAAGCTATCTTTGAAATATGCAATGTTGGCAGGAGAAAGATTAATGAAAAGACCACTATAAACTAGGAGTATATCAGTTGCAAACACTTAAAAGATGGATCTGGGAATTCATATTAGGTGACTGTGTACTTATTAAGTTGTCAGTGGGATACAGCAATGAGAAAACAAATGTCATGCAAGGATGGGCCACTTATGATTTTTCTTGCAGAGAAAGGTTAAAACAGATGTACTTTAGTTTAAGTTGCCTGAGGAATCTTACCGAGATTTTTCTCATCATGATCATGAAAGATTAAATAGGTAAAGAGCTGCAGTAATTACTAGGGAGAAGTCTTTTTAAGAGAAGCACTGCACAATTTTTACTTGTTTAGTCTAGCAGAAACAAAAGCTGATACAGGAAATAATTATCCTCTAAATACGCAATAGACTGGTAAACAGGCAGAGAAAAGAATGGTTTACTCTACTGGACAGTGTTGGCACAGGAACAAATGGGTGTAATTGGGACGCAAATAAATGTAGGCTGGAAGTTGGGAGCTTTTTGACTATAAAAGTGGTGAGATTCTAGAGCAGTATTTTAATAGAAGTACTGGGGAAGTAAAAAAATAACAACGAAAGTCAATTCTCAATCTATTTAATGATGAGAATTGCTAAGATCATTGAAAACTCTACAGGCATAGATCTTGTGTAGGTAAGAAGTGCATTTTGATCATCCCAGTGATAGCTTCCAGCATAACGGTTGCCTATTTTCTGAAAGCAGGAATTATACATACACATACATAACTATATAGAAATTAAGCCATATTTTATTTTTATCTTAAATCGTATTTATATATTAGAAATATTGTGTAAGCAAATGCTATCCGTATGTAGGTGGTGTCTGTAATTAAGTTTGCGCTTCACAAAAAAAAAAAAAAAAAACAGTTTAGCTTAATAAATAGGTGACAGTGTGTATTCCAGTGTCCAATTTTTCTAAATGGAAAGATGCAATTTGTCACATGCTGATTTTCTTTCTTTTCTGTTTTCTTTTTTATGCTCTATCTTCGCTTTCTCAGTAAACCCAAGGAGCAGAAGGAAAAATAAAATATTGCAAAGGCAAAATTACAGAATACAGATATTCCTCTACCACTGCCAAATTATAAACAAGTTATAGAATCCTACTGAAAAGAGAGAAATTATTGCATATGCATATTTGGAAATCATGTCAAGTGTATGTGCAGATGTTTGTACATAATTATACCCATATTTTCATCATAAAGAGGTTATCATGTATATTATTTCTCTAAGGCCACTTTAAGAGGATTTATTGTGGAAGAAACAATATGATGGAGTATCCGTATGCTGTTATCCTACAGTTCATAATTGCTCATCAAATATTATGAAAATACATCAAAAGGTGAACTAATAAGATATCAAAAGTCACACTGAGTAGTGTACTTGACCAGGTAGTGGAGTACCATGGCTGTAATGTGTAGAGAAAAAGGCATAGGAAATCTCCCCACCTTGCTAATAGAGAAGAAGCAGAATGATGTAGGCTGGCTATAAGAGGCTACACTCCACCTGCTGAAGAAAAATGTAATAGCCCTAATGGTGACAGAACTAAATTAGAGAAACTTAAATAAATAAGAAAAAAGCATGTCCATGCAATGTATATGCAGCAATTTAAAATGAAAATTTGGCTAATTAATTTGATATTGATTTTTATTAAAATGACACAAGATTTTGACTGAATTTTTCATACACTGATTTATTTTTCCATACCTACTATTATTGAAAAGTGCTATTTCTTTTCCAAAGGTCTGAATGCCTACCTTTTTTCCATCAATAAACAACAAAAGTTTGTATTTGGAAACAAATAGGTTTATGGATAGTTATAGAGTAGATTTAAGGATGAACTGTCTGAAATAAAGGAAAAATAGGCATTCTCTTTCTCCAGTTTTGTTGCTGACTGAAATCCAGTAGTGCAAAGACATAATAAAAATAATGCAAAATAATTAAAAATATGAAACTCAAATTTTGATTCACTTTAGTTCAACTAAAGAGGCTACTTTTTTTTCCCTTTTAATCCCTTCTTACTCATATAAATGAGTTCACATCATTAATAAAGCACTTCCTTTTTTTTTTTGTCTGAAGTTTTCACTCAAATACTATGACATTAAAAGACTATTTTCTATTTTATTTCAAATTTGTACTTTGAAAATCAGTTCCTTAAAATGTATTGCTCTTCCTATGGGTAGTGAAAATGAACAACTTGTTCTGACTTCTTCAAGTGAAAAATTTAGAAACAGGTTGATTGTTACATGATCATTAAAATCTTGTTTGTATTATATTCAAGCTAGCACTGGCATATATGTATAGAGTATTGGCTACTTCATTTCTAAAACTCTGAGTGTGATAAACTCTTAAATTTTTTGTACATAGGTCACTCCAAATGTAATGCTTCCAAATTATTTCCACGGAAAATGCAACGCATGCAACAAGCCCAATAGCACTGTTTGACAGAGCAAATTCTAAGCTACAAAACACTTCCATTCAACATAGTCGCCACCATTAGCCATGCATTTTCGTCATCTATGGACAAGAGCCTGCACGCTGCGTTCATAACAATTTGCACCAGTGGAGGTGACCCACTGTCACTGCCGCTACTGCTGAAATACACCACCCACTGCCTCACTGTGATTACATCCACTGTTTGGTCTCCATCAAGGTTCAGCAAACATCAGTGAATGTCAATGGGCACCATTTTTTCCACATGGACGAATTCAGTGACGCACCTTTTATTCATACATGCTTCCCTGTCAGATGCCATTTTGTCAGACTGCCCCTCTGCTGCCATCTGTCACATGGCAACAATGTACAATGGCATACTGGCAGGAAGGTTCGACCTCAGTTGCCATACCATAAACTTTCACATCTGATGTTGTGGACCAGCAGAATAAAATAGGAGACATTACTTTTGGAGCTGCCCTCATTGAGCCCTCAAGAAACTGGAAGATGGTAGTCATGCAAATCAAATTACGTTCTGCTACATGTAAGTTTACAATGTTATGAGAGTGATTGCTTAGTTTTTTGTACTATTATTATTATTAAAATATTTATTTTTTCAAGCATATAATCAGAGCCTGAAACCATAGTTCTTTTCTTTAAGGGTTTCACAGTGCTTTCTTTCTTTCAAATGCAATCAACAATTAAATACTACAAGTACGTTTGCATTTTTTTAATAAAAATAGATAAAAGAATTGCAATGAGGTTGTTTAAAAAAAAAAAAAAAGGCAGTTTATATATAAAGGCATTTATAATGTGAATATTTCAGATTTTAGTTTGCAGATTTATTGCGCCTGTTTTCTAAAAAGTAATCTCGAAGTGGCACATTGCTTTCTCAGATGGTAGCTGTTCATCAAACAGGTGAGAATCAACTCCCAAGTGTAACTTTTTTTGTTTTCCCTTCATATGATGCTTTGCACAATGATACTGATGTTTTTTTTATAAGAAGCATGACTAGTATATAATAATACAATTTTTTTTTCTGGACTATTGTTATGAATGCACAGAAACTAGAAGAAACTGAACTATTAATCTACCAATAAGGTAATTATTTCAGTGGTGTATATCTGCCAAGAGTCCCTGGACCACTGCTATAATGGAAGATGAAAGGAACTCTCCAAGTTCAGGACAGAAGGTTGGGAATTGTTCTATCCTAAATTATGGCAACATTTTAACACTTTATAGATAAACTACAGTGATTACTATGGTTGGCTATCCAGCCTTTTTCACAGACATATGATATGATCGCACAAATTCTGTCATATTTTTCACTCCTGGTACACCCAAAGCACCACTCAAAATTTACTGAAGTAGTCAACTTTATAGCTTTTTTGTACTAGTGATATGATCACCAAATTTTGTGTATATTTTAACATACATATATATTTGTGTGTGTATATTTATTTCCCAAATAAAGAAATAGGTTATTCTTACCACTCTTAAGGAAGAGAAATACACAGTAAAGTCATTAATTTTCTGATTATATGGAGGTATACACATACAAATCTGTATGAGGCACAGGCACAGGAAGAGTATACTTGCAGGCAACACTACTGTTAAAGCTTCTCAGCATTTTTCATCATGACCTTGTTCTGTGCTGCCTACAATCCTACCAGATTTCAGTCCTTCAACTAGTATTTTCCATGTAGGGCGTTTGCATCAGATGGGAACAACAAAGGAGGCAATCTTCCTGGGAAACAAAAAAAAACAAAAGCTTAACTTTTTTTTGTGGTTGAGAGGGAGTGTAAAGAAGAATATCAAAGGAAAATATGTGTAGAAAATGTTGGGATTAACCATCCAAAGTCTTGGAATTCGGTGGTAGAGATGCAGAGCTGTTGGAAAGGGTATGGGGAAGCCCAGGGAAGGTGGCTTGAGTGAACAGAGGGACTGTTGACAAAAAGCTTGGTACACAGAATGAGGAAAATGTTGAGATGAGATACAGAAGTGTTGAAAGCATGTCACACCAAACATCCTCTGCGCTGAAGACAAACCTGCTATTGAGCAGGAATTCAATCTTTTATTTCCCTCGTTTCCAGGAGAGTCATGGTTTTGCACACAAAGCACTCATGATGATGGGAATACAAACGTCCTGCATGATATTCCTCTAACACTCCCCACAGTCCCTATCTTTCTTCCATCATTTATCATTTTCTGAGCAACTTCTCCCCAGGTCATGAGCTTTTGTAAGATTTCTCTCTTGTTCCTTTTCTTCTAATTTAGACTGCATTTTTTTCCCAATCAATTGTGTCACAAAAAGCTGTGTGAAGGCACTCACTGGTCTTATGTTCTGCTTCTAATTGATCTTGCAACACTTTTGCCAAGTCCCAGAGAGGCCGATTTATTTCCCATTCTGCTTGTCTGTTGAAATACCTGTCCTTTTGAGGTGCCATCAGAGTCACTCCTAAGACAGCACACACAGTGGCTTTTTCTTTTTCCAACCACATTAAAGGGTTGAAGTTCTTTCTTCTACAGAGCTGGGATCATGCCAATCGTTCTGAACCCAATTCATTTCCTATGTAAATGGCATGCATTACACTTTTCCAGCTTCTCGGTAACAGAGGAGCAGCCAAGCACTGGCTTTTCCTGGGCAACCATGTCTAGCCACTGCTTGTACCTATTCCAGAGTATAGCCTTTCTGGGGTACAGTTGAGAGGTCACTTCCTGAGAGTCCCTGCACCAGACTTTGCAAAGGGATCCTGCCCACTGTGACAAAATTAAGCTGTCACATCCCATCCGTTAAGGGAGGGAAAGGTGACCAGATTCACACATCCCACCTGATTAGATTAAGGTAAAATGACACTCAAGGTCCAAACACAACTATCAGTTTTAATGAGAATCTCTGTACTATGATTATCTTTGAAGTACTGTCACTCTCACAATTGTATCTAGATAGCTTTGTGGCAAAGAGTGCAACTTCATAAGAAATCAAAATAAGCCTTGCATTATTTAACAACTTTATGAGGGAAAAAGAAAGAAGAGAGAGATGGAGGGTGTTGTGGGGAGACAGCGAGATGAACAGAGAAAGGAATCACCAGTCCACATTTCACCACTTGTCCAGCCAATAGGGGTTTCCTCAGTCTGTGAGAGCATTCGTCCGGAAGTTCCAAAGTATTTAAGTTTCAACTCCCCTCTGATTTTCTCTCAGACATCCTTTTATACTATGCCTGCTAGATTTATGTGGTTTGTTGTCAACAAGATCACCATAAATAAGTTTGTGGGAGAGTCCAAATAAGTTTGGACAGAGAAAAGCCACCTCACGTCCACAGGGCTCACTTCTCCAACCATGCCTTCAGCCTTCAGCTGGATGTCATGGTCTCATCTGGTAGCTGTTTGAGAAAATTCTAGGCATACCACAGATAAAGTGTTTTTCATTGGTCTGCTACAGTTGTAAGAACTCAGCACTTCAGCAGGTCAGACCCAATTGTCAAGCATTTTGGAGATGAAGTGCTGCTCATAAAAAGGTCTGTTTTAAGTGGTTGCCTAGCATCAAGTTCTGTGGCAGAGGAGAAGACACAGTTTAACTCCTGAACACACTGAAACAGACACTTGATATCAAAAAGATGAAAATGTATGCAATTCATAACCAGCTCAGGCCTGTTAATTTTCAAAAGCGTCCCTTGGAAACAGGTGAGTGTTAAGTCTGATATAGACAAGATTAGAAAAAAAAGAGTCTTTTTTAGAAAAAGAATTGCAATATTCTGTGCTGACTCTGCATAATACCAGCCATCCTACATCACTTAGAGGAAAGGCAAAAATAGTATTTTTTGCTTGCCCATGTAAATGGAATCTAGCTGCTGAAGGTAATATGAAATGTATGGCCTACTTATAGATATTACACGTGCAGGGTCATAGGTCATATGGCTGTGCATGAATGTGCACGTGAACAGTCAAAATCAGGTTATGGAAACTGTTCTCCCGTCTCAGTATTGATTGATAAGTTGCATTTTTTTAGGGAATATGACAAGTTTACAGAAGAGTTGCCTATGAAAACATAGAAACTAAAGAGGTAATTACACTTTAAGTACCTAATTATTATTATTTTTTCCTTCTTGTTTTAATGTAGAAGTCAGAATTGTGTAGTAGATGGGTTGTCTCCCTCCTGCAAGTCCCTCAGCATGCCTCCTTCTCCCCTAGGCTATAAACCAGACAGTTCCCACTTTTGGCAATTACACCCATTCCCCAGGCTATGTAAAGTTTCTCAGCACCTCTCACTACCTGCAGGTCAGAGGAATGACTCACTGCTGCATATTTGGAGACACATTTTGAATGAATACAGGTGTCAAAAGGAATGGAAATGGATAAGTATGAGAAAAGCCTTTTCTATTGAATATTTCAACAAGGGTGACTGCATATGATTCAGTCCTACGTTCACTACTGCACAGTTTCTGCAGTAAGATGTGATATTGTTGCAAATATACTCTTGCATACAATTTATTGTTAATGTTCTAGACAACACCTGTGACAGAAATAGTGCTAAGAAATATTCAGGAAAAAAGATAAGATTTCAAGCACTAATTGATCCATATTTTGAATTCTATTTTTTACTTTTCACTATGAAAAATTCTAACATAATTAGAAGTTTAACTTGATTTGAACACACACTAAGCTCTGATGGCACGAGAACTGAGAAAACCATTACCTTCACTGCAATTCCCATTCTGGAACCCATTTTCCATGTTATGTCACTCAGAAATCATTCAATTTTCACAACTTCTGATAATGCTGTAATAGTGTAGATAAAACCACAGAAGCACAGAGAAGGTCTGCAGTTAAAGCTCATACAGAAAGTAAACAGATACTGTGAGATGTAATGCAACGATTTTAATGCCAAGGTTTTTTTGGTTTTTGTTTGGTTTTTTTTTTACATTATGTATAATATAAATTTAAGTGGCAAAATTGTTTACATCTATCACAGCCCATGGCATTAAAAAGTGTCTAGATACTTTAAATGTATTTATGAGCTCATTTGGAGTTTCTTCTGTTTAACTATGATCTTTCTGCACTGAAATTGATGGTTTGGAAATGCTGCTGTTATTCTTTCAAGTTACTTCAGTTTTACTTTATTCCAGACTTCTGTCTGGGAGTAACAGTGTGAATTTCATAGCATAGAGAGTGCACAGGAATCTGGAGATGCTTTGTACATAGCTATCAATAATGCATCTCTCTGTATTCTCAAGGGATCATATTTCCATAGACAGATACAATTAATTCAAAGAAACTGTAAGAGGGAAAAAAATGACAAAGAAAAAGAAAACATGGTGGGCTCTCCTGTTCTCAGGGCTTTTGTCCAAGCAGATGTAACTATTACAGATTAGATATGAAATGTTTTAAAGTAGCTAATAAGAATGCAGAATTGCCAACCTAGTGAGCACAAGTATTACCAGCAAAACTACAGTTAAGACCGTCCCCTCCATTTGTGAATAAACCTATCCAGTGTTGCTGGTTCAAGTGTCCTAGTGAATAAAAACCATATCTAGTACAGCATTATGTCAGATAGACTGGACTAGACTCTTATATTTTAACAAGAAGAAAATGAATGAATACTTTTTATTTTTAATGTCAATGGCACATGGATCCTTGCCATGAACTTACTGGTAGAAGAATGGGTTCCAATACCTTTCTCGTGTGTGTGACTGAACAATGATCAGTGTCTAGATGTAGGTGATGGCATCGGTGCAGCAGAACACACTGAAGGAACTTTACTCAAGTGAATAATTCTGTTTAATTGGAAACTCATGTGAAGAACTGGTTCAACTCTAATTTTGCAGAGTGATTTATAGACATGTAAAACAATGAAAACGTAAATGCAAAATCAGACTAGTACATTTTGCAATATAACGTAGATTAACTGTTGAATTGCTATTGTTAAAATTAGTGGCTTTGTGTTAGAAGTTTAATATTGTAGATTCTGCCATTTATTTCACTACAGACAATGAATGATAATAGCTTAAGCCCTTCGGCTGTAGCTGCACCAAATTGGCTATAGACATATCAGGAAATACATTCATGATGCAGTTGGCTATGCTGTATAGGCTTCATGCTTTTTATGGCTTCATATTGCAAATATTAACTTTGTGATTCCCGTGGTTGAAAACTTTCTAATGTTTTTTGCCCCCATTAGATGGTGCAGTATATCCTATAGGCAGACTGTCTTCTTTGAAACATCCACCAGCCTGAAATGCAGGGATTACTTGCTGAGGTTCTCCACTTTTTTCAGAGTACTTTGGAACAGAGTGACCTCACAGCTAACCTCACCTCTGAGTGCACTCTCTTACACACTCTGACAGTTAGTGTGGCCACTTACATTGACAGACAGGAGCAGACTTGGCCAGCATTTCATGTTTTGAAAGATGAGGCCAGTGTGGAGCAGTGCGAGAAACCCAGTGGCACACTAAGAATTCAGACTCCAACGTAAATCAGAGTACTGTCTGTATGAGGCCCTGAGATGAAGGTTTCAAGAGCTTTTAAGGTCTGTATTAGTTCTGATATGCAGCTGCTAATGAGGACATCCAGCACCCCATGACAAGCCACTCTCTACTGACTGTCACAGCAGACAAGACTGGTAAAAATATCTGAACATAAGGACTCCATAGAACCAAAATGGTTAACAGACCCTAATGTCGAAACAGTTTATGGTACTATGTGAATATGGTAATAATAGTAATCACATAAGTGCTAGCAGAACTTTGCACTCAAACTCTTGTTTGCATGATCCTATAGCAGTTATGCCAGTGTACATTATATTTGTGTACACAAAACCATAAAATACCAATCAAGAAACAACTGAATGAAAACATCTAGTTATATTCTGAAAAATTTTGTCTGAATCTTTTGGGTTTATTACCACAGTAACATAATGTTGGTTTTACACTTTCACCACAGTTCCAGTCTTTACTCTGTGCCAGAATTTTTCTTTGTTAAGTTGTGGATACCATGGGAATATGAAGAACATAAATATAGCACTGAATGGACTGCTAATTCCAGATAGAGTAGTAACCTGAGAGTATGCTAAGAAAAACTGTCTGCTAAATCACCTTAATTAATAATCTGAATTTCAAGATTTTTTTTCTGTGCCCTTTCAAATTCCTTTGTTGTCACAGCTCAAGCTATAAAAAAAAACCCTTATGTCTCTTATACCTCTGGAGAACAGTATTCACTCATGTACAGGAAATATAGCAATGCAATAAACAGTGTTGTAAGAGACAGAATATCTACAATCCAACTGTTTAAATAACATTACTATTTTCTTATAGCAGGCTCCTATTTAATAATATTAAAGTCGAAGCTGAGTAAGAAACCGATTATTTTTGTGTAGCAATCCTGTAGGTGTCTTTTGGGTTAAAGAAAAAACCAACATATTTTAGATAGGCTTTTTTGTCCAGATCTATTGTGAACAGATACTGAAATACCTAATTAGATGTCATGAAATCACACTGTATCATGTAACCATGTGCTACAAACATGCATTTTCCCCAAACGAATACAACGCAGCCATACAAGTAAGAAGAAATATTGCTTACCTTCCGTAGCAAATACTCTGTGGAGGCAGAGTAAATCTGGTCATAAAACAAAAAGCAAGATTGATCTGTACAACTCACACACATACAGACAACAGACACATTCTTCTCCAGGAGGAATGCCTGCTGTAGCCTTCTGTGCATGTTTCTTACTTATCCACACTGTAGTTAAACTACGCTCAAAATACCATTCCGTAGCATTGCTATAAGCAACGACATGCTGCATAAATGGTACTTACTGTTCCAGGAGTCACGCATCATCCTATAGAAAATACACGCTCCAAAACAGGGATTTGTTACAACTGAGCAGATCATGGTAAAATACTGCGCCTGGCTTGAGAAAGTTGTTGCTTTCAGTGCATATAATCACAACACATACTATCCTTACCTCCTATGTACGTGCACGCCTATGTACACACACACGTTTACAGAAGGAGTCGCAGCCTATCTCTCACAACCTCATACTGATTGCTGGGTAGGGCAAAAACCTTAGGATTACACATGACCGCATCCCTTGACCACGACTTTTGCACACATTTCTCATGCCGTGCGAACAAGATGAGTGATGCTTGAAGCATTTATAACCCGGACGCAAGTGATTATTCACATAAGACAAACTCATTTTGTCTTCCTTTGCAAGAGAGAGCAGAGCTACCACTGCAGCAGCGCAGACACTGTGCTGTTACTCATTTGCTGCAGTCTTTGTGCAGGATTACACGTTATAAACAAATTAGTAACACAATAACATCCAATACCCAGCAACTAAAGAAAATAATGGAGAATCAAGCAGATCCTACAGCAGGCATGCAGATGGGCTGTAAAAGCATTTAACAGGAGATAGATTTTCCTGTGCTGTCAAAGCTAAAGGCACCAAAAGGAAGCATATACTGAGGCATTTTTCTTCCTCTGTGATATTGATCCAATGCCAGACGTAGTGAAGCACAATGGGCACACAGTCAACCTTAGTAAATTAGGTAAATTGGAGATCATTTGACGGTATTCTATTGTTGCTATTGTAATCACCGTAATTTTCACTGGTAATGGTGCTTCGTGATGAAGTGCAGCTCTCATAGGATAATTGTGAAACGTATCGAAAGACTCAGGGTGTAGCATCTGGTTTTAAAAGCTCTTCAGATTCAAATTGGCATTTTACTTTATCTTGAAAATTTATTAGAGATTCAGATCATGCCAGTTTAAATGGAAAGGTGAAAGCAGGGTAATTTCAATCTATGAATTATTCAGATTCAGACTGCTGAAATTGCCATCCATGAACTGATTCCCTGACAGTTTCTTGCAGAGCCTCCATTATGCTTGTCATTTCTATTTCTTTATCTACGATCTCTCTCTCAGTTACTGAGCTTGTCCCTTAGGGCTGCGCTTCACAAACCAAGTATTTCAAACTGGCAATAACCTAAACGTGTTGCAGTCTCCAATTGCAGTCTCCACAGGCTGTCTTTTCCAAATCATTAAAACCCACATCCACGGTGGTGTCTGTTAGGCTCTTCAATTAGATTAATTAAAAAGAAAAAAAAAATAGGGAAGAGAACAGGGCTTCATAGCAAAGAAGAGTCGGGTTCCTGTAGCAGTTCAGCAAATAAAGTGATGCTTTGTGCTGGCTTCTTTGTTGTCAGTGTAACCCATTCTAGCTGCATAGCATCACGCAGAAAGAAACAACTGTTAAGGCAGGCTGACTTCATGCCCTGGTTTCCAGCAGGAGCAGATAAGGGCTGCATTACCGGCAGACTTATCTACGCAAATACCCACACGAAGAGAGCCTGAGGAGTAGCTTCTTTCAGGCAAGGAAGAACAGACGCAGTGGTAGTAGCAGTTGTAGCAATTGCGTTATTAGAAGGAGAAGCGACCGGATAACGGGAACCATTTCATTCTCACAGACTCCAACCCATACAGATTGCAGTCCCAGAGACTCTCCACTTGATGGCTGGTTGTGTCACTGCCAGTTGCCTGCTGCCCTGCATCCCGAAGAACTGGGACTGATATAGGTCAGAGTCTGGTTGCTCGCTTTGCTACACAGATGTAAGAAACGGCAGCAAATTGCATTACCCATCTGTACAGCCCTGGAGAGCCAGAACGGCTTCGGAAGAAGAGCACCTGCGAAGGCCCCAGTCAAGCAAGCAGGGACAAATGCCGCCATCTCCGTGGTCCTGTGGCTGCAGGTATATCATCACGGCACAGAGTGGGAGAGTAGTGATCTTCCTCCGCGGCAGCTCTGTGCAGTCCCTGCTCAGCTGAAAGCTCTGCCAAGCTGGAGCCAGCATATCCAGGCTGCATGTCTGCTCCTGCGCTAGCACCAAGAAAACGTTCCTTGTACGAAAAAGATGAGAATAAAAAATCTATGCTGCTCTGTGCCTGGGTCTATGCGTCTGCTTTGCCGCACTGCGACTAGAAAACTGCAGCAGTAAGAGCTCTGGCAGTTGCGATAATGTAGAAAGCAGCAGCTCTGTGACACAGCAGTCAGCTGACTTGCAGTGTTATCATTCAATGTCCTCTACAGAATAAGGCCAGTTTCTAAGGTAGAGCCAGAAGGATGACCTTGCATACAAAAATCGGGCTAGACAGAGTGCCTGTAACTCTTGTACACCTGCACATTATTTTGAGGTGATACACACCATTTGCATCAGGAGCTGCAGGTCTTTAGAGGTCTCTTTTCCCTTCCTATCTTCCTTCTCCTTTTACAAAACAGAAGTGATTTTCCTCATACCATGAATCAGTCAATATGATAACATGTAGTTGATGAAAACACTATTAATAGGAGTTAAGCGAATTTATTCTAAAGTATTGCTTGTAAAGATTTCTATGAGAGGAGCTGATGGGTTTTGGTTAGAAAAAAAAAAGAAACATAGCTAGAAACTCACACCTGGTGAGGGAAAGCAATCTGAATTGCAAAGGTTAATTAGCAAGAACTAGTTTCTGCAGTCTCATCCAGACCTCTCGATACCTAGGCTGACCTTCATGTCTCTGTGTAGCCCCCAGCTAAGTTCACTGGGGACATTTGCTTGCTCGTTCCCCCAGGAAGTTGGAGGGCAGAGCTGTGAAGTGGGCTGATATGGGAAATGATCCAAGTTCTGAATCAGCAGGAGGCAGCACCTCACCTCCACCAGTGACTCCGAGAACTGAGGATGTCTCACATGCTCTCAAAAAACTTCCCCACATGTCTGCCTACCTAAGGGATACGTAAAGGTAGAGTAGCCATGTCCTAAATTGCTATAAATCAACACCCCACGTGGTTAGGGAAAGAATTTGTGTTATGTTATATTGCAGGACAGTTCAGCTTTCACTGATCCCAATGGACAAGCCATATTTACACAGACCAGAATTGATCTGGTTCTCACTGTTACTACTGCAGACCGTGCATTTCAGATAGACGCATTTTAAAGTACTCGTAAAGCCAAAAAAGCAAGCAAGCATTATATATTAAGTTAATATTCCCTGCTATAATTCTTCTTGTGCTAAATTACATCAGCATTGCACTGGACATAATACAGAATTCTGCTGTAAGAAAGCAATTTGCACCCCCCCAAAAAAATAAATAAATAAAAACAAAACAACCAACAACAAAGCTGCAATATCATCATGGTTTCATAATGATGGCAAAAGATGTGTTGCATCTTTAAGGAGCGATTCCCTTGGACGACAGAGACCAGAGCACCCATGCAGATACTGCATGTCCATTGCTATATTGCTTTAGGGAGATAAATGTCTGTTCTCATACATTTCCAGCTAATGGGTGAGTGGTACAGCCACAGCCCTGTCTCTTCTTTAAAAATCTTTTATTAAATGCCCTTAAGTCACTATTCCCACAGTCAGCAAAATCAGTACAGACGTCTGCTGTGGAGATTCTGGCCCTCTCAGCTGCCCTTTGCATATTAACAACTGCCCTCCTCAGCTGCCAGCTGTGTCTCCACAGCACCACACACTTGCTACTCAAGAACAAGTTCTCATATTGCCATACATGATAGAAGCTGGGAAGAAGCATGATATCTAGGCAAACTCCAAAAGGCCAGCGATGCCTGTTTTCCTGCCTTTATGGATTTGCTGGATCATTAGTGTTGTCTTAAGGGGAAATCATAAACTTCATGCAGCATCTGTTGGTTCTTCTCGGAGCCAGCATCAGAAAACTCTGATGCTCAGAGGCCCCCCCAGACAAAAGATGGGGAAAGAAGGGGAAACTTTCTGTAAATGGCCATGGTACTTCTGCTGAGCTCCGGTGTCTGTTGTCTCTCTTTGTCCTCGTGATAAGCTGGGTGGATGTTTCTCCAACAGGGGACTGTTGAGCACTACCTCTTCCTAAGCCAAAGACAGTCTGTAGATGGCAGAAGATGTGTTTCCACCAGTCATCATAGCTGTGGGTGGGAAGGGGGGGAGGGGGGGAGGGGGGGAAGAAGCGTTTCTCTCCTTTTTCCAACTCAGTGGAGCTGGTTGCAGATGTAACAACCACAAACACAACATTTCTCCCAAGATTTTTCCCTTCAGTTCTATTGTCTCCTTGGGGATAGGCAGATATGCTTTATTTCCCCAAAGCTCTGCAAGGCTGGAGTTATCTATCTTGCAATCTTTGCTGATGAAAGGGTGTAGGAAGCCAGCTGGCTCTGGCAGCAGTGCAAGGAGGGGGCAGGCCCTGGGGGGTCAGGAACGAGTGAAATACAGGATGGGGCAAATCCACTCACAGTAGTTCTGGAGCTTTCCTGAAACCTGCATTAGGTGCTGGTTCTCAGACTGACTTTTCACTTTAGCTTTCTGGTGTCGATGGAGGCTAATGCAATTTCCTGAAACACAAACAGAGCCCCTTTTCTGGTCATTACACCCCTCAGCCCTTAGCCACTCCTGAAATCAAGACCTTAATTTGGATTTCTGAAAGTCTGTTGCAGAAGGTTGAGAGTTGAGTGTTTTGATTAGTTCTTGGCTATGTATGCCCATGCATGTACTATATTACACTGCCTATTACATTATATTTAGAGTAAGAAATCACACTTGGACAAATTTGGTAAAAGTGACTACGACACTGAAAGTTTCACCTTGTTTACCACTTAATAATTCTGGGAATGGAACAGAATAAAATTCTGCCTCTTTTCTCCTCCCTTTTTCTTTCTTATGAAAATGAAAATTGCGTCCAAACCCATAAATTGTATGCCAAGTTTTAGCTGAACACAATTAGAAACAGCTTCAATATTAAACTGAAAACTTGAGGGCTGATGATATTAAAGGGATGTACTCTCACAGGCTCTTAACCATAGCACTGCTGACAGGATGCTGTATCAGAGCTGAATGGCATCACCAAATCTATCTCATGTAATATGTGAAATAATGGATACAAAATATTTTATGCATCTTTTGGATGTTATGTTCCCCCTTCCTAAACCCAAGCAACACCATGTTCATTTAGCTATTATTTTAAAATAATCAGGGCATTACTGCAGATTAATGAGGCTGTTTTATATTGTTTTTTCTCTGCTTCTTAGCTAATGCATGTACTTAAGTGTTAACCTTTTACTCAACTAATATTTATTTCAAATGGCCTTCTTCGTTTTTTTCTTTTTACTTCTCAGATTTTAGTAAATTCAGTTGCTTTTATTTTGGGATATTATTGTGTAACCAAGAAACAGTGAATATGTTAACCTGTAGGTTCTTCCTATGCATTATTGGGTGACAAAATTTTTACTTCCTTCTCAGTGTGCAAACCTTGGACGTTCAGGTATTACAAATAATATACACATTGTATAACATCTTTCCAATAGCTCGTCCTCTTAAGGTATTGGTGATGTGGCATATTCAGCACTAGCCCCTGTGGCCTGTCTCTTTGTTAAGTCCATTTATTGGGAGAAAAATAGTCCCAAACTCTTACATCTATCCAGCATAATTTCTCAAGGAACTGACTTCTTAAAAAATCTGAAAGTGCTTTCAGAACTGGTTCCTAAGTTCAGAAAAAAAGTCCTCATCAACACTTGAGATACAGAATTAAACTTCTACAGGCTGCCCTTGTAAAATTAACAGAGACTAATTAGAAATATAACTCTTGTCACAGAAGTGAAAGAGAATCCTGTGTATTTCCCAATCCTGCTTCTGCAAATCCTTCCTGCTGAAACAGCTGAATCAGAACAAATTGCTTGTGTGCAAGTTACTTTAGCCATATGGTGGAAGAAAAAAGAGCTGTGGGCCTCCTCAGTGCTGTAGTAAATAGGAACTACCTCCATGCGGTTTTACACATTTACAGCTAATGCAGGGACCTAAATGTGAAATCAGGGAAAATGAAGTGCATTTGTGAGTCTCCCTCTGAGACTCAGGGCTCAGAACCTATTAAAAAGATGATACTCATCCAATTAGCCAATAAATATAGATACATGTATTTCATTGCTGATTATCGTGCTTTTTCATTTGAGTGATTAAAACACAAATGAGGCTTACTGTGAAAAATAAAACAAAGTGGCAGCAGAAGCAATCCTCTAAAAATAGCACAGGCATTTTTGTTCCAACAAAAAAGAGGATCACTGCTCCAGGTTGGTGAATAGGATGCGACAAGAGTGTAAGCAAAGGACAGGCACAAAAGAGACATCTTTTTGTCCGTGGCACATCATTGGTGTCAGTCACTAACAATCTCCTTGACATGCTGAGTACATAGCTCAGAATGTATCAGCATTACTTCTGGTTGTTTTTCTTTTAATCGCTAGTGGAAGTCACTACAAGCTTTCCACGACAAAAATCAAATGTTGTGCAAAGCAATGGGAGTGTCTTGTAGAAGGTTACAATTACATGTTTGACCTTATTTGGATGTGACATTTGATAAATCTGGGATAATTAATCATGGAATAATCTATGAGATTATGCACGTGGGCCTCTGTTTCTTCAGCTTTTGTTTGTGCTTCAGCTGGAATTTCTGTTAGTTAAGAAAGACAGCAGTGGTCCCAGGGATGAATGAGGAAACAATCCTGGAAAGAAATAAAAAGCAAAAAAATATGGCATAAAGTAGTGGAACCTCTATAAAAGGACAAAACTGAGTGAGTACACCCTATGCATTGGCCAAATGCAGCAGGCTGCAGATAAAAAGCCATCAATCTGCCACAGGCCACCCAGAAACCTGAAATTCTCCTTTAATAATCTAACAAAAACAACTCACACATACATCCAGAACCCCAAACTCTCATCAGTGTTTACATGGCTGTACATTTTTGTGTGCTTAGTATGTCATGATTTTATTTTTATTTCCTTTTATTTTCCTTCTCGATGCAGTTTTAACAATCAATATTGCTTGCAATTAGAAAACAAATCCAGCTTATTAATTTAAATTCTTAAAATACACCCAGCTAAAAATAAAATTTTGAATTAAAAATTGCAAATAGAAACAAGCATGCAGGCAAGTGCTGAAGAGAATGCAATCAGTTCCAGATTTAAAACAGCCTCACCCCACACACATCCCTGTTTCCACTACTGGGTGGTCACGGACTCATGCTTCTTACTAGTGGTTTTCTTTAGAGTCATTCCAGATTTGTGTTTCTCACTGACTCACTTAAAAATGGGAAGAACGGAGGTATTAACAATTTTCTACAAGCACTCCATGAAGTTTCAAAATATATCACTCCTAAGGAAGCAGGCTCCTGAAATGGGGGTGGAATGTTCCTAACCAGTAGGGTGGAAGACATTTGGAAGTCTTGCAGGTAGGAGAACTTAGGGTAGGAAAAAAACCTATTATTCTTCAGTACCTAACTTGGTAAGATTATAAAGGGAAAGACATGACATAAAGGCTGTGCTGTGAGTGTACTGAGCTCCCAGGCATCAGCCAAGAGTGGGGCTTCATGCCAAATGAGCTTCTTAATATTGTATCCAATACCCCAAAGAATACCAACATGTGGGGATTTTCTGTGAAATTAAAAAAAGAAAAGAAAAATAAATCTGAATAGGAATATTTTGACAGTATTACACAGGCTGGTGTAATATAATTAAATGCTCCATTAGCCCAGTTACTCTGTGGTGTTTTGATTTTTTGTTTGTTCATTTGTGGTTTTTTTTCCTGTTTCCATTAAGTTAGTAAACAAGAACTTAAAAATCGATTTGTCCCATTTTAATCTGTATATTTCCCACCTTTCCCTTCCTCACACCACATCCCTGGTGGGCACATGGCCTGTTTCATTTTCCCGCTCTCAGGCACAACTAAGACTTGTTCTCACCTTCCCTAGTCAGAGGGACAAGAGCTCAGCTTCATGTCCCACCCATCCAGGTGTGTTGATTTGGCAAGTCCCGGCTTGAAGTTCTTCTACGTGTATACAGTGCAAGGTTCAGGGGCTGAACATTCTGTCTTGCACAGGATCAAAAGAAGCATCTAGCCGTGAGGCAGCAAGGAGATAAGCCACATCTCCTCCAAAGGTCAAAAGGATCAAAAGAAAGTGTGCTGTGAGCCTGGCTTGGATGAAGGCAAAACCCTTAGGTCCTCCTGCACAATCCTCCTTCCTGGACATAGGGCTTCCTGTACCTCAGATGTCATCTTAGCTTTCCTAACACTAAAATATGTGTTTTTAAAAAGATTTAGCAAGATTTCTCCACAAATAATCTTTCTGACATTCTAGAATAAATGAAGCAATAAATTACCATGTAATGCAGGTTTCAAATTTAGTCAGCTGGGATCTATGAAACTGTGTCAACACAGTCACTTAGTTAGAATTAACAAAATCATCAGCTCACTCACTAACTTAATGGAAACCATTTTACATGCAGATTTATAACTCATCTTACTGTTTAAGCACAAAAGTATTTCACTCCTATAGCACTTTATACTCCATACAGCCTAGTTCGCTGTTCTGAACACGCCTTATATTACTTGTAGAATATAAATATTTTTACTCAAAATGAGTAAGACTGTTGAAACTGGTCCCTATATACTGCTGAAGGCTACCACTATTTAGTTTTAAACATTGTTAATGAATAAGAAAGTGATGTGCATAAGCTACTCTATAAGGGAAATATACATAAATATACGTAGGAAAATAAATATTTTCACAACACTCAGTCAGACCCGCTTTGAACAGAGGTCAAATAATTGCCAGTATAAGTGTTTTCTGCTGTGCTTCACCAAGCAGAGCTGAAAGATAGTCCTAATTGTGCTGAATACTAAAGGGAGGTCCTGTAGGTCCTGGAGCTGTATGAAGAGAAAGTGTGCAAAACTGTTTGGCAGCTCAGGGATGAATTTTGCTTCATAGGTCACAATTAGGCTTTAAAAAGTCCATGGCAATTAAATTATGATAGACACAGATCAAGTGCAAATTACAGTCTGATCGCACTTGAGGCAACTTCTAATTCCAGATCCAGTGGTCATCTTCTGTGTCATGTTTGCACCTATCAATGCAGTAACCTAGAAGAAAAGCATAACCAAACTGCTGAAATCTGCAAATTTCTTTGTTGCACGTACACCAGAAGAGAATGCCTGGAGGACCATACATACGTGTACATATCCTGCATACATGTGCCTGGTTTTTCATCAGGCCCTACAAACACTCCGTGTGTAGCAGTGCACACATGCAAGCAAGTTCAGACTTGAGCACTGGAGTCTGCTGTGCAGATCAGGACCACACACCCTTCACTCTCAGTTTCCCCTTTAACCCAGGACCCTCCAACCTTTTTGGAGGTTAAATCACACTTATATGTTGTAGCGAGCCACAGGCAAATACAACACTCCCCATATCTGACCAAGAGCTGATTGCTAGGATGAGGAGAATGTCCTTGTGGAAATACCACCCTGGTCTTTCTCAGCCTCTCATGCTTTACTTTTCACTGGCATCTGCTTTTGGGAAGCAGGAAGCTGGTCCTGATGGACTCTCACCCACTCAGAGCAGCAATTAGATGCAGCACACACAAGCATACACCAGCTAGCAGATGTGCATCTAAATCCGCAGCGCTTTCATGAGCCGTGTGAAAGCGTCTTGCAGTCACACGCAACTTATGGATGGCTCTGCTTTTAACTTTTAATATCACTGCCTTTCATGGCTTTTGTAGTTTCATATGCCCCTTGTAAAATCCTTGTTTCTCCTTATATCTGTACATCAAATATAGCTTGATCAAAAAGAAAACAAGGGAAGCTAAATCTCTTCTGGGGGAAAATAAAAATGTGACGTTCTTTTTTGAAACCTGAAATGAAAGATGGTGGTTATCCTTTCCCACTGATCTCACAGAGCCAGGATCTTATGCGCAGTGTTGCTTTTGCTCTACTGTCTGAGGATGGGAATTGCATTTCTGTGCAACACAAATGCAGCATATTTCTGATCTTATCTGAAACTATAAAGTGCTGTTATGCTAAACAACAATATAATGAATGATTTAAAAAAAAAAAATCATCAAATGAAGCTCAACCAGTTCTTCTGGCTGAGCTACTACATACAATTAACACTCATTTTGAATGGATCCCCTCTTCCTATCTGAAATAGTTTAAAAACCTGAACTAAATGGCTTCAGAGAAACAGAAGCCTCAGTTAACAGATTATTTTAAAAATTTAGATGCTCTTTCTCCTTCAGATTCGTGTTTCATTTTTAATGTGTTTAAACATATGTTTCAAATCCATTAAAGCACTTTTCTGAATAGAGATTTCTCTGATCCATGCTTACCATTTTCTTGAAAGTTCATTTACAGTTCTCCATCTTGCCGAATAGTAATGAACCACATGATCTTGCTCCTGATATCAACGGATTATTTCCCTGCAATGTGGCAGAAATGCAGCATGGACAGCACATCCCCATTCATCAAACATCCCAAGAGATGGGCTGCTGTGCACAGAATTCTCATAAATGTGAGATTTTGAACTGATTTTTGTTTTTCCAGTTTGATCGTTGTAGTTTTCGGACAGTGGCTTTGTTGTACTGTTGTACTGTTTATTCGGTAATAAGCTTAGACAATAAAATGTGTCATATTCAAGACCAAAATTAATGGTTTGAAATACAATATGCTTCAATGAAAGTATAAACAGTGTTCTGTACATTTAATGTATTATGAAATTAATCGCAGTCTGTGTAATAACAACTGGTATCAATGCTTATGAATAGTAATATGTAATTAACCTTTGTAATAGTACACCATTGCTTATGATATGAACAACCCCCTTCCTACTGTTTCTGTTCCTCTTATTTTTGCAAAATTTAAAACTAGTCTTGCTGAAGTTTATGTTAGAGATCTAGCTAAGGCTGGGAACATATTGAAAGTTTTTGTTGCGTCTACTTTTATAATGTCACCAAGGAATAACCTGTCTGCGTCAATAGCTTTTCACAGGTTTTTCAACATTTTACAGCTCTGTTGGGAAGCTGCTTTTATGAAGTATGGGCTGAAAATCTGATAGCACAAAGAGCTGCTGTTTGGCATCTCTGTGAAGATCTGCCAAAATGTGACCAAATCATGTATTCCTGAAATACTGAAGTTCCCACATGCCTGGGGCTTAAGGTCTGTCCTTCAGCATTTTGGAAGGTTGGGATCTGCCCACCAGGCTTTGCTTGATCCATGTGCCAAGAAAGCATGCAGCAGCCGTGGGCTATGGCATTCCCCTCTCCTTGCACTTCTCTACTGCTGAGGGCTTCTGTGATACCAAGACCAGTGCTGCTCTGTCTGGCGAGAGAAAAATCTTTCATTTTTCATATGTTAAAAATGCACCTCTTACGTAAATATACACAAAAGAAGTGCTTTCTACCAAATGTCAAGATTAAGGTTGAAAGAAAATAGGAGTTGTCTTAGACACAGTCTAAAGATCGCTGGGCAGACATTTTAAATTATGCTTTAAATAATCACGCTCTCTCCACGAAATTTCACTGGATAGAACTTTGCATTTAACAATCGCTTCTCATCACTCATAGATCTTTTTTAGCCATTTAATCTTTTGATTAGCCCATTTTCAGCTAGACTATTTAAGTTTTCCCTATCTCCTGTCTATTTCAATTAGGTAGAAGTCTAATTCTCTTTCCACGTTTACTCTGCTGACCTAATGAAACTAGACTTCTTTAGTAAAAGACTAAATACATACCTCAGGTTTCATCCTTCCCTAGAAGTGTAACTGTTTGCTAAACTTATACTAGTCTGCATTCATCTTTCCTGAAAATGGATGGGTATTATCCCAGGATTTTCAGTTGTGCCTTACCAGAGTCTCGCACTGATTGTTTCCATAAACTCTGTTGAAATATGTATGTATCTTAGGCACAGATAGCATAGTTAAATAAATCTTAGAAGCATTATTATTTATGAAATTATGAAATCTATGGCTCTCTATAGTTGTAACACCTTGATAGCTGATACTCTTCCTGTGACAGACTTGTATATTCAGGCTGCTCTGTCTGCCTTCCTTTTTTATTGATCTCTTATTCCGCAGAAAAAAAAACTTTCACTTTGCACTTCTTCATCCCACTTATCCTGCCCCATTTATGCAGAAACTTAGTGCTCCTTGTATGTTATTCCAATTCTCCTCTATGTTAGCTGCGCCTTCTGGGTTATGAGCAGAATTCCTTAAAGTGCTTCCAAAAATCGTTAATGAAAGTACTAAATAAAAACAATGTCGAGACTAATCCTTGCACACATCACCTCTAGTTTCTCTCCCTTCCAGAGCTGGTGTCCCTGACCCAGTTTCTCAACAACTTTAAAATGCTATAAAGATCCTCATCTTCTCCAGTTTAATTAATAATTTCCTTTGCGGCACTATTACAAATACTTAACTGACCTCTAAATGCTTCTTTTTTTTTTCCCTTGATAATTGTTTATCTTATCTAATGGATCTTTTGAGTTACTCAGCAACAATTCACCTTTTGTAAAGCCAAGAGTGCTTTTGCCCTGTTTACCATTTACTTACATCTGTGTGTTATGATGTCTAAATTCATGAGGGTAACAGACGTTTCTTTTTACCTTTCAGATCAAATTTTGTCTGGAAAACTTTGCAATTACTAATAGTACCAGATTATCAACAGCTCTATTATAGTAACACAGTAACACTGATTTAATCCATCCTTTCAAGCATGTCAAAGGCATAGGCCTGTAAGAGCCAAAACTGAGGATCATCACAGAATTCCACTGCTTTGCCTTGTCTTCCTCTGCATAAGTTTATTTCTAGCAGGGGGATTCTGCTGAAAACACAAAGTCCAGAGCACAAGCAGAAGAGTTCTCACAGTAAGTACCTGTGGGGTTTGTTACATTCCATAGATTGCCAAGATACACACTTTCTCTTATACAGTTATTTAAGCAACAAATTGGGCAGCATCCAGCAGGAACAGTCTCTCAAACTTTTTGCACTGAATGGAATGTAAAGTTCCTGCATCTCTCAACTGATGCTAAATGCTTGGTTTATGCTCTCTTTTTCCTTCAGAGGCAGCATCCGAGACTGGGAACATTCCTTGTAAGGTTCAAAATCTAGGCATCTCTTCACAAATTACAGAAGGAAAGATTCTTTCTTATACCTGCCCATCAAATCCCCAAAATCAAAAGATGGAAGAAAGGCTTCAAAGGATTACCTCTTGAATTTAAGTGCTATGCTTCATCAAAATGATCCTTAATAGAAATAATTCTCTGTGAGGGGAAAAAGTCAGTTGTACTTGGTTGCTCTGAAATGTGCCAGAAGAGGTAATTGGTGATATGTTCTGAGCTGAATGTGTTCACCTGCAAACTGTCAGGAATAATTACTATCCAGGTGTCTGAACTATCATTACTAAAATAACGGTGTGCTAAGTCATTAAAAGGGAAAATGAATACAATACCAATTCAAATTTTAAAATGGCAGATTTGCAGATAGCTTTTGGATTTACTTGAGAAAAGTACCAAATCCAGTACTTAGAAGATGTGATCTGAGGAAATCCCAGGATGAGAATGCCCTGTGCACCTGTGGTAAAAGGCCACAACCTAGATGTCTCAAGGCACTGAAAAAAAACAGGTGAGTTTGGGGTCACTGTCACCAATGTAGTGGATTATCTGTTTGAAGACTGACTGCATGTTATTTGGATTTGGACGATGCTCTGCACTACAAACAACAAAACCAAACAAACCAAAACACTCATTAGAGACTATATCAGATTAGGTAGCCTTAGTAAACATTGCCTCACATTAGAAGGTTGCCACCATCCAAATAGCAAAAGAATGGCTAGACATGAGCAGGATGATGAGCACCTGATGGTTTGTGTTGCACTGAACCCATGTGGGGGGGTTGACAGCAACACTTCTCTCCAAGTCTGCACCCGTTCCAGCTCTCCATTTTCCCATGTTTCTAAATATATATACGTATTAATTCCATTCCTCCTGGAACTAAACATTCCTTTGTCTTCAGACCACTGCAGTCACGGTAATAGTAAAAAAATGAGGTGTGTGAACTCCTGATTCCCAGAGACCTGTGATAGCCTCAGCAGCTCAACGTTTGCTTAGCAAACAAGTAAAGGGCTCTGGCTCTCCTTGCTCTGGGAATCATGAGTGTTGGAAATGGAAACATGAGCAGACTGCAGGAGATGCTGAGATACGTGCCTGAGTTGGCAACAGGCATCGCAGGAACGAGGAGTGTCCAACATCTTGCCCTGGCCCAAGAGAAGAGGAGCATCTTCTGTGGGGAGCTGCCATGCTCCTGCACACTTGCAGTAGGCTGCTGAGTCTCTGATGGCCTGCTTTCCCTTCTTGGAGTGCCACTTAACATGCACAGAGAATGGCAGTTTTTTGCTTAGACATCCTCCTGCCAAGGCACAGAGGTGCTTGAATGCCTCCTTTTTCCATGCTTTTATTAACAGTGAAACCGTTATGAGTACTGGCCCTGAAATCACACTGATAGATGCTGAAGATGGAGCTGGAGATAAGAAACGTGTTTTCCAGCCCTAACTGCTGATATGAGCACGCTCACTAAAGTAAAGTTTCTTATTTATTTATTTTTGCTCCAGCATTTCAGAATTTCCTTTTAAAACCATCAGGGCTGCAGCCCTTTTTTTTTTTTTTTTTTTTTTTTTTGTTATCATTTTATTTTTAATTTTTGATGAATAAAACACGGGATGAAAGCTGCAAAAAGATGCCTCATTCAGCACCATCCAGAAAGGTCAGCAGGGCCCTTGAGGGTTAATGCAGTGACATAAGACACAAGCACAGTGAAAACACGGCCTCATTGAAAACTGATACTGTCTACATCAAATGCCACTTCTGTTCTGTATGCCTTCAGAAGAAAAGCTCCAGCCCATCTGCCTGCCTCCAGCAATGCTAGCCAAAGCCTTCAGTTTGGAAGGAGATTTTTGGCTTTCTATGCTGAGCACCTGCTCCTGCTGCACTGACCTGGAACACCAAGCCCTGCTGAAGTCAGTGGGTGCCTTCAGGGAAGAGCAGGGGCAGGGTGCTGACTGGCAACAGGATACAAGCCCCACACCACTCTGCATTCAGCGAGGGACTTGCTGAGTGTGAAGGATGAGGCGCTGCAGCAGGTAGACATGCACACATGCATCGGTATCTTCTGCGTTAGACTGGAATTAGCATGTCTAACCAAGCATAAGGAGTCAATTATTCCAATAGTCAACCTCTGAAAGTAAAGTTCAGATTTCACGAGTAAATCAGGCAGGGAAGTATCTTTACGTCCCAACAGCAAAAACGCCTTAGACGGGAAGCTTAAAAATTGCTATGGTGGCCTTATTTGCCTAATTGTATGTTCATACTTTTTACGATGCATTAATCAATCTGAATGAGCCTGTCTGAAACCCCAGTGATAGAGTAACTGGTGTGTGAGTAACACTGGGTGGAAAGATTTCAGCACTGCCTGGACCAGAGTCTTCCCATCAGAAAAAAAAAGCGTTGGAGGGAATTCCAATCCATCAGAAAACTATTTGTAGAGAAAGGGGCTCATGTGACAGACAAATTATTCCTTGCAATTATTTGCTCAGCTCCATCAAGTTCATACATGCAATGGTTGCCAATTACTATGCATATATGTCCGTGATAAGAAACGGTTTACTATGCACTTTAATACCATATTCAGTGCCACGACCTAAGATTCTTTTCTCTTTATTTCACTTTTTTGTTAAAATTGATAATATGTGCACCTTCATTACTTTTGAGAATGCATGGTTCATTTACAAACACAATTACACGCTGATAGCTGTTCTCTTTCTTCCACACTGCCACAAAATCAGAAAATGAATCATCGTTACGGGCTAAATAGATTAATTTTAAAGAGGCTCTTTAATTTTATACCATCCTATTTGGAGAACTTTAGAAATCAGCTGATGCTTGGCTTACTGCTGTAGGTATATCTATACATCTCAGTACCCTTGATGCGAGCCATAAGGCTAAGAACAGAATTTAATCCTTATTTTTTATGACTGCTACTAAATTCAGCTTATACAGGTTGTGATTGATGACTCAGGGGGGCTGAAGGTAAATCCACCACAAAGATGATGGGCACTAAATGAGCAAACTGAGTTTTTCATCAGTGATGCACCATTGTTTTGTTTTGCTTTTTTTAAAAAAGAAAAACTTTTAAAGTTGACCAATAACTTCTGTTCTGCTTCAGGCTAAAATCTCAGAGATGAAACAAATCAGTCTGAAGTCTCTAAATCCACTGAAAAAGAAGTGGATCAAATGAAAACAAAATGGATTCTCTGAAAAACGTGTTCTTTTTCTTCCTAAGTGGTGCAAACTAAATAAAAAAAAAAAAGTCCACACGCAAAAATTAAATATAAATTCAACAGCCAGGACAGTTTACAAATCACTTCTGTAGCCCTGAAGCAGGATAAAAGGAAATAAACACAATTCATGGTTAGTAACCTATTAACTGACACCAACTGTTGCAGCTGCGAATAAAACAAATGCGCGATAAGATTAGATATGTTGATTGCACCTGGCCATCTGTAAATTACTACTTAACATAAGAATCACATGCTTTATACAAGCTACTGGGATGAATGCAGACTAACTGTTGTCCTTTATATCTTTCCCCTTCGGTAAATAATAGAGGAAATAATAAGGAACAACTTGCATGCAGCTGATTTGCTTTTCAAGTTTGTCCAAAGTTTGCCCTAGTGTTTTCCTGCTTTAAAAGAGGGAAGGAGCAAGCCGAGCAAACGCAGCTGTATCTCACCCGCGCAGACCAAACAGTTTTTCTGAGTGTGGTTGTTTCAGATAGAGAAAGCAGCCCACAGTGAGAGTACCTACAGGGATTGCAAAGCCCTCTCAAGATATCCCACGGTTTTGAACAAAAATGCAATATAAATACAAATTAACACACCAGCAACTACAGCAACACTGTTTTTCCCTTGAGGGAGACACCTGAGTAACAGTTCTCTTTAATTTTAGGCTAGGAAGAAACAAGAAAAGAAAAAAAAAAAAAAAACACAGAAAAAGAGGAGATTGGTCGCATGCACAGAACGGGATGCTGCTCACTCTGCTCAGGAGTGGGTATGAAAGTGTTGGGATGCAGAGAGGAGCATGGTACAGCATGCAGAACGTGGCCCTGTGAGCCCAGGAGGGCAGCAGGGTGCCTGGCAGGGGAGCAGCCCCCAGCTGCAGGGCCACCTTGTCTGACAAACTGCTCACTGGAAGTGCACCAACGCAGCGATTTGCCCTCCTTACACATGTGATATTAGAGTCCGCATTAAATGGGGTTTCTGCTACTCCTATCCTGTTATCTATTGTGCTACTGCCCTGTATTCCTGAGGGAGAACAGTTGCAGGCAAAAAACTGCAAATGCAATCAAGTATCTGAGTGGAATGCTCACTGCCTCTGTGAGATTCTTGGGTGTCAGATGTCCTTCATGGCTAGATTTGCTTAGAAACCCATTAGCAATCCAAAGAGAAGTCAGACATGAGCACTGCTCCCTCATTTGCAACAATTTTTGCATTAGATATTGAGCTCTTCCAAAAAGCAGCATGAAGCCTTTTCATTTTGCCGTCAAAATCAGCATGTACAGCATCATGCATTTTGAGAACTCAGCAACTGAATATAAGTATGAAGAATAGAAAATTACAAAATACATCAGCATGTGTCTGTGTGTGATCAGCAGAGCTTCCTTCATTTATAGCAGGAAGGACAGGGTTTTATGTAGGGGATAAGAAAATGGAAAACCAGTAGTCGTTTGCTTGAGGAATGTAAATTATGGATCATTTTTATCTTCATTGGTAGATGGGTGATTCATCTTGCTATTTGTGATTCTGAAGATCAAATTGATTACCTCTGCATGCTGTGGGACAGGAGCTGGAGTGTGGGGCACAGCTTCCCTGCAGCCAGAGCCAGATGCGGCCAGTGCCACTTGGAGGATGGAGCAGCCTTTAGCCACAGCTGTGGGAGACACAAATCCAAAACAGGAAGCACCTCCATCGTCCATTCCTGCAGATACTTGACATTCCCCATCTTTTTAACTCTGTAATCTAAATGTTAGTGGGGTTTTTTTGTTGTTGTTGTTTGTTTGTTTTTGTTTTCATTTTTGGCTTTATTTTTTCCCCACAGTGGTCTCATTACTGGTGTCTGATGATTAATATTTTTTTCCTTTTATATACAGGGGCCATATACAGGATCCCTCAGGACAGTGTGCATGCTTGCGCTAGCAATGCTCCTGTTATCCCTGGGGTGCTTCCTGACTACGTCACACGCCTCAGGAACGAGCACTGCTTACACCCCAGGGGCAAGGCAGATTTCAGAGACACATCACAGCACTGCATCCTGGTTACTTCCACACTGAGCAAAACATTTACCCTAGGAACCAGCTGCAGTGTTCCATGCCACACCAGCAGAGGTGTGTGTGGGGCACAGGGTGGCACTCCACATCTCTGGGGACACCACGTCCACTCTGCCTGTTGGCAGAGCTGCCAACACCTGGAGTTGGGCTTGCCTTGCATCTCCCTTCCTCCCTTTTGTCACACCACCTGGCATTTGCGTAACCACTCAGGAAAGCAAATCTAGATGATGGTACAAGTTAAATGTATAAGAAAAAAGAAAAAATGACATTTGCCTGCTTGGTGCCCACTCGGGGATGGCTTCCTAGTGCTGACTGTGAAGCAGCTGTACAAATACCAGTCCTGCATGGGGCAGCTGGGACTGTGGGGAAGCTGAGCAGATCAGCTTCTAGGGCTAGAGGCACAGGGGTGAGAGCACTGGGAAACCGCCGAGTCGGCACTTGCAGAAAGTGCTCCCAAACCCCCACAGTGGGGTACAGGGTGAACAGCACTTACATGTTCCAGCTCAGAGGTTGATGCAGTCATTGTTGGTGTTGGGTACCCCAGTGTGATTTAGTTGGTACCTAAGCAGGTAACAATAAGAGATCTGAGCAGGTTATCGTCTGAAGGAAGTTGTCCCTCTGTCCAGCATTAAAATAAGTTTGGTTTTCCTTTGAATTGAATGGATACAAGAATAGACTAACTGGTTGTACGTGGTCTTTCCTGAATACAGGCATGTTTTCTGATATACCAGCAAGATTTGCACTTCAAACTTCAAAGGTGGTCCTGATAAACCGAACAAAGTATGGTTCAGCAGGCAATCTTTTCATGCGAGTGCTTTGATTATCGAGAGCAAGATATTTTTCACATTTTTCAACTACTAAGTTTATAATCTACAAAACAAACTGGCATCCTCTTATACAATATTCTATAAATCAAAGATTTTACAAAGCAAGAATCAACTGCTCAGGGTTTTTTAGTTCATTTCTGGTACTTAGGTAAGATGATAGACTGTGTCTATTTGAGAAACCCATGAGCTGAGGTTTAAAATTTTGCAACAATACATGCAAAATGCCTGAAACTTGTCACATAAAACAGTGTATACTATTCCGGCTTCCTGAGGTTCCATACAGATAATTTGTTACTTCTGATAGCATTTAATCAAACTTAAACACAGGCTCTATAAACCAATGCAAATTCAGACATCCTGCCTCGCTTAAGCACACCTGCCTATTCAGATTCCTGATAGGCACACTTCAGGATTGTGACTGCTAGATCAGTGTTGGTAAAAAGGGTAGTGTGGAACCCTACTGTCTCCTTTTTCTGACATTCTGCTTAAAAAGATGTAGTTCTTTCAGAAAAAAGAAAATTAAAAAAAAAAAATCTTTTGAAAGCACCTCTATGTTTGAAATAAATATTTAATATTTGAGATTAATATTAAAGCAATAACCTCATTTTGTGCAAGTTGCACAAGCAAGGTAGGTGACAGAAATCATGGAATAGGCACTAGCAAGGCAAAACGGTATCACTGGAAAAATCTACTCAGAAAAGATACTTACTAATTGCCACAGCACCACCGTCATTAAGAATAATTATACAGAAGGAAACCAGGAAGAAAGCCAGCCTTGTGTTTGTCCTGAGCACAAAGAGAAAAGAGAAGGTAAGAAGACTACTTTTTTCTCTAGTTTGTTTTAGATTACAATGTATTCTGTCTCTTCCCACCAGAACTTGCTGTTGCTCTGTTGAACTGTACATCAGAAACACCAAATTAAAAGCACGGAGGTAAGTAACATTTGTTTCTCAGAAATTAACCTGTTATTATAGAAGGTGATAGGGCTGAATGAGAGTGGGAAGAGTGGAATTTCTTAGTACAAAGGTAGTTTTTCTGGTAAAAATTGCTAAACAGTGTCTACAGTTGGAATATCAGAACATGGTTGGCCACATGAAGGCCAGCCTTAGTGGCAGGACACAGCTATTGTTACTTATAGTTATTTCCATGCCTCAGAAGATTGTGAGATTAAAGACATTAGAACTAATCCCAGTAATTACCTCCACTGTCCTGCTCTTAGCAGGACACATTGTCACTGGGCTCTGCAGAGGTTCTGGGGGAAGCCCGGGGCCAGCACTGTACACAGTGTTCTGGTCACCCTGAGGCCAACTGGGTCCTATGGATCCCCTGTGCTCTCACAGTCCCATAGAGAGTGCAGCCCTACTGTGGTATGGTGATGTAATTGTCTCTGCATGGAGTTGGATCCTGTGGATAGACATCCATGAATGTCAATCTCAATCATGAATGTCAATGTCAATCTCAACCTAGAGAGTTTGCAAAAAAAGGGCAGTGACTGCATCTGAATCCTAGGCAAGATATTTTTTTTCTTTTTTCTTTTTTAAGGTTAGTTATCTTGAGTGTATAATTCGAGAAATGATCTCTCAAGAGACAAGTTAAAAATGCTAAGGCTTAAATTTTAGATATAAACTCCTGTGCACACAGGAATTAGCTTATGACTCCTTTCCAGGAACACTAAGAGTAAGTAATGTTTTATCTAGCATCAGTAGTCACTCATACACAGAATTATACAGCAAGCAACATCCCCATAAATGGTGTTTAGAAAACAGCTAGAATTTAAATGAGCTTACAATGGTTCTGTAGCTCCATTATGACATCACTACGGAAGTGAGTGGAAAGAATACTTCACTCTTGATACAAGGTGGGTTTCTGCTGGGCTGTCTTCTCACAGCTGTTTGCTTGCTTCTAGAAATAGCAGGAGAGAAGCTGAGTGTTATGAGGGCGAGGGCAATTAATTGTGCAGGAGAAGGCATGGGGAGGTGAAGGAGCACAAGCATCTGGGAAGAAGAGTTGTGGGACAGCTCAGAGATGCGTTGATGCCTGATAGAAACAGTATAACAGGGAATGGCTTTAAACTAAAAGAGTGGACATTTAGGTTAGATATTTGGTGGGAATTGTTTACTCAGAGGTTAGTGAGGCACTAGAACAGGCTGCCCAGAGAGACTGTGAGTATCCCAACTCTAGAGCCATTCAAGACCAGGTTGGATGGGATCCTGAGCAGCTAGACCTACTGGCTGACAACCCCACCCGCGTCAGTGAGATAGTCTTTAAGGTCTCTTCCAATACAAACCATTCTGTGATTCTGTAATTCCCCTCCACTCACTCTATTCTTGGACTACTCTTCACAGGGCAGCCTCACCATAGCCCCAGCTCATACCCATTCAATCTGCTGATCCACATGCAGCAGGCTGGTAATTCCCCCGCAGACCTGCCAAAATAGCTTTAAAAATAAACTAAGAGCTTTTCTTGCATTAAGTTGTTTTGTGGTTGTGTTATTATTGTTATTATTTTTTTAATACATTTACTGTATCTTACACAACTGCACAGGGGTTTCCAGCTCTTCTTAAATAAAGGCACTGTGTTTTCCAAGTTTCTTCTTTATTTTTTAACACAGCTTTTGAACATGTGCTGCTTATAGAGGACAAGCTGAAACTTAAAACGTCACCAAAGTGAATACCGGATAGAAGGTATTATCACATTTTCTAATTAAATATCTCTGGAGAGCTGTTTCAGCCTTCCCAAACCAAACATTTCCATATAAGTGATTAATATCTGAATTAAATATGTATAAATATATAAAGACAAAAATGTATACGCAAATGGCTCCTTACCTACTTACTGTATTAAATGAGCTAGCGTTCTCATAGCAAGAGCACTGCATTTTTCTGCGTATCCAAATGAAATGTAAGGGAATGTACATTTTCAAAGGAAAAAACACTGTCCAATATCAGACAACAAATTTTCACTCCTAGCAAGTGATATCCTCTGTAAAAATACTCCTGAGTAGTAAAAGTTCTTAAAGAAATCAGTGTTTAAAGTGTTCGTGAATCACGCTGAATAAAAGCAGAGTGAATGGGAATGATGCAGTTGCACAGTGGAGTTTCCTTCTCATCCACAGGATGAAGGAAGGCCCTCTTCAGTCCCTCAGTCTACGCCTGACCTCCAGGCACCCTCATCTTTGATCACGTAGATATGCTATTCCCATGTTATTTGTAAAGCTGTGCTTTTTTTTCCCTTATTTATCACCAGTATCTCATCAACCTTGTAATCCTTGTATCAAAACAGGCACAGTAAGATGGTGGAAAAGGCACTTGTGGTTTGGCCTTGTCATTTCCAACTTAAGAAGGCTAAAATCGCCACCATACACTTATTTAAAATGCAGCACAGAATGTCAAGGCAAAATATATGTCACAGAGATGAGTTTCAGCTGCAGACAGAAATATGGTTTTTTGTTTTTTTTTTTTTTTTTTTTTTTTTAAGGGATATAAGACACTGTCTTTCTTCACTGCACTGATGCCTGTCACAGACTGACAGGAAGCAAGATGTCCCGGGAATTGCTTTAATTAGCCAGAATATTTCATTTCACTTCACTAAGTGACCAGCTAATGCTATTGCTCGAGACGTGGCTGGGTGAAGCACCCTCCTTGCTGCACACAGGTGAATTCAGCCTCCTCAGGGACCTCCATGCCTGTCTACCCTTTTTTTTTTCCCAATTAATCAACTCATGAAAGATTACTGAGATCTGGAGTGGGCTGGCACTGTTTCTCAGCCAACAGAGCAGAGGGTATGGAAAATATGAGTGCAGGAGGTGCAGAACAGTGAGACTGAGCACTAGCAGCCGTCAGTTTAAGAGAGGGGGTAGATCTGCTGCAGTGCTAATTCAGTGTGCTCGAGAGGTTTTTAACTGATGGAGCTGGTTCAAACACTGAGCCTCGGGTCCACTGCATGAAGTTTTGGGTACCACAATGTAAGAGGAATATAAAACTTTTAGAGAACATCTAAAGGGGACTATGAAGATAGTGAGGCAAGGCGTATCAGGAGCAGCTGAGGTCCCTTGTCTTGTTCAGACCAGAGCAGGGGGGACTGAGGGGAGACCCCATGACAGCTGCAGCTCCTTATGAGGGGAGTGCAGGGGCAGTGCTGAGCTCTGCTCCCTGGTGACAGTGGCAGGACACCAGTGAACGGCATGGGGCTGCATCAGGGGAGGGGCAGTCTGAGCGTTAGGAAAAGGTTCTTCACTGAATGGCTGGTCAGGCATGAGAGCTAACAGAAACCATTGGGCAGGCGTGGGCATGGAGCCTGTGTCCAAAGGCAGACTTTCTGTGTAGCAAAATGGTACAGGGCAGCCATCCCCAGGAATGGGGCCCCTGTTTCTCTTCAAATCTCCTTGTCTTCCATGTAGAGGCATCTCTCAGACCACTGAGTCCCCACACCCAGAAGAGCCAGATTTGGCCACATCCACTGGCTGCTGTCACTCTGGCCTCTGGACATTACAATGGATACCACCATATAAACACAGCACCATTGGCAGCTGATCCACTGCTTCTCGAGCTTAGGCCTTCTGACACATGCAAGTGCGAAGGGGAGAAGAGCTAGAGCGGGAAGGTGAGTGGCTGCCCACCTGAGTGTGGAGCGAAAGAGGGGGTCCCTGGAAGATCAGGAAATGGCACCTCTCAAGGAGACCACGTGGAACAGCTGCTACAAGAGCCACAATTGCATGAGAGCAATTTGCAGCAATCACATGTCCGAGGGCAAGCAGCACATGCACATGGACTGAGAAGAGAAAGGGACAAAGCACAGTTGTGGGCACGGGAGATAGGAATTCCCATCAAGAGAATGGTGTGAGAGGACAGTGTATGGCACAGGCTTGCCAGCCAGCCAGCATGGAATGCAGGCATGCCAACCAAATGGCCACAAACTGATACATAGGAGGCTTTGCACAAACGTGAGTGGGAACTTCTTCGGCGTGAGGATGACAGAGCACTGGCACAGGCTGCACAGAGAGGTGGTGGAGTCTCCTTCTCTGGAGACGTTCAAGACTCACCTGGATGCCTACCTGTGCAACCTGGGCTAGGGAGCTGCTTTGGCAGGGGGACTGGACTCGGTGATCTCTGGAGGTCCCTTCCAACCCCTACAGTTCTGTGATTCTGTGAATGTCTGTGAGGCAGACAGCAGTGTGGGGCAAAGGGATGCTTATTGTCCAGAGAATGGCAGGAGGTGCAGGTGTGACTCTAGCCCAGAGAATGCACCAGGGTCCGAATACATCCACCATCTAGATGAGGGTGAATTCATCAGGAAGGTGAACTGACCAAATCATGGCATGACGCCCAGTGACAGAAATGTGGACACACAACAAAAGAAGCAGACAACAGATCTCTACTGAATTAGGTTTCAGTGACGTTTCCACAAGCAATGGATCTGGAGGATCTACTGTCGTATCACACACACAGCGTCACAGAGCAGGGTAGTCTGAAAAGGACCCAAGGACATAATCCAGTCCAAGCACTTGCTTTAGCGCAGTCAGCTGTGAACTCGAACTCCTTATTATTTCTGCTTATATCTTTAACACCATTTACAACTACAAAGCTTCTTAAAAACGGTAACACTTCCCCCCGGAGGGCAAAATGTAGGAGGGAACAAGAGGACCGAAGGAGCCCACCCCCCCCACGGCCGCGCGGTCCCCACGCGTGGAGCAGAGGCTCAGCGCTGCCACCTCGCGTCCCTCCACTCCCGGGGCCGCATCCTGCAGGAGCACGAGGAAGTTTCCCCTCTTCCCAAGTTTCAAATGGCAGCGAAGTGCTGCCGGTTTTTAGGTGCAAGCTGAGCGCTTACGTTTTACACCCGCGCTTTAAAATTTGGGGAAGCTCGAAGCACTTTCGCCGCGGCGTCGGAGAATTAGGCGTGGAAGCGATGAACTCCGAGGAAGCAGCCGAGAGATTCTAATAAAACGCTTTTACAGAGTTTCACATGGCATTCTTGCAATCGCTTTATGAAGCAACTCTAAATGAAATGCGGCACGGAGGGGACCGCTCGCGTGGGGACGGACGCGCCCCTGGAGCGCACGGAGTTTTGCACCGGAGCACAGCGGAACGGGAATGCTCTCCGAAGCTTTTATATCTGCTTGTTACTTGCTCCCCTTTCACTCGCTGTGCCGTTCGAAAGAAAACCTCCTACCTGGAAGCCAAACGAGGGGGCTACCCTCGTGGCCCCGGATGCCCCGCTCACAGGTGTGCTGCGGGCCGCGTTCGTGCCGCTGCACGCCGGCAGCACGGGCAGAACCGCCGCGGGCGCTGCCGGCCCACCCTGCCCCGGGGCTGTGCCACTCTACGCGGGTGTCAGCCCAGGGTGGGGGCGGGCAGCACCGCGGGGCCGTTCTGATGTCGGACGGCGCCGTCACGGGGCAGGGGGCGAGGTTTTAACCAGCGGGGGGGGGGGGGGGGAAGCGGCTGCAGGCGTCACCGTGCAGGTGAGCGCTGAGGGTGAGCGGTCGGAGCAGCACTCGGCTCTTTATGCAGGTGTGCGGCACGGCCCCGCTCGGCGTTGTTTCACGCACAGCGCTGTTCTCTCCGTTCGCGCTATTTCTCACAGCGCGCTGCCCGCACCGCACCGCCCCTCCCACCGCACCGCACCGCACCGCTCCGACCGCCGCCCCTTCTGCTCGGGGGAGAGCTGGAGGGGCGGGGGAGCGGGGCGGGACGGAACGGGGCCGCGGGCACGTGCGCGGCGGGGCGCGGGGCGGCGCGCGGCGCTGCCCTCCTGCCCCTTCCCCAGAGTTCGCCCCGCCGCCGGGAATGAGGTCAGCGCGGGCGCTTCTCATTGCACGCGGCGCTTATTATCGCGCCGCGGCGGCCGCCAATCGCAGCGCGGCGGGCGGCGCTTGGCACGCGGACGCGTTGGATACAGCGCGCGATTGGCCGCGGCGCGGGCTGCGAAAGGATAAAGCGGCGCGGGGCGGGCGCGGGCTCCGCTCTCAGCGGCTGCCGGAGGAGCGCGGCGTGCGGGGGGCGCGGGCATCGCCCGGAGTACGCGCGGCGCGGCTCGGCGGGGGGCGGCTCCGCGGGCTCCGCGCGCTCTGCGCGCTGCGGGACGGGGCTCGGCTCGGCTCGGCTCAGCCCAGCCCAGCCCAGCCCGCGGGACGGACGCGCTCCGCGGCATCGTCTTTTTTCTTTCTTTTCCGTGAATTTTTGGGTTGCTGTTCGCTTTTTTGTTGTTGTTGCTGCTGCTTTTTTTTTTTCTTCGCTTTTTCATTTTCCTGACGTGAATTTTTAATTGCTTTTTCTGTTTTATTATTTTTTCCTTCTTTTTTTTTTTTTGATTCTTTGGGCGATCTCTCCGCCCGGCGCCCCGCCGCCGCACGGAGCGCCGTCACCACGCGGCCCGCAGCCGGGGGCCGCCTCCCCCCACCCCCCAGCCCGGGGCTGCGGGGACGGCGGGGCGCGGAGCGGAGCGGCTGCCCTGAGGGGGCGCGGCGTTGAAGGGAGAGTGAGGCAGAACGGCGCCCCCTGAAACAACCCCCCCCACCCCAAGCTAAAAGCGAAAAAAAAAAAGCAAGCAAAAAAAAGAAACAGTTTAAGGGAGCGCGGCCGGGGCCGGGCGCCGCTGTGGAAGCCGCCCCGCGGGCGGCTCGGAGCCCCCCGCAGCCCCGCGTCGCCGCGCCGAGCCCCGCCGCCGCAGCCATGGTGCAGCAGACGGGCACGGCGGAGAACACGGAGGCGCTGCCCGCCGCCGAGACCTCGGCCGCCGGGGTCGGGCTGGAGCTGGGCATCGCCTCGTCGCCCACGCCCGGCTCCACCGCCTCGACGGGCGGCAAGGCGGACGACCCGAGCTGGTGCAAGACGCCCAGCGGGCACATCAAGCGACCGATGAACGCCTTCATGGTGTGGTCGCAGATCGAACGGCGGAAGATCATGGAGCAGTCGCCCGACATGCACAACGCCGAGATCTCCAAGCGGCTGGGCAAGCGCTGGAAGCTGCTCAAGGACAGCGACAAGATCCCCTTCATCCGGGAGGCGGAGCGGCTGCGCCTCAAGCACATGGCGGACTACCCCGACTACAAGTACCGGCCCAGGAAGAAGGTGAAGTCGGGCAACAGCTCCGCCAAGCCCGCAGACAAGGCGGACCGGGCCGCCGGCGGGGGCGGGGGCGGTGCCGGGCCCGGCGGGGGCAGCGCAGGCGGCGGCCCCGGCGGCGGTACGGCCAAACCCGCCCCGAAGAAGGGAGGCGGCGGCGGTGGCGGCCCGCGGCCCTCCCCCGCCGGCCCCAAACCCCACGGCAAGGCGGCGGCGGCGGGCGGCAAGGCCTCGCCGCCGGGAACCGGCGAACCGACGGCCGCGCCCCCGCCGCCGCCTGAGCACCAGGCGCTGTACAAGCCGAGGGGCGTGCCGGCGGCGTCCGGCAAAGCGGCGGCCGAGAGGAAGCTCAAGCGCGTCTACATCTTCGGCGGCGGAGGGCCGGCGGCTGCTGCCTCCGGCTCGCCCGGCGGGGCCGTGCCCGGCAGCCCCACGCTGAGTAGCGCGGCCGAGGCCGGCGACCCGCTGAGCCTCTACGAGGAGGCGGGCGGCGCGGCGCGACCCGACGGGGACTGCCCCTCGCCGTCCGGCGCCCGCTCGCCCGCCGAGCACCGCGGCTACGCCGGCCCGAGGGCCGCCTCGCCCGCCCCCTCCACGGCGCGGTCTTCCTCCGCGTCCTCCCACTCGTCCTCCGCCTCCTCGGCCGGCTCCTCGTCGTCGGACGACGAGTTCGAGGACGACCTCTTGGACCTGAACCCCAGCCCCGGCTTCGAGAGCATGTCCCTGGGCGGCTTCGGCTCTTCCGCGCTCGACCGGGACCTGGATTTTAACTTGGAGCCCGGCTCGGGCTCGCACTTTGAGTTCCCGGACTACTGCACGCCGGAGGTAAGTGAGATGATCTCGGGAGATTGGCTGGAGTCCAGCATCTCCAACCTAGTGTTCACCTACTGAGGCGGGGCGGCCGAGAGGACCGCGGCAGCATCCGACGACGGACTGACAGAGGCACCGCGGGAGGAGGGAGCCGTGCGGAGCTCCCGCGGCCGTCGTTATCTTCGCCCTCCGCTGCGATAGAGCGACCAGAACTGCTTCAATGGAAACGAGGATCGGCTGAGCCCCTCCCCCAACCCCCCCCTTCCCCCCGCACGGCTCTCGCCGGGGGCTGAGGTGCCGTCGCGGCGCCCGAAAATACGAAAAAAAAAAAGAAAGAAAGAAAAAAAAAAAGCAGTAGTTGGGGTTTTTTTTTGTGGGTTTTTTTTTTTTTTTCCTTCTTTCTCGGAATCGTGATGGTGTTGGATTCTCTCGATGGTGGGTTAATAGAGCATGTTACCTGTCTGTCTTTAAGGGTTTTTCTTTTTTGTCGGACCGTGGAACAGTTTCAGAACGTAGCGTTAGGGCGATGCGAAGCGGACAGATGGCGCTCTGTTTGATTCCTGCAAAGTATCACCAGCCTTTTTTGTTGTTTTTTTTTTTCACTCTTAACTCTTGGAAGGATTCAAACGCAACTCAGTGCCGTGCAGGACTCCCTTGTCAGAAATTCAGGACCAAATTTTCCCTCAGCTGTGTCCGTGTGTGTCCGTAGGGCCGCGGGGTGGAAGGACTGTGCCCACCGACGGCCGTCCCCGTCCCGTCCAGTCCCGTCCGTGCGAGCGGATGCCGTTTCCGAGTGGACGTTATTTATACTGCCAAACGTTTCTGCCCGTATTCCTCTGTCTTTATTTTTTTTTTATTATTATTCCGTAGTTCTCGTCCTTAACCCCGCACCGTTTTTTATGTCTCCTTCACGGAAGGGCTAGAGTTTTAACTTTTAATTTCTTTTTTATATTTAAACGTAGACTTTTGACACTTTTAAAAAGAAAAAAAAAAGAAAAAAAAAAAGAAACACACACAACAACAACAAAAAAAAAAAGAGAGATGAAAACGTTTGATTATTTTCTCAGTGTATTTTTGTAAAAAATATATAAAGGGGGGTGTAAAATCGGTGTTAATCGCTGTTTGGATTTCCTGACGCGGGCAGCAGGGCCCGATCTGCAGGCACTTAAAGGCACAGCATCCCTCGGCGCTCGTACCGGGAGGATGGGGCCGGAGGGGGCGGGGAGGGCTCCGGCGGATCCTGTACCTTTAACTCGTAAACCACATCTTTTGCACTTTTTTTTTCGAAGCAAAGCCGTGCCGTTTAAACCACTGGATCTATGGAAATGCCGGTTTGAGTTCGCGACACTATGTACCTGCGTTTTTTTTTTTTTTTCATTCTCGTATTTGACTATTTAATCCTTTCCTACTTGTCGCTAAATATAATTGTTTTAGTCTCCCTATGGCATGATGATAGCATATGTATTCAGGTTATAGCTGTTGTGTTTTAAGATGAAGAAAGTGAAAACATCTTTGTACATTTAAGTCTGTATTATAATAAGCAAAAAAAAAAAAAAAAAAGAAGATTGTGTGTTTATGTATGTTAATATAACATGACAGGCACGGGGACGTCTGCCGAACGAGGTGGTTCCGTTAAGGGTTTCGCTTTTATTGTTATTATTTTATTTTTTATTTTTGGTCATCCATCCTGTGCAATATGCTGTGTAGAATTTTTTTTATTTTTTTTTTTTAATCTTTTTTTTTATATATATAACGATCACCGACAACGCAACGTTGGGAAAGAAGAGGGGGGAAAAAGAATAATAAGAATCATGCCAGCTAACCGTGTCACGTTCACTGCCTGTCAGATTGTCGATATACCTTCTGTAAATAACCTCTTGTTTTTTGTTGGTTTTTTTTTGTTTGTTTGTTTGTTTTGTTTTGTTTTCTTCGGGAAGGAAATAAAATCAGCTGGAACTGAACCCTACCCCCGGCTCTGCTCCTCCTCTTTGTCCCGTTCGCTCGGACTCCGCCTCCGGTTCGCTGCGGGGCGGGACTGGCATCGCTCCCCCCCCTTGGGCTGCGGGCACTGCTCTGCGCCGTGCCCTCCCCAGGCCTTTCTCATGCAAAGCAAACGCGCGGCCCCTCGGTGCACCTCTTCCCCCCCTCCCATCTCCCCCAGCTGCGGTGAGTGCTGGCCGGAATCCGAGAGAGGAGGGGGAAGGGCGAGGCTTGGGTTGGAGGAGACCGCGAAGCTCGCCTTGTTCCAATCCCTGTCTGTATTGTGTGCGTATAGCTATTAGTGCAGACCGTCTTCCTGCTGAATGGGGATTGCTTTGGAAAGAAAACTGGTAGCCCACAAGCGGTTGTGAAATCTAGCGAAATCGATGGCAGTGATTTGTAGCGATGATGTAAAAGAAAACTTGCTCGTAGCAATCGCAACTGATGCCTGACCACAGGCTTGCCTTGTGGGCCACAGTGGCATTGTGGGAAGGTGCCCTGCATCACCACAGGGGCAGCCTGTGATGGCCGTGGCTGCCATGTCCTCACACTGCCCTGCCACGCTGCCGGGGAGCTGCGACCACCCTCCAGCAGACAAGGGAGAGCAAAATTGCTCCATCCCTGGTGTGCCTACACCTGGCCTCTGGGAATCAGTGTTTTATGTGCTTCTACAGCCATGCTGTGATCACCGCCACCGTCACATTTCGCTTTGTGAATGTATTCCACCCTCTGTGAGATCCCCCTCCTGCTCGTGCCCTCCACAACACCTTGTGGTAATGCTGAGTGAATTCATTGCTGTATCATGTGGAAAAAAAAAAAAAAAAAAAAAAAAAAAGCCAAAGCCCACAACTATTTTCTGTTTCAACTTCAGTATAGATCATGTTGTCTCTATACAGTGACAATTCTGTTCCCCCTTCAGCCTTTGCCAAGCTACCCATTTTTCTAGCCCTTAGCTGTCTCTCTGTTCATTCTTCTCACAGTGCACAGAGATACAGAAAATAATTGAATTAGATGTGAATGAAAAATCACCGTGATAGCCCCATCTATTTTTTTTAAATAATTTCTTTTTAACAGGCTGTTCTTGCTTGCACATCATTGATTTACTTACAAATTATACAAAGACTGTTCAGCGTATAACAGATTTTCTGCAATAACACCTGCCTCTTCCGTGCATTATTTTGTTACCTGGCACGTAAAACAGCACGTGATGTGACCACACACTTAGGTTGTATTGTTTTTCTTTTCTAAAACCAAAGCAGGCTTCCCTGGGAGCAAGCAATGCTAAACATGTTCGCAAGCTTTGTATTCCCTCATTACGCACCCAGAAGACATGGCCTGACTGGGCAGGTGGGAGAATGCTTAAGGACATTAACAAGTGTTACAGTGTGACCTCCTGGGCCTACAGGTGTTACAATCATCTTGCTAGTCGGGAGTACAAAAAATGGTTTCCCACCACCTGCCGTTTCAGCCTCTCCTTTCCACATAATCTCCAAGCATGAGCTGTAAGTTTTGTCATAAAATGGGGAAAATAAATATGACCGCTTCCATGATGTGAATACTGTGGCACAAAAAGTGAGTGACTAATTCAGGACTCAGTCCTGGATGTAATTGCTTTGTTAGTGATCGCTCTGTTTTGTGCCTTGTACACAGGCGTCTCAAGGCCAGTGGTAGCAGCAGCCTGAACAGTCGCTGTGAATTTAGTTAAATGCAGTTGGTGACCCTCTGATCCCCCAGGGCTCATCATTAGGGACATTTTTGTTTAACATTTTTTATCGGTGACTTGGCTGTGAGGATTGAGCGCTTCCTCATTGAGTCTGCAGATGACAGACAAGTTGGATGGGAACATCAATCTGCATGAGGACAGGAAGGATCTATAGAGGGATCTGAATAGGTTGAATTGATGGGTTGTGTTCAGTTGCCTTACATTCAGCAGGCCTAAATGCTGAGTTCTGCATTTGGGTCATAACAACCTCATGCAGCAGTACAGCCTGGGAGAAGAGTGGCTGGAGAACCGCCCAGTATGTAAGGACCTGGGGGGCAGAAGTGTGTCCAGGTGGACAAGAAGGCCAATGGCTCCTGACCTGCATCAGGAATAGCATGACCATCTGTACTCAGTGCTGGTTAGGCCACTTCTTGAGAACTGTGTTCAGCCCCTCACAGTAAGGACATGAATTAAACCGCCTGCATTATGAGTTAGGCATAACTCATAAGCACACCTAAGCAATGTTTCATAATATATCTGTTGCTAGATTGTGCTATTTTCAGTTGCTTCTGATGTGTTTCTTTTCCTAGCAATACAGTAACTCTTAGTATTCCCTGTTTACTAACCCATCCATCTTTTTTTTTCTTTTTTTTTTTTTTTTGTCAAATTAAGCGAAATTATCCTCCTACACTGCAGAAACTCCCATGGCTCCTGTTAAGTCTTCCCTGTTAAGTGAGCTTATCTTGAAGTGAAGGAAGCTGTGGCTACTGGTGCGGTGAAGTTTGTTGGCTTGTGACAGGGGAGGTTAGCTTTCCATAACCCAGCCTGATGCCATTTGTCAGCCGATAGAAAATGTCAGTAAATCCCTTAGTGCTCCCCTCTGTGTCCCACCTTTATTGTAGGCAGCATTAACTGCCTCCTGCTTAAGCAGGAGGAAGACTTACAGAAATAGGAACAAGACTGGCAAGGGGCCCGTCTGGGTCTTTCAAATAAATGATGGGAATTGGAAATAGAAACTCAGACCTATGGGCTTTGAATCTTATTTGGCAGCATCATGCAAGATAAAATGCATATTGCAGTGTTAAAACCCTGCCTCGTATTGACAGCATCCTTCTAAAGTAGACCTAGAAGAAAAAGCAAAACACTGGTCTTTCCTCTTCGGCTTTTTTAGCAGTTCACAAGATCTTTTCCTCATTGATTTTGTTTTGTTTTGTTGGTTTGTTTTTCAGTCTTCTCTTTACTTTCTCTGACCTTGATTCTTCCTGGACGTCTTCCTGACCTTCTTCAAGAGTTTTGTTACCATTATGCTAGAGATGTGAATTCCCATGCCTTGGACATTATGTCTTTACTGCTCCACAGACCACCTTTTTCTTTTGCTTCGGCATTCAACTTATTCCCTTGCAAAGGCACATTGCTTAATATGTGGCAGTGGAAGGAAATCTAATTTAAGCTGTATCCAAGATGTACCCATACTACATTGTCATCCTGAGACCAGTCCAAGGCTCTCCGATTAGGGCATCTCTGCACATTGTCTGCCTTAAAAATAGCACCAAGCTGGGTACAAACTGTGACTGCATTTCTCAAAGCTAAATGAAAACAGCTGGTATCTAACTGAATAATTTAGGAGGCTGTTGCTCAGGTCAACCATCTTGAGCACTTGGGATTGCTGTGAAACCAGGCAAGATCTCAGCACAAGCTCACTGAAACCAATACTCTGAGTTTAAACCACATATTTCAGATGGGTAAATTCTTGGTGTATCAGAGATATCACAGCGTACCACTTTTCAGTTTAGCCACCAGCCTGAAGCTTGCAACTACCTGAACCTGGTGGTCTGTCCTTCTCAAGAACCACAAAACTGCTTGAATTATGATTACTGCCTTAGTGGGATGGTTACTAATCATAGTGCGTTGAATGGACCTAAAGTGGCTGATGTGCTGGTGGCAGCAGGTTTAATGGAATGACAGTTTAAAGGGGGTTCTGGCATTTTTCCACACTTGAATACCTGGGTCTGGATCATTTTACTCCTATAAAATTGACTTGACATACCTCCTGACTTGGCAGAATTTATGTTAGGGAGCTGTATGATTCAGAAAGGTAGCACGGGTCGTATAGCTCCTCACATGAAGTCATTAGCTCAGATTTACCTGAGGTGCCAAGAAAGGCACAGCCTTTTAACATCTATGTGAGGTAGTTCCTATGTGCAGTACACATGAGTACTTATGCACTCTAATTGTACATAAATTTTAGGGCTTCATTTCCAGAGAGGAATATTTTTTTGTGATTAGTCAGTTTTTTCCAGGAAAAAACAATAAACAAAAATCAACCAACCAACAAAACAGACAAAAAAACAACATGTAATAAGAAAACGACACAAAGCCCTGTCCTGGAGACATTCAAGGCCAGGCTGGAACAGGCTCTGAGAAACCTGATCTAGCTGTGGATGTCCCCGTTCATTGCAGGGGAGCTGGACTAGATGACCTTTGAAGGTCCCTTCCAAATCTGAGAATTCTATAATTCTGAAATTTTCTAATGGAAGATCATGCTTAGTATGCATATTACTAGAATTTATATTTCTAGCTTTATCTGTAGGGAAATAAAAAAAAAGTGATACAGGAGATTGGAAACAGGAGTATTCCAGTTATCTCTCAATTAATTCCTGGTCTTCCTGCAAGTTTTGTCCAAAACAAAAGATGACTTTGGAAAGTGTTATTATGCTGCTGCTCTTCTTTGAGTTGGTATTTTATGCTGTGAAATATGATCTATACATAAAAGCAGATACACTGAAACTTAACAGTTTTACCGGGTCTAAGTGGTTTTTAAATTAATATACCTTTTTTTTTTTTCCAGAATGCATGAGGTTCTGTAAACAGGGCAATGGAACAGAATTTGAATAAATTTTTACATTCTCCTTCAAAAATAGAAGCAGTCCTGGGTATCTGAAAAATCTTTGGTTTCGTTCTCTTGAAGCAGGGGAAAAAATAAGTGTGAAAATGTTTTTTTTTTTTTTTTTTTTGAGTTCCCTCCTCACTTTTAAGAGCTGAAACACGAAGCCTTATAAATAGAAATCTTTGCTTCCCTATCCTGAACTGAGAAGGCATTCTAATACTTCAGAACTGGTTGCAAACAGTGGGCCATAAATTCCAGCTCAATTTATCTAAGTGGTGTGCTGTGTGAAAGATAAATACGTGGGCTGACACATTCAGTGATAATTACATAATGGGAGCTTTCGAATTCCATTAGCAAATTGTTCCAGGTTTAGATAAAATGAAATCGTAGAGTCTTCTTCTCTCATCTATTGTATTTTGTTATTTCTGTGATGTTGTTGTTGCTGCCCTTAATCGTAGCATCTCATGGCCTTGGGGCACTGTAAGCACAGGACAAAAAGAGAAGATCCACTTCAGATTGTTTGTAAGCATGAGGCAAAAAAGCAGCAATGGATATGAGCAGAAAGCAAAATAATACTGCCCAGCAGTGGGGCAGCACTGACATCACCACAGCAGAAGCCTGAGCTGGATGCTCTTTCCTTTTTTGCAGGTATCACAGACAAAGACTGTCTTTTGCAAGGGAATTGGAAGAGAACACATATTACACCTGTGAGCAGGAACCTTTTCATGCATTTTTCACAATGAGGGAAAATACAGAACCATAACAAGCATACAGTAAAGATGCTGAGATGGTGAGATGATGGCAGGCAACTGCCACGTGGGAACAGGATGGTAGTGGTAGGAGGAATATGGTTGTGTAGGAAGAAGGGGGAAAGGGCAACACCTGTCAAAGCCTGAGAAAAAGCTCTTGCAGTAGTTATGACTGAAGATGAGTTGAACCTCAAGAAAAGGAAAAAAGCAGTACTGTTAACTGGATACTAAAGCAAAATTATTAGCCGCTTACTAATGAGAATACTGGTGACTTATGGCAGTAATTGAGAAAGAGGGAAGAGGAAAGGAGGTAAGAGCCTGGTAGAGATGAAAGATCACATCTTTGTTTTATGCAGGCAGAAAATAGGAACTGAGCAGCTTGTTAGCCGCAAAAGATGTTAAAAATGAAGTTTGAGCTTTTAATTTCTTCTGAGGTGAGGATATCAGGACATCCTTGCACGAGACAAAGGAACCTGGTTTCTATTCATCCATGTTTCAGGAGAGTTCCTTTGAGTGGATTCTCTGATGTGTAATTGCTGGGTTACTCTGTGCTGCTAACTAACTGCATGGCCTGAGGACACAAAGGCAAGTCTGAAGGTCCTTTCACCTGGAGCCAGCTCCAGTTGATGAGCCATGGGAAGCTCAACCAAGAGCTGTGCTAATGTTTCTTTGAGTCTTAAACATTCAGCGTAGAGCACAGTGTCTTATGGCCTTACGGAACTAAAGTGGTTTAGAGAAGTTTTAGTAGTCTCATCCAAAAGGTGCTCAGTGCCAAATGGCTTTTGTGCCTCTTTGGTGTCTGATGGGTCTGTTGGTGACCCAGAATTTGGTTAATACTAAATTACCCTGTAACAACAACAGTTTTATAAATGAACAGGGAATCATATAACTTACAAAGTCAATTTTCAGTTTAATAATAGTACTTGATAAACTGTTGTATCTTAAGTATGTGAAGGTGCAGTTCACATTCTTCTTGTAAATACATTGCAAATATGTGGAACAAAGTACATGAAGAAATATTCACATGTGCACATTTAAAAATCGTTTTTTTTTCATTGAGGTGTATTGAGAACAATAATGATGACAAACAAAATGGGCTGGTTTCACATCAAGGTGATTGGTTTAGCTAAAAGTCATTTAAATAGCCAATTTTAATCATGATTTAAGTTGTCAACTTGGAAACCTTGATTTAAATAATTCTTTTTCATCTTGTTTTGCATTTGTGCTTCCCAGATATTTTTCTAACTAAAGGATGGTTCCCATCGGCTGTATTTCCATTCACTAACCATGAGGATTACACCAATACTATGTATATCTTTAAGCAGTTTAACATATGTTTGCCCAGATTCTTAATTTATACAGTTTTATCATGCTAGAAAATAATTAATGTGTATTTTCCACATATATTTTTTTCCTCGTGCACTACTTCAAACTGTACTTGGAAAAACTACTAAACTGCATGAAATCTGGAGCAAGGGGAATGTGCTGATTAAAAAAATGCTGGCTAGCTAAAACATAGTTTTGTGAGAAAATTTTGCTTTTTAAAAGCAAGACCAGGTTTGTTGTGGATGTCAGAATGGTAGCTACGAACTAGAAGTATAATTCTTTACATTTCTGACACTGCAGAATTTGTTTATATTCATTAATGGGCAGAAACGTGACAAAGTTCTGTGATACTTTCTTTTTCACATTTAAATACATTGACAGAATCTTTAACTGTCTTTTGGATAAGGAGTAATGAAGCAGACACAGCTCTTCCTTTGCTAAGTAGGACTTAGGTTGTATATTGAACATTTTGATCTGTGAAATGAGTCAGACAATCAGGAATGTTATTAATTTTCATTCTATTGAGAAAATATTGTGAGTTTAGATTGTTTCACTAGTAAATGTCCTTTGGGTAATAAAACTACTGTGGGTGTAGGGAGTTTTGTTATCTGTAAGGTCTGTGTGACCCTCAGCATCACACACACTCCTATATGGTAAATGTGAACAGATTTATGTTTAGCCTGTGCTAAACACAGCCATAAATACATTCCAAAGCATATAAGGAGTATGCAAAATAGATTATTTGGACTGCAAAGGGACAAGCTGAAGTAACATTTTCTTGGAGTTTTCCCCAAAATCATCTTTCAAAGATCACTTATTTGTCTTATTCTACCTAGCCAAGGTAGTTTTAAGCATGAAAAAAAAAAAAAAAAAAAGAAAGAAAGAGATTTCCAGAAACTTTTTTTGATAGAAGACTGTTAAATCTACTAGGTTTCTGCTTCAGTCAGTCTGATTTCCTTCTTAATAACTGTTATGTGATCATCACATCTAGGAAAAATAACAAAGTACAATAAAGTCCTATCTATCTCAGTTTTGTCTGGCTATCCATGCTCATAATTAGCTCCTCGGGTTTAAATGAACTAATCATTTAACAACGCCAGCTGTATAAACTGAAATTAAGGAACAATTATTTCAGCACTTGCAGAATGAGCTACTCATTTCAGATGTGTTAACATTTCTGTCACTGTTGCTCCAAGCACCTGGCAGTAACTTGTCTCTGTCAGACAGGGTCTCTTCATTCCTTAACTTTCAATCTCAAATGTAGAGCAATATGTGTGTAGAGGATACAAGCAAAGAAAATGAGATAAACAGAGTGACAGAATTCCATCTTATTTGTACGATGATGAAAACATTCATAAATCTGTTTTGATTTGTTCTAGCCATAACTAACTTCTCAAGTTTGTTGATGGTATTTTGGATGTTTGATTTTCATGGTATTTAAACAATCTAATTTCTAAAAGGAGATTTTTTAACTGGTTTGGGGAGCAGTGTTGTTTAATGAGGATGATGTGATTTTGTATCTGTCATGCCTTACAGAGCTGGAAAATCATCTCCTTTCCTTCAGCAAAGAGCACTATTTTTATACTTCATAGTGAAATAAACATAGTCCTCTTCACTCCAAAACATCCCATTCCTCTGATTCTCAAATAGTCACCCTTAGAGAACTCCTTGTCTTTTTGCTCAAGATCTTAATTTGTCACCAGCCTTACTTATCTTTGAACAACACCTGAGTCCTCACACTCACCTTATTTCTTTTCCTCTCACTTTTTTCATTCAAACTTGGCTCCAAATATTTTTCAACATCAAATTCAGGTACCCAATGCGTGCAGATAATAAAGCAAGGATTTCATAAGATCTTCCACACAAATGGAATGTAAATTCATTTGGTATGTACACAAATAGAAGGTAGAAGATATTTAAAATTCTGAGAGTGCCCCGCTTGAAAGATAAGCTCTGATTATCAGCTGATAAAGAGTATTCTTAAGTTTCCCACCATGTATAACAATATAAGGAAATGAAAGAGGATATAAGTTGCTCTAGGTCTTGTCCATTTTACTGAATGTCATGTCAGGATTAGATTGAGTTTAATTCTTTGTGCAAAGGTTTTTTTTTGTTTTGTTTTGTTTTGTTTTGTTTTTTTAATAAAGCAGCAGTTCAGATTAAAAGATAAATTCATATATTATTCCATAGTAATGTGTTAAATTGCTGTGATCCCTCTGATGGTACTGCGGAAATCACTCAGGGTGATAAAATGTTGCTTGCCATAGTTCAGTAGGATTAGAGTATGTACTAGAAATCACATTCACAAAATAATGTTTTTTTGAATTATTCATATTACTTATCATGGAAAGGAAACAAAATTGTGTTGCCCTTAATTAAGAAGGAATGGAGACTATTTTAGTGCTATTATAGAAATCTTGCTGAGTAAGGGAACCAATGCAGATTTCTCCAACACACAAAATTAAACCTTTTGGATTTGATAACAAAGGTGTTAGCAGAGGGAAAAGCAATAGACAACCAACAATTTTTATTCTAGCGCTGTTGTCCTATGCTGGCTTTCAACTGGGTTTTACTTGGCAGTGGCTGGCTTAACTTCTGGATGATAAATCCTAACCAGGGCAAAGTGCACCTAACGACTCATGGGGTTTGTGCTTCCTCTGTCCACCAATCCCTGCGCAGGAGACTTCCAGAAAGTGAATTTCACCAGGCAGGTGAAGTGATTTCTTTTTAGAATGACAGAAAGAAGCCTTGTCTTTTTTTTAAGCAGACACCTCCAGGGCTATCTAACTGCTCTGTAAGCCTTCCTTGTTCTCCTTCACTGCAGAAGGAGAGAGGATTTGCCTGAAGAAGGCCTTGCAGACTTAGAAGGAGCAATTCCTAACCCAGCTCTATCTCCTCCTTTCTGCATGGCAATAGGCCTTGTTTGCTCTATTTTTTTTTTCTGTTCTGCACCTCTGTTGGGTCACCGAGGGACAGAGAAATGACTTAAGTAGCTAAACCTGATAAGGGAAAATGGAGATTGGCTTGCATGCTAATTAGCCAGCTTCGCCTTATTGTCCACAGCGCTCCAAGAAACTGTAAAAATATGTGTTGGTATTTCAGGTTGGATTTTAGTTTTCATCTTCTAATGCCAAGGTGATATTTCACAAAGATCTGATGGAATGTGCACTGAAACCAAGAGGAAAAAGCATCATTGATTTAAGCTGGCTTTGGACTCTGCCCTCAGCAGGAGTTTGTGTAACCTCTTCTGGTCAGGTGTTCCACTAGTGACATAACTTTCTTCCATTTCCAAGCTTGACTACTCTCATACATGCACACTTGGAATTTAAAGTTAATTTTTTTCATTAGTAAAACTGCAGGTGATTCTTATCACAAATAATTATAAGGTTGAGGAATGAAAAGAGCCTTCTGGAGGAGTCATGGAGTGTAATATAAGGCAGCTGACAGCTCAGGGTAGGGATGTGCAAGTCAGTCAGAGATGAGTAACTTGCTTGCTGGAGGTGAGTGGTGCTCAGAAAGGGAAAAACTGACTACTTTTTTTCTTTTTACTAGAACCTATTGCAGTCTACAGCCGTACATGGTACCTCTGCCAAACAGGATCAGGTCCCCTGTCCCACAACTCCAAGTCTTTCCTAGACTTTCCTGTTTAAAATCAAACATGGTGGAGTGTTACAACAGCCTGCAGTGACACTCATTTTGTGCCAGCGAACCAGTTCTGAGCACCCACTGATGTCTGTGGGGATCCTAGGTGCAGGCAGTGGTGCTGAGGCCAGCCTGCAGGCTGTGTGAATCCTGGAGCATTGGATGCAGGCTGAGTCCTGTTGCCATTGTTCCTCCCACAAGTGAAGGTATCTTGTAGGTCCTGGGTGCCTGCACACTGTGTGAACAGCCTGGTGCTTACCCAGCAGCACTGCAATACCAGCAGTTTGCTTCTGGAGAGCTCCAGGCAGACCTTACAAGGTGCAGTGTGATGGGGAGAGTGAAGGAAATCATGTGCTCCCTGCGAAAAAGGGGAAGTGCAGCAGGTTCCAGACACTTGCTGGTAAATCACATTTCTTTCATTTGTTGCCTTCAGAGCGCCTCTTCCAGCAGAGACCCTCTAAGGTAGCAGCAGCTTTCTGCTTTGCAAAAAAGCTGGCAAATTAATTACAACATCTCCTCAAGTTAATTTCGCCCTCTGTCATTAGGCCTACTTCTGCATGTGGAGATAATTGGAGATGTTTGGGATGCTGTTGTCACAGAATGGTTTGAGTTGGAACAGATCTCAAAGCCCATCCACTTCCAACCTCCCTGCCACATGCAGCCAGTTCAGGCTGTCCAGGGCCCCAGCCAACCTGGCCTTGAACAAGAATGGGGCATCCACAGCTTCTCTGGGCAGCATGTGCTTCTCTACCTTCTAAATTCTAGTTACTACTTACGTAAATTTATTTCTTTGTTTCTTTCGTGACTCTGGTGTAAATATGGAAATCAACACAGGCGTGGCTAAGCATCTATGTAGTCTCCAGTTCACTACCTGTCTTCTAACTGAGTGTTTAATCTGATGTAAAGTGTGTTCTGTTTGTACCTAGAAAATTAATTTTAGCTGTGATCACTTCTAAGGATGATTTCTTGTCAGACATGCTGATTCTAATAAATACGATTTTGTACTTTTGAATGTTTAAATTGTTATGTCATTAGAATGTTTATATATCTTTTAATTAATGATAAAGCAATATAAATATCTACTTTCACACTCATTTTTAACTTCAGAATTTTTATATTTCTGAGAAGAGCTTGTTAGGATAATAATTTGATTTATACTACTGGATATACAATAGATGTTGCCTATGCAATTTATAGAGAGAAATGTAGGAAGCAAGGGATATAACTAGACAAATTTTGTAACAAAAATGGGTTAAAAGTAGTCTGGTGAACTTCTGGTGTCTGGAAGAACAACATTAATTAGTAGATTAATAATTGCTCTGCAGCCTCTGGTTATAGATGGTTATTCACATGATTTCCAGGAATTTCAATTTACTACAGCTATTTGTTCATTTGTGTGATTATACAAAATGACCTTGACTTTTCATGTACAGTGTTTTTTTTGTTTTGTTTTGTTTTGTTTTAAGTTTATCTGCAATTCATATTCTGCTTTGGCAGAATTTTTTTTCTTTTTTTTTTTTTTTCTGGAACAGAGATTTCAATTTTTAGTTTTAAATGAAGATGGGAGAAAATGAGTTACATTGATTTTACGTATTTCTTTATTGAAGTGTCTGGGGCTGTGGAATTGCAAACCTCACGGACTGTGTTACTGATGTAATGACAGATAATGTAAGAGCAGAAAGAATTTCCCTTAAGACCTTCCAGTGCTTTTAAAGTGGACTTTTTGATGCATTAGGCTTTTGTGAAATAATCTACCACAATTTTTTTTGTATCTGTATCCAGGTGTTTCTGATATCTATATGAGACTATAAAATTTGATTATTCAGCCATCATTGAAGCTCAGAAATTGCTGAAACAGCTCTTACATGTGTGTTGCAGAGGTGGATTACTGAATGAATAATGCACAACAGAGATCTTTCACTGAAGAAAGGAAGAATAAGGCTTGATATCAATATTTAGTGTCTGACTCTTCTTTGACTTCTATTGTCTGCATGATCACTTATATCTGCGTGAAGTAAGCTTAAGAATTAAAAAAAAAAAACTGCTTTGCTTGAGTTGAGATGGCTCAGGAGGCTTGTGATAGGATGCACATATTTCCTCCAGGTCACAGATTTAAGTCCCTGTTAGAAATAGCCAGAAGCCGTTCAAGCCTCATGGCAGGTTGGTGACCAAAGAAAGGAAATGAGGAAACCTCCTGCACTACCTTGCTCAGCTGCCCATGCAGGTCCTGACATGGGGGCAGCTTGCAGGTTGGCGACCCTGTACCTGTGCCCTGTGGGTACCCATGCCCAGCTCCTGCCCACGGGGCTGCCCTTCAGATAGTCATTCCTCCTCTGCCTGGCTTTTATCTAGAGAACATTTACCTTTCTTCATGTTTAGAACCGTAGAATCATAGAATGGCTTGGGTTGGAAGGGACCTCAAGGACCATCAGTTTCCAACCCCACTGCCACAAGTTGGGTTGCCAGCTGCTAAATTAAGCACCAGATCAAATTGTCCAGGGCCCCATCCAAGGCTTTAAACACCTCCAGTGACTGGGCATCTACAACCTCTCTGGGCAGCCTGTTCCAGCACCTCACCACTCTCAGTAAAAAACTTCTCCCTGACATCCACTCTAAATCTCCCTTCCTTTGGTTTAAAACCATTCCCCCCTCACCCTATAACTATCTACCTGTGTAAAAAAGTTGATTTCCCTCCTGTTTATAATCTCTGTTTAAATATTGAAAGGCCATGATGAGGTCTCACTGCAGCCTTCTCTTTTCCAGGCTGAACAAGCCCAGTCCCTTCAGCTTATCTTCATAGATCTTCGTGCTCCAGCCCTTGGATCATCTTAATGGCCCTCCTCTGGATCCTCTCCAAAAAGCTCCACATCATTCCCATGGTGGAGATTTCTGGTGATTTCTCCACACTTTCCCTATCACGGCTGTGGAAGCAGACTATTTTTACTCTCACACTTTTTTTTTTTTTCTCTTTGCAAAATATAAATATAAATGATCATTGGTCTGTGAATGTATTATTTCAAGTATTCAGCATGTTTATGTATGTGTAGTTGGAGTCTGAGATAAACTAGCTGATGACTGATGGACCTCATAAATCATGCAGTGTCTGTGGGGCACAGAATCTGGAAATGGAGTGTGTTTATATGTAGTAAGCACAGACTTCACGATTTGACCTTTTGGGCTGAAGTTGCTGACAGATTCTAGGTCTCTCTAATCTGATTCCAAACAGTGCTGTATTATGGTTTTTCTTTCGTGACACTTCTGGCCTTGTAGAAGGCACCGAATTTGCAGCTTGCTTACTTGAGCTTACTGGAGTTTTATTACTTGCAATTTGGCACATTTTCTTAAAAATCTCACTGTGCAGAGAAAAGATGGTGAGGAAAGTGGCTAGGGCCAAGTCAGAGTTTCAAGCTGATGGCTTTGGAGCTTGTCCCCTTCTTGATCACGGCTCTGAAAATTCAGCTTTAATTTGGTAGTTACATTTGTGCATAAAGTCACTTGCATGGGTGCTTGCAATAGTGTGGCTGGAGCTTTCATTTATACAATGATGATATATTTTTGGGTTTGAACAGTGATAGCCAACATCAGTACTGGTGTCTATGAAACTTTTTCAGACATTCCTACTGCAAAATCATAGGTTTATAAAAAAAATAATCTTAACTCTCTGCTTTACCAATACTGATCAAGATAGAACTTCAACTTCCCTGAGGGAGCATAAGCAATATCTCACTGAGACTCTGTGTGTCTGTTCTATTCATTCATTAATACAGAGATAAGTTCACCCTTAGGAGACTGCCACTGTTATTTCGCATGGTTCAGTCATGCCACAGAACCTCAGTCAGGACTGGGACTGCTCCAGAGGATGGCTTTCAGTGCATAGTTCGCATTTTAGTAAGTGTGCATTAAAGCAATGGTGTACTTTGAAAAATGCTAGAGGGGTAGGTAAATAACCTGGTGTAAATGGTGACAAAATCAAAATAAATTGCTAAAACCGAATAGCTGAACTTTGATGAATATAAATCTATTACTGAGAGCGTTCTGTGTTAGTTAAAAGCACAATTTTTAAACAAATAACAAACAGAACAGGGTTGTAACTCTCCAGATGAAGTGCCGTCTGCAATAGTTGAGAGCAGTGGCAGTATGAAGCCTGATAATCATATTAACTGGAGGATCAAAAAGACACTTACAGAAGTTGTAGACAGAGGAACAGGGAAAGTAATAGAGGTCACAGGCGAAGGGAAGACCAGATAGTTTATCTTGTGTCTATATTTATTTAGCTGGTTTTACTGTAGCTGCCATAGTATTTCTGAGCTTAGGGTGACTCTGGTATTTCTTGCAAAAACAAATCATATTCCGTTGTCCTTCACAATGACAAGTATATTTGTCATGCCTATTTCCTATGGAAATAGGTCAAACTCATAAGACTTGGAGATGCAGGAAGCTGATACCAGTAGGCCAAAATGAAAGCAGCAGAATGGAACTGGCTTGCCAGGGCTCTGATCAGGAGGATGTCTCATTACACAGAGGAAAATCCCCATTGTGTTGGTATGTGCTGAATTTGCAAAGCATCCCCGTGATAGCTCTGGCAGCCTGGGGCTTGGGGAAGGCTCTTCCCACTTGCATGGCCTCTGGTGGGGTAGCAGGGGGAAGTCTGTCATCCATTCTCTTCCCCACCAAGGCTGCAGCCCTTTGTCCATGAAGTTTAACTCCCCCAGAGGAGCTGACACCAGGCATGAGGTCTCGCTGGTGTAGGAATGCTCAGGGTTAGGAGGGGCTTTGCTCTGAGTCTTTCTCCTATCATTGTAAGCAGTAGAGGGATGCATGCTGTTGCAGACTTTTCTTTTGTTTGTTTATTTGTGTGTGGTTTTGTTTTGTTTTCTTTTTTTTTTTTTTTTGAAGGTTGCAGACTGTATAACCACACCGAGCCACATGAAGCAGAAGTGTGTTTTTGGAAGACCGCCTATGGTTGCAGAATTGGGGAAGTCTCAAATTAGATGCTGGGCCAGCCACTAAAACCCTGCCTACGCTGCCTATCTAGTCACATTAGTAAGACACAATGAAGTGTTATTAAGCCACGAAGAGGTGTTTGATATAACACAGTTGCACAAGCCCCTGGTCAGCCAGACCAAGGTTGTTAGCAGGACTCAAATCCTTTTCCAGGCATTTTACTGTACTCTCAGTATGTATGAAGAAGATGATTTTACACTTTCTGAGCTTCATAACTATTCAGCTAGCTGCTGAGATTTATGAACGAAAGAGATCACACCAAGTAAGCCAGTGTATCTGTAAATATTACAGGGCAATTTCTTATTAAAAAAAATAAAATAGAAAGTGTGATGTTTTCAATATAAGCCAGAAAATATAATAATTTCTTAAATCAGTTCAAAAGTAACTTGAAATTTCTTGATTTCTTGAGCACTGTCTGAAGGGAAGAATGATGAATATTATCAAGTAATGCATTCAGAACATTATTCCTTAGCATTTGAAACCAACTGCCTTTTTCCCTAACAATTTTGAAGCTATATGTGTATTAGTCTGTACGCAGTAACACATTATTGTAGCTACAGCTAATCTTAATAAGTCTCAAATTTACATTTTTAGGAAGGAAGAATGCTTCATCAGATTTTAAGGAAGAAGAAAGTAAGGTTGAAGACAGAACTCCCCAGATGTAGTCTAATTTTGACTATAATATTTTCCTGTTTGAGTAGTGCTCATAACTGTTTAAGCAGTAAATAGGAATATGACTACAGAACAGTAATTTTTTGTCCCTGGCTATTAAGAATAAAATAGGCGTGTGTTTTTCTTCAATTTGCAATGGATCTTGTATTCTTTCTAACAAGTATTTTCCCTTGAGGGCAATAGCAACCATGCAACCATCATAAAAGGGCATATTGCCGAGTCAACAACTTGTCTGATTTTCTTTGGGAATTATTCATTTCTGTAAAAATTCCACCTTCTTCAATTAGAACGACCTTCTGCCACTGAAGGGGAAAAGCACCAGAAGCAGTCAGAATTGTGCTGAGTCACATTTCGCATTGCTCTGTGTAGTGGGTGCTTACAGCATCTGTATGAGATTTAGCGTGCTTTGTGTCACTGCTGTGGTGCTGATGCATGCTTCATAATGACTGCTGCCATTAATGGCAACTAAATACTTGTTGCATGTCAGAGCCCAAAAGACTGTTCAGCTGAAGAACCTTAGGCAGTTGTGTATTTTCTTGCTAAATGTAATGGAACCTAAACAAGTTAATGCAAGTAATCCTTCAAAGAGATTAAAACAATCCTGTAAGTATATTATCTCTGCAGGAAGGTTTCCTGTCCTGAGCAGCCAGTCTTGCTTTTAGGCCCCCATTTATAAAATTAGCTCTACAGTAATTTAATGTAGTGGTGAGACACAAAAAGGAAAAAAAAAACCAAAATGAAACAAAGAAAAAAAAATTAAAAAAATACTAATAGGCAAAGCCAGAAAATGTTTGATTTAAAACACAGATTTGTTAATTTTTAACAATAAGGGTTGGAGCTGATGTGCTTCTTAAGAGAAGTGGTTGGCTGTCTATCAACTGATACTTCAACAAAATGGAAAATCTTCCTGGAACTGAGCTTTCAGAAGGATATCACCTACCGGGATAAATAGAGGATAAACAGGATTATGTTTTCTGTCCAATTATGTAGAAGGTCAAGCTAGATCACTTTTCTGATTTTAAAAGCTCTGAATTTATGTCCAGGGAGTGAATTCCACCAAAGATTTCTCCTCTAGGAGGCTTGGGAAGCAGAATGTAATTAAGTCACATAGAGACAGAAAGAGATCATATATCTGAGGTTGAAAAAATTAAAAAGAATGCAGTTGTGCAGTATGGGGAATCAAAGATTCGAAGAATAAGCATAGGTAGTTTAGGCCACTAGTCCCCATGATTTGGAACCAAGAAATCAGAACACTATGGCAGTGTCTAACGATTATCATGCCATGGGCAACTTCATCACTGCTGTGATGTCCTTCAGAGCAGACATCAGCATGCAGAGCTGCCTGTCTGCACGTGGGTCCCCCCTCTAATGAAACCTAAGTACCTGTAGTGAAACCTAAATATAGAAAGAATTAAATGAATGATATGCTAGCATCATGATTTTTTTCCTTATTCATCTTCTAGTTTAATTCTGTGTTAAACTTTCCATTATTTTGCTAGAGACCAATGTCAGTCAGCACTGTCATTTGGCATATTCTTTTCTCATATTGACACAACATTGGCAATAGACCCCTCTAATTTCCCTGACATTCAAAGATTTATTAAACTGAACATCAGTGTGACATAAATCTCCTCACTCAGATATTTCTAATGCTAAGGCATCTGAAGCAAAGGATTTAATGTTTATTGGAACTAGATGCTGCCCCAAAGCCTTTTCAATTGCTATCAGACCTAAGAGTAGGCCATGATCTATGTGCAGTATTTATCTTTCTGTTTACTGAAGACAAATTTGATTTGTAGTACATTTTGTATAGTAATTAAATATGTTCCCATCTCTACCAACAGGCCTACAAGCATCATTAGGAGACACATGTATTATTCTCCACTTACTGTAAAATTGCATGTGTTCCATCCATTCCAGATGTGGATTTTTCTGTAATGATTTTTATTTTTTTTCCAAGTGATTTTCTACACTATAATTTCTGTTATTTGTGTTAATTGTCATCAGTTGCTCTCTTTTCCTTACTTTTTATGTATTCCTTTTCAATGTTTAATGCTTGCATTTACCTAGACAGTGTACCACAAAGAGATTTTAACCATGTTTTTTAATCTGGACTCCTCTCCTCTCCTCTCCTCTCCGCCCCTCCCCTCCCCGAATACACATGACTAGAATTTGTCTTCAACAAATTGGTAGGAGACCAGTGGATGTTACTGGAAGTGAGCATGATGGAAAAATGGAGACAATAAGGATGGAAGCAAGGAAAGGGCTACAGTTTTTTTTTACAGGGCAGCATTTTTCTTCCCCTTGAGAAACTGAAGTATTGAAAACACCAAAGGTGAGGAGATGGATAAAGAAAAGAGAATAGAAAGTTAGAAAGACTGTAGGTGGAGAGAATAGAAATCTAGACTTGGTGGAAAAAGTCAGAAAATGAAGGAAAGGAGAAGCAGTCTGTAGAAAATGATTCAGGAGGAAGTTACAAAAGTGTTGCAATAGTTGCTCCAGGCTCAGTTCAGAGGAGGAAAATAAGGTAAAAGGAACAGCAGTGAAGAATGAATACAGGCGTGTCACTTGTCCGGTGTTATCCTGCATTAGGCGCTCCCTTTTCAGGAGCAAACGTAACAGCAAAGTACATTGCAGCACTCTGTCACAGCGAGAGAACAGCACCCATTGCTGCTGGGGCAGCGCAATGGCTCCAGCTGGTCCTTGAGGGGGGGGCAAAGGGAACTGCCCACGGGCAGGGATGGCTGGAGTGACAGAGGGCTGGAGAGCAGAAAAGTAGGGCAGTAGGAGCTAGGGGAAGCTTCTCTGGGGCATGCAGGTAGAAGTTTGACTCCGCAAGGAGAATTACAAAACGTTTTGGAGAATAAGGCTTTGAGGCTGACCGTGTTGGGTAGGGAGAAATGGTTTGAATGAAAGCCCCAACTCGGGAAAGTGCGAAGGGGGAGAAGGAGCTGGAAGAGGGACTGTGAAGTTGCTAGTGGGGTGAGCTGAAGGAAAAAGGAAGGGATGTAGATGAGCAAGGGCTGCAGAAGGTGTCAACAGGACACCAAAGGATAAATACAATTTTGCCGTGCCCTTCCCATCCTGTTTTTCTCTCATCTAAAAAAAAAAAACAAAAAACCTATCTCGGCATCATCCTCTGTTTTCTAACACTGAACAAAGCTAGCTGCACCACGGTGGGTGCGTGCAGTTCCTTCAGTATCAATTCCAGCTCACTTCCTCAACTTCTTAAAGAGAAAAAAACAAGGGAAAAAAGAAAAAAAAAAAAAAAAAAGCCTGAGCTGTGCTTGGGGCATCTTTCGAGCCCGGTCAGCCCGCTCCGACAGGCTGGGAGGACCCACGCTCCCTCGTGCAGACAAAGGGCGGCGGCAGCCCCGGCCCCGACGTGCGGTTCCGTCCCGGAGCGGGCGGGGGGGACGGACACAAAGTTCGGCACCGACGGGGCGGGAGGTGGGGGCGCTGCCCCGCGCCTTTGTTCGGCGGGGAGAGGACCGCGCGGATGGGCGGCAGCGCGGCCCTGAGCCCGCGGGACGAAGAGGAGGAGGAGGAGGAGGGAGACAGAAGGTCCGCACGCAGCCTTCTCCCTCCCTCCCTCCCTCCCTCCAAGGTGAGTTGCCGCTCCGCTCCGCTCTTCTTTTGTCTTGCTGCGAGCGCGCCCCGCCCCGGCAAACTTTCTCCGGGGACATCGGAGCCCCGACGGCAGGCGCACGCCGGGCCGGGCAGGGCAGGGATGGGGGCGGCCGAGGGTCCCGGGCCGTGCCTGGGGAGGGCTGGGGACGGCGTAAGCTGAAGGCAGGTGAGGGGGTGCGGGTCCTTATCCTTCGGTTACTTCGGGACGGATGCCGTCGGCCCGTGCTTCGCGCTTTACGCAACAGGTAGGGATGCCAGGGGCCGTGCGCGGCACGGGGCTTTGGGGGGCTCCTTCGCTTCTTTCTCGGGAAATACACGAAGGGGAGGTGGGGGGAGGAGAAGCAACAGTCTTCCCAAATTCCCCTTCAGTTGTTTATTTATGTACTTCCCGTGTCCATGTAAAAAGGGTTCGTTTCGCAACTCCGGAGGTTTTCTTTTCTCTCTCTCTCTTTTTTTTTTTTTTTTTTTGTCTTGCTTCTTTCTTTTCCCAAACTTACTTTTCTTTACGTCCCTCGTCTGCCCGTCTCATTCTGCGCGCTTCGGCTAACCGATACCCCGAGGCTGTCCTCACTGACAGCCGGGGGAATCCAAACAAAGAGGTGCATCTACCGGAAATAATGATTTCAGAGATGTTCCTCTCCCTTTCCAGCCCGCCTTCAATTATTTTTTCACTTTATTTTTATTTATTTATTTTTGCTCCCAGGAGGTTCAGTGTGAAGGAAGTTTTGCGCCAGGGCCCGAGGAGGGATGGAGGAGGTGGAAAGTTGGGGGGCGACGGTGGGCGAGGGCACGGAGGGACCCGGCAAGAGGAGGGGTGGGGGGGGGGATGGGGAGCGGGGACCTGCCGCCGCCGGCTCTTTGTCTGCTCGGGCAACTTGAACAAAAGGAGAAACTCGGGTGAACTCCGCATCTCTCCCGGATTAGCTCATCTTCGGCAACTTTATCCGGAGAGACCGAGGCAACTTTCTCCCATCTCTGCTTCAAAGCGCTCACAGCCCCGCTGTGGGCTCGCGAGGAAACTGGGGTTCGCACTGTAGAGAAAGCAGAAGGTACGACTTGTCTTCGGGCTCATTGTTCTCTGCGCGCTCCCTCGCCCCCCCGCCGGCCTCGCTCCGGCTGCGGACTGCTCGGGGGGTGGGGGGGCTGCGGCCGGGGCCGCCCTTTGTACTGCGCGGAGCACATGCAGGTACGGGCTGGTGGAGAGCCCTGTCCTTGTGCTCCGGCAGAGCTGCAGCGGGTGGGGGTCACTCACCGGGGGGGTCTCGCCCCGTCCGAGCGCTGTGCCCACTCGGTGAGTTGTTCTCGGGGTTTCACTGATTTCTTTTTTTTTGCCGGGAGTGGGATCTGAGAGCTCCGTGCGCTGGAGTGCACTTTTTAAGAGGCGGAACAGAACAAAGCTGAACAGGGGGAAAGATTCTTGGGCGTTCAGGGGCCGGGGGCATGGGGGCTGTGGGGTCCCGCACGGTTCTGAGGATCTATTGCTGCGCGTCCTGCCCCATAGCGCCCGGCTAGGTGCGCTTAGCGGGGAGGGACCGGAGCGAGAATGGAGGAGGGGGACAGAGAGAGGGGTCGGTCCGGCCCGTCCTCGATTGTCATCCCCTACGCAGTGCTGTTTCATCCCTCTGAAACAGTTGGGTCGCCTTGGGTTTTGTTCTGCTCCTTCTGGTATTCGCACTTGATGAAGCATCTCAACTTCTGAAAGCTTGCTCTAGTGCTCTTTGTGTTTTTCTAAAATCTCTTCTTTTCCTGTGTGATTTCTCTATAGTTAATTTAGTATCTTCTTATTTCCTCTTCCATTTTTTTTTCTACGTTAACAGCCACCGCTTTTCCTCATGCTTCATCCCAGTCCTCTCCCTTTCTGTTCTGTTTGCTTTACTTTGTTTTTGTTTTACCTCCTTCCCTGTTTTCCCTCACACTTCTCACAGCCCTCCAGAATTTCTGACCTCTCTGCTTTCCCACCCTCTCTCCGTTGTCACACATTGTCCTCCTGGTCTTTTCCACCTACTCTTCTAGTTCCATGCTTATTTGCATTTCCCATGAAAATCTTTCATTTCACACGTTCATCTATGGATACACTATGGTTTTCTGTGATGTCAAGCAAATAACAAAATTTATTCTCCACCTCTCTTCCAAAATTATTCCTCTGTGATACGTCCCAAATGCATGTTACTCAGTTACACAGAGTTATAACTTAGAAGTTCTTGTGCATCCACACATATTCACCCTCTGCTTCTCTATTTTCTTTTTTCTCTCTGCACATGCCCCCTTCACACTCTTAAGTTTCTTCTCATTGCTCTCCCTTGTCCTTGGTGTGGAAACGTGTTCCCTCCCCTCTCTCTTACTCCTCTTGGCAGATTCAGTGCTGTTTTTTGCATTGTTATTCCATGCTGTGCAGAGAACTCCAACATTTTTCTCTGTTCCTTGCCAACCTAAGCAGAGATGTGCTGTTGGTACTCCTGAAGGAACAATGCAGCAGGCATGGTTATGGTTACTTTGGTTACTTTGCCTCGTTCCTTGCTGGGTTGAGTGTCAGCAGTGGCACTTGTGCTCCTGGAGCCAAGCAATGCTCGTGCTGCTGCCTGGTGGGGACACAGAGCTGGGTCTGGAGTGGGAGAAAAGATAATTGCAGACCACATCCTTAGCTCTCCCCTCCACCATCCTGATGCGTTTCCTTTCAAAGGGTTGGTAAGCTTCATTTTTACTATTTGCGGCAGAACTATTAAAACCTTTTTCTTAAAGACTTGGAAGTACAAACCACCAGCATCCATCTCAAATTGTCTGTTACACTCTGGTGTGGAAATGTTTATAAAGTGAGATGCTATCACCAGGCTTTGAGTATCAGACTGAGTGAAGAATTATGTGTTTGAAATGCTTCAGAAGAATGTAACTTTGCATTTCTGTTCGTCCCCAAGCGGTGTGGCAGAGTTGCTGTGCCAAACTAATACTTTCTTACACAACAGGTCAAAAGATGGCCGTCGGGAGAACGGGATGCTTGCCGGTTAAACGTCCATTCGTGCTGGGTGCCATACTGCATTGTCTTTCCAGTGGTGGAATACAACATGGGTCTCCTCAGGAGGTGACTGATGGACAACTGTACCACAGAGTGGTGGTGTGAAGACCTGAAGTCTTCACTGTTTGGATATGTGTGTAAATTAACGGGCTACTGGAAGAAGGCTTTTGCAGAAACATAAGGGAATACTGGGAAATGCTGCTGCAAACCATTTGGATTATATTGCTGTCTGACACGGGGATTCTTCAGATAACATAAGGTATTCTTCTCCCCAGCTGTTGCAAAAACACTGTCTCATGTATCAAAATACTAAGTATGTTGTCTACATTTTAAATGAACTGCTTTTTAACCTGGGTTTTTTTTTTTCTGTCTTTGCCTTGGTATTGATGCTTACCATTAGTTTTGAGTGGTGTAATCACATAGAAATGCCTTACTAATGGTTTGGCAATGTGCATATCTGAAATGTTGAAGGAACAACTGAATATGAAAATGTTTATATCTTTAGATTTAGCTGATATTTCTAAGGTAATTACTTCACTGGGTCTAAGGGATGCTTAGCATTTCTAGAGAAAATTGAATTTCCTTAATTGAGTTTCCTTAAAAATAAGTGAAGAACAGTTTCAATGAAGCTGTGATCCTCCAAATAACCATTAAGACATGTTATTATTTTGAGTTGAACTCAAGGCTGCAACATTCTATTATTCAACCTCTCTTCTTCCAAATACTGACAAAATGCTTTATGGACAGTTTGTGTGAGAGGGCAAATTGAAGTCTTTAGCTTAAAATTTCCAGGAATGCTTTTGTTTCATATGTTTTTAAAGTATGATTTAAATGCTTCTTGCATACTGTGTTTGCACTGTGGATGTTCTAGTGCTGTGAAGGTATCTTGGATGCAGACATAATAATGTGACATAACCAATGCACAAAACAGAAATGAAAACTAGTGGAGACAACAAGCTGTCAGAGAGTTATTCATGAATAACACATGATTTAAGAACCTAGATATTAAATGTTAATCCAATGAGGAAATTATTGCTCCCCTTAGTGAACTACTGAAATAACAATGTGAGTTTTAAAACTATTTAAAAACTGATCATTTTGCACCTGTTCTGCATACTTCTTAGTTATAGCTGAAAATGGATTGTTTGAAAATTGTTGCTTTTTTTTTTTTTTTTATATTTCTGCTCATCGGATTGGTTCAGGTCTGTCCCATATGTAGGGCAGACAAATATTTGTAATCTTAAGAAAAGTGCTGAGCTGGCTGGCCTACTTTGGAGCAGAATAGGGATCTGAACAAATAATCACTTGTTATCCTTTCCAGTGGTAAACAGAGATACAAAAGGCAATAAATGCAGTTCTAATTTCCTTGGTTCTGACTTGTTAAATAAAGACCTAATCTTAATTTTCTTGATTATTAAGGGCAAGATTTATGTTACTTACTAAATGCAATTTACTTGCATTTAGATTTTTATTCTTAATATTGTTCTGCACCAGTACTACTTCTGAACTTTGTATGACTTAAGTTAGCTGTATGAGAGTCTTTAATTTGAAGTCTCAGGAAAGGAATATTTCACACTGTTTATGGAAAGAGGAAGAATAGAATAGTGAGTGGATTGTAGTGGATAAGAGTATTTGGAGCTGCTATCTAGTATCTGATTACATTTTTCTATTTAAAGGAAATCAATTTTTTTTTTCTTCTTTCTGTGCAGATTGTCATATTACTCAGTTTCTTCTTAGACATTTTCATGTCTTTCTGAAAGCTAATTTCTATGGTGTTTATTCTTCATAACAGAAAAGGTGAAAGCCATTCATTTTCATCAACTCTGAAAACTAAATTTTTACATAGAGTAAATAGGGGCAACTTTTTATCTTGGCTTATTTTAGGAGTTGAAATAGATTGAAAGCCATAGGATTCAGGATATATGATGCAAATGATTGGACACATTAGTGTTTGTTTATACCTGAAATATTTCTGACAATGATTACTAAAGTGACAGAACTGTTAAGATATGAAGAGGAAGAATAAAGTTTATCTTCAAATTACTTTGAGCTACTTCCAATAAAACAAAAAGAAGTATTATCATATTCTGAGGTATCAGAGGGAAGATAAGGTCAGCTAGGATGCATCACCATGATAGCTCCCAACAGAGTAGGTATGCTGTGCAAGGCAAGGCAAGGCCCTTACAATATGTAGGAAAGTAATTTCTCCTTTTTTTTTTTTTTTTCCATGGAACCTACAACAGATACAAAGAGTACAATAACACTATTTAATAGAGCAAATTCTCAGCTGCAAAAGACTGCATTTCAACATAGTCCCCACCATTATCTATGCATTTTTGTCAGCCATGAACAAGAGCCTTCATGCCGCACTCATAAAAATCTGTACCAGTGGAGGTGACCCACTGTTGCTGTCACTGTTGCTGAAATGTACCACCCAGGGCCTCAGTGTGATCACATCCACTGTCTGGTCTCCATCAACATTCAGCCAGCAACTGTGAATGTCAATGGGTGCTATTTGTTCCACAGAGAGGAACTCAGTGACACATCTTTGCTTCGTGCATATTTCCATGTCGAACGCCATTTTGTCAGGCTGTCCCACAGCTGCCGTCTGATACACAACAATAAAACATAATGAAATATTGGCAGGAAGGTGCAACCTCTGATGCCAAGCCACCATTTGCCTCTGCCATTTTGGACCAACATAATAAAATAGGAGGTATTACTTTTGGAGCAGGCTTTTTACTTCTGGTGACTTCTGGCAGGACACAGCAGAAAGGTCCCTGAGCCTTTCTTCTGGGAGTGGTTGCAGCAAAAAGGGTCTGACAGCAGTGGACTTACTTTGGTAAAGTGTGGAGGAGCATTGCCCTCAGTGGGGCGATGGGGAAACTCTGCCCTAACATGTAGAAATCGGCCCCACTGCCTCCAGAGGAGGCTGGCTATGAGGATCTGATGCTGGAGAGGAGATCTTAAGGTCTTCAGTGCCTTTAACGCTGACTCTGTAGGAGTGTGTAGGTGTGAAGCCCTCTTCACATCCTGATTTGCTCTGGTGGTTTGTGGTAGCAATTGGTCCACTGCTTGCTTTGCTTGTGGCTGTCCAAGAAGGAAGTCTTTGCAGGCATCCTGGGCTTGAGGCTGAGCTCTGAACCCCTGCTTGCAAACATCCCCTCAGGTAGTTACACTGCTAGCCGAACTTTTGCTAACCAAGGTAAACCGAACTCAGACTTCCAGAGACATGGCTTCTTCTTTCAGCTATACACTAAGTTTATGACATCTGTGGACTTCGTTGTGTGTGAAAATGCCTTGCTTCACTTGAGGGGGTGGTCACGGGGATTCCGAGGCCAACAGAGAAGCCGTAGAGAAAAGATTTCACATGCTGCAGGAAGTGTTTCTGCAGTGTGTCATGGGTGGGTAAGCTGCAGTGCTGGAGCTGTGAGGAGCAGGCATAGGAGAAAAGCGTGGGCTCAGTGTCTGTAGTTTTAGGAAGCTAAAGGAGGAGTTGTCATGTAGAGTATCTTCTTCAAGTGGAAGCTGTAGGAAAATAGAAAGGAAGATGATTGGGGACTTTTTCTTTCCCTTCAGCTTAAGTATGAGCTCCAGAACTTCCAGGTGAGGTAAAAATTTCCTGAATCAATAGACCCATGTGCGTCCCACTGATTTCTGTGGCAAAACAGAGACAGTGGTGGTTTCCTGAGAGCCTCTGCCTTTCTCATCCTCACAGGGAAGCTCAGGTCCAGGCAGTGCAGGGTGTAGGAGCTTCCTTTTCCGGCAGCTCTGCTGAAGAGTCCTCCTTGGCATGCAGAGATACAGCCTGGCACCCCCATAAAATTTTGGGAGGCAGATTTCAGAAATGTGGTTGTTTCTCCCTGAATGGGGGAACGATCTGAGGAGTACTGTGTGGCTGGGAGGAGATGGACAATGGGTAGTACTGACTGCTGTCCTCAAGGCAAAGGCAAGGTGGGAGCTAGGGGATGAGGCCCCTTCATGTGCATATGTTGGGAACAGCCTCACTGTTCCCAGGGTTGCAGCCGAGTTAGCTTTGGCTCCCAAGATAATGGTTTAGGTAACACTGTGGTTTGGTTTTGTAGTTTTCTTTTTTTTTTTTTTTTTGTCTTTTTTTGTCTGTCTTGTTTTTCCTTTATTTATCCCTGTGCTGGCAGAATCTCATGAGCTGTATCATTGAGTTTGGTATTTCCTTTTTTTCTCTGCTTTCACTTGATTTTCACGTTATGGAATAACTTGAGGTACGACAAAACCAAAATCAGTATTGGAGTAGGTCTGTCTTTTCTTTGTGTGAGCAAATTCCAGAAAAGAGGAAGGATTGTTGGCCAAAGCTAAATGGAGAGCTGCTGCTTGAAATCTGTCACAGTTATGGTTCAGAAACACTGCATGCAAACTTCTAATGAACAGGAAGATTCCACACCTTCTGAGGTACTCTATGTAAAGTGTGTCAGGACAGAGGCATATGTGTTCTGGAATACATTTTCCTTTCTCTTGATTCTGTTTATGTAGCAGGAAGCTTTCTGACTCACTAGCAGATTCTATTTTGATTCTTTTTTTCTTGCTTGTATTGTCCTAACATGAAACTTGTCACAAACTGTTTATGAAGTCTGAGATAGTGTGCTATTACTCTTGATACCTTGACCTTTTTGTGATTAAAATGCATAGACATGGCTGGGTTAGGTAGGTGGAGATGGGTAAGCTAGGGGAATTAGGAATATTTTAATGCAAGATTAAATGTGATCTTTGTGGGAGGACAGGAATGGTACACCCCCTGAAAGGTTATAAGGCAGCTACAAGTGCAGAGTCTGTATTTGTATGTACGGATATCTTACATTAGTGAGAAAATACTGTGTTTGATTCTGCACAAAGAAGAAAGAAGAAGAAAATGCTGATACCTAATCTAAATGTGCCTGCTCCTGCTAAAAATAGCAAACTTTTTTTTTTTAATATGTTGTATTAATACTTAAATTCCAAAATAAGCTATTCTTCCCTTTAGGTACAGTATTGCCAGATTGTGAATTATATTGCATTTTGATACATTTTAAGTGTTCCAGTATTGACTTATTATTTTTTTTTTCCCTTAAACAGTGTTTCTTAAGCATTTTGTGCATGAAAAGAGCTGAATTAAAGCCTGTATGTGAACATGAGTGTAGTGTTGTTCTGGATGCTTCGTCTGTTGCTTCTTCAGTGAAGCAAAACTATCCATTTTTGTGGGAATCCCTACAGGCATGGCAGGTGGATGGGATAGTGGTGTAGTGGTAAAGGCACACAGTAGTCATAAAATTTAGTAAGTGGACATTATGAACAGGTATTCTGGGTGGATAAAGATGTGGTTTGATTTAATTGTGAGCTAGCAATGTCAAGTGAGGAAAGGAAGTGGTGAAGAATCTTGAATGCAAGGGATAGTAGCCAGTGGTTGATGTGGTAGAGAGGAGAGAGGTGGATATTGTGGAAATGGATTAGAAGCTTTTGTTGTAATTTATGTGCCTGAAGTCTTGTGCCATTAGACTATTTATAATGGAAAAATGTAGTGAAATCTTTAAATATCTGTAACACAGGTTATAAATATTGCAGGGATCAGCTGTATCGGCTCCTTTATGGTGAATGATAAGATTGTTTCTGCTTAATGCTGCACGGTGAATTGAAATTAACTTGGGCATCACATGTTCTGAATTAAATTTGCTCCAAAAACAACTGTTGTCTTCATTTGTGGATATGAGTTAGCCTCTACTGCTTGCTTTTGCAATATTGCTTGAGGCAAGGATTCATTTAGGAAGCAATTCAGGGATTGCGTATCCAGTTTAGAGATTATCTCAGAGCTCGGATTTTGTGTGGCTGCTTGTTTAGTTATCTTTCAGAATTTTTAGGCTGGCTTTCAGCTGGTATTTCTGTTTTACTCTGTGTGCATACTCTGAAAAATAACAAAAGTTGGGATGCCTCTGGAGTATCTAAGAAGATACCCATAGTATGTAGCGAGCACTGAGGTATGTGCTAATTGCAACTCTTGCTGTGTATAGCAAAACACCAATCCGTGCACTAAATTAGGTCCAGAATCAATTCAGCTCTATCACGGCGCTGCTGGATGTGTTCTGTTAAGTGCTGCATCTCAGCTGAGCTTGTGTATTTGTGACTTCACTTGTGCTGGTGATGAGAGTGACCTGAGTCTTGGTAAAGATCAGAATTTGCAAGATGAAGGATGTGCTTTCCTTGTCTGAGATTTGAGTTTTCCACATTCACGAAGTTTTGTAGTGCAGTAGAGGCTGCCACTCTATTCATTTGAGCTTTTAGACCTGTAGAGCATGTTTAAGAATTCGTTCTTAGTGAAAAACAGACACCAGAGGTGGTAGTTCAGGTTCACAACTGTATGTGTTCACTGCACTGCTTTTTATTTTTAAATCTATTTAATTTAACGATTACACTTGAAAAAGAAGCACTGTAAAACATCACTAAAATAAAAAGTTTTTTCTTTATCATGCAGATATCTTTCAGCTTCAGTACGTGTAAACATTGCTTTCTTAGTCTCTTAATCTATGCATTATGTGACTTTATAACTTTAAAGCTTCCCTTCTGTGTATGATTAAAATCTGTGTCCTAGATCTCAAGAAGACTTTGATGCATTAACATTTCTAGCCTAATTTATTTGGTGATTTTGAATGCATTGCGAAAAACTATGTTTAAATTGAGAGAAAAGTTGAGTGATTATTGCTTCTAAAGCATGAACAAGAGCACAGCTTGCAAAAACAAATTAGCCCATAAAAGATCTATATTGTCAACTCAGTTACTCTCTAGGCATCAGCTATTGGCATTAGCTGGAAAGAGATTAAGGGCTTTCTCCTGTGGGAATTCCATCGCTTGGATGGTGGAGGTAGAGTGGTTCATTGAACACTTGGTCATAGTCACTTTGGTTCTGGAATGGGCTGCCCAGGGAGGTGGTGGAGTCACTGACCCTGAAGGTGTTCAAGAAATGTTTAGATGTTGTGTTGAGGGACATAGTGTAGAGAGAGCTATTGGTGATAGGTGGACGGTTGGACTGGATGATCTTGTAGGTCTTTACCAACCTTGGTGATTCAGTGATTCTATGATAGGACTGAGAAGGGAGTTCTGAAGGCAACAAGAGCAGAAAGTCACTTCTTCTCCCCGAAGAAATGAACAGGAAATATGCTTAATGTCAGTTGAGACTGTTTTTGGACCACACAGTGCATCTGGATGCAAGATTATGTAGGTTCCATCTCATTTTATATGTCTTACATAAGGAAGGTGTTAAGTATGAGTTTTAATATGTTTTAGAGTAGTATCTCAAAATTACCTGTGATTGAGATGAATTTGTACATGCGTACACACACACCACACTCGCAGCCCAAAACCAAAGGAGTAGTGTTGGAAGCAACTTTGTGAAGGGGACGTGATTTTTTTTCCCCTTCTATTTGAAGCAGTTTTTAACGCATTTCCAGTCCCTGCTTCTGTCATTTGTGTTAACGCCATTCTTTACTGTGTTCCCTTTTCATTTGAGTTTTCACCTGCTTGAAATACACGACTTGTTCCAATTTACCAATTTGTTTCTTAAAATACATCCTGTGTACAAATCCTTATCGGTCAGAAACATAATGGAAAAGTGACTACTGAATTAGTAGTGATCAGGAGTATACTGAGAGAATACCACTGTAATTAGTTGTAAAATGCTTTATCTCAGTCTCAGGCAAGCTTCTAACTCCTCCCCTTCTCCCTCTTTCCTTCAGAAGACATTGCTGAAAAGCAGTGAGGCATATCTGAAGCAGAACTATAACAAACATTAAGAAATAATAGCTTTTTTTAACTGGTAGTTGACGTGGCTTAATTTTTTTGTGTCTGCGTATACAAGCATATACATATATATATGTTGGTTTGATAGATTTAATTGCTTTAAATTAAGCATGGTGTAAAACTTGAAGTAGCTATAGAAACAGGTGTATATATATATATATATATTTAATACCTTATTTTAGTGTCTCCAGGCAGAATTGTTCTGAGTACCAGCAACGCTGTGTGTGCTTGCTTGGTCTTGATGCATTGCAGGTGTATTAGTGACTGCGTCTGAGGCAGGTGGAAGGTGTTTGAAAAGGAAGGCCAGAACTGTTCACAGATTGATTTCTGTCCTTTTGCAAATATGAAGGAATCAATCTGCTGCTTTGCCCTTGGATGACATGTTGCAGTTGAAATAGTTTTTTGCCGCGAACTCAGATGCAGAGGACGGTGAGTTAAGATGACAGAGCTGAGAGAGTGCGTGGGGCAGAAAAAAAGAGTGAGAATACTTTTGCAGGCCTGTACACTTAAGACTGCTGCCCAGTGTTATGCATATGCAGTTGTGTGGGGTTTTTAAAGTGATGGTACAATCTTGTAAAGCACAGTTGAGCTGCCAGATAGTTGAGTAAGAGAACATCATCTAGATGCTTAAAAATGTCTGTAGTATTATTGAAAACAAGAATAAAATAAAGTCTGGATTTTCAAGTACACCATTTCTGAATGTGAAGGGATGGTGAACTCTCTGGCTCACTGCTGTCCTGTGTCAGGAATGTTGTATTAATGCTGAATTAAAGGAAGAGATGTATCCTAGGCTTCTGATTGCTTGTTGTGAGAAGTGCCATTTTGCCTGCTCCTAGTTGTTTCCTGTTATGGACAAAGGTACATGGCTATGATTTGTGTAAGAGAAGGAAGGTGCTCTCACTCTTGTTCTTAAACTCTAAATGTTTCCAGGCTGAAGAGAACTGTGAAGTTAGACTGTTATTTCAGGTCAATGCCTGGATTAACATCTTGGCAATAATTTGTTAGAGATCACATACTGCCATCACTGCACAGCACAGAAAGCGAAACAGGGTACCTCTAGTTCTGCTCAGGCAAGATAAATTTCTTCTACAAAAAAAAAAAAAAAAAAAGAAAAAAGAGAAGCTCGAGGAAGAGACAAGGGTTGCATGTGGCATAACAACTACTTGACAGAAAGATGTGTGGTAATATCTATTGTGGGGTATGCAGTTACTCAGTGTATCTAGTTCCTATGTAAAGAGAACCAGTGTGCACTCATTGGAAAGTTATTGGCATACCTGTTGGACAGCTAGTGTTGTGATATTTATTTTCAGTTATTTTTGATTTGATCTTCCTTTTTTCTTTGTGTTTAAAGATGAAAAAATGAGACCCTGAAAAACAGCACTCTGATATATGCACTTGAGTCTACACCGTGCTTTCTATGTAGTGGCAAAATCTGTAGGCATTACTGTTTCTTTTATTTTCATGTTTTCCAAATGGAGAGGGAACAAATAATTCATTAAGCATAATAGCTTACTTAATTTTTCTTATAAAATTTCTTATAATTTTGTCCTGCCTTGATTCTCTCATTCTTGGATTGAGAATTGTTAAACGGGGTGCACGTGCCTTTGCATTCCTTATTATTCCAAAAAATTCAGCGTCAAAATTGGGGATCAGTCAATATTCATTTTAAAATGAAATCTCATACTTCAAGGATGAGGTCTTCTGCTTTGGGAAAATAATCAGTATTGAAGCTCTCTGTGTCTTTAACTGAAACAGTCTCTAATTTATGCCCGATTCTTCTGCTAGGTTAATGTTAATTAGTTTAACATATCACTCATAAAAAATGTCATAGTTGAGTCATTGTATAGGTAACAAATCTTGCACTGGCTGGCAATGAAGAAATATTGCCTCTATTAAAGCACACGCGTAAACTGTGGAGTCGGTGAGCACTTGTGACATTTTGCAGTCACATAGCTTAATGCATTTTAATGCCTTCAGTGGTGTGAGGTTTTTCTTGGGGGATGGGGGAGAAGCAAGGCAGGTGGAGCCTTCAGAACATACATATTGTGGTGAAAGCTGTGTCAAGGGAGAAACCTGATAGAAATTCTGGCTCAGGCCGGAGCTACATCTGCACCATAGCGCTGATTTAACCTTTAACAAATCTGTCCTGTGTTCGCTTACCTAAAGAAAGAATGCATAAGAAGTAATGGAAAAGCTCATTTTGACTATTCAGTAGCTATTGTTACGCCATAGGCCTTTTTCCAGAATAGCTCCCCAGTGTCTCAGAGGAGGTGATAATGTTTGAATAAGAGTTTGAGACTGCTGTTGCTTTCTGTGCCTGGGGAAGCCTGGAAATCTCAGGTCAGTTGAACTGGACTTGAACAGCTTAAGGGGGAAGCGTCGTCAAGAGAGAAGGGCTTCACATCAGAAGTGTTGACCTCAGAATGCTTAAATCTGCTGTGTTGCTAAGCACTGATGTGGCACTGGAGCAAGGCAGCACCTTCAGTAGGTGACAGAGAGTGAAGGTTTGAGGAGTACCTAGTGGTACATCTCAGAGATGGTAAACTAAATAACTTGCAAATGGTGTGGCTGTGTCCCTGTAAAGTGGATCGCTGTAGCTGGGTGACCAGAACCGTGATGAAGTGGATCTAAGAAAAGGTGATCACTTAATTGTGAAATGCAAGGAGATAGCCAATGTGTGTAATCATCTCACAGAATAGGTATTCTCATATCTTTTTAACCTTCCTGCTAAATTCAGCATTTCAGAGCAGCTTTGAAGCAGGTGGAGCCAGTGGAAGAGAGGAAGCCTTCTCTTGCGTCCATTCAAGTTGTGTGCATGCCTTGCTTCATTGCTTTATTCTCTATACCCCTGTAGAAAGCAAAGTTGATTATTTGTTTTATCATGAAACTCAATGAAAACATTAATAAAGTTTTCTCATTCTTTGACATTCTGCTTTACTGCTTATAGCACTAGCATATTTGCTGAGTGTCTCAGAGCAGTGAAGTGTTACAGTATGTGAGACACTTCTCACTTTTAAATCACCACAGTCTTCAGTGTATGGCACTGACAATTGAGTGGGATGCTACTTGTGTGCATAGCTAGAAACACTGGCTTCTCCTTCACCGGAAGGAGATCTCTTTCTATGGGCAGGTTGCTTTTTGACGTGCTATCTTCCCAAGTTTTTCCTTTTTGCTTATGTAGGGCAAATAACCCCAAGGAAAGCACTTCAAGGAAGTTGAAGGATGGTATATTTTTGGTAGGCTTTAAGTAGATGGTATACAAATAAATAGCAAAAGAGATTGGCTCACCTTGATGATGGTTGGGGCTCGCTGATAACTCCACCAGGGAGGGATCTCCAACAAGAGATCCTTCCCTACTGGTGGTCAGCCCTTAAATGGGGTCTTGGGAGAGGTGGAGTCAAACTCCACCCCTTCCAATCACACTCAGTTGTGCCCCTGCAGCTGACTCAGGGCTTGCCTCAGGTGATCAATCAGTGGTTCAGGCCGTGATTCAACAGTTCCCATACAGCTTACTTAGCCTTTTCTTCTTTTGCAATTTTAAATGGCTAGTGAGATTCTCTGGGTTACTGTGAGAGTTAAAAAAATTGCAGCAAGCAAGCAACTTATTTCTGCATTTGCTTCTCACCTTGAATTTGCATTAAGCTTTCAGGTTTCTTTTAATTTTAACCATGAAAACTGAATACATTACAGTAATTTTATTAACATCAAACGGTTTCAGATTGTTCACGTGTAGCTCTTAAAATTTATAAAGCACAGTTTAAGACTTTGAAATTCTTAACAGGTGTTCAGCTATCATCTCTGTATTTAGGCTTAAAGCAGAAAGAATTTTAGCTCAGTTATAATAATATGAACCTTTCCCCTTTGCTTTGCATAATTAAATATTTTCATTTGCATAGCACAAAAGTTTAACATTCCAAACAGGAAAGATAAGCAGGAGAAAAAGACAGCCTAAGATGCGTATTTGATGCACACAGAGTAGTAATGCACTTGCTGGTAATGTTATTGTGCTTGTGATTCATAATTTTAACTAGGAATACATATGCAGGCCATTTTTTTTTTATTTTATTTTGTGTTCATCTAGTGCAGCACTCAGTAAAGTACATTAGAACAGAGCCATGAGTACGGTATCACTGATCTCTTTTACTAACTGTTTGAAGACAATCATTAATGAAGCAGGTCTGGGGAACATGAAGGTTTGTGTTTGTTCTGTCAAGTTAAGAGGATGCAAGAGGTGGCCTCAGAATGTCTATGTGGAATGATATGATCTGGAATATCTAATTCACAGCTGGAGTAGGAATATCTAAGCTAGAGGTGATCACTGCGCTCGGTCTGAGTAATGCTGCGTATTCACCAGATTCACCAGCTTGCTGTTGGAGAAGCTTCTCTGGTAAAATATGAAGCCTCTGGTGTTTAAGGACCACAGAATCCACGTATAGCTACACTGCTGCTGTTTGGCAGACCCACGTAGGCAAAATGTGTCACCAACAGACATGAATCTCTGCTATTTGTAAATAAATTTGATGTAATCTTTTTTGTCTAGCTTAATGACACTCTTCAGTGTTCTTGGAAGTAGTAGACCAATGAACTTATTAAAGAATAAAATGAAACATTAGTGACTCTTTATTAGTTCTCTCATTAGTTCCTATATCACATAATATTTTGATGTGATTAAATGCATGTTAAAGAAAATTGTTGTATTTTATTTTATTTTATTTTATTTTATTTTGTAATACCTTTATTTTTAGTTCTTTTTGTTTGCTTAGTAACTGGTGGAGTTTGAGGATATTTGTCTCGATTTGATGTGATACTTCGAAGCAACTTCGAGGCACTTTTTATATTTATTACACACTTTAAATCTTAAAGAAATTCTGTGTGCCTGTATATAGGATGAATACAAAAATTCTGTAGGCTAGAATTGAGGGAGGATGGATTTTTGAGAAAGGCTTGGATGACATTAAACACTTCTAAACAATGGATTCTAAGGCATACATCTAAATGGGATAAGGAAACCAGAGATCCAAGTAAAAGGGAGATCATCTGTATGCATATGCATGTATGAGTGCATGCATGCTTTTGGGTGGGTGTTAAAGGAAACTAGTGTGTTTATCTTTGACCTTTCATTCACATTTCCTGAAGGGATCCTTAGTTGATGAGCTCTGAGAATTTGCTTCCCTTGTGCTTATCTTGGTGCGGTTTTCTGTCAACTGCCTGTGTTCCTTCCATTTGCCAGCAGATTTTCCCACGCACTATGCAAATCCTTGTGTTGTCTCTTTTGTCTTGTTTGATAGGGTGAAGATAAGAGAAGGTTGTGGGTGAGAAAGAATGAGGATTTAATTTTGAACGTGGCAAAGTTTCTTCTGATAGCCAATCTTATAATATATAGAGAGTGGCCTGTTTTTAAATACAATCCAAGAGTGCAGGTTATTTGCCACAAGAACAAGTAGAGCTACAAGAATACTGACAGTTTTGATTTTCAAAAGCTTGTAAGAATACATATACATTTGTTTACTTTTTTCTTGCCTCTAACATTGATCATCAAGTAAAGATGACATATTCTAAAGTGCATTTGGGGACCTTTGAACACTTAGTAGATAATTTTGTTCGTAGAATTGTAACTGGAGGATCACTATGTTCTTTATTTTCATAGCTGCTCTACTTCTTTGTGTTAAGAACAGCTCTGTTCCATTCTTGCTTCATTATACTTCTATCTCATCTTAGAAGAAACCCACAAACAAATCAAGCAGACAAAAAACAAAACAAAACAAAACAAAACAAAAAAACAACCCACACCATGCCTGACATTTGAAGAATAATGTTTGCAATATATTCAATCTTCCTCTCTTTTTTATTTTTTTATTTTTTGTCTGAAGGTTTGGGGAGTGTCAGTGCACTGTCTTCTCCCAAGTCATTAGTGATTTGTGGATGACTGAGTCTGAGTTTAACTGCTTTCCTGTAATCCCCAGGGATTAGCATTCCTGGGTGTTTTAATACTGGAGACTACCAGAAGAAACTGCAGTGAATAAGCAAATCCTGACTCACGTGCATTTAATTAATCCTAATGCTGGGGACTTGGTCCAGTAAATTTGTATGTCTGGGCAAGTGCCCAAGGATTTCACTGACTCTTTATTATTTGGATATTGACCTTTCAGAGTTGGGGGATTAGTGTATGATCTGCATATTACGTAGTTTTGTAAACTTTTAATTTGAACTGTGGCCCTGCTGATGTGGTGAAGGGCCAGAAGAAGGAGATTCTCTTACTCTGTTCTGGACTAAGATTTTTGGAATGGAATTTGAAGAACAGGCACCTTGACAGGGGTTTAATCCAATTGAGAGATGGTCAGTATATCTCATTCTCTTAAGGACTCTGATGAGATAATCCCAGGTAACCCCACTGTAAGCTCTTTTCAGCATCTGGCAGCACCACTGGTGAGTGTTGTGATACTGCAACTGACTTGATGAGTCGCTTGAGGTTATCTAGACCAGCTCTGGATATATAATATGTCTAACTGGAATTATTTTAATAATTCTGAGAACAAGTTTACTCAGTTTGAAAAGAGGAAAAGGAGAATGAAAAGCTTTGGCATAGACTTTGTGGTAGGACTTTGTGAAATGTGGGAGTGAAGAATTACCATGGCAGGGGTGGACTATGATAGGAAATAGATAAACTGACGCAGTCCAGTCCATTTTGTGACTAATTAAAGTTGCATTTTATTCAAAACTCAGTAGCACCTATCATATATAGGAAATGGGTATCCTTTCCCTTATCCAATTGTGATGTGATTGAAGTGCTTATTTTGCTTTCAGCACTTCTTAGGCTTTACTAGGTTGCTCCTGCGCTTGGATCCTGTTTCCTCTGTGACTTCTGAAATGCAGGGCAATGAGGTCTCAGCAAGGCAGCAGTTCTCCCTATTTTTCCCTTTCCTTTGAGAGAGAGAGTTTCAGTTAACATCTGCATTGTTTGGGTATTGCCTTGCCTACTCCACTATAACCTAGACATCACTGTTTGCATCTAAGGGTGATCTGAAAGTGTGAATGTGAAACTGACATTTTGCCTACCTGAAAGGTGGGGATACAAAGCAGGGGAAGGAATAGTGCCACTTGATCACATCAAATTTTTGTCTTTTGTGGGGGATAGATAGTGACAAATGCGTTAGGTTGTGTTTGATACGTAACATCTGAGTGCATGCAGTTGGCAAAAAAAAAATGATAATGTCCTTGTTAGCTCAGGATTTTTATGGTTGGGAGCATGTGTAGTTTGATTAAGTGCTACTGTGCCCAAGATTTTACTGAGCTGTTGTGGGTGCTTCAGGAAGAGCTTAAGAGTGGTTTGTGTTTGTGTTGTTGCTTTCCCACGATCTTCTCAGCTTTCAGTGATATATGGCTTGCGAGCCTTGGACTTGTAAGCACAAAGTGTCTTTATAGTTAATAATCTCTGTGGATTTTAATTCTCATTGCTTTCTGAACCCATGGGAACCCTGATTATTGACTGCATGCAGAGGCACCGAATTCAACAGTTGACCTTAGATGAGGAAATCCACTGTTTGCTTTGATACTGCTGTAAGCAGAGTGCTCCCAGTGCCTGCCCGTAGCTGCCACAGGTGAGGCCACTACATCCTCCCAGCTACCATGAAGGACCTTACTGTGTTTACTCCCCTCTGTGGCCTCTTAAAATAGGTGAGGTGCCACATATGGGAGCCATCTGATACCTTCAATTGTTTCATCCTTTGGTCTTCATTTTCTTGATCTGCTATGTCCCACTGAGAGCAGAAACAGATTAATGTATTAATACAGCCTTTTTTCTGTATTCTGAATTTGCTTCATAATAGTTAATAATGTTCTGCTTCCTTTTTTTGTTTTACTTTCAGGCTGCTACAGAGAATGGGACTAGCCTATTCTGATACAATAAGCTATTGTTGTTCCAGAACTTTGTGCTTTCTGATGGGGCTTGTTTCTGTGTAAACAAAGGGAAGACTGGGTATTCCCTGCTGTCCTCTCACTCTACATATACATTTTTATTGTCTTTTATTAAATTTTACCTACAGTTTAAATACTGGAGTCACTGAAGATACTGAAAACTTTTTCTAGAAATTAAGGAAACGTTCATCAGAATGAAGTAAAAAAGCAGTTGCCCTTGCAGAGCTGCCCCAGCTGACAATGAAGGCTGAAACAGAGCTGGAGGTCAGGCAACCAGCATGAGTGTCAGCAGAGCAGGGCAGGCTGGCCTCCTAGAAGCTTTAAGTATGGCAGTGGTTTCTTATTCCTGAATCCCGTGTAACAAAATCAAAGAGAATGTGGTATACTTCTTACTGGGAGGTGCCAATGGAACAGAGAATTTGAAGAGAATTTTTCTGTTTATTTCATGTTTACTGTTTTGACATACATTTGTTATCGTCACACTGACGTTTTTTTATTATGTTTGGTTTCTGATATTTTCTGATTTAAAATGCAAAAACAATTCTTATCAGTCTAATCAAGGAACTAAACTTTTTATGTAGACTATATTATCAGGGAAGAGGGGAAAAAACCCAAGCAGATAAGTAGATTTGGAAAGGGCCTCAAACTATTCCAAATACGATGAAAAAAGATATGTTTTTTGTTTCATGTTAGAGTGAGAGGTACAGCACAGCAAGATGGAGGCTGCTACCGGTGTCTAGGTATAATCCTGTCAGAGAAGGAAGGGTGAAGACGTTAATGGAATTTGTGATGCAGCAATTGAAAGGAGAAGCATTCAGAACGGGGAGCATCTCTGTGGTTATTCCAGATATTAGAAGTATTTTTACAGTCATCTTTCAGTGTTTTATTTGCAAATTGCATTCTACAATTCTTGATTTAAAAAAAAAATCAAGTCAAGTAGGATTCCATTCTGTTTTTCTGTTAAACTAGAAATGACACATCTGGTTTGATTAAATATGAACTTCAATCACTACTTTGTGGAACTATACAGAGAGCATGCAGTATATTCCCATCTTTTGTTACCAGTGTAGGTTTCTCAGTTTTAAACAGGATTTTGATCAAAGACATTTGAATTATGATTCTTTAAATGTTAAACTTTGAAAAAGGGTCCAACATTCACTTAGGATCAAAAATTAAGGGAAAAATCAGAATGGTTCTAAACTGGTCCCAGAAGAATGGGGTTGCTGAAGAAGTTATTAATTCTTACATACCACAGAAAGAAAAGGCAAATCATGTCAAAGGACCCATTTTGGATGTAAAGGGGGGAAAATGAGCTCTGAGCTATGTAAGCAAGAACTGGTTAAATTAATGTTGCTACTTCGGATTTAAACATGTAAAGACTAATCCTGAGTAGCCCAATCAAATGAACTGGTGCGTCAGTGTGAAACACAGGAAGAAAATGTTAGAAATGATGTTAGAAAATACATGGAATTAGATTCTGATCTGTCTTAGGCCTGTTGAATTGTTGAACAGCATCAGTGGAGCGTGGGTTGTCACCTGCTGACAGACTTCAAAAAGAAGCAAAAGATGGAAATCTGTCTGCACTGTCAGGAACTGATGTCAGGCACTGGGGGCTTGTATATACAGAGAGAAATAAGGCAAAAAAAAGCTACAAACCTGTTCTGAGGTGTTCTCATTGCATGAGAAAATGATGCCTGGCTATAAAAGGGAGCTTTGGTTTTCAAGATGCGCCTTGGGATTTTTTTTTAAGACTCTTTCTAGAGGCGTGTGAAACAATTTAGGAAAATAGGCATCACCTGTGTAAATCCTAGAACAGCAGGAGGGAAAAAGCACTTGGGCAAAATGGATGAATCAAATGGGCTTTGAGGGAGCAATGGTAGAAATCTGGGAAAGAGAGTTAGTGGGCTTTGTTTGAGTAGTACCCGCGATGCTGACCTCCCACAGAGGATTCAGGGAACAGCATTCATTCACCATCTCAAAAGAGGCTGGATGGTCTGGGTGTAAGTATGCTGTCTGTGCCAGTGCTGCTCACTGGGTGTTTGTTTTGCAGGGAACCACGCTGAACCTGCTAAGAACTTCTCTGAGTTTGTTTTGCAGCACTGATAGATTGGTGTGCCTGGTATTTCTCTTCCATAAGGCTGGTTATTGTTGGCAAACCCTTTGTCCTCTGCAAGACACCCTTTAGTTGGTGTGTGTGATATTAGAGTGCCCCCACAGGCATCATTCTCTGTCACCTGCTCTGCAGGTATCACGTGTGCAGTTCATTCAGAGTGAGCTCAGTTCATAAAGAAATGAGCATCCGGAGCCATTCACATGGGTATTCAGTTTCTGCATTTTCTATTCGCTACTCTGAGGCCTCAAATATAAATGGACAGAAGTCAGCAAGGCTCATGTTAAGCAAGGTTTGTATGGGTAGAAAAATGCTTTCTTTCTTGGGGATTTGGAAGAACAGCTTACCTGTGCTTGTTTTGCTGATTTTTCTGTCAGTGCTGAAATGTTGCAAGCAAGCCACGGACACATGGCCCTTTTTTGCCACTGCTCTTAGTGCTGGGTGCAAATGAGATTCTCCAGGCTGTGTTTGTGTTGCAGGGCTGTCCGAGAGAAGGGGATGTGTGCGCAGACCTCATTAGGGAGAGTGATAGATGGCTCAGCTGCAGTATGCCCTTTCCCCTTCGGAGTGAGCATGGGAAGGAGAGGGATCCTGGGAAGCTGTCAGTGATTGGGAGCTGTGTAGAAACCTCTATGTGTTGGGTCACCGAAGCAGTGCTGAAAGGAGAAATGAGAAAAAAGAGCCCTGTCTGTCCAAACAGGACCCTTTACACTTACCAAAGTGCAAGTAATGTTAACAACTATGTCTGATGACATAGTTTTTCTGAAACAAAACCAAACCAACCAGCCAGAAAACTTTTAAAGGAGTGCAAATCTGAAGTTTATTTTTAGTAGTAGAGATAAACTCTATAGAACTTGTGTGTTCTGCTCCAGTGCTTTAACACATGCATCATATGAACCCAGTGATGTTCAACATCAGCAGTGTCTTTTTGGATTTATGCAGTGCACTATTTCTCAAATTTGTAGATAATTCTGAATTAATCCAGCAGGGTGTTTCTACCTCTCATTCCTTTCCCTTGCGCAGAAGAATAATATGCTTTTCAAGAAGTCCAGTTTAAACTGAAATGAAGCCTGCCCTCTGTTTCCAGCTCTTTTATGTATCAATATGGAACCTTTAGGTAATGATTGTGTCTGAGATCAAAAACGATGACATGGTGTAATTAGGTTAGGCCAAAAAAAGAAAAGTATTTCTGGAGAGTTTTAAAATGTGTTTATTTACTTGGACCAAATATCAAGTAGTTTTAAATAGAAGTCATTTAAACTACTTATAACGGGTTAGGCTTCTGCTTACATGTCGTGTCTAATGAAATTACCTAGCTTAAGTGGAGGAACTTTTTCTAAATTGATGAACTTAATTGTGTGCTCTTCTTGGATAATGAGGAAAAAATCCCCAGTAGTAGATGAAGAAATGAGTTAGCTCAGAATCTGAGGGAGGAGTCAGTTTTCTTCTTAAAAATAACATGCCTTGATTTTCCTTGCTGTATCTATGAGCAAATAAGGAGATGATCTTTAAGGCCTCTTCCAACCATTTATTGGTTCTGTGATAGTACACAAAGGCTGCAATGGAAATGATCCTGATAGAGGATTTCAGTGTTAGGAGTGAGTCAAGATAATCAGTGTATGATCTCATGTACTATCACAGAGATGCAGGTGGAATGACATTGCCTGTTTTGCATTAACCTTTTCTAGTGCACAATGTAGCTATGTGGCATTTTTGTTACATCAATTAGTTCTATGTTTGGTTGGATGCAATTTGCCAGTGCAAAAATTGAAGTTCTTTTTCAATTACTGTCACCTTAGAAAAACATTTCCTCTTAAAATAAAAAAAAAGAAAAGAAAAAAAGAAATAATTTGATACAGCTGTAAGAAGAAATGCTAAGTAGGGAAACAGGATGAGGCACTGCTGGCAGTTTAGTTCCAAGGTAGTTTTTGTATGAAATTGTTGGACTGATTTCATTTCTTCCTGTTCTTTTCTTTTCAATACCAAAATCCACCAGTAAAATCACAAAAGTTGATTGTGTGAACAGGGAGAAGAAAGCTAAAATAAAACAGTTGTACTTTTAATTAGAGATAAAAAGTAAAATATTGTTTCCATTTCTCAAAGATCATATGGGATTTATTATTATTATTATTACTAGGAAAAAAAAGGAATGTCAGTGTTTTCTTGAAGTAATGTTCAGTTTGAAACTGACAGGAGAGCTGAGCTTCCTTAGGTTTGGGAAAATTATGGTAAGAAAAAGTATTTGTAAATTTACTATGGAACTTTTAGAGGAAATCCACTCAAGTCATAGGATGCTGCTTGATTTTTGTCTGTGCTGTCAGCATTTGGCAAACACAACCTGCTCATACAAAGGGAATATCTCCATTTGCTTCAGGATGGTAGCTGTTCCTTTCAAAATTAGGAAGCAAATTGGAAGTGGGAGGCAGGAAAGCTTGTGAGATGAGGCCACCAATGTGCTTAATCAAATTCACTGAATACAGATAGTATTTCTGGCAAATTGCTGATTGTGATGATAATAAATAATTTCAAATAAAAAACTACTGAAAAACAATATTTTTTTCACTGTCTTTATCCACATTTTATTCTTCTCCTTGAAGTTTAGAAACTCATTTGAGTGAGAATGAGAATGAAGCATGTATCTTAAAATCTGCTTGTGCACCTCTTCAAGAACATATAATCTCACTGAATTTACTGACATTAAAAGCAGGGCAGAAGTTAAGGATCTATACAAATATCTGAAGGATATGAACATCACTTCTTTCTCTCCTTGCCTGAAAAGAAATCTGGTAGCCAAGTGAGCTTTTAATACGGTCCCCAAGATTCTGTCTGAGGAGTGTTTTGCCTTTTTTTCTCAATACACTCTGCCAGTACAGAGTTTTCTTTTTGTTCAGCAGGATTTCATATGTTTTTCAATAAATAGGATGTTTTATTTTGATAAAGATGTTTAATTTCTTGTAGCTCAGGGACAGAAACAGTAAATAGAAGTAAAATTGCAGTTTATTAAAAAAAAAAAACAACAACAAAACTTTACAAATAGTTTCAGTTTAAAAACTGAATTCTTCTGAAAAAAAAGGAAAAAAAAAAGAACAGAAAAACAACAAAACAAAAACCAACTCTTAGATGTTTACTTTTTCTGTCTTCAGTTCTGCTATCTTTCCCTTCTCTGCAACCAAAAAGGTCAAACCAAACGAAGCCCTCCCGCTGCTTTGAGACAAGAAGGTAACACTTATACACTTTGCTCTCTGAATCTTTTGCTGTGTTGTCTGCAGAGTGCTGGTGGAATAGAACAAGTATCGAGTCCCTAACTTTAGCAAAGCATTTAAATAGGTGGTTTTGTTAATTCCTAATAAAGCCAGTAGCAAGATTTTTTTTGCTGAATAAAAGCACGAATCTGAGTTAGAGTGTTAGGATACAAAGTACTTGGTATCAGTCAGAGTCGGTGGATTAACTCACTTTCTGTCCAGAGTTCTTATTCTGATATTTAACTGATTGCAAAGGTCTTGCTGACAATTTGATGTGCATTTAGATATTCTGCATACCTCAAAGCAAGGTATTCATTCAGGAGAAAAAGGGCTGAAAGTGTTTTCGTGATGAATCTAGTAGAGAAGTTGGTAAGCTTGAAGGCTGATAAACTTGTTGCTAGTAATTTAGGCATGTTCTTATGTGTGTCTAGGAATTGTTAAAATGTTTCAATTCTACTGAAAGGCTGAGAGTTTTCTTGGCAAGTTGAGCTGAAAATATTAAGTTGCATTTCAGATATCAGATTCCTCCTCAGTTTATTTTTCTTTGTCATTGTTTATTGCAGTGAGAAGCAGAGTAGGTGTAATGAACTACACAATGCTGTACCAAGCAGTCCTCCATTTCTTTTCCAGAATCCCTGTCATAAGGCCTGTGATGAACATTGATGCCAAAATGCAGTGCAGTGGCATTCCCAGGGCCTGCACTTTCTGCATGGCAAGGTTTCCGTCTGTATTAGCAAGAAAGATGGCAATATTTTATAGTTACTAGTTGCTTTGGGCTCTTGGCAAGGTGTCATGGTGGTGTCTGTTTAGATGACGTTTGGATCTGTCTGTTCTACAGTAAAATGCTTTGGCAGTATATCACCTGGGGCTTGATAGAGCAGAAGAACGTATGTGGAGTGTACTCTTCAAATGGAAATGCTGTAGGAGTGTATTAAACAATTTTTGAGCACACACTGTGGCTTGGCTGAAAATAATTTCTTATTTGTTAGAATTAATGAAAGCACTGTAAATATAAATCTAGATAGGGTAAAAAATGGCTGAAAATTGCTATCTTCAGCCATACATTTGTTAGTTTGTTGTTTTTTTTTTTTTTTAATAAAGAATATAAGTTGCATGTGAACACCAGATAATTAAAACTTAATTTTTGTTTAAATCCAGCCATTTATAAACATTTTGAGTGGAAAACAATAATGAACCAGCACTGTTTTCTATCCGTTAAATTAGATAAGGTCAGAAGCAGTAATGGCACAGCTCCACAACCTGACTCTGCTTGGCGGTGGTGAATATGATGAAATTATAACAACAGTTTTAAAACACATGGCTACAAATAACTTGTCCAGATTGGGAGATGCAGAATCCACAGCAATCTTTACACCTGGAATGTGTGAACTCATGAGTGCCTCCTGTTAATTATACTGTGTGACATTTCTAAAGCTAAATAAGAATGATAGTTGTGAATCAGATCTTGCCATACTGAAATGCCAAGCTTCATTTTATTGCAGTAAAGATTAAGGCCAGTAGAGCAGTAGTTATTCTCAACATCAGAATTTTTGCTGCTGTCAAACTGCTGATACAGCATTTGTTTAATATAAATGAACCTTTGCAACCTTATAAAGTGCTTTAAATTTAGAAAAAATTACACTGTTTCAAAAGGTTAATCCTGACAAATTATTGTAAATTATTTCCTATCTGTTCAGTGCAGGTGCAGTGAAATTAACTCTCTGTGTGGCGTGCACTCCAGTGCCTGTTTCAGGGCATTGAAGTGCATTGTTCCAGGTGCTGGAGGCCCTAGGGGTGTTGGCAGCAGCTGGGGTCTGGTCTGGCAGCACTGTTGCTGGGCTAGTCTTGGGGTGTTCTAGTTATATGCAGAGTAATATATCTCACTCCTGTCACACAGCATTTTGCGAACCAGTCTTGTTCCCGCAAAGAGTGGAAAATGCATAAAAAAACAGCATTAAACCTCAGCATGTAAATGCTGCGGTGAATCAGGGCCTCTGTTTATTTTTATGTTTTTTTAAAGAAGGTTAGCATTCACTTCTGATCTGGAGTGTTGCATTCTTGATCCTGCTGCTAATGGAGCATGGAAGAAAATTCAGTCTCTAAAGTCCTGAGTGTTGGGTAACCTTTCACTGCTGCAGAAAATCCCCTTTCAGGCATTTGAGCACTGTGTGGTTAACCAACCTCATAGCTCCATTTTAGGAAAGTTCTCATAGACTCCATGCCTGTCACTTCCTTCTATTTTTATTTTGACAAATCTGAATAAGTGTAACTGAAGTTTTCAGTCACAGCATGAAGTTAGGCTAAGGTGCAGCTTACACCTGTCTAACTACTGTGTCTGCATTTACACATATTCTTAAATTTCTATTATAACATACAGAAAAACAAAAAAAAAAAACAAACAACAAAACATTGTGCTTGATGGGTTGCATTGCTTTGAGGGAAGTTAAGTAAGCTTCTGAAAATTCTGACATATTGTTTTAAGTTAGTTCCCACATAGGCATACAGACATGCAAATGCTCTGTGCAGGACGTGGCACTTTCTATGCATCCTGTAACAGGTTCTAGACACCTGAGAAATGAAATTAGTTAACAAGTGAAGTACCTTCTGCAGGGTCACTGTTCTGAGTCTTATGTTGGTAAGCATTGATTCTTATACGAGGAAAGCAACTCAATAATGTTCAATCTAAGATTTTCTGATGTTATTTATTAATAACACATTTTACATGTGAGACTTGCTTGCTGTATACCCCAGAAATGTAGGTATTTACTACCTTTCAATCTCTCTCTCTCTCTCTCTCTCTCTCTCTCTCTCTTTTTCCTTTTTCCCCCAAGGGTGAAAATATGCATGTAAGAGGCAAATGTGATAATGTGACAGAAGCTTCACTTTTCTGTCCTATATTCAGTGAAATCCAGAGAGTGCCCAGTACATGCAGACCTGCAATGTGGAGCTGTATAAACTCAGCTGTATGCAGTTTTCCTAAGTAAGAGTCCCTTTCGAGACGAATGCTGGGCTCAGTGCTCTCTTTCACTAGAGAGGCATCCAAACCCACATTTCTCATCTTCCCAGAGTGCCTTAACCATCGATTTGTATAGCTTGATTTACTACAGAGAGCCATTTTGCTGAAGCCATGCTGGTGTGCAGAAGGGAGAACAAGGGCAGCCGCTGCGATGATGCAGGCTGTGGTCATGGTGCTTGCAGGGCCAGGGGAACGGTTCATTCCTTTCCTCAGCCCAACAACTGTTCATATTTTTAGCTAACAACTGTTTCAGCTTTTTGCTTCCTGCTGGTCTGGCTGGTGATGCCTCTCTTCTCTTTTGTAGCTTGTTTTTTTCCCACCCTCCTCTTGATTGAAGACCTCTCTTTGTAACCTCCTATTGTATCTTCCCGATTCCATAAATTCTTCTTCTGAATTCCTATTCGTTCCCCACAAAAAGACCCTTATTCTCAGAGGGGAGTGCTATTTTCCTGGCCTCTGGGCAGCTGTTCTATTCAAAACTTCTCCCCAGGAGTAAGAGGCATCCCACAATTCATTGCTTTTTGTTGTTTTTTTTTTTTCTTTACCATAGTGAAAGCTCAAAGAATGTTTAACAATGACCTAGGATTTGTGGGGAGGGGGAGAGGTGAGTGTAACTTTGTCCTTTCAGAAAACTTTTGAATAATATAATTGCCTACAATGTTTTTTTCTGCTGTCCATTGCTACTGTTTAAGGAATATTTTTGAAAACCTAATCCCTGTTAGTAACTGACCTGTAAAGAAATAAACTTGCAGAATTTGATACAAGCATCTTATTTTGGACTATAGAGGGTGAGTTGTATGTTTTAAGTAGTCAGTGTTTCAAACAATTGATTTTTTATTTTGCGTGAAGTGAAAGCACACTTCACATTGTGAGGCTTGATCTCAGATGAATGAATTTTGTTGTATTTTGAAGATGTTTGAGGGTCAAATGTTATGCAAATGTAAACTGAGGAGAGTAAGTTGGTGAAATCTTTTTTCTTTTGTTTTTATTGTTGCATTCATTCCTTAAAGCCAATGGCTTTTAAAAATTCTTCTGCATGTTTAGTAAATACTGTTCTGATAATGGGAAACATTTGCTTGGTACCCAGGTTTGAAACAGGATAATCATCTAAATTTGCTACAGAATGGTATGCTGAAATCGGTGATTGGAAAGAATACAATCAAATTAAAGATTATTTTTATCTCTCTGTTTACGTAGTGTGTTATCCTAATTTCATTTGTCAAATAACTCTTACTCCAAAGCAAGATGTGAGGAAAAAAATTCATATTTGACTGGTTCTATGGGTGCCTGTGAGAGCCTTTCATGTGCGCTGGGCCCCGCTGTGTGCTCACAGGGGCAGCTTGCTTTGGGTTTTCTCTGTGTGAGAGACTTTCAGCAGTGACTGGGGGCCTAGTGAAAGCACCTCCAGGTGCTGAAGGGATTTAATTCCAAATGCCCACCCTATTTTTGCTTTTGGGTTAGGTTAGATGAGAGGATGGGCTGCTGTGTGGCCCACAGGGGCCTTTGTGCCCAGCACAGGCTCCAGGCCTAAACCCTGCAGATGCAATGGATGCAGCAGTACCCATCTCCAGGGCAGTCATCCCACAGCCCTCTTTCCACAACTTGCTGCCTGAGCACCCCGCCATGGAGGGGGGAGCCGGCAAAGCAGCCTACAATGGCCGCATTGTTTGGCCAGCCACATGCATGAAGGGACCTTAAACAGGAGCTTTCCTGAGCCTGCAGTCTATTGTGCCACAGCCTCATGGAATGAAAAGTCCCTTGGTGTTCATTAAAGGGGGTTCTGTCATAAGCACTTCTTGTGCAAGATTCTTAGCTGTCGCCATTTCAGAGGAATAAATAAGGAGTTATTTTTTTTAATGCCCAGTGAATGTATAGAAAGGCATTTATGTTGGTGTGGGCATCACCGTGTAAAACATTCATGTCACACTTTGCCACCACTGCAGCACGAAAGGCTACATTTTTCCTCTGGATATGTAGCCAGACTTTTGGTGACTGTTAGCCTGCTCTGGTCATAGCTCCTGTTAATTTTGCAAATCTCTGATATTTGCAGATACATCTCGCATATAATTTCTTTGATATAAGCTTGTTCAGCAATTTTGCAAATCCAGACCTATATGCCTTTCTGCTAGGTAATATTAGAAGCCTTGTTTTAACAGTGGTGAAGGTTCAAAGTGACTTAGAGAGCTCTGTTGTGCTATGGCTACGTGGAAGCTCACAGTATGCCTGTACTGCTTGAGGAGACATGATGTGGAACTGCAGAGGAGCTTTGTGGAAGGGGATATCTGACTACCAGATGCATTCAAAGCAAGAGCTGCTGAGCATTACTCCATCTGCCTGGAGACGAGCAGCAGTTGTTTTGGTTTTTTTTAATGCCTGCATATTTGTCACATAAGGGGTGTGGCTGCATGTTTAATACAAGTCCTCATTCATTTTGTGCAGCCCACTGCAGTTCTCTAGTGTAAGTATGAGGAAATAGAACTCACAGTGATCTCTTTTGTTCCTTCAAGATACAGGACTCTCACTAGGGTTTTCTGTCATCTTTTTGCTTTGTTTTCCCCTCTGCTTCCTGTCTCCTTGTGTGTTTAGCTCTGACTTCTGCCAGATGCCTTCAGGAATCGCATGTACCTGTGCAACAAGAACCTGGATGTTAGACAGGGACTGAAGGCACCAGACAGCTGTAAAACTGTATTCCTGCTGTGCTTCCTAGGAGAGCGTGGCCAGCTGGGGCAATGTGGACTGCTGCTGGAATAACGGGGAACGTGAAAAATAAAACATTCTGTAATGCCCAGGCACTGTCTGTGCTCCTGTACTCACAGTCTCTTCTCCAATGAGTGTCAGATTTCTGTGGCTTGATGGAGTAGCCAGCAGCAGGTTCCTAGGTCCCTTACAGGGTTTTAGAAAAATGTGTTAGCAGCCCCACAGAGAATAGATAGAAGCTTCTGACATTCAAATTCAGTTCTCACCAGTTCATTTCCCAGTTGGTGCCAAAGTCTTTCAGATCCTTTCCCTGTGCATGAAGTGGTTGTGCTGTAGTGTGGCAATCACTCACTTACGGTGTTAGTTGATTCCAGGATCACTGGAATGAAAGTCACAGCCATAGATCCTGATGCAAGAAGAGAAGTCGCTGTGAATTTTCTAACATATTACAAATAGCAGTTTAAACATAGCAAGTTTAAATATAGAGACACTTTTCAATTTTTCCCTATCTTTAGAAGTTATATGTATTTAAATTCAGAACTTCAGGACAAGTATCTCAAATATTGATGAAAAGTCCTAAATTATTTGTGTGATGGGTGAAGATCTTGTAGAAATTTATCACAGCATTTTCCTCATTGTTCAGTGCCTGTGGAAACTGCTGTCACTGAGGCAGCAGAATTATTTCTTCTGCAAAAGGCTTGGAGTTTGAAGCCTTTGGGTAGGACAGCAGAGTCAGGTTTGTTTGTTTCATCTTTGGTTGTGACTTTGGGCAGCTGATACAGGAAGAGCATGCTGGCTGTAGAGCTCACTGAACCCAGACCCACCTGATACTTCACTATCAGGAGTTGGCTTTCTCTCATTTTGTGCATTTCCTGGCTCAAATATATGATGGTGGAGGTAAACCCAGGCATTCAAAAATTCTTGAATTTTTCACCTCCAACCTTGGACAGTATCTGCAGAGTAAAGGCTGTTCTATCACTAGTGCTTGCTGGCATATCCTTGTTTGAGTGTACATGAGCAGGTCAAAAACTGCACATCAGCAGCCTTTTAAATGAGGTTCCAAAAACCATGCATGATTAAAAGTGGTTTTTATGTGCTGTTGAATGAAAGATGCCACTATGTAAGGTGAATCAATATGATGTCCAGACAATTACTAGTCAAGAAAAAACTTATCTTAATGCTGTGGTGTCCTCATCAGTGATTTAAATTGATACGCTGACAACAAACTATGAAGAGGGTGTTGGCGGCATGTGTACTCTTCTGCCAGCGTAGTTACACAGATGATGACAGTCCTTGGGCAGGAGTGGGCTAGAGGCTTGAGAAAATGGTGCTTTTCCCCCTGGCAGGAAGCCGTTGCAGCTTCCTTGTCAGATTTCTCATTTGCTGCTGTGAACCTTTCCCCCTCTTCTTGTCAATATGTAAAGCTGGACTTTCAGACTTTGTCTACTGGATGGTCCAACTGATTATTTCTTTCAATAAAATGACTTACGTGCTACTTGTCTACAGATAACGCAGAACATGTGATGAAAATAAAAGATGAAAAAAAACACAGGGAAGTGGTATACACAAGCAGCATGATAAGTTATTCAGAAAATAAATTGCATCATGGAGACTTTAAACTGCACAATTTGGCTCAGACTTGCTGGACAAATGATAGAAGCTGTGATTGTTATCAGATGCTAACCTAAAAATTAAGCACAGTATAAACTTACCCTAAGGTGAGCTTTTTAGTTTCATTGTGTAGAGTGGAGAGGATATTTACATTTTTTCAATCCCTTGTTGTTTTCCTTAGTATACATTTACATTCCCTTGTTTTGTGAATATAGGTCACAACCATGAATACTTTTAAAGTACTTTTAATCATGAAAAATTCAAAAGAACCTTTAGAAAAATGTTTAAACCTGTGTAATGTTATTGCTGATAATTGAAGTAGATACCTCCATGTTTTTTTCTAGGTGGAAGTTTTTGCTGTGTCTTGAGGGGCAAATAGAGATCAGACAAATTTTGTAAGATCTTTATCATGTCTGATGTCTTCGAATCGATGATGCTGGCTGGCTGGAGAGCAAGTCACTCCATTAAGGAAATGTCAAGTATAATGTTGGAGGAGATGTGTTTTAAAACAATACATGCATAAAAAATAGCATAAGGAATTTGCCTCTGGGCCACTTTGAGGGTGACACATTAATCGTCACAGATGAAGAAGTAGACCCCCCTCAGAGCTCATGATTTCACTGTTCGTGATTTATTAGTCTTGCCACTCATTAAAGGGGGACACATGTGCTGCTCTCATAGCATTTCAAAGATGGTCTGTCTTACCTAAATATTTTAGCAACTAGCTTGTAACTTTCTAAGATGTACTTGTGCATTTATAGTACTTCTCCCAAATGTTCTTTCATTTGCTTTTTAATTGAGCAGCAAGTGCAGTTTGCTTGTCTTTTGCTTTTTCATTTCTTTCTTTCTTTAAGAACTGCTTCTTTATGATAAATATTGATTCTTTTTCTTCTCTTTGTCAGGATGTACTGAAATGCAGACAGTTAAACCAGTGGTTCTTATATAGTGCATAATAAATCATATCTTGTCTATTTTTTCCCTTTACACTTCCTGTTCATTCAGCTCTGTAGTGAGATCAGCCAGATGCTGCTATTGCAGCAGAAGTAATGCAGTGACACTGTGGCGAGTGCTCTCCCTCCTTCCCCCCCTCAAGTTTTTATTTTTTATCACAGCTCAGTAGGTTTCTCTGCCAATATTTGTCTTGGTCTACACACTTTTCTTCTTTTTTTTTTTTCTTCATTTCCTTTTGTTGCTCCCAAGCATTCTTTGCTTTTTAGCTGATAGTGACGACAATGATCCTAACTTGTGGGTTTAATTACAGGAAAAACAAATGATGATGGACAAGGAACAGAAATGAAGATCTTTTGTATGGCTTATTTCTCTACAGCTTAAAAATGATTGTGTGGAGATCTTTTTTCATCGCCTCCTGTAGGCATTTCTATACAGATTTTGTCATTAGAACAGAATGCATTGAATTGTAGATCTATGGGGTGCAAAGAAAAGACAGCAGAACAATGTAAGCCTGAGTATTTTACCCAGGTATGACTTAGGTCATTAGTCTGCCTCCAAAACTATAATTCCTACATTTCTTTATTATCAGGTGTTCTTACTTGGTAGTGCTGAACAGGAATGTCACAGTTTCTTTTTTTTTTTTCTTGTAAGATCATCTGTAATTGAAATGCTTTTTATTAACTCTTTACATGAATTGTTTTCCCCACATATCAGACTTGGAGTTCATCAATATTGTTACAGGTTTTCAGAAATTATTGCTCTCTGAAAGAGTAACGTGCCGTACTAACTTTGCTCCTTCTGAAAACTCTGAACAATGCATCTGAAATGTCCTTCTACATCATATATTGATTTTATTTGCATTAAAAAATGCTGAAAAACAATACAATTCATCAGGTACATGAAATGAATTAAACATGTTCCAACAAACTCTACCTATTGTCTGTTTGTTAGTGGCATGTTTTTTCTCTTTAGAAGCACAAATGTCGCTTATAGTGGAGTGTTGTGGATATGTTTAACATCTTGGCCCCTCTTTGGCATAATCTATGTAGAAATGATGCAGATTTCATTTAGTGATGTCTTCAAATTATGTTTTTCAAATATATTTTTTGTCATAAATGAATTGGAAGTGATTCTGTGTCACAAACACGTCATAAGAATAGAAAGAATAATCCAGAAAATTCCCCAAACCATTTTAAACACAATGAATGTAACTGATTAACATTACTGTAAAGAGTGGAAGGCAGCTGCTCTAAGATTCACACTATTAATCTGTTGGACAGGGCTGGGTTATGCTGACAATTTAGAAAACATTTTATGTCACTGACACTGTGTTTATCAGAAAATTAAGAAATGTTTTTGAAGCTTATGAAAAAGGTGCATCCAGTATATGGAAGTGAGATATTCTTGCAAATTTGCTTTAGAAGTTTAAAGTGAAAAAATAAAATCTAGGTATTTGAAGAATAGATTTAATGGCCAGAAGAGCCAAGCTGTGTTCAAAAATGTGCAGAGTACACTGAGTGACTGACTGCATCCAGCTCGTGCTCTTACCGAAATTATATGTAGGTTGCTTTGAAAGTAATGCCTCCTGTTTATATCAATGGAAAATACCAGAGATATGAAGAGTACGGTAACACTGTTGGATAGAGTAAATTCTCATCTGCAAAAAAACTCGTTTTCATTGTAGTCAGCACTATTAGCTATGCATTTCCACAAGCAATGAACAAGAGCCTGTGTGCTAAAAATCAGTGTGAGTGGAGGTGACCCGCTGTCACTGTTGCCACTACTGAAATGCATCACTCACTGTGCTCACACCCACTGTTTAGTCTCCATGTATGTTCAGCACGTGTCAGTGTAGGTCAGTGGGTGCATTTTTTTTCTGCGTGGAAGAATTCAGTGACACGCTTTTTCTTCACACACGCTTCCATGTCAGACGCCATTTTACACGACTGCCCTGCTGCTGCCATCTGTCACGTGGCAACAAAATGCAACAGAAAGTTGGTGGGAAGGTTCATCCTCACTGCCATATTACCAACATCCTCCTCTGATGTTGTGGGCCTGCTAGCCTTCATATATCTTCACATTTTGATTTCCACTGACTTCTAATGCAACATCAAAAATATGGCACTTATACTTTTACTAAGTCTTGTATATCTTGTCTGTTAGGAGTTAAATTGTGTAAAACTGATATTTCTGTTTCAGAGCACTTCTAAAATTGCTTGACTGTGTCTTCAGTATTAAGTATTTTAAAAGTTTTAAAATACAGGTACTGTGTCTTGTTTATGCTTGTCGCATATGTGTAAAGAGAATGTGCTATACTAGCGTCACATCCTTCCTTTTGGATTAATTGAAAAGTGTAGTTTTCATTCTAAGTGGCAAAAGGTGGTAATCATAACAGTGGCAGAGATTGACCTGGGTGCCTGTTTTTGTGTGTGTGTGTGTTTTAGGTACAGTAGTTGTAGAGATAACTAAAGTATTTGGGAAATCTGCTCTGGTCAAACCGAGTAGGGCTCTGATCTCTGCATGTATGTCTAATTTTAGTACTGTGCTTTGTCAGGTTTTCTTCTGCAGAATTGATCTGTTAGTGTACTAAAACCTTTACGCTGGTAAACCTGTCTTCCGCCTTGCTATTTATGAGCATCAAGAATCTGTCATGGGCAGAGATTGAATTTTGTTGGAACTCAGCAAGGGGAAAGGTAGCTCTTGGCCCGCAGTTCACAATATACATACTGGTGGTGTATTTGCAGCTGCCTGGGAGCTCGCCAATAGAGCCTTCTTTTGTGGATCTGCAGCTGCCTGGGAGCTTGCCAGTAAGGGCTTCTTTTCTGTTTGAGCAGAGGGAAAGGTCAAACTTTTTGAAGTACCATACTCCACTTGCAAACATCTTAAGCAAGCCAATGTTAATGTTATATTGTAGAGAAGCATAATTTCCTTTTTTATTTTTATCTTTATTTTTTTAAACCACCTTCTATGAAGCTGCCAGTACACAATAATTAAAAAAAAAGAAGCCTAATCAATATTAAGGTTTATTGTCAGCTTTTTGTTCTGTGTTAGTATTTTTTGGGGGTAATTGGTTACAGTCTTTTCCTTTGTTACAAAGCCCACAAAATGGCTTGTTGAGAAGGACTGCACTCAAAAATGTTCAAGGAAGCCTTGCTCTCTGACTTGTGGGATGCCAGATTTCCAGTTGCAGCAGGGTCTGGACACCAGCAGGACAGCTGTACCCACTGTGCATCAGGGAGTGGGCTGGGTACTTTATTCCTTAGTCTCTCATGGCACTTTGTTTGAATGAGAAACATGATGGGATTTGCAGTCTCCCGTCCTTCTCAATCTCCAGTGCTGCTCTCTTCAGCTTCAAGAGAATAACAGACAGTGTTCTGTAGAAAGAATGATTTTTTGTTTTGGAAGTAGATTGTGAGGATTTTGGGGGTGAGGAAGCCCTAAGCAAGGCAAGTCAGCTGCACTGCCTGGCAAGAACAAGGGTTTGTTTTAGAACGTGTGCTGTTATTACTCATGCTGTGTGCTAGCAATGTACTGAGAAATGCCTGCAGACCAAGGGTTCGCAGTTGGAAATGATTTTGAACATTGACTTCTTGTTCAACCGAAATTTCTCTGTAACATTCATATTTCTTTTCATTAGACCCAACAGCATCTTTAAATTGATCATCAGCCTTGTTAGGTAAATGAAGTGATATATGTATGCAGCACATAGAGAAGGAAAAATAGCCTACAGAGTAAGATTAGTTTGATTGTGCCATTACTTTCCTTGCCGCTATCCTGCTCACTTGTGACTCATTTTTTAAGTGTCGGCTTCCTGAATGGTTATTACTGGAATGAAAACTTTACCTTTTCCTTTGAGAAACATAATAACATTCTTGCATGGCATAAAACATCTTCTGCCTTCTGCATGTGTTTTAGAGATTGCACACTGAAATGTCAAGGTATGAGATGGGAGGAGAGGATGTGCAAGAAATGAGGAGGCAGGGTGACGAGTGACCCTGGGGTGCTGAGTTCCTGGCCTTAAGGAGTCCATCATTCTGATGTGGTGGCCCGGAGGGCAGCACTTTGGCCTGGCACAGGCTGCAAGTGGGGACCAAAGCTCATTTTGTTTCCCTCACTAAGACTCCTAAAATGTATATATAGCAAAGAAAGTGAGAGCTCAGGAACATGTGGAGTGGAGCTTACCTGAGCACTCTGTGTTCCTCGAAAGGTTTTGTTGCAGGCTTGCATCTGACCAGAGAGCAGAAATGAAATAGGTAGTGATTGTTTTCACTCTGAGATTGGACTGCACTTTCATCTACATATTACCTACATCTGGAGCTCCAAGCACCAGTGTAAGCCAGCCTAACAGCTTCCATACCTGGGTGATAATTCCAAGGATGTATAATTCCTCCCTTTCAGGTCCCTTTGTGTCCTTTGCAAAGATAGCTAGTGTAACGCTGTTTAGATTTAGAAAAAAATATATATTTAATGCTCTGAAAGTAATAAGGACTTAATGCTCTTATGGTAGACCTTCACAGATAACAAATATTCTGTTTCACCAAACACACTTTTACTTTTCTGTTATGTTTTTCAAACAGTTGGCACCCTAGTTTCAATGTGTTGTTAGATATATCTTTAATTTCCAAATATTTAATGATGTTTCCACGTCTTAGCTCTGGTGTACTACAGCGTCTCCCCATGACAGTTCATTGTTTTGTATAAATTAATGGAGAAAACTGACAAATCAGAAGAAAGCAAATTGTGTTGTGACAGTTAGAGTCATTGAAAGATATTTTGGAGTGTGGTGAATTTTAATGAATGAGATGGCAATGACAGTTCCTCCCTCAGCTGATCACTTCAAGCTCCATATCTGGAGCCCTAGGAATGCAACTTTTTTAGTTTGCACTTTATCTGTTACCTTAAAGTTGCCTCTGCGACTGTGTGACATATAAAGGTTCTGACTGGGTAGGTAAGTAGAACCTGAGGGATGCCTGAGATGCTTATATCACTATGAAGTTAAAGAAGTAACTTCAGGTTTTAAATATATATATCTTTGAAGCTTTTAATACTTGTGAATCTGAGTGTGTTATGTTTAATTGTAAGATCTTCCTTCTTTTCTTCAGATGCACTAGAGCTGAGGCAAATTTGGTATTACAGTGCACACTTGATTAACTTTATTTTACTTTTTAAAATCATTATCCCGAGGCATTATTGTGTTCAAGGAAAAGTGGTTGATTCACTGATGATACATTTTGTGAGAACTAGGGTATGGACATTCTGTTGTTAAGGCACTCCATCTTTGTATTTTCCATATTCTACTGCTTGGAGAAGACTGCACTTTATGTGTATATTTAGTTTTCATACAGTGCCGTGAAAGAGAATTTCTATTTCTCTTGTTCTAGTTGATGAACAAAATTAAGATTGCAAAGCATCTGTGGTATCCTAATATCAGGTCAGGATGTTTAGTGGACTGTGAAAGTAGGCGAGAACCTGTCACTTCTATTTGAAAATTGCAGTTCAGTTTGAACATCTGCACTTATCTCTGTGGAGGTTCCAAAAAAAAAAAAAAAAAAAAAACAAAACAAAAATACTGCTGCTTTGGTGAAGTTTTGCTAAATGCTTCCACATATGTACTGCACAGTGAGAGATACTTATGACTATTCAGAAATAAATACGTGAGCCCATAATATATCTAAATTTTAGCTGAAAAGAGTAAGTTTCATATATCCTTCTGAGCCTCAAAGAAAAAAATTATTGTGTAGGCTCATGCCCCTAAATCTGGAAGTGAAGGCAGAGTGAAAATTAGACCAGTTCCCAATAGTTTGCTTATGCTTTTACCAACTCTTTTTTTAACAACATTAAATTCTAAGTGTGAACATATTTTGTTTAATAATGTGCAGCAGAAGGCATAGGCTTTTCTTTCCATTTTCTAACAACCCATACTTTTCATGTACTCATGGATATTGCTGTGAGTTGTGTTTCCTGGCTGTGTTAGAGGGGAGGAAGGATGAAGGGATACACACTTATGAATTCCATTTTAGTTGAGGTATGCTGAGCATGCAGTTGTTATCCTTGTATTTAGTTTTTCATCCTTTGTTTAGCCAAAATGCAATTCGTTAACAAATTTCAGTTAATCAAAGTCAATCCCACAAGATTCTGTAGATGTGGATGCAATGCTTTACACTCTGTTTTAAGATATGGGCATTACCATTTTAGTTTGTCTCAGGAATTAACTCTTGAGTTGCACAGGTGATCAGTAGTCAGGGCTGACCATGTCCACCCCTGATCCATGTTGTGGAACAGTCCTGAAGGGCACAAACTGGATTCCTTCCAACTGACACAAAGCCAGGAAGTTCATGCCTAGAGTGTGCTTAGAGCATCTCACCTCCCCATCCCTTCTCTATCATGAGGCTGGATTGGAGCCAATCTGAAATAAAACTCCTAACACATGAATTATACTAGTGTCATGTCATTAATACTGATATGAACAGTGTTGCTCTACTCATCTGTTTCTAGTAGGGAACATGACATGGTAAGTTAGATGTAGTAAAATGGTGTCTGGAGTGTCCTAGTGCAGCAGTACATGTTCAGCTAGCTTGGATGAACTCTCTGGAAGAGTTTTTTTGTTTGTAGCCTTTGTTAAGATTTTTCTGGAGTTGCATCAGTGCCTTATTTGGAATTTTCTTTTTGATTTTGAACAATAATATCAAATAAAACAACATTTATTTTATTTGAAATAACTAGAATGTTCACATTTCTAGACCCCCGCTCAGTAAACATTGGCAGTTGCCAGCTGACTGAGTTGAGTAGTTTATAATTTAAGAACGTAAATATCGCAGTATTGCAGACGAAACACAAGTATTCATTATTAATGGCCACTTAAGCATAGTTTGCATTTATCTTGCTTTAGCATCACGCAAGACTCTCTTGTGATGCCTGCCTTAAATAATTTCTTATATTAGCTACTTAAAAGCCTCCAGTACACGACTTTTGCTTTTATTGGTCTTGTGACTTCAGATATAAACAAGTGCACATTTGTTGGGCTTGTTACAGTGGTCATAACAGCTGTGACACTACTTGGACATTGTTACCCCTCATATGGGACTTGCTGCATTAGAAAAATATGAAAGAATTGTCTTATGGTAATACATCAGAGTGCTTATGCAAATAACTGCCAAGAAAGCAGTGGTGCAGTTTAATCATGCGGAGGCTTGTTGTTCTGCAAAGTGAAAATGAAAAGATAATAAAGGTAGTTTACTTTTTAGTGATTCAATAGTAACATACGTTCTTCTCCCTGTTGACTGTGTATTATATGTATCTTATTAAAAAACAAGACCAAGAACCCTCATATTTTAAACATATTTCTGCAAATGCTTGAAGTCAACCAGCACAAATTTCATGAAAGACTTGTGTCGTATCTGGAAAGAAAAATAAAGGCCTGAAAGTGAGTGTAACTTGACATTTCCCCTTTTACTCAACTGCACTAACCTTTCAAAGATACAGATGCTATCTCACCCTGAACTTGTGTCAAAGTTCAACATGGAAAGAGTTATTTTATAGTCCTTAGAGCAGTGATTTATAATGGAGATAGTGATGTCATTGTCATATTAATGTCGCAAGTGTCTTTCCTATCTTCTGTATTTTGAAGGAAATAGCTCTCTCAAATTGTTCTAATGTAATTTACTTCATACTTCAATGGGAATTCAAAGGTAAGACCAGCTCTTTTTGTTTGCAAGTATAACTTTTAAACTTTTAGCCATATTCTACTTGATGCCAGATGCACTCAGTTATGTTTTTTACTTTTTTTTTTTTTTTTATAATAAAGCTTCATTACTTGAAAAAGGTGACTGTGACATTGTCTAGAAAAAAGGTTGTCTTTCTGAAAAGGAAGAGTGAATGCTCAGTTTGGTTCTCTCCATATTTGAAAATTATTTCAGTTTTCTGATTCTTGAAATGTAGACTTTAAAGAATTGCAAATTGTAATGCTGCCAAAACAGAAGGATTTTTTTTAATCTTTTCATGCTTCAAATGCCTGAGTGTAATGGAAATGCTTCTAAGGAGGCAAAGAATCCAACTCTACCCAGTACCTCATCCTATAATATTCCCAAGCAGTCAAGGATGGTGTTCCTTCTTTCCTTAGTAATAGGGATCCTTGTAATCTATTAATGAGCCTCGTTTGCACTGTTCAGACACGGAATTATACAATGACTTTGTGTTGGAGTGGATTATTAAGACAATCTATTTCCAAACCCCATGCCACGGGTAGGGTTGCTAACTGCTACATCAGCCAGCCCAGTATCCCATCCAACCTGGACTTAGATGCCTCTGAAGGAGGAGCATTCACAGCCTCTCTGGGCATCCTGTTCTAGTACCTCACCACTCCCTGAATAAAAAACTTCCTAACTTCTAACCTAAACCTGCCCACTTTTAGTTTAAAGCCATTTCCCCTTGTCAGACCATGTAAAAATTCAGTCCTCTTCTGCTGGTAAGATCCCTTCAAGTACTGAAAGGCTGCAATGAGATTTCAATGTGAAATGCATCCCCATTCCCAATCATTACAGCTCGCAGCTTGAGTGCAGGTTATTGACTGACATTCATAGCTGTTCAACACTGAAGAAAGCAATGTAACCCATGAAATCTGCATCACACAAGTGGAAGGGGCTTTCTTAGAGGCAGTTGGGAATAGCACTGGAAGACTCCTGTGCTGAAGGTCTCTGTATGTTGCAAGATTTGCTGATTTCTTTAAGTTTCTTGAGGATCACCTCTGTCAGTAAGTGTTGCATTGCTATTGTTTCTATTCAGGCTCACTTTGTATTCACTGGTGTCAGTATTAATCAAGTCTCTCCTTTGTGACTGCTTCTCTGTTGAAGATCTGATTCTCAGATGTCTTTTACTCTTTTATAACTTCCAAGTCTCACCTGAACTAGTTGTGAATGTTTCCTTTCGAGGCTGTAGATCCATTGAGTTCCGAGCCCTCTGTCTACTTTCTGTCTAAGGACAAGGTCAGGCTGAAAGTTTATCTTTAATTCTCCCTGGGGATGATCTTGGGAGCTGCTCTACCACACACAACTGGAGATAAGCTTGCTTTCCTAGAAGGCAGTTCAGTTATTCAAAATTTTTTTTCCATTGTGCATGAATTGCTTATCTGCTATTTCACTGTTCTTTCAAACTCCATAATAGCTAATATGTGATTTGCAAGAGACGATGGAAAGACAGACTCATTCTTTATCTCCTTGTGAAACCGCATGAGGGAAGGTGGTCAGTTGTCAGGCATATCTATATCAGGTCCCAGGCAGCTGCTGCTCAGGAACATGTGCACTCTTCAGTAACCGTGGCACTTGTGTTCAACATTGAGAGGTTTCCTTGTAACTGCCCAAAATACATCAGGTTTATAGGGTTCTGGAGTAGTTAAAATGGCTCCTAGGAAAAATATTAGCATTTATGAGTTTGCAACCTCAAGCACTGCTGTACAGTGTCTGCAGTAAAAGTGCATGAGGTGTAGGGTGCTATTTACTGAATGTCTTCACAGTCATTGAACATTTTGTCCTGCTACTTGCTTGTTCTGTCACATTTTAACATATTTGAATTTAAATTTGAATTTGTTTGCTAGACTGCTGCTGCAAACTGCTAATCACTTTCAGCATTACCTGTTAAAATTAGAGGACAATTATAGCTGTGGAAAAAAAGACTTGTTATGACTGTGTCTCATGATGTAATCCTGTTAATGTATTAAATTTAGTGGAGCAGCAGAAAGTGCTTTAACTGTTTAATTCTGCTTGCCAGTATTGGAAGAGGGGGACAAGCAAGCTGAGATGCCATCTCTGTGTTCCTGGTTTTACGTTGGATTAAAGATGAAATGTTACTCTCAGAGGAGTAATTTCTATTTCTTTTATCAAGTGGAAAACATCTAGTCAAAGGTACTTCTCTGTCTTGAACAACGTGCTTGAATGTAGCCTCAGATTTCTGTGCTTTTGGGCAAATAGCCTTTCGTATCAAAAGTCTCCATTTTGATATATACCTGTTTACAGTGAGCCAAAAAGTTAAGAAAAGCATTTCTTCATGGAAGTTTCATCACTACTTTGATATTTAATTGCATTGGTTTGTAGTGGGAAGTCTTTGGGAGGAGTTAAACAAACTACTAAATCAGTACATTGTGCTAAAATGAAATTAATGACGTTAGTGCTTTCTATTTATGAAAGATTGCAAACATTGCATCTTTGACACTGAAATACAATGCCATTGTAAGGAAAAGAAACATGTAATTCATTTCTTTTTCAATTGCTAATGAATGAACACTTGACTTCTCCAAGCCATGAATAACAATTGACTAAGTATGTATCTATTTTCCAACTTATTTTCCATACATCCTCTAAAACTGTAAAGAATAGTAGTAGTTTCTGAATTTATTTAATTAAATACTTATTGAAAACCTTAATATTCTGAATTTGAGAGGTAACTGCATTTTGTGTTCCACCTACATGGTTGTAGGCAGAAAATACATTTTAATTATGTTCTAAACATGTGAGTAGACATACAGGGATTTAAAGATTGCACCATCCTGTGAAGTTAAATTTAAGGAACATTTTGCTTAGTCCAAACTAGCTTGATCTTCTTATATATGTTAATATATTTTAGTTCTACAAAGCAATTTAAATATTTTTTTCTTAATAAATAAAGGCTTTAAAGATTCTCTGGCATTTGTATACGTCTTCCAGAAAGGGAAAATACATAGGTCGCCCCAAAAGTAATGCCTTCTATTTGTTTGCATGGAGACTACAACAAATACAAAAAAGACAATAACACTGTTCGACAAATTCTCAGCTACAAAACACTATTTTTCAATGTTACAATTATTAGCTATGCACTTTTACCAGCAATGAACAAGAGCCTGCATGCTACGCTTGTGAATATCTGTATCAGCCAAGTGAACTCACTGTTTCATAGCTTCTGTGCTGATACATTTGCTGGAAAAATGTTTCCCACACAGTTCCTCTTTCATTGCCCGAAACAGATGGAAGTTAGAAGGCACTAAATCCAGACAAAATGATGGATGTAGTAGGACAGTCTAGCCAAGACTGACAGTATGCTCCATGGTCTTCAAACTGTTTTGGTATCTGGTATCATTGTGTTGCAGGAAAAGTGTTGTCTTCTTCTCTGACCTGACTCTGGAAGTTCAAATCTTAAGCTTTGTCAGCCTTGAAATGTAGTAGCCACAGTTTACAATGTGTTCATATTCCGGGAAATCCAGAAGAGTCACCCATTTCCTGTCTCAGTAGACATGCACATCGCTTTATTCACTGATGGCTGCATCTTGATCTTTTTCATTGATGGATTTTCGTGTCACTACTACATTGACTGCTGTTTTGATTTTGGCTCATAGTGGTGACACCACATCTTATCATTAGTAATGATGTGACAGTCACTTTCTGTCTCATATTGGTTCAGTAGGTTCTGACTAACTAACATGAGGTGTGAGCTCTAAGTGGCACCATCCAGGCATAAACTGTGCATTATTGCAATGTTGTAACCATTGTTTCCAGTGTATTGAAGCCAAAATTCAGCTCTGTACGTGGTTCCCTGGTCATAATCTGCTGATTTACATGGACAAACTGTTTGAGACCCTCTTTGTTATGTGGTGTGAAAGTTGTGCGTGGCTGTCCAGAGCATGACTTGTTTTCCATACTGTTGTTGCCTGTGGTAAAACATACCACTCACCACCTCACTGTACTCACATCATCTGTTTGATGTCTATAAATGTTCAGCAAGCATCAGTGAATAGAATTCTGTGGCTCACTTTTCCTTTACCTTTATACACATGCACATATCTGATGCCGTTTTGCTAGATTGCCCCTCTGCTGCCATCTATTGCACAGCAACAAAATGTAGCGGAATATTGATGAGAAGGCTCAGCCTCTACTGTCATACTACCAACACTCACCTCTGACACTGTGGGCCAATATAATAAAATTAATTCTATTACTTCTATTTTAAGCATTACTTTTGGAGCACCTCTCATCTAATGTTTAATGACAAATGATCTGCTTGGAACATTAACAGAAAAGGTGCTGCTAGTGACCTAATGAAATACTGGGTAACATTTACCTTCATTCACAGAGAAGAACCCAGTGTCTATCAAAACAAATTTGACCTGAGGCTATAATGACAATTCAGTCAATTTCAGTTAATGAATCAAGGAAATAGCACACTGAGGTTACAGTCTGCATGTGAATAGGGTATTTTCATTGTGAGAGGTACCGACAGAAACAAAATAATTGTGTGTGTGGTATTTTAAAATGTGCCAGTTGAACATAAAATGACATGTAGAATCCTTATGTATTTGCTCTCACAGCCCCTGTAAGTCTTCCCTGGCCGACTATTTAGAGGATGAAAAATTACTTTGTGAGTTCAAATTTATATTCTCTCTTCTGAGAGCAGTTAATTACTTAATAGTCAGAAACCAAGCATATGGTGCTTCATTTTGATAAGGGAGGGTTCTTGTTCTAAGTAATTTTGTTGGTAGTTACTTAAAGCAGAGGCTTGATACAATTTCAGGTAGGGATGGGTAGAAAACTTCCTCCTTCCTGCTGTCAGTTCTATTGACAAAATGAAATCCCGTAGCAAGGACACTAGAGGACATTAATGGAGGTAGACCTTTATGCTTATATGTCTAGATACACTCTAAATGCAAGCGATAAAGTTCTAAGTATTTTTTCCCCTTCTCTTTGAGAATATATTGTATTGTAAGACATAGATGTCATCTATGGCCACTCAAGGCAATTTGTGTATTATTGTTCACAAAGTATAAAGTACTGCTTTCTTGGCTATCATTGTAGTGGTGAAAAAGCTAGGAATATCTATGTGGACTATGGATGCAAAGAGATCCTGATGTATTTAGAGCCAAACGTGGAAATCTCAGATGATTGGATCATTGAGGTAGTCTGGGACCCAGTTGAGTGTGTGCAGTAAGTTTGTTTTGAGCTTCATACTCATATGGGAGAGTATAGCTTAGTAACCCCTAAGCTAGAATTTCTGCTGCTTTTACTCTGTCCCAGACAGTTACAACCTCGATGGCACCTCATTTCCTGGAGAGCTGGAGACAGAAGGAATTTATCATTGCCAGGGTATCATTAGTTGCCATGAATCCTAGTCAAATAGGTTCAAGGTTTCATGCTGGTGTGATGAATGAAGTACACGTGGCTTACACTGAGAGGGAAGGTTGATTTTTGGGCTTGGTTCTCAGAGCATTTCCTCTGTTCCTATCAGCACGACTTCTCTTGTGCCAGTTCCTTTGCAAGTGGATGCCGAACTCTTGCTGTTCTGTTGACACTTTAATGATGGGTTGGGTGTGCTCACTAACAAGGGGTGATAAAGCTGGGTAGTGTGCTGTATATTGCTACCAGATGTGACATCAAACAGCTGCACAATAGCATCCAGATATTTTAGGAGTGGAGTAGACTATCAAAGACTCCTTCTGCCCTTCCTCTGCAATGTAGCAATTGTGCATCTATGTGTCTGCTTTCTGGGTTACTGGGTCTCTGGAAACACCTTCCTGAAGAGCATTAATTCAACCCCTCAACCTCAGCTTGCCTCTATTTTTGCCTTACTCATTCTTTTATAATGGATGATTGATGATTATTCCATGATCTTCCTCAGGCAAGCATGTTTGAGGCTCTGGTGTTGTGGGTTCTTCTTTCCCATTTTTTTTTTTTCCTCACTGATGTGGATAAGGTATTGGGGTGCAAACATGTAAGTGCTCAGAACCACAGGGTTTAAAACTCCTTGTAACAAAGAGCACAGAACAGTTTATATGAATGTACCCCCAAACTGTCATACAAACTAGAGAACCAAAGACACTGTTTCTAACTGATGGACACTTGAAAGTGTCACCTGCAGAGAGCTGTGCAAGCAGTTTCTCAAGGACACTTAAAACATGATAAGATCTTTTCTAGCCTTATAATAGCACATATCCTGAATTTCTTTCCTGTTCCTTAAAACAAAAGGGCAGAGATATGGCCTTGGTGGTCAGGTTTAATCACGGTCCTGGAATCAGCTTACATCTTTTAAGGAAATTTATGACGTGAACGTGGAGTGGGGAAGTGAAACACTATTGTTTGCTTGGGGATTTTAGACTGCAATAATTAAAGAGGTTAGTACATTTCCCTTAATAGCAAATCAGTCTCTGATCATCAGAGTTTAAGTAAAAAGCACATTGCAGTGTTAGCAAATTAATAAGCTCTACTTTTTCACCACGGTTCGTATAGGTAAGAAATAACACTACTCATACCATGCAATGTGGAACACTGTGTAAATTCTTGAATCTTAAGTGTAGGAGTTATGCTATAGCAATGAAAAAGTAAAGATGATCACTGTTTTTTTTTTTTTTGTTGGTTTGTTTTTTGCTTTTTGCTAGCCATAGGAGTGTCAGTCTATATTCACTGGTGTTACTCACAGCTGTTTTACCCACATGTTTCTCTGTGTATTAACTTAGTGTAGCTGGTTTTAAGATAAATGCTAACTGATAAAGTAAACTTAGAACTGTCCTGCCTTGACTGGTCAACAATAAGAACTCACAGAATGCAGTAGCATGTCTGTACCTGTAAGGAAGTTTAGAGAAGCTTAGGCTAAAACAAAACCAAACAAAAAACCCACAAACACCAAAAGTAAAAGCACAACCAATTGAAAAGCCACTACACTACAGAAACCCACAGGAGCTTATCTTTCCTTTCCAGTGACATCAAGAATATGATTAATGCATTTCAGAATTTGCACTACTCTTCCTTTTTTTTTTTTTTTCTCCTTATATCTAACAAGTAATTTTATACATTTAGTTAAGGAGTTAAGCAAATGCTGGGCTGGAAAATTGCAGTGCTAAGTTTAAGTAGGGAAAGGAGAAGTTTTTGATATACTCCAGACTTGGGGAGCTGCTAAAAGTAAGGACTTTAGATGTGTACAGCCTAACAAAGTGGCAATGCCAATTGTAGGGCAAATAACCCCAAGGAAAGCAGTTCAAGGAAGTTAGTGCGAAAGGATGGTATATTTTTGGTAGGCTTTAAGTAGATGGTATACAAATAAATAGCAAAAGAGATTGGCTCACCTTGATGATGGTTGGGGCTCGCTGATAACTCCACCAGGGAGAGATCTCCAACAAGAGATCCTTCCCCACTGGTGGTCAGCCCTTAAATGGGGTCTTGGGAGAGGTGGAGTCAAACTCCACCCCTTCCAATCACACTCAGTTGTGCCCCTGCAGCTGACTCAGGGCTTGCCTCAGGTGATCAATCAGTGGTTCAGGCCATGATTCAACAGTTCCCATACACTCCACCCCTTCACGACATGAACCACTGATTAAGTAATTATAGGTTGAGCCCTCCTTAATACAGAGACCCAGTATATCGCGACGTTTTACATAATAACCCGTCGCGATGTGTATCGATATAATCTGGGACAAGTGATGATCAGCGTATGGCTCGTGTTCTTCCTTGGGCCAGTGCTCGGTGGTGCCTACTGGAAGCACACGGTCATGTTGTGCAGGTCCATCCTACTCTTCATCAGTCCCAGGTAGACCATCACCGGATGTTGCACATGATCTTATAGCAACTCTGGAACTCTGCAGCATCATTTGGTTCCCTCCGGTGACTCATAGACTCACGGGGAGTAATATAGATGTTTCAAAGGTACCAGGAGGGGGAGGTCTGCTCTCCAGGGTAAGATACAGGCCGTATTCCTGTCTTGGGTCAACACTTCAGCTTGTACAGGGGCATGCCCTGGCCGCCTGTACCAAACTTTTCGGCCCGATGTCTGTGGCTGCATGATTAGATCAGGCACTAGAGGGGGTGTCCTGATCTGCCACAGAGACATGATAGGGGTTCCTTTAGGAATAAAGACTGGAGTGTTGACCACAATATCAGTAAGCCATGTACCAATTACCGGAGGGACTACCGAACCTCCCACCTCCAACAATCTCCCCCAAGGTGCAAGTAGGCCACACCATCGTGGTCCTACCTGCACCTTCCAAGGCCATCTTATTTTATTGGTGCCTGGTTTTAGGTTCTCAGGGGCAGGGAGCAGAAGATTGTTCTCACGGCCAGTCTGAGGTCTTACCTCATTATCTGTACCTGTAATTTGGATCCTAAGTGGGGAGGCCCATGTCGTTTGCAACATTTTCAAGGCACTGGGTCTGCCATCTCTAGGTCTTTCATTCAGATCTCGAAGGGTTTCGTGGAGTCTCTTCGTCCACCCCTGCAGAGACTGAGAGTCTGTCTTCAGGGCAGCCTTGAGAATGCCATTATAACGCTCAATAAGGCCTGCCCCCGTTGGATTGTATGGCAGGTGGAATCGCCACTCAATATTGTTCTCTTCTGCCCAGCGTTGTATCATTGCACCCGTGAAATGAGTCCCTTGGTCGCTCTCAATGACTTGTGGTGTCCCATAGGCAGCCATCAATCTCGTGAGCGCCTTGATAGTATATGCCTGGTTGGCTTTTGGTACTGGATAGGCCTGCATTAGCCCACTTGCTGTATCAACACAGGTTAGGGCATATCTCGCCCCCTCAGACCGAGGGAGGGGCCCAATATAATCAACCTGCCATCGCTGTAGAGGATTGTGTCCTCTAGCAAGATGGGCTGTAGTTTCAGGCAACGACCTCGGTCTCATTCTGGAGCAGGCATCACAGTCTCTGCATGCTTGAGCTACGTCCGATAATTGTACGGGCAGTCCCCATGCTTTGGCAGCTGCCCACATGGTCTTCTGTCCAGCATGCCGCAACTTTCGATGTAACCAGTAGGCAATGTTCTCAGATGGTGAGTTCTCAACCCATCTAACTCGGGCCAGTGTGTCGGCTTCATCATTTCCTGGTGACTGTAGGGGTCGGTGACCAGAAACATGGTAGACACGTACAGTTCTGTGTTTAACTGTATTCCATATGTCTAACCACATATCTTTGCCCCAGATCGGTCGGGAGTGGATAGTCCAGTCCTGGGTAGCCCACTGTGCGATCCAAAGAGTGAGCCCCCGGTACACAGCCCAACTATCTGTGCAGATATTCAGGATACCGTCACCAGGTTCTTTGGTTATAACCATCCACACGGCCCGCAGCTCTGCCCACTGGCTACTTTGACCATCCCCCTCTTCAAACCATATTTTGTCTGTGGCAGGATGGTATGCTACTGCTCTCCACTTACTTGGGTTGCCCTTGCTGGACCCATCCGTGTACCAGGCATCTTCAGGAATGGGATATTTTCCTTCCTGGACGGGACTCTTCTCTGGCGGAGCAACCAAGGCTTGTTTTGGTGCATCACTGTGATACGTCACTGGGCCTAGAATCTTTTGGAGTTCTTCTTTCAATGGTGAGGAAGACAGACTACTCCTCTGGCTGAGATAGGCGACCCATCGTGCCACTGTCCGTGCTTGGGCCACCCCTTAGGCCACCGTCTTAGGAAGGTGGGTCAGATCTCTTACCCACCCCTGAATTGGAAGAGTGGTCTTAACTACGACTTCAGCCGTCTGGGTTATTGGCTCTACCACCTGCAATGCAGTATAGGCAGCCAATAGCTGTTTTTCAATCATACTATATCTTTCTTCTGCTCCACGCCAGACCTGAGACCAAAATCCAATGGGAGTCCGAACATAACTCTGACGTTGCCACAGGCCCCAGCCAAAGCCATCCTGAGTAACATGAACATCTAATTCAGCTGGGAGGGTAGGATCGAATATACCCAATGCCTGGGCTTGTTTCACCGCCTGTTTTGCCTGCTGGAAAGCATCCTGTTCTGTTCTCCCCCAATCCCATGATTGGCCCTTTTTTGTGAGTCTATACAAAGGTCTCAGCAGCTGCGCCAAATGAGGTATAAAGGAACGCCAGTATCCCAATATACCTAGAAATTCCTGCAGCTGCTTTGCTGTTGTAGGGACTGGAAATGCCTGAACCTTATCTATGATGGCACTGGGTAGCACTTTGGTCTTTCCTGACCAGACTACCCCCAGAAATTTTACAGACAGGCCTGGACCTTGCACCTTTTGAGGATTGATAGCCCATCCTCTTTCACCTAGGTAGGCAGTTAATGAGTCTGCCGCCTCTCCTACTGCTTCCAGTGAGTCGGATGTTAACAGGAGATCATCAATGTAGTGATATAGGTTGACGTTATTATTAGGTTTCCTCCAATTAGCTAGGTCACGCGCCACCAAGTTATGACAGTATGTTGGTGAATGCACGTACCCCTGTGGCAGGACCTGAAAGGTCCACTGCCTGCCTCCCCATGTAAATGCAAATTGATCTTGCGATTCTTTGGCAATCGGAATACTAAAAAATGCATTTGCCAAATCCAGGACACAATGGTAGGTCTTGATTTCTCTACTAAGTGTGTCCATTAGGGAAGCAATATTGGGTACGGCCGCATGGATGGGCGGCGTGACCTTATTTAATTCCCTATAATCTACTGTCATTCTCCATGTTCCGACTTCTGCACTGGCCATATGGGGGAATTATATGGACTATGTGCAGGTCTTATAATACCTACTTTCTCTAGTTCCTGCACCGTTTTTGATATTTCTTCCTGCCCCCCCCGGGAGTCTATACTGTCTTACATTAATAATCCGGCGTGGTTTCGGCAAACAAATTGGCTCATGTTTCGCATGGCCCCTCAATACTGTCTGTATTGCCCGGACACTAATGTACCTCTGTCGAAGTCTGAATTATCCCACAGTTGTCTGGAGCCAGACCCCATAAAATGTCTATGCCCAAGATGTATTCTGGAATTGGGGCAATCGACACTTTATACTCCCGGGGTGGGAGATGCCCAACCCCCAATTTCAGCCATGTTTGGGTGACCGGAATGGTCTGTCCCCCAGAGCCACCAATCATCACTCTATTGCCCTTAAATTTTGTTGGGTCTCCATATATAATTGATGTTCCCGCACCAGTGTCTACTAGAGCCATCACCTTTTGAATATTCCTATCTGTCCAAAATATCTCTATTTCTACACAGGGCCTCCGGTCACATCTGGAGGCCCTAAAGGGACCAAAGTTCTTCGTTACTCCATGAAGTTCGCTAGGTCTAAGTCTTTTACCACAGGTGGTTCCAGCACTGTAGCTCGTGACACTTGTGGAGGTTTCTTCCTTCTATTTGGGACTATAAAGTCAGCCAAATTCCAAGTTGTTGTTGGTGCTGCCTGTATTATCCGTACTCCCAATTTTCTGGGAGTACTCTGAAATTTCTGATCATTTCTCAGTTGCTTCCAAAGCTATAACAACACATGGTTGGGTTGCCCATCGATTTTAGCAGAGGCAACCCCGGCCCATATAAGATCATTAAACATAGTCTTCCAGGATACCCGTATGGGGCCCGATCAGGGTATCTGTGGGACAGGCTTCCTAGTTTTAATCGGGAATACCTCAGCTTCTTCTATCATATGGATATTGCGCCTAGTTCTTATGCGCTCCGTTTCCCCAAGGTCTGCCACCAACTGGGCTTCCTGTTGGACGATAGCGTCCGAAGCCACTAAGGGGTTTAGTATGGAAACCAAAGTCTCATAAAGGTGAGAGGGGGCTTGCTGTAGTATTAGGTCTTGCATACCTGCTGTAAATTTTTCTGTATCCGGGCTTTCAAAGTTTTCTGAATACATGGCCTCTCTCATACCCAGTTCCCGGATGTATGTTTGGAGGTCCTCCATAGAGGACCATAAACCGGTATTAAGTGGAATATCAGATTTGTTAGGCCATGCTAGGCAGCATGCTGCCATCAACCAATCTATAATAGAATGATTTTCATTAGTGTAATGGATGGCGGCATATAATCTTTGCCTCAGGGCTGGGTGTATAGTTATAGATGCTAATTTTGACATCTCTGTCCCACTGACTAACACGCTTTCAGCTCCTGCATCCCATAACCTCAGGAGCCATGATGGTACGCTTTCTCTTGGTTTTTGATGGAACCATTGTACTAGGTCCATCAACTCATTTGCCGTATACGGGCGAGCTGTCACATGCAAGCATGTTTCAGCAGGGGGCCATTGGTCAGGAGGCACCCCCGCTGGTCTATCTTGCACTTTTTTTGTTTTTTGAGTTATGATTGGTCGGATCTCAAACAGATCCTCCATAGATGGAGCTTCGAGATCTGATTTAGAGATCTTGGCTTCTGAAACATCCAGGTCCGCTACTTCAGGGACCTAGGTGTCCTCCACTGATATGGTACATATTTGTCTTGTTGGCACATCTAGTCCAGGCTTTTTTGCTACTAATGTGCCCAACTGTTGTTTTAATTTCTCAATTCACTCTCTTAATAACTGATTTTCAGATTCTGTGTTTGTATTTGTTACATACAATTTACGTAAAGCCATTATTAGAGGCCAAGCCACTGCAGAAGCAGCTAGTCGACGTTCTTTTGCAACTAGTATATCCTTATCGAGGCCTTGAAAATAATCCGTCAGCCGGGCTGGAGAAGGAGAAACACTGCCTGTAACCCGCAGGGGTCCCCACTTTTCAATAACAGTGGCAAGACCATAATAGGGTGACCCTATAAATCCTGGAATTTGACCGGGAATTGTTTGGTGTAAGGGAATAACGTTCTCCCCCTTGCCCCATTTGAAAAGGTTCCAAATGAAAGACATGGTTAGTTATAGTATAAGTATATATATATATATATATATATATATATATATATATCTTTTTAAGCCTGCCTGGCTCGCCAATTGTAGGGCAAATAACCCCAAGGAAAGCAGTTCAAGGAAGTTAGTGCAAAAGGATGGTATATTTTTGGTAGGCTTTAAGTAGATGGTATACAAATAAATAGCAAAAGAGATTGGCTCACCTTGATGATGGTTGGGGCTCGCTGATAACTCCACCAGGGAGGGATCTCCAACAAGAGATCCTTCCCCACTGGTGGTCAGCCCTTAAATGGGGTCTTGGGAGAGGTGGAGTAAACTCCACCCCTTCCAATCACACTCAGTTGTGCTCCTGCAGCTGACTCAGGGCTTGCCTCAGGTGATCAATCAGTGGTTCAGGCCATGATTCAACAGTTCCCATACACCAATGTGCATTACAAACTGATAATGAAGTACAAAAGTAAACATTATTTAGTGGATGAGGCTTTTAAAACAATAGATTTCATACAGAAAGAGTAATGTAGAGAGTTAACAGGTGAGCATCACTTTTTGCTGTGTTTCTCTTCAGCAAAGATGTGTCACCGTACTTTTCCCACTCTGACTTGTGGGATTGGCTTAGATGATGATATCAAAACTGGAAAAGGCTGACAACTGAAGCATGTTTAGAAGCTGCTAGATAGTGCTGCCTGTTACACCTTTCTGCCAGGAGTCACTGCACAGAGACCAGAGCTTGTGAATGTATCCCTTCAGTGCAAAGTCCAGTGCTCTTAGCTTGGATGGCTGCTGGTGCTGATGGAGCATGTGTGCAGCTGCTTGGTGGACTTGTCTTGACGCTGTCAGAAGCCCCCTCTCTGGCCACATCCTGCAGTGATTTAAGGCTTTGAGAACCTTCTTTCCCATTCTCTTCCTTTCTTCCCTGTCACCATTTTTGAACAAAGAACAAAGCTTGTTTAGAAATTGAACTGTAAATGCTTCTCAGCCCTCTCAAGGCAACTATATGTAGTCATAAAATGCAGGACAGTCATGTCAGACAGTTGTGTGGTTAAGCACAAGGCTGACATCAGGAGGTCTTGTTTCTGTACTACAAACTTCCTGTTTGTCTCAGTCTCCCGTGCTTCCGTTTCCCATTATAAAGCAGAGGTGATCATGCTTCTTGTCTGTTTTGCCACTTCTCAGAGATGGGAAATCTTTGGTGCCCTGTTTATAGGACAACAGGGCTGTCAGTGTTGTATTTCCACCTGACAATATAGGGCAAGAACGTCATGCCCAACAAGCTGGTCAGCCTGGGAAGGAGAGTGTTCAAACGGAAAAGGGGATTTCCGACTCTAGTGCATTTATGTAAACACACAGCCTGGGAAAAGAGCAAGAACGTGCATTACATGTGTGATAATGACTTTGGCTTCTGTAATAACTGAGACATGGTAGAAGAGCTTGTATGACTTGGGGGGGGCAGCAACAGATGGCTCTTCAAGGATGGAAAATAAAGGTAGGGATCCAAGGAATCATTCTTCTAAGTGATTCTAAGTGAATGAGCATATTAATGCTGTGGAGCTTTTCTGTAGGACATTTGATAGGCAAGTTGAGAACTTGTGTGTTGTGGTCAGAGATATGCCAGTATAGGAAGAGAGACACCGTGATGGTATTTTTTATGGATCATCTAAGGGTGATTAGGCAAACAAAGCTTTTAGACAACTTAAGGAACTCTCTGTCTCACAGGCTGGAGTGACCTGAACTGCTTTGAACTTTGCTAGTAAGTTAAACAGGAGAGTTTTAGAGGATTTTGTTTTGTTTTGTTTTGTTTTGTTTTGTTTTGTTTTAGAGGATTTTTTTTTTTCAGGATTAATTTCTTGGTACAGGCATTGGAGGAGTGAAAAAGGTGTGACATAATTGCATCTGCTGTTCACTGAAAAAGCAGAAGTGGTTAATAGTGTGATAATCAATGACAGCTTTGGCTGTAGTGACCATCATAGTGACCTTGAAATAGGAGCATTTAAGGTCTGTAGGGGAGCAAGAAAGGCATGTAGCAGGGTAGCAAAGCCTGGGCTTCAGATAAGCAGACATCAGTTCTTCAGTCAACAGGTACATGGGATCACACTGGAGATCTGAAGTGTAAATGATCTCATGAAAGCTGGCTCATCTTGAACCATGCACAGAAACAGCCCATTGCCATGCTAGGGAAAATGAGCTGATGTATCAGGAGACTGGGCTGGTTAAACAGGGAACTTGTGGCAGACCTCTAATGCAAAAAGGCTGTATATAGGAGAAGGAAGCAGTAAAAGAGGAATTTAGAATTGTTCACACATGCAGGTCTGGTATAACAAAAGCCACAGTTCAAACAGAGTTGGTGTGTGCAAATTTAAAGTCATAAGAAGAGTTTCTGCTGTTACACTAACATAAAATGCTGAATGAGGAAAGTGTAGGGCTGCTGCTGAGTGGAGTAGGTGAATTAAGGGCAGCAGGCATAGAGCAGGCTGAGGTGCTCGTGGCTCCTGTGTCTCAGTATTCACCACTTAGGCCTCAGAGGCCTCTGTGCTTAGTGAGAGAAAGATGAAAAGCTCCAAGAGAGCAGGAGGACTAAGTTAGGGTTACTTGAGAGACCTCAGCTCACCCTCCTAAGCCCATGGAGATGGTGTAGTCACTATCCTTGGAGGTTAAGCATTGTCTGAGCAATCTATTTCTATAGAGGCATGTGGCTTGCTCACTTGAGGCCTGGTCAGTTTGGCATGAAGATGTTCTCTGCAGTCACCATTGACTCCGAAGTCTGCTGCAGTTCTGAGGTGGGCTTGGTGCTGAGCCCCTCCATTTGGGTCTGGTCACTTCTTAAAAGAATGCTTGAAGTTGGCTGCAGCACTGTGTGGCATGTTGTCCATTCTCTCAGGGCCGGAGAGTGCTGATCTTGCCTTTCCCCTGTGCGATGCCATCATCTTTTGACTCCCTGTCCTCAGCCTCTCTGCATTGTTCCCTGTACTGACGACCAGCTGCAGACTCCTGCTGCAGCAAATTCTGTCTCAGAGATTAATACAACTTGTGATGGGAGTTTGTTTGTAAAACAATTTGGGAATCTTCCTAGTGTGTTCTGGTTAAACCCAACAGGTGTCTAAGCACCACACAGTCATTTGCTCACTTCCTGTACTGCCCAGTGGAAATGGGAGAGAGAACTGCAGGAAAAAAAGTTGTGGGTTGAGATAAAACTATTTACTAATACAGCAATAAGGAAAAGGATTATAGTTATGACTATTTATTTATTTATATATATATATATATATATATATATATACCAGCTTGACACTCAAGCAGCAGAAGAAGAGTGAGATGTACTCCCACCCCCTTCAGAACTCTTTTCACATGATGTAATGTAGTGTAAGTATATCCCTTTGGCCAGTTTAAGTCAGCTGTCCTAATTCTGTTTTCCCGCAGCTCCTTGGGTCCTTTGCTGCAAATGGCTCTGTACAGCACTGCTGAGCAGCAACTATAACATTGGTGTGTTATCAACATTGTTTTTCTCCTAGAACCAAAACATAGCATCATACCAGGCACTCTGAAGAAAAGAATTTCATCCCAGCTCAAACTAAGAAACAGTGAGAGGCTTCGCAGTGTTGCGAGACACTGATGAGTGAGTCATTGCTCTGCTTTCAGTTGCCAAGATTGCTTTGCTAAGGCTGCGGGGCTCACATTCCAAACTGTTTCACATTTTCTCAATGGGCTTTAGCAGAACTGCTGCCATTTGTCGCTTGAATAACTATAATAAGTTGCATATCTTGGGCTGTAGCTAAGGCTCTCTCCTGACTTCAGTATTGTTTATAAAAGCTATTTTTAAACTGCAAGGCCTTTAAAGACCTTTTGTAGAGCAGTGTAGTAATAACGAGCTCTCCCTCCCCCAGGGGAAGGATGGAAGAGGGAGGACGGGTCGGGTCTTCCTCAGGATTACAGCATTCCTGTGTGTGCAGTCTGTGAAAAAATAAATGAATTGGAAGGATGTTTTTTCTGGTACCACTTTCTCCACACACTGAGTTCTTGAATTTTTGAATGCTGTTGAGATATCTGTAATGTTGCTTCTGACAGTGCTTCCTGATAAATTTGAAGCACTGTATCTGTTAATTTAAGTTTCTTGCCTCATGTGTGCCATTATAGTCCTGGGAATTTTCTTCCAGCATTCCTGCCAATGTCTTTAACATTTGTTTTACTCATAAAAATTCATAACGGATGTATTTCCTGGTTTAAAACTTTAGAATAGGAAGAAAGGAACCACAGCTTTCCCATCTCAGCAATAGCCTGAAGCAGGATGTGTGGCATACAGCAGACTTTCACCAGAGGGAGGAAATTAACTGGCTAGAAAATAGGCAAAGTTCACCAGCAGTCATTGCTCTTCGTTTATTTTGAAGTGAGTTTCCAGGCATAAGGACAACTTGAATAATAAAGAATCTCTCTGTGTATTAATATACAATGTTTAGATACCTGTGTTAACTGCAGTGGCTTCACATATTGTCAGTGTTATCATTGAACTTTTCTTTCTCTTTTTAAAAGAATGGCATTGTAATACTATTAGGTAAAGTACTGATGCATGTTTTCAAGGCCAGATTCTGCTGCTTTTCCAAGTGGCGTGTGGTGGAGCATCCTTACTTTATTCAGATGTTCCCTGTCCATTTTGCAGTCTATCCTACAATGCAAAAGGAAAGGAGTAGCGTTTCCTTACTGGGGAGAAGGTGGAAGGAGCATTCACTCGAAATGCAATATGGTGATGAATTTAGTTTAGTATTTCAGTATGTTAGTGCTTACTGTAACAGTGATTTTTTATTAATAGTTGGTAGCACAGAATTTACCCATGGCATGCTAGAGGTAAAGGTAATTAACTTATCTTGATAGCACTTTTCCTTGTTGCACTAAATTCATTTTAATAGATTACACGTGATAGGAAGAACTTTTCAAAAACGAGAGGTTCATGTTTTCAAAATTGCCTCATCCATTTCCTCCTGCATTTTTCCCTTCTCATTCAGGTGTCATTTGGAGTGTGTCTGATGAGACCTTAATTCCTTCTGTCAAGATTTTGCACCTTCATTCTTCCTCCATCAAATTGTACTAATAGCTCTCCTTTTCCTCCCTTGAAATCTTTCCTTATCTTTTTCTGCTACCTATTTTTTTGTGCTGAAGACCCAGTCTTGACCTCCACTTTAGAATTTGTGTTGCTTGTTACCTGGGAATGCAGCAGGTGCTGCCCTGAGAGATTCTGTTTAATTGAGTACTAATTTCTATGTTTTTCTGAAAGTGTTACAATTCTGACAGTGGTCCTTGACTGAGGAGTTTCCTGTTTGAAGGAAACTGTTATTATCAGTTCTGTTTTTCTTAGTTCAACTATATATCAGATGATACTTCATGGCAGTAGGGGTTTCAGGATATTTTAGTATTTTGGAGTATCTAAATTATGGGACTTCAAGTTATTCCTTCCAATAATTCCAAATGAAGTAAATTAATGATATAGCAAACAATGTGTATGTAATTTACTAAACTTTTTGATGTTCTGCTAGTAATACTAAGGAAAAAGTTGCATTCCTAGTGAGTTGTAGTCTGTAGAAATGTGCACAACGCAAAAATACAATATTTCATGGATACCTTATGTAAGATAAGTGAAAATATTGTTAGTTTCAATTCTTTTCTTTGGGAGTCTTGTTTTGTTTGCCCTGTGCTTTTCATGCATGAGGAAAGAAGTTGGCCTTTTTGAGTTCTTTCTGCATCGGTAGTGGTGCCCTTCTGCCACTTCCATGGGAAGTGCTGGAGGGTGGTTAGGAACACCCAGAGGAAGCCAGCTGATGCTCTTAGTTCTGTGTTTCTCATTGTTTCTCTTTTAAAAAATGAAGTACATCAGGTAAATGTGAGAGAAAATTCATTTGTGTAGTCACATCGACTGGCAGGAGCATTAGCACAGCGAAATTTTAACTAACCTCTCACTTGCAGAACTTGTCCTGTCACAGCTTATAAATGAGATATGCTGGGAAAGCTGTTGCCAAATTCACATTTGAATCCTTTCTGTCTGGGGTTTGCAATCAATGTACACAATCTTACAGCTCCAGTTGAGAAGCTGTTTTAAACTTGTTTATTTTTCATGATGAGGAGAGAGATTACATCACGATAAAGCTATGCAATCAGATCAGTTGTACCCTTACTTGTTATTAAAAACCTGAGCTGTTAAAATAGGATTGTGTGTATATTTCTGGGTGTATCTGTATCTATGTAACTATAATCTGTGTAATTAAGAAAAAGTTGAGAACACAGTGGTACCTTTCATTGACTTCTAACCTTTACTGGCCCTTGGGCAACTGGGTAGAGCAAGTGCCACAGTGAGTAATACCATTATTAAATTTTTTTACTTCCTGTGGCCTAAAGTAATGGGAGGATTTCATGTGAAACGTGTTAACTATAAAACGTGGGTTGTTTGTCATGGTGGATAACTGTGAAGCAGCTGTAAAGCTGCTACTATGCCAGCTTTACATTTAGTTCAGACATACTGAAGAACTTATCACAAGGGCTTTGATCCCTTCTCTCAGGTTAATTTCTGTAGTTTTACATTTACCCGTCAGTGGATTAGAACCCATAAGCTGATAATGGAAGCTGCATTGTCTTCTTCCCAGGGAGTGTCCTGACCCCATGAACCAGATCATTTTAATCTGGTGCAGTTAATCCTGCTTGGTATTCTGTAAAATGTCACAGTATCAAAAAGTGCCACTCTGGTATGTGTGTATAGGCCTGCTACCCCTTGAGAAGAGGACAGGTGTGGATTGAGGCTCATGCAGCATCTGTGAACTGTAGGGCCACACCATGGACCTAGCACTTCTTCTGGGAGGGCAGATTTTTCTTCCCCTTCCCCCCCCGCCTTTTTTTTTTCTCTCTTTTTTTCTTTGAGGTTACTTTTAATGAAAAGTTGTTGCTGTGTTTCCTCTGAAACTCCAAGTTTGGCTCAGCAGCATGTGGTGAACAGTCTTATAATTTGCAGCTGACAAGGAGTTTCCATTTTCCCCCTCCCTACTCCCAGATATGTGCTTCTTGAAGCTTACCTTTGGCTGACGCTCACCAGACTTGCTTTCAGCTACATTAACTGGTTGAATTTGCAGTAAAGCAATCCAGGAGAAATAGTGAAGTATTTCTCTCACTGCTGTAGTGGGTCAACGTCTTGTGGAGAGCTGGCAGCAGGGAGCTGGGGAGGAACGGGAAAACAAAGTCGAAGGTTTACAGGGAGGAGGAGAAGAGGCCTTTCTTCCCCCTAAGCAGGGCAAAATATGTCTGATCCCCATTTGAGCACTGTTTGAGATGCACAAGTCATTCTGTATTTTTCTGAAGGATTCCTTCGTTGCCTTGCCTTGTGCAGAGTGTTCAAGGAAAACTTGTGGTGGAAGAGAATGTGAACATAGGCCCTTCTGAGTCCCAGAGGTGAATTAACTGGCAACTGAACTGCTCTTCTCTTTGAAATTTCTTCTTTGATGGGAGCATCAGTTCAGCACCACAGATACTGCTCAGACACACGATAGCAGGATGGTGGTGAAATGTGGAAGTGTGACTGGTGGTCATAAAAGTGGTTCGGTCTGGAAGCTGAGTAGTGTCATACTTGCTTTCTCATACAGGCATAGTCTGTAGCAAAAATTGATTGTTCTGTGGCTACATTAACTGGTTGTTTTTTTAATTTTATTTTTATTTTCCCGAGGCAGATCACAGCTTCTGGACTAGCAGGAATGGACAACTTTTTTTTTTTTGCCGTGGCTGCCTACTGCCACCGTTCCTCATTAATTTTCAGGATGGGATCAGTGTTTGGCTTGCAGTTCAAGACCTGTATGTGAGTTTTGATGCTGTTGGGATCAGCTGAGAAAATATATTTTCTTTAAAGAGCATGAAATTTGTAGCGTATAAAACAGAAGGAGAATAAATAAGTAAATAAGGGAGGAAATAAACAAAATCGTATGATGAAAGATGCAATCAAGGAAAAAAGCCTGTTTGAAAAAGAGGCAGGAGGGGAAAGCAAAAACAGATTGACTCCTCCGTAAATGCACGGCTACTCTGATTCTATATGCTTCATCTTTTTCCCCTCCCACTACAGTGTGCCTACTGCCTTTGAATGCTAACCTTCTGTCTGAGCTGTGTGTCAGTGCTGCTGGAGCCCTGTTCCTGCCCTCACTCCCTGCATGCGCCTCTACTGAGTGTAGGGCTGGCAGCTCAGGGAAGTGCAGGGTGATCAAAGCTTTGCAGTGCTGTGTCAGCACACAGCAGATTAAGAATTTTAGTAAATTTCTCTCTTGCTTAGAGAGGGGAATTAGCTCACTCCAAATTGACCGCATTTGTGGGAAATCTGTGCACGCTGATGTGTTTATTCCCCCACGTTTCTGGCTGTGCTTCTGACAGGTGCTGAGAGAAGATTTACAGAAACAGCAAATATTTGCCAGAATGGTGGAAATATCTGAGGATTATATAGACGTGACTGTTTCTTATCATCTCTATTTTAGTTCTAGCTTGATAACTTAAATGCATAGACTTGAGTCTGTGGAAATTCTTTAATCTACTTCCCTGTTGAATTTTACACTGGTTTCATGACTGAATGCTACTACTGGTAGGCAAGTGTAGGTCTGATATATACCCTGTTTTCCACTTTTTAGTTACGATGAAGTAAACAAGGGAGAGAGCAGAACAAGACTAAAAATGGATTCTGGTCACCACAGCAGAGAAACTTGGGTTATGCTTGGTTAACATGAATTCTGAAAAAAAACAAACAAACAAAAAAAAAACACTTTAAAAGAAGAATTTCTTTATTAGTTTTCAGTCCATATTTCTGCTTCTCTCTGCAAAAAAATCATTTTTTAAAAACTACTGTTTCGTAGAGAAACAGTACATGACTAGCATTTAGAGGAAGTACAAGGAAGCAAAACATAAACAAAACACTTAGCTAAATCACTCTGGATTTCCAAATCAATAGTTACAGAAGGAAACAGCAACAAAAGCAAACCATTAACTTTCCCTCAAGTTTCCAATGAAATGCATAGAAATCAAAGTCTGTTTTGCAGTGTATTTGGGTGGTTACCAAATACATGCTCTGATGCACCAAGACTGAAAGAGAGGTCTTGTGTAGAAAAATCTTCTGTAAGCCACCTCCATGGTTGTGCTCATCTTCTATCCTTACCACTAATCTTGACTGTATTCTCAGCTTATAAAGTCCAAAACTGATAAAACCAAGATCTTGCAACTTCCTGGTTATATTCAGTAGAGAACTGAAATTCATTTGGTTAAGATAAAGAAGATATTGGCTGACTCTAAGGAAATCGGGCAGAGAAATGGCAAGTTTCTCCCTATTTTTTCTTACTAGTGTGAGTTTTCTAGATGAAGGTGTGCTGGAACACTGTGATGTGAAGCTGTGCTGTGCTTCGATAGCATAGTCACTTTTGTATATGCATAAAAACATTGACATGCATTAAAGAAATGAAATGTACCTTTTGTTTTGAATTGAGATACTGAATTTCTTATTTTATTAGGTCTTAAGTTTCACCTTCAGCTTCCATTTTTATCCTTGAAAAGTTTAAGTAGCCATATATAGAGAATATGCAATATACATATACATATACATATACATATATATATATATATATATATATATATTCCATACTAACTTCTACCAGTTAGCAGTTGGACTTGCTCTGTGCTGCATTAAGTATTTTTATATAAAAATTACAAGAATGGTGTGGTTAGTAACGGTGAACCGTTCCTATCCTAAATTTCCAACAACTGAATAAGAATTGTACAAAACTTTCAAAATCATTTTCAGCAATTCCAATTTCCTGTAGCCGTGTGTTTTATTAAGAACACTAAAAGCATTTTATTAAAAAAAGCCCTCCCACCTGCAAGCTTCTCACATCATTGTTGGCTGTAGTCACGCATGCCTTTAAAAATGTATATATATATATGTATATAATCTGCAGATTTTTTTCTTTGGAACATATTGGTATTCATGGGAATAGATAGGTGGGGGTTGAAATGAGTATGCTGCTGAATCTGTACTTTTCTAACATAGTTGTTCACTTTTGGTTATTAGTAGTGAAGTTTGGAGATGAAACTTATGGGTGCTTCAACTGTAATCAGAGAGGATAGAATAAGAAGCTATTGCTCCAGAGAGGATACTGGTGAAGTTTTGTTTCTCCTGTTTTATAGCTCTCTGTGAAGAATAGAAGTTATGTCTTATGTTTACTGAAAACCTTCCTCAAATAACTTTCTCTGGGCCCCATACTTGGCAGGAAGTGTGTGAGAGAGAACACAGCAGGTTGTTCTGCTTGGAGGAGTACCAGAGCCCTTTAGGAGAGTCAGAAATACACTGACAGTCCCCATGCTGAGCCTGTGATCTGCTGAGGCTTTCAAATTGACTACCTTGGCCCAAATCGCTTCTGTGATGCTCAGAACAGCTTGGTAGAGGCTGTCTCTGACCTCTTCTCTCCTCTTCTGAAGTCTACATCTGCATTGTTTCAGCGTGGTTGGATGCTTAGCACAGCAGAGAACTTTTCAACCTGGCATAACAGTCTCATTTTGTTACCCACACTTTTATCTAATTGGAGCAGAATGCACCTACAGCAGTGGCTCCAGCTGAAGTAGCAAGATGTCCTGCACTTTGGAGCAGGTCAGGTGCTAGCATCAAATTCCAGAAGCCACTCTTTTTTTTTTTTTTTTTTCCACTTTTCTTTAAAGTTTCAGTACTTTTAACCCTGAGACATCGTCGTCTTTGCTAATTAATCTTTCTTTCTTTGCAGTACCTGGATTTCCTCTTAATTTACTGCCTTTTAAAAGTGTTTATTCATGCAAGCAAGTCTGCAGTCTTTTCTTACCCACTTTTTCCCCTTCTCACTTGGAATGGGAAGCCTGAGTAACATCTGTATTTTTCACTTGAGCTATTTCTGTGTTGAGCCTAAATGTTTGAGTGTGACCTCACTGATTTCCTTGTCTCCTCAAAATTTGCTGTTCCAAGATCTTGAAGCTCCTTCTTTTGTGTACTCCACAAAAAGTACTCCAGCTTTTTTCCAGTGTCCATTTTTGGTATTGCTATTCACGCATTCAGACATCTAAGCACACATTTCCCCAATGAAACTTGTCCTGTGCCAAGTCTGTCGACTTATCTAAATGAAGAGCACAAGAGAAGCAAAAAGACCAATGCTATTAAGTGCAGAAAATTGTGAATGTGAAAAGATTGAAGAGGATTTAGAAGTTTGACATAGAACATGCATCAGAAATGGCTTTGTGTGGGTTTTCTCTTTTTTTTTTTCCCACTGTAGGTGTAAATGCTTGTGTAGAAAACTTTCTCCTTGCTCTTTGTATTTGGTCTCTTGCAGTTACTGACAGAAATCATGTTAAATGGAATCGGTTCAGGGAGCTGATGCTCTGGTGTTTAAATTAAGTATTTATTGTGTGATTTTCTTTAGGGCTGTCTCGTGTGAGGTTTTTTTTAGTCAGTGTGCACAAGCAAGCTTTAATTGGAAAGGGTGATTTTGCCTAAAGCTGTATGCTGTTGCTGACTAGGATCTGTAACTCTTTTATTAATGTCTTTTCCTTAATGACTCAGTCTGAAGACTCCCAAACCATGATTTCATAGATCACTTCAGGTCCATGGGAAGCTGACATGTTGTGGGAGCTCTGTTAGGCCTCTTTCCAGGGGTAAAGTCATGCAAAATGCATCTAAAACTACACTGAACACTACTTCCACCCACCTCCCTCCAAAAAAGCAAGCGATGTCTGTGCGAGACTCCTGCTGCTTGCTTGTGAGTGGGAGGGAGGATTCCCCAGGATATCAGGTCCACTAAGAAGTGGCCCCTGGTAGCCTTCAGGAGGAGTCGTTACCATATCTGTGCCTCTGCTTTTTTTCCTTCAAAAAAAGAAGATGATTTATGTGCACTGGTGTTGGATTACTACTTACTCCTATCTCTCCTGAACTATTATTGATAGTTAGCTGATTTGTGGTGTAGAAGCCAGCGTTCTGACAATCAAAATGCATGGAGTGTTGCATATGTTCTCTCTAAATCCTGCATGAATACACAGAAAACATATGGATTTACTTTATAAAAAAGTTCATGTCTTTGTGTGACTTTTTTCTTTCATTATCACCATGATAAGTACCTAAGAAGTTCCCGACCTAAGAAGTCCCAGACAATTGCTATTTTAAGGAGCTATTTTGGAGATATCATATGTATACTCTTCTATTCTGCTGCTTTTTTTTTTTTCTTTAATGAGTTCTTAGAAGTTTTTCTTATTTCTGTGGTAGTCTCTAAGAGTGCTTTCCTGCAAATGAAAGGTTAATTCTTTTTCTATGACTTGGGAAGAAGAAGGCTTTTCCAAATTGTGAGAATATTTATTTTTATCGTATTGACAAGGATGCTGGGATGAAACAAATGCTTTTTTTAAAGACAGCAGCTGGGCCCAACCTCCAGACTTGGAGTATTTTCAGTCTTCATCTGCTTACAAGAAGCTGGAAACACGCCTATATGGGTTGCTTATTTAAGAGGTTGATGTACTTTCTATCGAGTATGCAGAACTGGATTTCACAGGAAGGAATGTATTAAAGTTTTCAGTAAATAGTTTTAATAGATTCAGCTTCCTCCAAGTGCCTTTGAAAAAGTCCTTTATTCTGAAAGTGATTTGGATCTTCTGCAAATAAGAATATCAAATGTTTGACCAGACTGTTTCTGTAAATTATATACTAGTTATTTTAGGTGTATTGGTTGATTTATTTTAGATACATTCAAAGGAAATATCCCAATAAAAGAAAATTTTCACTAGAGGAAGATGAGTTTTATATTCCACTCACTGGTGGGGGAAAGAATGCCTTTGAAAGGCCAAAACCCTACAGAAGGACTTCTCATGATGTGTGAACCATGGTACCAGAAATGCTAATTCACAGCTTGAAACAGTGACTGAGCACCTGAGTAAGTGGAATGTGTGGAGCTAGGATCCACCCCTTCTCAGACCTCATTTATGGGTTGGCAGGGGGTGACAAGGGTACCTTGCTGGGGAACTCTGCCTATCTGTGGCCTTTTAAGGGTAAGCAGATTTCATTTTTTCCTTTTTTTCTGTGTCAGCAGCTGTTGCATTTGAGAGTATCTTTACATAGCATTGCAACCATCTTCCTTACCTTCATGTAGGCTAGTATCTAGCACCATGCAAGTCAGTAATAAGAAAAATTGCTCAGTCTGAAAGGCCATGAAATGTGTTCATTGATATGACGTGCATTGTTCAGCTGATGTATAGTTTACAAAGACTGCATATAGAGAGAGTGAGATTATTTTCACTTGAACTGTTTGTGTGATGGAGGGAAGATACGGCAGAAACAAAGTGGGTCAGGTTGAATCCTCTGTTATTTGTACAGAATTTCAAAAAGCACACATTTGGGGGGAAGCGGACAGCTGTATTTGCTTCTTTCTTTTCCGTGTGCATTTTGTGTTTTTAATAAAGCTGGTCATTCTGAGTACCCTAGATTTTTCAGCACCTAATGTGTAAACAGGGCTTTTCCTGTAGGAAAGTTTTTCATCTCTATGTGTGCTGTTGAGTAAGCAGTACTGCCTTAATGCTAGTGCTGTTCTTGATTTGATGAGAGGAGCAGTGATAGATGGTGTATGTGTGGGGAAAGACAGTGGTGGTGTTTGAGTATCCTGTATGTCATCTGTGTTCACTCGGTGATTGAATGTTGCAATGGCCTGTATTTGTGAAAGTGTAGTAATTCCCCTTCCAGAGAAATGAAACCTCATGAAATAGTTCAAGGTGTTTATTCTTAAAGCATGTATAAGCCTTATCAATTTTTCTAATATTTTTTGAATGCTGTTCAGCGTGTGAGTAAATTCTATCAAGTGTATTTGTGTTACTGAGTGATGATAGTTCATGATACAAAATGTCTTACTGGTTTGCTTATTAACTGCTGTGAATACAACTGCACCCTATTAAGAATTATTCCTCTTGTGTGGAGCTTGGTATATATGACAGTAAGACTTAGGTCTGGATACTGTTCTTACTGGCCATGTGAATCAAAGCATTTCAGTATGCTTTTTGTGAGCAGTTTCCTTCCTCTGGCTTGTTTAACAGCCGCATCCTTCTTACCTGATATGTCGTCACCGTTCTCACATTTAAGAGAAATAGCATTGGACTGTCATTATGAGTCAAATATTCATTGCCCTGAGTTGCAAAACATGTTCTTTGACTATAGTGTTCATTTCTGCACAGCTATTTCACATCATGATTTTCTCCCAATTCTGACATGACCTATTTTACATAGGCTGCTCCAGAAGTCATGTGTTCTATTTATTTCCATGGGAGCTACGACACAAAAAAAGCACAGAGCATCGCTATTTGAAAGAGCAAATTCTCAGTTACTAAACACTATTTTTCAACTTAGCTACTACTGTTAGCTATGCATTTTTGTCGGAGATAAGCAAGAGCCTGCATGCTATGCTTACAGAAATCCTCACCAGTGGAGGTGACCAGCTGCTGCCACTGCTGAAATGTACTACTGCCGCCTCCCTGTGCTCACATCCGATGTTTGGTCTCCATCAGTAAATGTCAATAGGTGCTATTTTTTCAGCATGGGAGAATTCAGTTTCACACCTTTGCTTCCTCCACACTTCCACATCAGATGCCAATTGTCACATGGCAACAAAATGTAATGGGATATTTGCGGAAAGGTTCTGTCTCAATACTATTAGCATCTGCCCCTGATATCATGGGCCAACATAATAAAACAGGAGGCATTACTTTCAGAGCAGCCTTAATATGTACTCAGATCATAATATTTTACTGCAGAAATGGTATATCTTACAGCCTATTTTTCCTCCAGTGTTCAGGAACTTTGGTTGGTCCCTTAGGAGGGGTGAAGATAAGCTTTGCAGCTTTTGTATGAGAATAAATAAAAGACAAAGCTGGCAATATAAGATTGCTGTGTGTCCAGATATCTTGATGACTATTTCTCCTTGTTTCTTTTATGAGAGTACTTATTGACATGAGCTTTACATCAGAATCTCTGCATCCCCAGTTAAATACTGTAATTACTGTATCAAGCTGTTATTACAATGTATCATAGTTTTCTAAGTATACTTTTATAAATGATACTGAGTTACAGTTGTAGGATGATAAATAATGTTAATAAGTAACAGTAAGAAAATGACATGCAATATCTCCTGAGGTATCTAAAAGTTATGGGTAGGGTTTAATAATACGAAGCACGGAAAATATATGTATTTTTAATGCATTTTTTTTTATATAAATATAATGTTTGTGTGCCTGTGAAGGATTCCCTTGGTGTGTCTCAAGGGAATATCCTTTTAAGGGAGGCATCCAAGTTAGGGTAGTGGTGCTACTGTTGTCTGAGAGATGTGCCACTTTTAGGGTTCTCATCTAACCACTGAAAAAGTTTTTCTATTCTTTTGGTTTCACTGTGCTGAACGGTGAATATTGCCCTTTCTTCTTCATTGATTGATGAAGATTTTAACATATTGTTTACGTTAATGCAGTGTTATATTTTTATTAGAAAAATATCATGTAATTGTTACATTTGGACCTCATCATCTTTTCCCTTTCCCCTGCTGTAGTACTGTTCAGTGGTGGCCTTCAGACATAGGATCCTGTTAGATTCTTGCTGGGTGGCCAAAAGAAGATTACAAGAGTTGCAAAGATTTGTGTTTGTTTTGGGTGGAGGCATCAAAGGCTCACAGGCCTCCTTGCACAATGATGAAGTCTGGAAATGGAAAAGCAGAAGAAAAAACATCTCAGTCTGTTTTATATATATATATATATATATAAAAATAATGTCTTGGAACCATCGTTTCTGCTTTGGTTCAGTGGAAAGCCAGTGTAGCCATGGATTTCTCTCTGCACTATGTCTTTAGTGTTAACATTACTTCTGTTAAACTTCCATTTTTTTTTTTTTAACATGTACACGTTAATAATGTAAAATGCAAGAATGCATTCATAAGACAAATCATAAATAGTGCACTAAAGCTCAGTGACTTCCATGTATCATTTAAGGTGCTGGATGATGGGGTGTATTCTAGTCCATATGTTCTACAGATTCCCATTAGTGAATGGGAATCTTCCTGCTGCTATGTGGGACAAAGTATGTGTTAGGATTTAAAACACTGCAGAGATTACCTTTTCAGTTCCTTCCAGTAAAAAAGAGATAGCTTGATCATATGCCTTGCCCTGATGGATGTCTACATGCAGGGTATATCATTTTGTTGTTTCTCACCTGTGTTAGTCATTTTAGTAGATGTTAAGTTAATGGCTTTAAGCCAACTTTTTAATGCAGTATTACAGATGTCAGCTGGAGCAAAGGTCTTCATATATAATAGTTCTGCTCTGAAAGTAATGTTTTACTATGTTGGTCCATGATGTCAGAGGTGGATGTTGGTGGTATGGCAGTGGAGGTTGAACCATCCAGCCAATGTTCTGTTATGTTCTGTAGCTGTGTGACAGATGGTAGCAGAGGCACAGTCTGACATAGAAGTGTGGGTAAAGCATAAGTGTGAAATTGAATTCCTCTGTGTGGGGAAAAAATGGCACTCATTGACATTTGTTGGTGGAGACCAAACAGTGGATGTGTGCACAGTGAGGTGGTGATTTTTGCGAGTGTGGCATGCAGACTCCTGTTTAATGCTGACAAAAATGCATGGCTAGTGGTGGTGACTATCTTGAAAAGTGGTGTTTTTTAGCTGAGGATTTGCTCTTTCAAACAAATACAAAGAGCACAGTAACACTGTTGTCTCCATGGATATAAAATGGAGGCATTACTTTTGGAACAACCTAATATTAGACTGTTGACACTTAAGGAGTTATGTACATATGTATACACAGGATGGATCTAAAAAGGATAAAAATTACTGACTGTTCCATTCAGTCAGTCTCTTATTCCACGCAGAAAGGAAGGAAATATTTGCTGTTAGTACTAATATGCAGTAACTTCTGTAGCTGTATATGTGTTCAGTGGCGTTTGCTGTTTCTCTTGAAATATATTGTTGTCTTGGTCAAGAAAATTCTCTTATCTTTGTTCTTTATAGCTGTATTTAAGATATTCTTTCCTGCTTTTCTCTTAAGAGACTTTCAGTTAATAAAGTTGCTCACAGGAAGTGATTCATACTACAAAATGGCCACAGGCAGCAAATATATGTGTAATGAGTTGCTGTGGGGTAGCTGAGACTTTTTAAGTGCTGAGGATCAGAAATCCCTCAGAGGAGTGACTCAGGAAGTCTCAGAGTACTTGAGTAATTTCTTTGAAACTTTGTCAATATTTGCCCACACAGCCATTACAATGTTGGTGTTCTTTATGTCCTTTAATGGACTGAACTTTACATCACCTTTGTGGTGAAGGAGTTTTCTGTGGAAGGGGGGAGCTGAAGTTGCAGGATATCTGAACACAGTCTGTCCTCAGGGATAGATGTGCTCATCCCCAAAAAGGGCATATTTTCCCTCCAGTTAATGTATACAGAAAGTAGGATAAGTGGGGAAAAACAGGATCTTGTTCTATCCTGGTGTTTGGCAGGCAGCAGAGAGCTTGCTCAGGCTACAGTTGGTTGCCCAAACAATAGGAGCTGAGATGAAAGATCTAGGAAACTTCATTTTAAAGCATGACTTGTAGCACTCTGCTATGCATTTAGTGCAGCTGAAACTGAGGAGTAGCAGCAGGCACTGCAGTGTTAACAGTCAATCGGAACCCAGGCTGGTTAGCTTAATATTAAACAGCACTACATGGGAAAATTTAAGCAAGCTTAGTTTTCTTGGCAGTGGTTATCCTTGTTTTCCATTTCAGGAGGATCTGTGGCTCTGTGAAATATAACTGTAGTAGAACTCATAAAGACAATCTCAAGTCAGCTTCCCAAGACCTCTTATGCTCAGCATTGACTCAAAAATCAGCTCCAAAAATTCTGCAGATTACTAAAAATAGATAGTACAGTCTTTGATAGGAAGATTAATTGCATGGATGTAACTTAGTTATGTTTTGGAATTGCTTGTCTTAGGCCTACATAAATATCTTCAAGCAAATATTAAAATGGAAGGCTTTTCTGATTTTCTAGTTTCTGCTGGAGTGTTTGTTCCAATAACTGATTTCAATTCGATTGTAGTGACAGAAAATGAAACCTGTTTTCCATTGTAGGATGAGAAGATAACACAGTTTTAGGTAACAAACCCACACCTGAGAAATTTTACCAACTGTGTGCCATTTATTAAACATCCTTGTCACAACACATTCAAAGATGAGAAGCCTTAGAAATGGAAGCTGTGATGGCTTTTGAGCTACCAAGACTCAGTTTTATTTCTTGAATGTCAGGTGTTCAGCTGGCCTCTCTCCCTGCTGCTCTGCCTGAGAGATACTGCTTGAAAACCAAGAAAGCTCTGTTTATGATTAAGATTTCTTATACTGCTGGAATGGTACTAAGGGGTACCTAACTCATTGTGATAGTTACAGTAAAATCTGTGGTAGATTCTCCAGATCTTCACTGAAATACGTTGTATGGGAATTGTTGAATCACGGCCTGAACCACTGATTGATCACCTGAGGCGAGCACTGAGTCAGCTGCAGGGGCACGAGTGTGATTGGAAGGGGTGGAGTTTGACTCCACCTCTCCCAAGACCCCATTTAAGGGCTGACCACCACCAGGGAAGGATCTCTGGTTGGAGATCCCTTCCTAGTGGAGTTATTGGTAAGCCTTGATCATCTTCAAGGGTGAGCCACTCTTTCCTTATTAACTATCTGTGTACCATCTACTTAAGCCCATCTAAAATATACCATCTTTGGCACTGTTTCTTTTAGGTGCTGTTCTTGGGGGTTATTTGCCCTAAATATGTATATATGTGTGCATATATATATATATATATATATATTTAATGGACTAGAATTCTCATTTTCTCAATTGCTACCAGTTTAAGTGAACTTTTTTTTTGGTTGTATTAATGCTAAAAACAGAACAGGTTTTCTGTTTTGAGATGCGTTCTTATTCTATAAATATATACAAAACCTATTAGTGAAGGTGCTTAAAAGTGAGTGACTCTACAGAAATATAATACTCCCCCAAACAATAAATGTTACAGTTTAACATCTTATTTCCATAGTTGACAGTACGCTTCAGGAGCTTGAAAATGGTGTCTTCAGCCCTATCAGTTTTGCTGTTTTGTTTCTGTATCTCATGTATCAATGGATTCCTCTAAAAACAATTAAAAAAGAAACAACAAGAAACCAAAACTACTACTGAAAACAAGCAAACGAACAAAAAACAAAGAAACAAAACAACATATTCATCTCACAACATATTCATCTCCATTCTCAGCGAGGTTGTAACTCCTGTGCTGTCATGGCCTTAGGAATTTTTCTCAAGTCTAGGTTCTTCAATTATTTACTTCGTAGTGTGTGTTGCAACATCATTTAGTTATTTGCTGTAAGTGTAGTCTACATGGGGGAGAAAAATCAACATTTGCTGTGCTAGTATTTCAAAAGAGAGACAGGGTTTGGTATGTATGTGTAAAAATAACACTGGAATTTCAAGTATAGTAAGGACAGAAAGAGCCCGCATTGTAAGGAATATGCTTATCATGGTTAGTATCCTTATTCCTTTTGCCTGCCTTAAAGATAACATGGCCCATGTTTGTTCACAAAGCTCCTTCACTTGGGTGATTTTGGCCTCAACTTGTTCATGGACGATCCCTATTGACTTTTTGTTCAGACACAGCTGTACATTCCCAGGACATACCAGGAGTGGCTGCTGCCTTCATGCCCTCACTGTTTTTCGCTTTGCCACATGGTGTAGTACACTGCAATATGTGCACTCAAATTCTTCCTGAACTCCCTTCTCTGAAGCTTCTGCTTCTGTAGATGACTGCAATGTGCTTCTGGTGTGAGGTGCAGGTGGGTGTGCTATGAGGTCTGCAGCTTTGGTAGCCTGATGATGGTCAGAATCTGCTGGCAAAAGGGAAAGACTTTGGCTTTCAGGAACTTCATAAGAAAAGAAAATGTAGAAGGTGCCTGTCATTAAGTGACATTATTTTTATTCTTTGGTGGGAGGGTGTGTAAGTACTCGGTGTGTACCTTAGGTACTAGTATTGGTACTAGTATTATTCCTGTTCTGTTCATCTCAGACATTAAATATGCAAATAACATTACTGACTGAAAACTAAATTTGAGTTAAGTATAGAACTGAAGCCATCTGGTAGTTTGGTCAGAAATATTAGATAATTATCTGTTCCTGTCAAGGGATTGAGTAAAGTAGGCCATCTTCATAACAGTGACTAGTTTGTAGGGACTTCCTGAAAGCCACATGGGATAATGATAATAAAAAGAACAAAATTAGAAAAGAAAAAAAAGTTGGTGCCATCGTAGCTCACGATGGCTTTTCTATTTTTTTCCTCTAAGTGAATTAAGCAAGCTTTTAATTTGAAGGCTGTTTTTAATTTAGGTACTTTGGAATGAGGCATAGAGTGAATTTTCTGGCTCTGGCAGTGTGGTGCAAATAGGCCATCTAGGCTGCTGCTAGGTATCTGTCATTCTTTCTGCATCAAGGTCTGGTTTCATTGCTTGCACTCCAATTAACCTGGAAGCACTGTAGGCATAGCTGACCTACAGAGACCATTCTAAACTGTGTGACCTGATGGGTCCTGCCTAGGGAATTTGTGCCCTTTGGGGGACTGACTGTATTAAGCAAGACAAAATGAGGAAAAAAATAAAAATCAAAACATCATTACTGCACCGTTCTTTCTCAGGTGCTGATAGCTTCACACATGGAAGTGTTTGATAAGAATCTGCATTCAAACATTTTTAAGGGAAAAGCTGTTCAGCAGATCATATGTCAAAGCAACTGAGATGTGTAGCAAAAGGAGGATCTGTCAGACAGATCCAGCCTTCTCCCAGACTGCAGTGAAAGGCTCCGTTGCTCCCTTTGGCCTCTCTTGCTAAATCTTGTCCTCCTCATCCAGCAGTTAGCAGCAGGGAAACCTCCAAAGACTGAAAAGTGCTTGGTGCTGCATGTGATTTCCTTAGTGGAATCACTATGCCAGTGATTTCAATCAGCTTGACCTGAATCTTCTTTTAAGTTGGGTCTCTTTGGGAACACTGAGCAGTGTTAAGGGCATCTATGCTAAATGGACTAGTAAAAATAAATGGCTAATAGAGTGGCAAAGTGGGGAAATGATACATCAGTGGTGTGACTTGATTAAACGTTTTTACTTCAGGTAGGTAAAAATCCTGGTCCTAAAGGATATTAATTGAATTTGGCATTGTTTTGGTTGTAAATAATATGGATCACCAAATATCTATAGTTTCTTTGACATTGTTTCTGCTGATTTACCATTTTCAGTAAAGGACTGTACATACTGCTTCAGACAGACATTTGTAAGAATTCCAGCATGGCTGTAAAATTTTGCTGCAAATCTTTTATTTTTGAGAATGCAAGTAAGTTGAACACTAGAATTAAAATGCGGGGAAGACCCAAAAACACTCCAGCTTTTCTGTGCCTAGGTTCTCTTAGCAATAGCATACACTTCTAAATTATTTTCATTAAATGGAGCTTTTATGTCCATTTGTTCCTTGATTAGGAAGGCAATGATTTGAAAATTCAAGATATTGAGGTCTCAAGTGTCAGAGAAGCCGAGCTTTTAGAAAAGCTAAGTAAACACTTCACTGCAAGATGCTCAAAATAAATTGCTGCGAATGCAGATGTACAAATAATTCCAGATCAGTTTAATGGGTCAGATTTCATATTAGAAGGGTGGTGAATGTTGGTACATGTGATCAAGTTAATTCAAGTCACCAAATGCATTGTGTGAAACAGCGGTGTGATGCATCTATCGAGTACTTAGCAAAGGAGTATTGTAAGAAGTATTGAACCTGAACACTACACTAGAAATTTTCTCTTAATATAAAAAATGTTTTCCTGATGTCCATCCAAAGTGGAAGATCCAGATTTTAGCTTCTATGTGCACAGCACACCCTGTCCTGATGGCCACAAATCGGTGAATTTTGTGCATACAACCTGAGTTTCCATTATCCTTTGCATTCCTCTTATTATTTACTTACTTTAAAGAAAATAACTGAGAAGTTGACAAGCAAATTGAAGCAAGAGCCAGCATTTCATCTTGTAATGTTGTAACTTTAGATTAATCTTGAAAATGAGTAAGTAACTGGTGAATGTATGAGATAATAGAAAGCCAGGCTGAAAGGATGGGGCTGGGTACTCCTAATTCTGACTGCTCTCTTGGTAGCAGTTCACTGGGGTTAAATATAATCTACAATTAAAATTTTTGAACTGATGTACTTTTTGTATGACAAGATGAGCTTTTTTCCTACATTGTATTTCTCTAGTGTGTTGGATGTTTTTGATATCAGCTTCTGATGAGATGTTTGATTATATGTCCTGTTTTCATCCCATCCTTTAAGGTGGTCAAATTCAGATTTTTCTTTTAGATAAGCCCTTGGCCTTTCAGTTGCTTTTGACTTGCAAAGTCATTAATTCCTTCAAGCCAGAGTCTGCAGCTCCAGCTGTGAATGTAGATGAATGTTCTTGCAGGGTCAGCACTGTAGCGCTGAACCTAAATAAAAGGATTAGCGGGAGTTCACTTGGAGTAAAAACTCTTAATTTCACCATAATAAGTGCAAGAGATGATGGAGGGGGTTGGGGAAGAGTGAAGCTTTACTATTAATGTTGTTAACGAATAGTTGGGGAAGAGCAAAGCTTAACTATTAAAGTTGATAACAAATGGTTATTCAGCCCTTCATGCCCCTGCCTTTCTGCTTCTATTGCACTTCTCAAATGGTAATGAAGGATGAGATTGAACTAGTTCATGACAGTACTTTAATTCCTTGTCTATAAATGGTTTTTTTTTGTTTGTTTGTTTAAACTTAACTAATTCTTATGCTGTGTTTCAATTCAGTGGAAAAAAGGTTGCTTGTGAAAGAAAATGAGTGCTTCCAGGGTATGTTTCATCATTTCAGACAATCTTTAGCCTTTATGCAGACAGCTGTGGTCGGACTGAACCTAACAGCCATAAATGTTGAGCTTGTCTCATTGCTCCAGAAGTGTGTGTTGTTTCTGCAGCCAATGTAATCAAGTCTTAAATTCCTGCCAGAAACAGAACGGTTATTGTGATTCTTCATCTGCATGCATGGACCTCATGTTTTCTTCTCCAAATTGTATGCAGGTTTCTCTGAAAGTAATGTCTCCTATATATTTCCATGGAAAATACAGCAGATTAAAAAAAAAAATCACAGTAATCTATTTGATAGAGCAGATTCTCAGCTAGAAAACATTCTTTTTCCACCTAGTTACTCTTAACTATGCATTTTCACCATTGATGAACAGGAGCTTGCATGCTGTGCTTGTTTAAAAAAAAAAAAAAAAAAAAATCTGCACCAGCAGAAGTGACTCGCTGTTGCTGTCATTGCTGCTGAGATATACTACTGTACTCACATCCACTGTTTGGTTTCCATCAACATTCAAAAAACATCAATGAATGTCAGTGGGTGCAATTTTTTCCACATGGTGGGATTCAGTTCTACACTTTTACTTCATGCATACTTCCATGTCAGTTGCCATTTTGTCAGACTGTCCCTCTGATGCCATCCGTTGCACGGCAACAAAATGTACTGAGTTATTAATGGCAAGGTTCAACCCCTACTGCTGTACCACCAACATCCACCTCTGATGTCATAAATAATGAAACAGGAGGCATTACTTTCAGAGCAGCCTTTGTACCATTCTCAAGGCCTCCTGGAGATCAGAGGGGCTTCTTCACTCACATGTTCTTTTCTGTTGGCTGCTGAGGGCTGCTATATGCTTTGTTGACTTTCCCAGTATTTTAGAGTTGCCAGCCTCAAACAGCCCTATTATTTAAGTATTCAAAACAATACTTGTATCCAATTCCTTGGAAAGGAAAACAAGTAATTAACACTTGACTAATGTGACTGCACTGCTTAAGAAACCAGACAGAAGTCATCTAATTCTGGTAGCAAAATCTCAACTTTGTCAATCGCTCTGTCTGGCTGTAGAGGTGACTCTGGTATTCAGGTTGCTAACTCCATTGGAGCTGTGGCAAGAAAATGCCGCAGTGCCTGTCCTGGTTGTGTGCCAGGAGCTCCTGAAGTTGTAGCCAAGGAATGAGGGCTGGTGTGTGAACAGGATCCTAGATGGTAAGGACCAGAGGTGCTGCTTGAGCACGTGCTTAGAGCCTAGAACTAGAACACATTTTGGATTCTTTTTTGTGCTTTTCCATTTCTTACTTTTACTTCAAAGTAAGACATTGTCCTTTTGAGACCTGCTTCAGTCTATATTTGCAAAGAGATAAAATGTGCAAAATTATTTCTCTATCTTTCTTTCATCAAAGCCTAATTCTTTTTCTCAGAGAAAAGAATATGGACAGTATAGTGCTTTGCTTCAACAGTGTTTTTCATTTGTGACCAAATGAGAATCATGCTAAACTTGGAATGTTCATCTGCTCCTTTTTATTTCTCTCCTGATGATTTCTTGCTCTCACTAACAGAAATGTGGAATCAATTTGTCCTCCTCTTGATTATGTTGTGGACCACCTTCTGAAACTGCAGGGACCACCAGTGGGCTGAAGAGATGGCTGAGGAGCCACAGTCTGCACAGGAATCTACATAACATTTTGGTTTTTATTATAACCTTGCTCTAGAACTCTGCATCAAACACATCTGATAGTCTTTTGTTTAAAAATCAATATGGCTTTAATTAGACATAAGTGGTCATGATCTTTTAAAGGGTTGGAGTGAGGTTGGTGGCTGTGGAAACACCTGTTAAAATTTCGTTGGTCTTTTCTCACTGGTGACAGGATGAGGGGAAGTGGCCCTAAGTTGTGCTGGGGAAGGCTTAGGTTGGATATCAGGAAACACTTCTTTACAGAAAGAGTTGTTAAGCACTGGGATAGGCTCCCCAGGAAGATGGTTGAGTAACAATCCCTGGACGTGTTTAAAATCTGTTTGGATGTGGTGTTCAGGGACATGATTTAGTGGAGGGTTATTGGAGTTAGGGTAGTATGGTTAGGTCGTGGTTGGACTCAATGATCTTTGAGGTCTTTTTCCAACCTGAGTGATTCTGTGTGAAAGGTATTTACTACTTGTGTTTAGTTAAAATAGGCATATACCTTCTTAATTTCATTTTAATCTTGGATGGTGTGAAAGAGATCACTTCATGGAAATCAGGGGCTATTTGGAATAGGTACAAGTGCATTTTGTGGAAACAACCTGCTGTATTCTTGAGTATGTTGGTTTCGCTTCAATCTGACTAGGTTTCCAAAAACTTAGTATGTTGCGAGGTGAAAATTTTAGACCAAAACCTTTCTAGGTAAAACTGTCAGTTCTTCTTTATGGTCTTTTATGGTTGCATTGACTAGTTTGTGCTGACAGGATATGCAAGTGGATAGGGATTGCAAATATTTTTTGGAAAAGCCACTTAATAGCATGAATGCACAGCAATCTTAAGTTGCATCCTAACTAAAACTAACATTAACATTTAAAACCTGTTCTGTCTTCTCTTCAGTCAGTCACCACTTGGGCAGGTAACCTTGGTCTTTTTGTTTCACATATCCTCAGTCATGCAGGCTCAAGAGATCACATTGTTCTCTGTGAGTGACTGCTGGGTAACCACTCATTGTCCTATCTTTGTTCTGTCTTGCTTAGGCAATCTCACTGGGAGCTGAGCAGGTTGTAGAAATAAAGGAAGGTATGCATTAGCCAGGTTTTTGCTGCTATTATATGAGTGGAGGGATTTTTACCTGATTGTTTTGGGAGGTAATGATTTTAATTTTTTTTTTTTTAATTTAAGCAGAGCAAATATGAGGAGTCAGTAGTTAAATAAGAATACCATTTGACCTTGTCATTTTTCTGTCTGTGTTCTGTAGATCGTTAAAATAACCATGGAAATTTAGTGATGTGGAGGGGTGTGAGTTAGCAAAATAATTACAAACCTATTCTTCCTTTACAGAGGCACTTCTAATTTTTATGCAAGTATACATGTATGTGCATCAGATGAGACATTATAACTTCTGTAGAAAATGAGATAGGTATCTCCGCTGCAGATTATCTGAATTTTGTTTCATAGTATGTGAAATACAGTGGAAAAACCATTGTAGCCATACTTGAGGTGATAACTTGCAAGCCTTACTTACTGGAGCAGAAAGCTAAGGTATCCATGGGACATAATGGCATTAAAGTATCAGAACAGAATGTTATTTCACGTGTTGTAGATTGCTGAGAATTGAGTTGAACCTACTGAGAGTTAGCACCTTGCACCTTACATTAATGTAACTGAATGTAGGGAAAATTTCTGCGTGATACAGATGCTGTTTACTATGAATTTTTCTATTCCTTATAAAATGACACAAGTAGGCATGCTTTTATGAAAAAAAAAGTTTTCTTTTTCTAGAAAATGTGTTTTGACAATTAAGTTTATGGTGATATACTATCAGACCTGGAAATTGAAAGGTTAATTTGCTACCTAGCTTACTGCATTATTACTCTTTCAATCAAGCAGATGTAGGTAAAATTAGTGTTGTGTATTTTTCCAGTTTAGTATTTTGTTTAAAAAGAAAAGACTTTGTGAGGATGCTGCAACTTGGATTAGTTATATAGTGTTTTATCAAACTAGTTTTCTGTTTCTAAAGTCACACTACAACCCTGAAGAACGCTTTGTCTGGAACTTTAAAGTGTTCTGTACATCTAGATATTTAAAAAAAAAATAGAGCTCTCCGACTAAAATTAAAGGGGAAAATTTAAGAAAATCCATGTGTTTCACATTTGGCTTAAGTCATTCTTTCTGTGAAATATAGCCATGATTTGGAAACATTATTTCTTCTGTGAGAACTGGAAAACTTCTCTGTATACAGTCTGAATTAATATCTACACGTGAATATATGGGTACAGCATAGTTGCCAAATCATTGAACTCTGTAGGGATAGCTCTTTCTCTTTTGGTATGGCATCTTTACAAATCATGTTGATGTTTTTTTCCTCTTCCAGTCTTGTTAGTAATTGAATTTTGTTGTTTTTGTGGTGTGTTCATCTGAGGAAGAGCAATTGTTTGTTATAAATAAAAAGCCAGATAGGAAAAAGAACAAAAATCCTTACACATGCAGTCTGAGAGTGAACTCTGTAGTATGAATCTACTGTTTGCTGTGGGATTGGTGACTTCTGTATCATGTAACTTCCTTGTATTTCTTTTTAAACATTTAGGAACTCTGGATCTTTCTTTGTTTTGTGGTTGCTGAAGCATTTTCCTGGTGCAGCAGTAATGATTGATCAACACACTTCAGGTAGGAAACCAAATATATTCCATTTGGTTCAGTTGTTCATTAACTTCCCTCACATTGTTTTGGTTAAGTTTCAATAGTGGCAGTCTTCTACATTACAGCATCAAAATTTACTGAATATAAAATATAAATAATCTCTTGTCCACGTGAACGTTTGCATATGTCTCTCTGTAAATCATCGTGAACAGGTTTTTGGTTTTCCTCCCAGGTTTGGTAACTCTGACAACAGATGACGTTACATGTTAAATTGGGTTTTAATGATCGAAAGATTATTATAAAATACAGTCTGTCACTACTAATTCTTCCATCAACCCACCTGCTCTTTCAGGAATTAGTTCCATCTACTTTAACTTATACCAGATTGGAACATTTTTCCTAAAGGCTTTAATTCTCCTAAGCCATGGTTTCTCTGCTGAAAAATAAAATTTTGAAGTTGACCCCTTATTAAACTTTTTACCAGCTAGTCTGCTCACAGTTTTCGAAATATATCTCTATTAAGAGGAAAACAAAATTTCTTTTGCATATCTGTAGTGAATTCCAGTCCCTCCTACTGGCGACGTACCGGATTCAGCAAACTCTTTTCTGCTGCCCCTTGTGATGCAGTTTTGGTCACCTAGATTTTACATGGAGATCTGTAGTGGTCATGGCTAGTCTGAGGGGGATTTTTACTCTTTCTGCCCATATCTCAACTTTTGAAATAGACTTGTTACAATTTTTTTCTAAATCTATTTCTGTAGAAGATCTATTTCCATTAAAACTCAAGAATCTAAATAGAGTAAAAATGTGTGCCAGTGCTGTTTTGTAGTGTAAAGCTGCAAATTCTTTTCCTCAGTCTTGCCATGTATGAGAGTTATCTGATGCTGATAAACTGTAAGATTCAGTAATACGTAATTATCCTCTGTAATTTATTAGAATTATGGGTACAAATGAGCTGGATGCTGTTATAGTCTTTATTCTTGCCACTGTATAAAAATATTTCCTTCTTTTACTTTTGAATTTAATTTTGTGTAAGCAGTTACAGCTATAGGCCTGAATGTAAGGGAAATTTTTGAATATCTTGAGTGGCTTTAGTATCTGTTCTTTGAGGTTGTGCCAATCCAGTGAATAGTTGTCAAGCTGTTGATGCTCTTGGAAGCTAACCCAAGTTCTTTAAAGCCTACCTGAAGTCAAGCAAGTAATGTTGTTTTTGATTAAATTCTTGCTCTGTCACAATCTTCTGGAAAGCCGGGGGGTGAACTCTTCAGTCCCCACACCAGTGGGAAGTATGTGCCTAGACACTTATGTGCTTGCATTTCTAGTGAAGAAAATTTGTAGGATGATGTACAAAAAAGTACTGTGGGCAAAAGTCATGTGTCTGGGGTTCATCATGCTCCATGTGGGCCTTGTTATGCTGGTAGCATAGAACTGCTGGGAAGTTGATGCTCAGAGTTGCCAATGTTCTTTTCAGCTGAAGCAAGAGTGGTATCTGAGTACATGGATGGCCTTTATTTCTGGTCTCCAGTTGCCTTTTTTTCTTCCTTTGCAAGAGTATTGTGGAGATAAGCATGGCAAAGGCTGCGCTGTGTCCATGTGGGAGCCAGATGTCTACCTAGTCTTCAAATAAGGGTACAAAATATACAATAGATGACCTTGGGGTGTTACTTGCTTCTGCAACTACTCTGTGTTGTAAAAGCATAAACACAGCAAGAACGTCAGAGTGTCATTATTGGTTAGATTATGGATCCAGTCTAAACCTAAAACTTTAGTAAGGCATAGCAGACTACTGTCCTTAGAGAGTGGCTGGTAGCTGATGCCTGGGGAGGAGAAGGATGCAAGATCAACATGTGGTTGCTTTCCATCTCAACTGCTCATTATCTGCAGATGAAGAACCTTTGTGTCTCTGTATTGAGTAGCCTTGGGTATAGTTTTTCTCTTCTGTGTATTTTTTGGGGCTACATTTTCATCCCAAATGATTTCTGGGCTTTGTGATTCTGTGCCCTTCAGAATTCCTCTTGCTGATGTCACTTACTCTGGGGGTTAGGACTGTGTGCCAGGAAAACCAGGAGTTGCACAGTGCCTTTTCTTCTCAGTGGATAGTGGAAATGGAGGATGACTGCTAAGTTCTAAAAGTATCATTTTAAAGAGTTGTGAAGTGAAATGAAACTGAAGGGCTTCTGTGACTGATTACTGTCACCTTCAAAATAAATAGGTATGAATCAACTTTTCACATCTGCGTTACTTTTCTCTTTGAGTTCATTTTTCCATGCTTTTAATATATTAAATCTCCATGTAAAAATAATAATTTGGGTTTGTGTTCATTTTGTTCTACTCCTCTGAATTTCAGAAATAAAGGAAGGAGCTCAGTCTCCCAAGCAGTGAGGCAGTTATCTTGGCAGTTTTTTTTCTGTTAAAATTCAAGACTGTGTGGAAGAAACTAAGTTGAAATATCACAGGGACATGCACTCTGAGCTGAGCCTCCCAGCAATGCAGTAAAACATAGTACTACTAATTAGAATATATTTATATATCTTCATATATACATATATCCTTTAAATACTTTTGTTAGCTTTGCAGAAATTTGGGTGGGTTACAAAGAAAATAATTATTTAATAGTGTCATTACTGCAGAATCATTGTGTTGAAGATCTGACTCCATGTGTTGCAACTACTACATCAAGGCTATAAAAGGAAGTGTGAATATTGTATAAATTTACCTGACTTGGTTAGGTGCTGTGTCACAAAAATATACTGTGCAGTATATATAATATTAACTACTGCAGTAGAATTGTCAAACTGGAGAGGGCTGTGGCTTCTGTGCTGAAGATGATTCTCCTTGGAAAAAAACCAAAACATTGATGTATTAAGTATTGAATACAGATTACTGTATCTTTAAGAGTAAAGGCTCCTAAAGTTATGGGAAAGCAGACAGAAGAAAAAAAGAGTCGAAACCTTAAAGCTAGTTGAAGACTAATAAATTAATTATACTGATTCTCTTTTTTGGCAGAGAATATTCTGGAGAGAAAATTATTGTATCTGAATAAAAGTTGGGTTTATTTTTTCTCTCAGTATTTTGGTTTTCTTCCAAATGCTGTGAAGGTCTTGGACTTGCTATTTGATCCTGATTAGAGCCAACTTAATACTGTATATGTATTTTTTCATCCTATCTGCCCTCATTTTTCCTTCTGTACCTATATTTTGGGAAGGAAATAAGATAGCTCTTACAAAGGGTCACCTTACTGTCCAGGGCTTTCAGCTGAGTCCTTGTAAGATAGAAAGCAAGTTGTGTGCTGCTCATCACTTAAGGCTTTTTCAGTTGAAGACAACTCCCTTGCCTTTGTTCTCATGGCTCATGGAAAAGCACATAGAAGGTTGCTATGGCATCTTTCTCACTTAGAGAACAACTGGACACCTTGTTCCTCAAGTCCCCAGAAAATGGGCAGAAGTTTGCCTTTGAATTCCTCCTGGGAAGCTGCTGGACACTGAATTTGCCCGTGGCAAGACCAGGTGTTTAAAGAAGAGCAAGAGAACCTCAAATGACAGTCCTTGCTAGACTGATCTTTGGATGAAGAGATTGCTTACTGCTTTAAGTATTCAAATAGGCAGGGTGGCATGAAAGATGGAAATTCTCTGTGCTTGCCCACATGGGAAGGAGTAGCTGAGAAAGTTTGGAAGAGGAGAAGGCGAGCTGGCCAATTAGATTAGACTGAAAAGAATAAGGCTTATCCACACATCATCTGGACACATGAGAACATATGGAGGTAGGTTGTTTCTTGACGGAAACTTGGCAAAGTTGAAAAAACAGAACAGAGGTGTTTTTCATTTTATTTTTCTTTTTGTAACAGGATACAACAGACTGTAAACTTTGGCAAGAATCGAATAGCTGAATGACTTTTAAAACTGTCAATGTTTTTGTAAAATTGATTCTAGAATAGGGATAAAATAAACTTTTCTATATTTTCCTTCATATTAATTAGATGAAACAATAAGTTTTATATTTGTCCAGAAAGAGGTCAAAGCAAGCAACAAATTGAATGTAGGAGAGCCAAACAAGAATAAGTAATGAACCAGTTTCTCAAACTGGCAATGGCATACTAGGAGTTTGGAGAAAGTATACTTGCAGACTTCCGTTATTCTGTTCAAGAGGTTATAATAATAATTCAATCCAAGCAGCTATAAAGAAGTTTATGACCTAGTTTCAGACTGAAGTGCTCACAGCATCAGTGTGTGGAAGGAACTTAAAAGAAGATGCTAGTGGCAATGCCTCTGGAGCAACTCTGTGTATTTAGGCATTCCTGCCCTTTGTAAATACGTACTTTGGCAGTTGGCTCCACTTAGCATGGGGCTTTTTTTCTTTACAGGAGTCTTTAAATGCCTGGGTTGGTATGTACAGTTTTCATAGGATGTCTGATTTTTTTTTTTTTTTTAACACAGTACTATTTGGAAAAGTAATTGTTCTACCAGTTATTTCAACAGGAATTCAGGATTACAGAATGCCTTTCTACATCCTGTGGTCCCCTGGAGCAGCGAAGCAGGAAAAGGTGGATTTCATCTGTTGACAAATCTTCTGTAGTGAGATGGGGAAAGCTTTGATTAGGCTTCATTTGATTCATGTCTGTTCTGCAAAGGAGTTAAAAGGAATGTGCTGAGGGGGTGTGCACAAAAAACACTGAGCCTGTGATTTGAACAGCAGCTTGTTTTAAATTGGAGAAATGTTTCTTTGCTTCTGTACACTCTTGTGGTAGGCATAGGAACCAACCAGATTTTGATAAAGATGGCCTGGGGAGCGGCTGGCCAAAGTGGTGGTTCTGTGGTGGAGCGGAAGTTAGGCAGCAGTGAGCAATGTGAGCTGTTGCAAGTCGGAGGATTTTGGTTGTGCTCCCCTTTCCTATGACTTGCTGGTCCTCACTGAAAGTGAGGGAACTGTGCTGATCAATGCTATATACCCATTTTTTCTGTTCCCTCAGGCGGGCTGGAGTGATCTGGGGAACATAGATCATTTATGTCACAGCCAAGATGCATTTCTGCATGCTGCTACAATACATTAAACAATATTCGGTTTGCATAGTGAGAGTTCTAGTTAAAATTCCTACAGTGTTTCAGTTATTCTTTTATTATTCCAGTTGCTTATAACTTCCTGAAATGCTCATGTCTCAATTTGAAATTTTCCAGACTTGATCTTGGCCTGACAGTGACCTTTCTTCTCTTTTTTTCTTTGTTTCTCTATTCTCTGAGGTATTAAGTGAATACGGCTTGGATGTTTCATTTTTTAATGAGAAGAAAATAGTAGAAAAATGTTTCAGTTTTTACTTTCAAGACTCTGAGAATGTGAATAGCTCAAGTGGTACAGCTGTTTGAGAAGCAGTGGTAAAAATCCTCAGAAGTGTCCCTTAAATCTTACAAGAATCAGTAAGAGATGGGCACTCAAAAGGGCTGTCAATTTTAGGTCTTAAAATTAGTGGGTTTTTTTCATCATAGATGAGCATTATGCTCCTTCATAATTATCACATGCAATTAATTTGGCCTGATCAGTGAATTGGCAGTTGGAGCCAAATGATGGAGTTATCTTTGCTGAAAAAGCAGATCTGTTTTTCACTGTCTGCCACAACCCTGGAGGCACAGGGGTCTTAATTTGGGATTGGAAAATCACAGCTGGTGAGCACTGCACTGGGGTCTGCTGCCTTTGGGACACTCTTCCTGCTCTAGCCAAGGCTCAACTTTGGCTGAAAATGTTAAAGTTTACAGAAACTGTTCTGAACAGAAAGCTGTTTAAAAAGAAATCTTAGTTTTTTTCAAATCAACTTTGTCTCTTCTCAAGATGAAAGCTGAAGTAGGTTTGAGCAGAAATTTAGAGGAGGGGATTTATATTTGGGATAGAAGGAACAGAGATAAATAGTGAGGTACTTTTCTTTAATGTTGCTTACACAAGTTCATGAATAGACATTTTAAGACTATTGATGGTGGTTGTGTAGATAAACAATTTGTGTTTTTCTTATTTCAAGGAAGAAAAAGTAATGTCTGACTGCTGACTTGCACACAGCTGGTCTTTCCCCATAAGATTAGGATGTTTGTGGAAGATGGCCACTATGCATGTGTTTGTATAAAACATTTTAATTTCTGGAACTGGCATCTGATCACTTCTTTTCCATGGGAAAACAACTTAAAATGCATTCATGAATTGTCTTTGTTCGTACTGTTGAATGGATGTGTCGCTTTCCCATTGGCTAATATGAGTGTTTGCTTCTGAAAGCTTTGGGGCAGCAGAATGCAGAGGATGAGCACAGAAGTGCAAGCAGTTTCCCACATGCTTCCCTGCCCTTAAACATGGAGAATTCCCCAACTCTGAGCCTTCTATGCAGGATCACAATTCAGTGTTCCCTTGGAGGACTGTAGAAACTTCACTTCCTGTCATAAACTTTGAAAATCTGCAAGATTGCCCCTTCCAGGATTCTGAGAGCTGCTCCATGACTCCTTCAGCAGCACTTCCAGAGGATGGGTAAAAGTATGATGCCTGCGGCATAAGCTCAGCTTTTCATGTTTGTGGAGAAGACTTGCTTCTTTTTCTGTTAATAGTACTGTATATATGGTTATCTTGATTTATATAGGCGTTATTTCCATTTTCATCACCACCTCTTTATGCACAGCTCCGTGTCATTCTAATTGTTCTTTTTCTAGTACTCATTTATTTTCCTGCTATTTCAGAAACTGGTCTCTGAATTGCTTTCTGAAAATAGTTGTCCCTAGACAATACCTTTTCTGTTTTTATGGAATTGCTGCTGGTGGTTCAATGGCTTTAAATTCTTCACTGTGGTGAAAGCATTTTTGAGCTACAAGATCAGGCTGGATTACTTCCTGCCTGCTCTATCAGGTAGAACAGTAACTTACCCAAATTAAGAAGAGGCTTTTGTTGAATGCTGAGGCAGTTTGTCTCAGGGTTCTTTGATTGTTTGCAGGTGATATAACAGAAGCTTAAGAGAGGGCTCTTCTGGCCTGAAGGAAAAAAAACCCTCTTGTTTTATTATAAATTCCTACTCTGTGTCTGACTTCTGTGGTTTCCTGGCACTTAATTCTTTGCAAAGACTTAAGCAGTCTGATGTGGTTAAGAAGGATACATGTATTTTGTTATCTTTCATGACTGTGTTAACATGCACAGTTTTTTTTAAGGGATAAAAAATTAAAAACAAACAAACTCTGAAGAAAAAAGAGTGGCAGAACTCTGAAGTGTTAAACGAAGATGTTGGCAGACTGACCTACCTGCTGTTCATTCTCAGCAGTAACAAATTCTTTATTGTTCAGATGAACGATCAGTGCATTTATATAAGCTTTTTCTCAGCTGTGTTGCTGCATTACCTGCACTTCATACACTGAACAGGTATGGTTGCAGAATTTAAGACAAGAGTTATGGAAGTCCAATCGCAACCAATTCTAAAATTAATCTAAACCTATCTGCTACATCACAAAGTGGAACAACTACTTCAAAGTGACATTGATCTGTCATAAGAATCACACACAATCACAGAATTGTTGGGGTTGGAAGGAGCCTCTAGAGGTTGAGTCCAGCCCCCCTGCCAAAGCAGCTCCCTAGCCCAGGTTGCACAGGTAGGCATCCAGGTGGATCTTGAACGTCTCCAGAGAAGGAGACGTTTTCTTTAAATCTCAGCCACCAAACTTTGGACTAACTTGCTGTCCTCTCATCAGGAACCACGACAAGCATGTAATCCTTTTGACTAGCTACGGAGCAAATAATGAACTTCATATCTTGTCAATTATAAATGTGTGAAAAGTTTGGAGATTCTCTTGGGGGAAAGTCTTGGATTCTGGGATCAGCCTGCCATGAGCAGGGTCACCATGAGCAGGGTCACTAACCACTAGACAAGGCTGCCCAGTGCAGGAAGTGTTAGGTGAACTAAGTAACCAAAACTGCTTGGAAGACAGATAACTTGTTTCTTGTGATTTCTGGCATTGAAGTTTCTAATATACATTTGTTCTCCTTAATCCTGTCTGTGCTTGTACTTTCAGTTAAATTCATGTAAAGTTTTTGAAAGATAAGCATTTATTTCCTTCAGATACTGAAGTGAGGACTCGGTTATTGGGAGTATTTAGAAACATGATATTTTGAAAATTTTGGCCTGACATGTCTCAGTTGTAAACTTAGCTGTGTTTTTCCAGGGTTACAGCTAGACTTTGGTTCATTTTGTCAGCTGTAGAATATTTGGGGTGGATTACAAACAGGAATGTGGAACTAATTTTATCGTGTTGATTTTATGTTCAGTGACTTCTGCACTGGTCTTTAATTTGTTATCTTCACTCAAGCTATAGGCTTAAGTATTCTGACATCCATAACAGGCCCTGGTATTAGAGACTTCAGTAATAAAAGTCGTTTTGTCTTAGAACATTTGAAAACTGACAGGCCATCCTTTAAACTGTTCGATCAAATTTAATGGGGATTGACGGTCTTATCTCATTTTTTCTCACAGTTTTCTGCACTTTATTAAGCAGTCTGTGGTGATAAGTACCTCAGGAAAGTTAGTTTAACTCAAGAAATGCCAATCTGCTAATAACATCCTTTGTCACTTCCCCAGCCCCCACACATCTCCTCTTACAGACATGCTCTAGGAGTTAATAAAAAACACACCAGACAGAAAACCCAGTGTGGGCAAAAACAAAACAAAAAACAAAAATCTCCATGAGAGAGCTGTAGCAACTCCCATGCATTAAGTTCACAGCTGAATGAACAGTGCTGCTGTTTTGCCTAGGCAGTGATCAGAAGTGCTTTTTTTTTTTTTTTTTTTTTTTTTTTTTTTTTTTTTTTTTTGTCTAGCTGTTTGTGTGAGTATGCTCCTGGTGCCTGACCTCCCTCTCCACCTTCCTAGGCCCCACAAAAGTGCCTGTAATCCTCCTGGCTCCAGTTGCCTCCTATGGCAAAACAAATCAGCCCTTAATGCGTAAGACATCCCATTGCACAGATGTCCTGGGTATGGTGGCCCTCTCCCCACCCCAGTGCTCTGTGGGTTGGCTGCCTCTTCTCCACATGCTTGGGAGTGACTGATGGTGGGGGGAGAACTGGCTGACTGGCAGAGCTCAGAGGGTTCTGATTGGTGTCACAGAGTCCAGTTGGAGGCTTGTACATAGTGGTGTTACTCAGGGGTTGGTGCTGGGTCCGATCCTGTTAAATGTCTTCATCAGTGACCTTGATGAGGGGACAGAGTCCACTGTCACCAAGTTTGCTGATGATACAAAGCTGGGAGGAATGGCTGACATGCCAGAAGGCTGTGCTGCTGTTCAGTGTGATCTGGACAGGCTGGAGAGATGGGCAGAAAGGAACCAGATGAGGTTTAACAAGAGCATGTGTGGAGTTTTACACCCAGGGAGGAATAACCACATGCAGTGGTACAGGTTGGGGGATGACCTGCTGGAGAGGAGCTCTGAGGAGAGGGACCTGGGTGTCCTGGTGGATGACAGGATGCCATGATCCAGGAAGGCCAATGGGATCTTGGGGTGCATTAAAAAGAATGTGGCCCACAGGTCAAGGGATCCCAGGTACAAGAAATTCAGGGATTTCCTCAGGAGTCCAACGGAGGGCTACAAAGATGATAAAGGATGTGGAACACCTCCCTTATGAGGCTGAGAGACCTGGGTCTGTTCAGCCTTGAGAGAAGAAGACTCAGAGGGAATCTGATCCACATCTATATATATCTAAGGAGTGGGAGGCAAACAAATGAGGCTGGACTCCTCTCAGCAGTGTGTGGTGATAGGACAAGAAAGAATAGTCACAAACTGAAGCATAGGAAGTTCTGCACAAATGTGTATTGTGAACTTCCTCACAGTGCAGTGATGGAGCACTGGCACAGGCTGCACAGAGAGGTGGAGGAAACTCCTTCTCTGGAGATGTTCAAGACCTGCCTGGATGCCTGCCTGTGCAACCTGGGCTAGGGAGCTGTTTTGGCAGGGGTCTGGGCTAGCTGATCTCTCTAAGTCCTTTCCAACCCCTACAATTCTGTGATCCTTATGGGCCCTTTCCCAATCAGGATATTTTGTGATTCTGTGCCAATTAGCTGCAACACATATAAGCACCAGGGCACGTTTCAGAGCCTGAGCTCTTCCAGTCAGTTCACTCTGGTCAGCAATACACAGGGGTGCATTCCCCAAAGCAGCCTTCAGCTTCCTTGCAGCAATAAGCCCCTACCTTCTTTGCTTCCTTACACTTGTAATTGTAAATATAAGTGTAAATATACACTTAACAACTCACAAGAAAGCCTAAGTGCTAATTGGGATTCATAAATAAATAAAGAATAATGAAAATAATCTAAGCTGTGTCTTAAAACAAATTTAAACTATCCACTCCAGTTTCATTTTCAGTTAACAACTAACAAAGCCAGGATCACTGAATTACAGAATTGTAGAATTGTCTCCTTGCCTCCCTATTTTCTGGGCTTACAAACCAAGGCACCTCAGCTGCTCTTTATATGTTTATAAGTCTTGTCCTCTAGACCCTCCAGTGTTTGTGGAGCCCTCCCTTGGACACTCTCAATAGTTTTATGTCCTTATATTGTGGTGCCCAAAACTGCATGCAGTAGTCGATGTGAGGAGTGAACTGGAAAATGTTTAGCATCTCTGTTAAAAGGTGTTGTTCTGGCTGTGGCCATCAGTTGAGGGGCACAGAGCAGTGCTCTACACTGGGATGTCTTCAGGCAGAGGCAAACTAGTGAAATGGCAGACCAAGAAGTGGGAATTTTGCCCCAGTCAAAGTGGGGTGGAACAGGAATATGATCTTGTTGGCAGGTTTGTGTCCACCGGAGGTTATGCCTACTTTGCTGTGCTGGAGCCAATGATAGCACATGGTTCTGTCTGTGGAGAGAGACTGCCCATGGCAGAAGTGTCACTGTGAGAGACTTTCCTCACTCAATTCAATCTTCCTGCTGACCACCCTTGGGGAGCAGGTTGCAGGTGGGGGGAAGTGATGTTGGTGGCAGTGCTGCAGCTCAGTAGATTCAGCTATGCGACAGATTAGGCCTGCTTCAAACCATCTCTGTAATGGCTGTACCCTTCTTCTCATCCCAGTCATTAAAAGATAAGGTTTCTTGAAATATCAGCAATTGTTTGCCCCCCTCGGTTGGAGCAAACCAATTAGCATACAGATGTGGGAACACTTGAATAGGTTTTCAGTGAGAAAGAAATGCTGAGCTCCTAAGATGTATAATTTATACAGAATAATAATCTTTCATCTGCAGAGTGCTGATAAATGCTGCTGTTGTACCACGGTCAAGGGCATGCACCGATAAGCTGAAAAAAAGGAATGTGGTGACAGTATTTGTTTCTTCTGAGGAAGAAACAGAATAAAAATAAGAATAAAATTCAGAGAGGAGGAGACCTGGCTTCTCAGAGTTTCCCTGATGTGCGCTTGGTTTAAAACTTTCTTCTTTTTCCTTTGAGGACAGTGTTGCAGTTTTTGAGCTATGTACTTAAAAAAAAAGAAAAAGAGTATGGGTGTTTTGTCACTTAGAGGTGACACCCTGTCACCCCAATACATATTCTGTTGTCTGTTCTTGTGGAGTTCCTGGCAAAGCAAAAAGGAAATTGGAGGCTGTTTGTATCTTGAAGAAACTTCAGTCAGACTGATGTCAGAAGGAAAAGCTCAGTACGTTTTTTTCCCAAGGTCTACTGGAAATAACCAAATAGCAGGCAAAGCTGAGGGGTTTTGATTCACATGCTGTGCTTTCCAAGGGAAGAGTGTGAAAGTAACCAAAATAATGAGACTTTTGATGCTCTGGTTCTCATAAATCCTTTGGAAAGGAGTGCATAGAGGTACCACATGCTTTTGTTTGGAGCCAAATTCTCCTTAGCTTGATTTTTTTGTTGTTGTCTATTTCTTAATTGGCAAATATAGCAGTTGAGTACAGATGTATGCTGTAACATTTTGTCACTGTAAGAAAAAAACAGCTGTTCTCTGGGTCCTGCATGTGATACCAGCTCCTCTACTTGTGGGCATAAGTCCTTCCCACTGTGCTGTTCTCCTGAATGGGGCTGGGAATTCCCTTGATTTTATATTCCAGATAGAAAGTTAGACCTGGATGTGGCTGTATCACCATAAACAAGCTCCGTACCTGCATGCTGAACATGTTTGAGGGCAGAACAGTTGTGTATCTTGCTTATGAGGGAAAAGCCTGGTAGTTTGGACTCATTTTGAAGTACTCTCGCATTCTCAGCTGGCCTTTCTTGTTTTCACTATTTTTTTAGTTCTTACTGAAACATTCCACTAAAACTGGCATAAAATATTCTTTTCTTCTTTAAGACCGCTCATAAGGAAAGCCATAATATTGACAGTGAGTACAAAGTTGCACTGTTCTGTTCATTCATAGGATGAAAACTAGGTTGGATTAGCTCATTGGTATGTTCTCTACATTAAGGTAACAGTGAAGTAATTCACATTATCACATGCAGTGAATCTGATTCAAATGGAGATGAAATTTCCGACGTATGTGATGATAGAATATATGCGGAGATGATGTGAAATACAGTTAAAAACCATGACAATACCTCTTCTTGTGGTTGTATTTTTATCAGTTAATGTGAAAAAGCATTTTCCTCTTAATTTTTTTTTTTTGCCAAGTTCTACTTTTTCAAATGCACAGAGATATAACAGACGTTTCTACAGATTTTTCTGAACTAGGTTCAAAGGTTTGCTTATACAACCGAGTGGAGGCTCTGGTCTATAGCTATACATAAGGTATGCATTTTATTATTGTTTAAAACATTGCAAGCTTTCACTACTCAAGCCCTGCTATTTTAAATACACTTCATTTTTATCTGTGAATCCTCCCACTTAATTTACTTTAAGTTTTAAAGCAGCTGTGATTGCCTTCTCTTGCCTGCAGCTGTTCCCTTTTTCTTGAAGCTTGGACTGATGGGAGCAGTTGGTCTAGACATCATTGGTTTACTTTGAGGGGAACTTGCTCACTGATTTTCTGGTGTTAACCGTGGATGTGAATGCACACATACCTTCAGTATGTGGTATGTATGTTTGGAGCAGACTGTTGTGCATTTTGGTCTACAAAGCTGTGGAGAAAATAAGGCTGTTTTTTCCAGGAAGATCTCACAAAATGCAATTTAATAAAGCTCTGGTTCCACTAACACTTTTCATCTGGCTGCCTGGGCAGGTAGCTCTGCTCTTAAGCCAAGTAATGCATGGGCTGGATTGCAGCAGTTTACTTACTTTTTTTTTTTTTAAATGTAAAATCCCGTTTTAATTTTACAAGCAGGCTGAAACTTAACACTTGTGCTAGACAGAATCATCTCCCTGTCTCATTTTCTGGCATGGATTCTTGAACCAAAGAAGAACTGATACCGGTCTCTGAAATCACCCCATAAACCAGGAGGCTGTGATTCTCTGAGGATGCTGTTGTGGAGCCATGCTGTATGTTCTCTGCAGGGTTGCTTTCTGTGAGCTTGCACAGAAGGGATGGAAGGGTACAAGGAATCTAAAACCAAACAAGTCAGTCATTTGGAGAAGCAAGTGTTTATTGAAATTGGCTTTAATTTAGGTGCCATGCTAGGGGAAGAATGGTAGTGCTATTGAGGCATAACATTGACTTGAGCGCAGTGCTGTGAATTTTTCCTTAGATCTGTAAGACTGCTGTGGATGTGAAATGTATTGCTGCAGCCAAGGTCAGATGCAGGTCATGGGTGTGTGTATGTGCAGACTATCTATAGCAGTATATATCAAAAGCATCTGCAAGCTGCAGTGCTCTGCCAGTATCACTTCAATGATTTGAAACTCCACTAGGCTTAAAAAGAAAACACATTTTCTCGTGGCTTTGACTGTTCAAGGGTGTAATGGATATTCTTAACTGTAACAGGAAAGCATATGCAGTAATTAAAACACAGAGCAGGAAAATTACTCAAATTTGGCAAAAATGCTTGAGAAAATGTCTGCTTTAGCTGTAGATAGAAATGAAGCACTTGCCAAAATTACTTTCAAAGGCTTTAATTGCATCTGTTTTAGTTTAGCTTGTAAAACGCAGGATACTGTATTTTTAATATAAATGTAATCCATGGCCAGTCTGATTGTGTTGTTCTTCCGGTAGGAATGGTGTATTTGGAGTGGGATAATTGAGAACTTCCATTGTGATATGCTAGCTGCTCTGTGACAGGGAATGCTGTCCAGAATCACAAGTTATTAGTATGTATACCACTGATAGGGGATCCCTTCATTTGAGAAAACAAAACAAAATAAAAATCACGCTAAAAACCCCATCACAAAACAACAGCAACAAACTAGCAAAAAACAACTCTCCTTTGAGTTTATAGGAAGTGCGTAGTTATACAGCAAGCTCTTTCTATTTTCAGACACGTAACCCACTCATCAAAAGCAAATATTTTTTCCACTGTTAAAATGTGCACAGTTAAGACTAAGGTGTGGTTCTTCTCAAAGCATTATAAAGCTGACCACTTGTAAATGAGAAGAATAAAATGGTCGAGCACTTCGCTGTTGGCTTTTTTTCTCTAGTTAAGCTTTTCCACATGAGGAAGAGACTTCTCATGTGTGAGCAGGTTTATTGCTGTATTCTGTACCTCTTGATAGCTGTGGTGGTGGCTTAAGTGAGCCATGAATGGCTTAAGTACTGCATTGTGAAGGCAAGGTCCAAGGAAGAGGTCTGTCTGCTCTGAGACAGGATTTTAAGAGTGCCACTGGAAAAATTGGAATCACTGTACAAAACAGCAAGTTTGACTGATCCATATCTGAATAATTTTGAAAGCTCAGATGAATTTTGAACACTTGGCTGCTGTATTGCAAGAGTTGTGAAATAAGCAAGTTGTCAAGAGAAGCAAGAAGAAAAGGTAATTTGTCTTCCTGCTCAGAAGGGCAGAGGAAGAGGAACCAGGAACTACCGCTCAGCAAGCTTCAGTTTAGTCTTCATGTAAACACACACACCATTGAGTAAGTTAATAGATATAAAAATAGAAACTGTGTTTCTGCATAACAGAGTCATGAATTAGAAACAGTCTGGATAACAGCACTGGAGATCTTAAGTAGCTCAGTTATGTGGATGCAGAACTCAGACCAGAAAAACTGGAAACTCTTTTTTGTCAAAATTACAGCGTTGATTGTAGGAGGAAACTTCAGTTTATATAATGGTCCCTTCCCTTCCCTTCCCTTCCCTTCCCTTCCCTTCCCTTCCCTTCCCTTCCCTTCCCTTCCCTTCCCTTCCCTTCCCTTCCCTTCCCTTCCCTTCCCTTCCCTTCCCTTCCCTTCCCTTCCCTTCCCTTCCCTTCCCTTCCCTTCCCTTCCCTTCCCTTCCCTTCCCTTCCCTTCCCTTCCCTTCCCTTCCCTTCCCTTCCCTTCCCTTCCCTTCCCTTCCCTTCCCTTCCCTTCCCTTCCCTTCCCTTCCCTTCCCTTCCCTTCCCTTCCCTTCCCTTCCCTTCCCTTCATGATATCTTACTTAAAATCTCATTTTAATTGACTGGTCTATGAGTTGCCATTGACTTACATTGAAAACTGGCAAATAATAAATTATGACAAAAGTTCAGACCTCCATTTGCTCAACTGTTTGCTCTAGTCCTGCCAGGGAAACAAGGAGGAAAACATTCAAAGGCTATGGGGAACAGAGGAGAGCAAGTCTCCCCACATTTTAACTGAAATTACAGATCTGTGGACATTAGTGGGACTTCAATGAAATCTCTGAGTTCTGATGTTGTTTGCATATTGAAAAAGTTGATGTTTTGTTTTTTTTTTTTTTCAGGAAAGACATTACTCCTGAATCTTAATTTCCTTCTGTTAAGCCATTTAGGGAAAGCAAACATATGAATATATATAATATAGATTTTATACATATATATACTTAAATAAATTGCTGCAAAATAAAAATGTCTTGCAGCTGGTTGACTCCATGTGATGCTGAAGTTAGTGTCCTTATGCTAGCCTATCAATTGTTATGTCCTGGCCTGGTGAGGATCAGAGTAATTAAAGCAGGTAAATGCCCTCAAAGAAAAAGGGAAGGGAAGAGATCAGGATAGTTCAAGTAATAGGGGATGCAGAAAACAAATGTGTTGAAGTGGATGGGTTATCTCAAGACACATCTAATTTTGAGCATGCAGACGTGCAGTGTGTGGTTGAACGCCTTTAAATAGGCAAATATCTTGCTAAAAATATGCCCCTACCCAGACATTGTTATTCTCACTGCAATGATCTGTGCAAATTTAAGATCAGGGTCATCTTTCACTGTGTGCTATGTATGATGTAGAACCATAGAACACGGAACACGGTGTTTTTTCATGGTGTTGTCGAACAGAGAATGATCTAAACTTTTATTCTGTAGTAGGGTGCACTGAGTTTCCTGCATCCTTCTCATTTAGGGTTGTTACTGAATTCTTCAAACTTTACACCCACACAAAATGAAATGCTACAAATAATCCCTGTGCTGCTTCTTCCTACCCACCCTCTTCACCCCTCCCCCATTGCGCTTTGTAAGGCTGATCTGCCATTGCTGTTAATGAATGGTGAAAGATATGGGATAAGCTGTTGCATTAAAATATTCCATGTCAGTGGATCTTCAACATCCTATTTTCATTGCAGTGTTTTGTCTCTATTTACCTTGCTTTACTTTGTGCTGTTATCACTTGGTGTACACACGTGAAAAGCTTTTCTAGTAAAAGAGCAAACAACCTAACCATAATTATTTTGTCTTGTATTTATAATTATGTTATCTTAATAACACTATTGTGGAAAGATTTGTTAGAGTAATTCCTCCACGTTCCAGAGCTGCTGAGACATTCTTACCTGAATGTTTCATTTTTCAATTTCTTGTTTTGGTCAATGTAACAGAAGTTGCTGCTGCTACTTCACAAAGCTGTGAGTAACTTGGTGATGTTAATGGTCACTTAGAGCATCAAAGAAATACAAAATTGAAATCTTATGACTTCACAGTACAAGAAGTAACCAACATCTAGTCACAAGAGCAAATGAGGCAGCTATTTCAGGCCTCTTGTGGCTGTTCCCATTTTGCATCATCATTTAGCACTAACCTGTTATTTTAGAGATACTTGTTTGCACCTCCTGCATGTATCTGTTTGGATCAAATAATTGGTTAAAGTTACAGTCCTCCTGCCTCTGTGTTTGCATCAGTGTGCTGTGCTGCTGCTGTGTGCTTTGTGCTGTCAGTTCACTGCCACAGCTGGGCTGCAAGTTGGATGGTTAATGCCCGGTGCTGTTAGCCCTTCCTATCCCGAGAGATTTCCTTCTCAGTGGAAACCCTCCTGGTGGAATTTCTCCTTCATCACAGCTCGTCAGAGCAGAACAAACCCAAAGCAGTACTTGTATGTTCATGGCAGCCTTGTACTTAGTGCACTCCATAACACTGGGAGTTCAGCTGTAGGGATGAGGCAAATTGTTTCGAGGGAATACCCACCCCAGTTCTGTGCATTAGGACTGGCTGGCTTCAGCTGCAGTGCCTTCAGCATCCTCCCAAAAGGAGAGTACACATAAACCACAGTTACACCATAAACCACAGTTACACCACATGCTTTGGAAGCCAGTACTTTACAAGGAGAATAGTACTTTTTTTGCATGCTACTTTTGTATTTTTAAACTTTTTTTTTCTTTTTTTTTTTTTTCACTGATAATAAAAGATACTGCTTTAGATAGGAGTGACCAGGTTTAGTTGAAAGAAGAACCAATCCATGACTTTCCACATGAACAGACTGTGAGATTTACTGGAGCTTGCTGTTCTTGAATGGTTTAGAAGAGGCAAGAATTGAAATATTTCTTCCTCATTCTTTCTGAAATACTTAAGTGTTTTTCCTTTATTTCTGAATTCTTAATAGGCAGTCTTGAGTTTGCTCAAATCTTCTAGTCTAGACAGAAGAAATGTAGAGTACTCTCCTTACTTTAACTAAGAAAGTTTTGTAAACATTAGAATTCCTCATTTTGGTCTAGAATACATTGTTTTTAATAAGTTAACAAATAGATTGTAAAGAAAAAGCATCCCATTAGAACCATCATTCAGTATTTAACGTTTAATGAAGTGTGCTATTTATTTGCTTAGGCAAAATGGTAGAAAATAATTATCTGCTCAGCCTCGCTTGAGAGGTGGATAATCTTTTCTTTATAGTTTCTTATAAAATACATTATATTAATTTTAAAGGCTTGAAACACAAATCTAAAGTGATTTAACTTTCTGTTAAGTTAAAAAGCTCTAGTTTAAAGAAAGAAGGGAAGAAGAGGATTATTTTTTTTTGAAGATCCATTAAGTCTGTTCTGTTTTTTCTTGTATTTTGAGATTAATCTCTTACATTCACATATATATATAATGTTTTTATATATTTTGTATTTTATATATTATATGAATGCTTATGTACATTTAATGTTTTATATATTCATTCATGTTATATATACATATACATACATACATACCTATATATATATATAGGTATATGTAGCCTTTTTAATTGGTTCGATGAAGACTAGTTGCTGTAAATTAGTCCTTTCTGCCTTTACAGTTACATTCTGGCTTTGTTCCATTTACAGTTTTTCATACTTGGGTCTGCTCAGTACTGACAGAGGTGAGACATGGAGCCTTTACTCTCAGTAACTGTCAGTGCAGGCTGCTTGCTTGTTAACTATTTCTCTCTTCATTTCTCCTAGAGAGTTCATTAATCCGTCAGCGTGACACAATCTTGCCAACGAGATTGTACCAAATGTTACAGTAGCACACCAGCAGAAACCTGTGTGCCATTTATTTTTCCAGGGATTAAGTAAGATCATTTTACTGTCATCTAGTATTTATGCCTAGTGCAGACAAAATTCACTGGTTTTGTTTTTATAAAGAAAAATCATTCAGTCTTCTTGCATTTGTGCTGCTTGACCCCCTTACTGCTTCCTGCTCTGCAGGACATGTCTCAAATCAGAAGGGCCATCGTGAGGGGAACAGGGGATGGACGTGACAGGGAGACTCCAGTGGCATTGGGAGTGAGCTTCAGGGCTGCTTGGGATTTACTGCTGCCAGCGGCTGCTTGGCCTGGCACACTGCAGGAGCTATTAACTAAAGAATAACATGTCCTTACAGAGAATGTGGTGGTTTTGTTTTTTGGGGGTGTAGTGGGGCTGTGGATTCTTTTTCTTAAAAATAATGTCTCATTAATTCAGTTTCTGGAAAGAGAAAAGGCTTCAGATTGCAGTAGGGGTCTTGCACAGCTCTGGCAGATCTGTAAAAATAGCTGGGAACGTGGAGGTTCATCATCCTGCAGATAGAGTTTACATTTGCTAGTCTCTGCAGCCACATCCCCAGAGCAGACTGAATGTCTTCAGATCACTTACACTTCTCTTCTTGGTCCTAATTCCAGTGTATGTGTTGTTCTTTTGTTCATATGGTGTTGTTCTTTTGTTCATATGGTGTTTATTAAAAAACAAAACAACAACAACAAAAGAAAACCATCTGCTCCTACGCTGCTTAAAATGTTGTGCTTACCTGTAAGCATCTGGGACCTCAGTTTCACATGCAGTATTTTCCTGTGAGCATATGTTCAGAAAACGTCTCACGCAGAGGCAGATTGTTTTGATTATTTGTGAATCTCTCTATTTTGTTTTGAAAGCGCCCTCACATCATTTTAATGGTCATTTCAGATGACGGTGGTATTTGTTAACACGGAGTCTGAAATGTAAGCGATGTTCCCTTGTAGTTGGGATAGGCAGGTTAAAAAAGTCCTTTAATTAATTTCAGGATGTGCCCCAAAACAAGCAGCTGTTCGACTTCGGCTGAATGTGTGAAAAGTTTTGGTCACCTCTTTCCCGACATTGACAGAATTTTTGGACTTTTGACAGAGAATTACACTTAAACAAAACACGGAACTCAGCAGGACCTCAGCAGTAGGCTCTTCTGAGTCAGTTTCTTAGCTCTGTACGATGCTTGTCCTCCCATTTTTGTCTGTGTAGTGCATTTGTGTGAGCTTGTATTAAAAAATATTTTGTCTTCTCTGTTCCAGTTCCCTATTTTTGTCCCTTTGCTTTTTTCTCCCTAGCTGCTGTTCTCTAGTGTGCTTTTCCTGCTCTTGTGAACACAGATTTTCTTTTCAGCTTCTTGCACTTAGCTACAGTTCCTTCCTTTTAATATCCATTTTTCTTTTCCATGTCTATCGTTTCTTATGCACTTTAAAGTGTATATTTATTCTTGTTCTCTCCTTCCTTGCTCACGTGCCTCAGTAAGATCCTTCTGTCCCCTGTACATGTCCAAGTAGTTAGCCTGCTGAAAGAGTCCATACAAAGCTGGGGCATTCTACTGATGAGGTTCTGAGCCAAGTGTGAATGGCTGCTGTACTCTGGAAAGAGTTTGACTTCAACTGGAGTGAATGCAAGTACAGAAATCCTTTTTATGTGCAGCTTCAAAATGCAGAACTCGAGTCCTAGGAACAGGTTAACTAGGGAGAACTAATATATTAGAGGAGTGTCACCTGTGCTGCTAGCTATAGTAATTGTGTCAATGTTTCCATTATAAATTTTTGCTTTCAAGGGTTTATAACTCTGCCATTAAAATTCACTGCCGACTGAAATTTGGCATACAATATTGAGCCTGGAGCAAACTATTTTTTCCTCTCTTTAAAATAATTTTTTAAGCTAAAGGAATGCAATGAAAACCATTAGTCCAGTGATTAGAAAAGCAGTATTACTGGAATAAAAAATTACTTAATTTACCTTAAAAGTTCCACGTTACTCTACAATATAGCTTTAGGTATTTTGGAACAGGAGATTGAATGAAATATTTAGAAGGAAAACAGTAGAATTCAAGAGCTCCTTGATAGTGCCTTCATAACATCTTTTGGAATGGATTTAAGCAACACATTCTGTAGTTGTATCAGCAAAATAAATGCCTAAAAATATTCATATGCTGAGCCAACTCAACACAGATCACCAAATGCCTTCAGAAAAATCCAAGGCTGCTTTGTAGAGGTAAGGTGAGCAACTGCTCACAGCTTCTGGACCCAGATCTGCTCCAGCTGAGCTGGACAGGACAGGGCTGATCTCACCGAGCTGTCACTGTGTCACAGGAGAGGGGCAGGCACTGGGCCGTCGCTGTGCCACCCAGAGGCATTTGGGGCTGGTGACCAGCACAGGAGGCTGCCTTGCCCTGTGTTGCAAGGAGATGCTTGCCTGTCATCACTGGGAGATTTCTTACTTCTGGGCGGATGGGCTTGAGACAAGCAGCATCCTGCTCCTTGTGAGGTAATGTAGGTCACCAGCAGCATCCACCCAATGAGAGGCGAATTTCTTCTGTCTGATTGCCTGCAGGCAGGTATCTATCCACACAGCCTCCTGCTCTTATTGCACTTGGTGTTAATTAGCACCATTTCTTGTCAGGGTCCTTGTAGAGGGGCCTTATTGGGAACATCACTGATTTTTCCTTCTGAAAGTGCACGGCAGGATTCAGGCTGCTGCGTGCTTGGGGATTAACCTTGTGGCTGCTCTTGAGTAAACCTGCGTCTGTACTGCTCATCACGTATGTCTTGCCAGCTCTGTTTTCACATGTGAAGTAATGCAAACAGAAAAGAGGTTGAGAAGAAGTAAAATAAAATTTAAAAATTAGAGCAAAGCAACAACAAACAGAAGCATTTAGTAGCTGAAACACATGTTCTGATATGTCACAGCAATTTGCCATCAAAGATGTACTAGACAGTGCCTAACAGAGGAAGTGATGAGATCAGATATTTGACACCTAATGTATGTAACTGCTGATTAAAATAAAAATATATTGATTTGGATGAGAACGGAAAAATAAACTGACCAGCGTAATTGTCAGTGCTGCCTGTTACAGGGCTGAATTCTGGTAACTCACGTTACTAGAGTTGCACAGGTGGCCTCTCCCAGCAGAGCAGAGCAGAGCTGGAGCACGCTGGGCTACGGGCATGCCTCCAGGAGGCTTTGCCAGCTCCTGTGCAGGAGCTGTCAGTCAGCGAGCAGTTATGAATAAACAGCTGGATACATTTTCCTTTTTTTTTTCTCTCTCTCTTGGTGAATTGTGATACTCTAACATATGCTTTCGAATTGGAGTAGCTAACATTCAAATATGATCGAGTAAAAGGATGAGAAGAATTGATAGTTCTTTTAAGTGAGCCTAGGCATATTTTTTCTAAGAATGGGAATAGTCTTCCTACCTTTCACTGTGCTGCTTTCTATTTTAGAGTTGGTGCTTGTGGTACAGTGCAGAACTTCTCTCATATAGGCTCGCCCTTTTTTTCCACTCCCAGCACAGTGTGGTATTGAGGTTACAGGCACTCCTCTTCTGTGTTGGTGTCTTCGGGGTGTGTTTGTGTGTGAGAAAGCAGGCGTACTACAAAATTTTATGTTACCATGCGATCTAAAACAGAATATTTTGGAGACATTTCTGATAAATGTTGATAGAAGCTGGTTCATATGATTGTGCGTATACATATACCCACAAAAATGAAATGTTGGTGCTGTAGCAGAACTTAAAATAATAACGAACGTGATTCTTCATTCTTTCCAGTGTCGGAGGAACTGCCCAGTCTCATGGCCAGGCTTCCTGTCTCTTCTGAAAGGTTGTTCAGGAAATGGCAAAATGCACAAAAAGGGTCTTTGTCATTGAAAAAGTTTGTTATTGTGCAGTTGAAGTACAGCTGCTACATATTTCCTCACTTAAATTTGGACCCTTCCTGAGGTTTCAGTCATCTAATTATTCTGCCCAAGTCACTGGTCTATAGCATCTGTGTTTAGGATATTGCAAAATTTTTCTGGTTGTCTGAAGACTGAAGAGCCTTTCTATAAACCTCTGCTCCACTAAATATTAACCTTCCCCTTCCCCCCCCTCCTTTTTTTTTTTTTTCCATTGGAGTAAATAAAACGAAATATGGAAATTGGAAGATTTTAGAGAGAAGTTTGAATGCATAAGTGACATCACTGTTTCCATTTTTGTTTTCTGCAACTTCTGAAAGCTGTGTAGCCCATGCTCTCAAAGAGAAACAAAATCCCCCCCAAAGTCAGGGAAAAATGACTCTTTGAGGGGTGGTCTGTCTTTTCTAATGGTCGTAATAGTTAATTAGTTAAAAGTCTAGCTGTTAATAAAGTTTGTTTCACCCTTAGTTAATGGTAGTCCTTAATTTACAGGATATAATTGGGATTTGTAAAAACTTAAACAGTTCTGGAAGAGATAAGCTAGATGGGAGAACTTTTCTGGTGGAAGTTGTTTTGAGTGGTAAGTCAGGGAAGGATTCATATTTATTCTTTTTCCTTGTTTTGAGGCTTTGCCTTTCTGCTGCCCTACAAGAGTAGTAACTTCAGGGGTCTTGCTGTAGTTTTTCAGATAATGGTGCACACAGATCACAAAATGAGAAAATTCAGGGCCAGGACATAGTAGTAGATCCTATATGAGGGATACTGTAAGATTTAATGTGTCATCACTTACAGTGTAGCATAAAATATAAAGATTTATGGGGTAAATGGCATGGGTGTAGGGTTTTTAACTATTTTTAGCCCTAAATGTATTCTGAACACAGTTTTGTTCACAGAAAATATTTTTCTTTTTGTGGAAAAAGCGTAGCAGCTGAACAATGAATGGCCAATATTGATTAATGAGAAGCATAACAGTATTTGCAATTTCATGGTTTGGATTTTGATTTTTAGATGCTGAGGGCAGGGTAGTGCTGTGAGTGTGGTGAAAATATCATCCCTGGATGACGATTTCATAAACCTTGATTGTACAGTTTTAGCTCCTCTTTATACGTCTGCATCTTGTTGTTAATGCATTCCCCTGGAGATTAGGAGGTGACTTCTTAGCCTTTGGAAAGCAGGCTTATACTGTATCTCAGTGTGCCTTTGGAAACACATTCTCTTTGTACAGCAAATTTCCATGCTGTGTCAGATACCCAGTATCTCCATAATGGGATTTAGACTGTAACTGTAGGCCTACCGCCTGAAATGCATTTCTCCTTCTATATAGCTTCATTTGCAAAAGTATCCCAATTTATTCTGTTATGCTTGATGTATGATGCCCAGTGGCCCCCTGAGCTGGAGGCAGAGTTACAGTACAATACTTTTACCAGTGAATATTTCCCCAAAAGAATGTACTGGGAAACCCTAGCTCGAAGCTGGAATTTCCCTGCCTGGGGCAATGAGCTGTCTTGATGAGCTATGCTGTAGGGCTCTGGACTAGCAGAGTTGTGTCCTGGAGGAAAGAAAGCAAGTACATCTTCAGCAGGTAATAAATAACTAAGTGGATAAGTTATAATATGATGCTATTCACTTGCATTTAGTTAAAATACGGTGCTATTTATACGCACTGAATATATATATATATATATAATCATAGCTGGGAAACAGGCATATCTGAACAAGTAGTGAAGAGCAGAGATGGTTTAACTGGCCTTAGCTCTCTCTGAGCAACACAGTACAAGCAAAATGAACAGGTTTTGATTGAATGACGCTGGCCAGTAAAAACTACGGTTTTGCATTATGTGATCTGTCTTTAAAACTGACCCATTACACCTGTGTTGCATCTTCTGGTCCTTCAAGCATGCTGACTAGAAGGTGGTGCATAACATAAAGAGAGAGCTAATGCAGAAACAGAGTAGTGGTATCTTTCAAAGTGCTCAGAGATCTATTTGAAGCTGACTTTGGTCATTAGTTTTGTTTTCTTGTTGTGAAGTTGCTAAATCTGTTAGTGAGAATGGCTCATCAGCCTGAAAGGTTTCGGCTTAGCTGAAAGCCACTGTGCTGAACTCTGCCTTGTTTTTCTCCCTGCCAATACATCTGCATCAGAAATCCTACTCTTGTGGTGAAGGCTTGGAGGTCAAAAGATGCCTATTAGTAGGTTTGTGTGCACCTAGAGTGTCTGTGCACGAGCAAGAATATAGACACATGCATTAGGGTGCTGAGTCTCAAGTCTGTCTGTGGAAAAGGATGGGTGCAGGTTGGTTTTTGTTTTGTTTGGTACTGTGAGAAACCTCACAAACATTCCTTTTGGGAAGGAGAGTTATTGCTAATCTATGAGGACAACCTCTTCATTTCATGGCCATGCCCAAGCAGTACAGGGTCAAAGGTCCAGCTCTGAGTGCCAGTTGGATGGGGCACGTGTGGGCTGTGTCAAACATGGATGTGCAGATTGCTTGCCCTTTACTCTGCACAGAGCCAGCTGCTGGAGCCTGGCTGCTCGTGGACTGGGGAACTGTGGCCTTTCAGCGTCTGCCCAAACTGTTCACACCAGTTGTACCAGTGAGCAAAAGGTCTCGATTCTTTCCTTAAAGAGAGTTTACCTCAGGAAGGAGACATCAGATGAAATTGTATTGGAGGGGAGGGGGAGAAAGAAGTGCAGCGCATCACTTATTCAGAGGGTCGAAAATGCCCAGATGGAAACAATTGCATTAATTTTTTCCACTAGCAACAAAATTCTCAACCTCATATTTGAACCTTCGTGCTTTTCTTTCCCTTGCTTCTGCACCTCAGAGCTAAGGAAGAGCTAAGCTGAAGCTCTGGGCTGCCTACAGGTTTCAGGAAGTGGTGACACGTCGCTCCAGCTGCTCTCCCCCGCTTTCCACATATTGTTTCAGGATTTGCCAGGGAACATGCTGAGATGAGAGGCTGCTATTTTTTCTTTTTTTTTTTTCTGTCCAGTCAGGTTCGATGCTGAAAGAAAGCAGCTGCCTTATTTAGAAGATGATAGGGAGAAAAAACAGAGCTTTAGGGTTAACACCCTCCTGGTGATTATCCATAAATATAAAGTAGTGCACGAACACCAGACACAAACGGAGTACTGCGATTGGCAGCTGCTGATGTCATACTGATGTCACTCAAGCCAGTAAATGAACAGATTGGCTTTCCTTATTTGTAGAAATTCCATTTCAGAATAGCATGTTTTTAATACATTATTGCATTTCTCAGGTGATGGAAGACATCTAGGTCTTTTCTTGAGTCTGGCATTGTTCTGTCTCACCATACATAAATATGTATGCTTGTGCCCTTTCTTCTTGCTTTCTTCCTTTTAACATTTGCCTGAGAGTAGCTGACATTTTTTTTAATTGAATACTGAAGAAAGATTCAAAGCTAGCTTTTAAGTGTCAAATGCCATGGGTAGCCAGTTTAGGGAAGAGGAGGATGAATAGACGAAGAGGAGTGGAACCGAAGGGACAATTGTAGCTTTGTAGAAATCATAAGTTTTCCATCCACCTGTCTCATCTAAATCTAGGACACCGTATGCATAGTACATTGTTCTTCTGGCCAGTACTCTAATATTGCAAGATTATCAATGGGTTTCTGAGCTGTTTTGTTAGCATACTACTACTGCGTTGGCATGCACGTCAAATTAGCCAGTACTTCTCAAACTATTACTCTGAGAGAAGATACTCTACTGCTGAGATAAAAAAAAAATAAGGAAGGGAAGGGGAAGAGTGCAAAGAAAAATCTTCTGAGGTTTGGGATTAGCTGGACTGTCTTAGTTTGCTCTAGTCTAGCAGTAAGGTCTTTTTCTCTGAAAGTTGGGAAATGCTATTTCTAAACAAAGATTTAAGTAGAATGAATTTTCTTGTATAAATAGAAACATATTGGAAAATGGTTATTACAACATTTTTCTTCCATTTCCTTTTCAATGAAAACTTTTTTTCTGTCATCTGTTTCCCACAGTTCACCAGAAGTGACTCTTAAGTTGATTTGGTAGCCCCTTCATAGCTTTGGGAGCTGTATTGCCAAGGGACTGAAAAATTGTTGCTACCACAGCTCATATTCCTGCTCAGGAATAATTCGAATGGCATGATTTTACAGAATTTTTAGGATAATTTTAAGCAAGCAGGTTGGCTGGCTGCTTTAAAAACACTTTTAGATCTCACTCTGTATACTTCAGATCTGTAAATTGGCTGATTCAGAAGTAAGCAAAAGCATCACTCTTACAAAATGGCTGAGGGTCAATTGCCGGGTTCCAGGTTAGATCCAGCCTCTGACAGGTTGTAATTGCAGGTGAGCTGCAACCAAAACTGTTGTTTTATGTACGGACTTCTGCAGGTGGTGGCTTGGAGAAGATTAGCAACCCAAAGCAGTATTAACAGCTTATTCTATCTAGGAGGAGGGGTACTGCTTTGCTGCCCCTGCTGCTGCTTCCCCCTCCTGTGCTGCTGTTTGATCTGATGCAAGCTGTTGCAAAGTGAACAGGCGAGGCCGTGGCTTGCTGTCAGATACCTAATCCCATGCAGTGCTGTTGGAACAGCTATATAGGGCCTCAGGGCGATGCTGGTGGCAATGCTTCGTTGCAGGAATAGTTCTCAGTAGCACTTCACATCTGGAGCTTCCTCTTCCTCCACCTCCTCCTTCCTCCCCTCCTCCTTTCTCCCCAGGCACATTCTTTCACATGGCTTTCCTGTAGTGTGCAGCAGCTCTGGGGAGGTGCAGAGGTGCATATCGCTTTGCAAGCAAGCCGTGACGAGTTGGTTATGGTTTTTATGTAAAAATGGAGGCAACTGAAAGGAAATTGTAGACAAGTAGATGTCGGTTCTTTCATTGATGTTGGTGGTCTAGCCTTCAAGCCAGTTCTTTTATTTGCTTCCTCCCTCAAAGCCCTGTGATTTTCAGCTTGCTTACTTTATTTTTTTTTTAATTAAAAAAAAAAAAAAAAAAAGGCAGGATGTTGCTGCATCTCTGCTCCAAATACAGCACTTCCCTTTCTGAAGTGTGGGGCTTGCCAGACCTCTCCACCTCTCTCCAGTCCTGGTGAACTGTGTCTGCCCCAACCGTGCTTTAAAAGCTGCTTGTTTTTAATCTGCACGGTTATTTTCGTTATGATGCAGTTACAGGTCTGTGAACTGTCTTAAACTGTCATGTCTCCATTATTTCCCCTCCCCTAGAAAACACCGGAGATGGCCTTTGCAGGGATACCTTAAGGGAATAGACCTGAGAGAGTTTAGGAAGTGTTGGCAAGAGAAGCAAATGAGTTGTAATTAAAATGAATCTAGGCACTGAGTAAAGGATCCTTAAAGCCATTTCAACTTAAAATGAGTCTGCAAGAAAGCTGGGCAGGGCTTTGGGGTGGAATTTCTAACCTCAGAGTCATTGCTGCTAAGAGCTCCTTCTTCCCTTGTGGCTTCAGGCTGGAGCATGGTTTTTCACAATTATACTGTGAACAGGAGCATGAACCTATATATAGGATATAACACATAGTGGTAAAAAGCTGCATATGGCATATGAGCACCCACACATGACCTAAAAATACTCAGTGCAGCCCAGTTTGTCACTGAATGAAGTAGTGATTAAGACCGCAGTGCTCTCAAACAGTTTGATTTCCCCACCTTCCTTCCCTTCCCTCCCCTTATAACAATTTTATTTTAAAACTGTTCAATGCAAATTTGTTGAGTGTCAGTGTGGGGCTGCCTCCATACCCAGCCATATGCAATCTGTGCATCAGTCTGGGAGGGAGCTACATGAGTTCCTTTATGGCAGGGAATTTTTTTCAGGCCCAAGCCACCCTTTTGTCCTTAATCTCCAAATTTAGTGAATGGTTCAAAAAAACAAAGAATGCAGTGTAGTACAGTGATGTCCTTCAACAGCTGTATGTGTTACTGGAGATGGGGCAGCTTGCTGTGCTTGCCAGTGATTCTCAGTGAGGGGTTGGTCAGAGACTGTACAAGGCAGGTAAAGCAATAACCTGCCACCACAAGATGGATAGATAAGTCTGATATAGATAGAAATCAATTCAATTCCTGTGAAATATCGTACATTGAATTGTAATCTTTAATATACCACTGAATACTTTTACCTTTTTCTCCCAGCTCCCATCCTTCAGAGATTTTTCCTTCAAGAACATCGAAAGCAATCTCACTTATGCAGAACACTTAGAGGATATTAAATGAGTTATCTTACTTCCTTCTCGCTTCAAAGCCTCCTTGTTTAGATTCAGAGGGGGAAATAATGGAATCATAATCCCTCTCAGTTTAAAAATGTTAGGATTAAAAAGGAAGGCACTCTGTTTGTTGAGTTTCTTCATTCTTTCAGAGCTGCTGCCAGCAGCGTCTCTCCAACTTGATCATTCTTCAAGAGAAAGCTGAAAATGAAATATTTGCGGGCTTTCCTAAATAGAGCTAGATTAAAGGAAGACAGTTTTTCTTTTCTTTTTTTCTTTTTTTTTTTCTCTCTCTCTTTATCCTTAAAAGCAGAATGTTCTGTCTGTTCTTTGAAACACTTACTCTAGTGATAAGGACATAACTACGTTGCTTCTTGGTGCTTATGTAAATGCATTCAGCAACAAAATTTGGAAACTAGACTTCTGTCACGTCACTTTTTATTGTCTCATGTATTTTCTTTAAATGACAGGTGCTCTTTTAACATTGTTGTTCAGAAAAAAAAACAGGAGAGAAAAGCTTCTGTTTTTCACTCACAATATAATGTACTAATGACATAGATAAATTTCCAGAAGCTTTTGAACTGGGAGGCAATGAAAAAATCTATTAAAAAATTTCAGGTAAAACTATATGGAGGGATGACACTCAAAATGGAGTATATGGAAATTCTGAAGCTAGTGCAGAAGTTTCTCAGGCATGTTTGGATGTGGATTAGGAGTGGCATCTATCTGTCTCTTATTCAAGCTGAGAGTTCAGACTTATTTCTGCGCAGGTCTGGGGCTGGATGCGTGCAGCTCGCTGACCTGCATGTTGAGATGGCAGCTTCTGGCTCTTCTGGACAGAAGGATTCATGTGCGATCATTGTTCTTCTAGTAGAATGAAGGAAAGAAAACATTTGGGCTTTTAATTCGAATAAAATTTTTCAACAGATCTCTGGTGCCTTTTCCCTCATCCTTGAGTAAACTGGAACTTTTCAAAAGCTTTCCCTGTATCTTTTCCTGCTTCCAAGAGCAGCTTTAAGTCACCACTCTGATGCTCCGGGGATCTCTCAGCTTGGCTGTTTCCAGCTCATCATTTATTTCAGTGCCAGCTTATCCTCAGGTACCCCACAATGTTTGCTTGCACTGCACTTTGTTCATTTATTTACTAGATTTGTGTTCAGAGCATGATGAAAATTCCCAGCCCCAGGAAGCTTTTGGCAGCCGGTCATCCTAGTTAAAGTGGTTCCATATTTCTGGAAGAGATGCTGTTTTACAGAATATGAACCAGGGAGTATGTAATTCCAGAAAACCTGTTTTGGAGAACTGTTCATCGGTGTAGAAAAATAATCCTATTCCAGCTATGAACTTCAGATTGCCACATATGAAGGTTTTACTAAGAGAAAAAAACATCCAAACTTTAAATGCTGTTATGGTCACTGAGAGTCAGCTTGTGGAATGATATGCTATATGTTATATCAGCACATTCAAACCTTCAACAGTACCAAGGGAACCGAAATGTCCTTTTAAAAGGAATTTAGATTTAAAATTTGGAAACTTCTTGGAAGTTGATAACCATGGAAAATCAATGCTCAGCTAATTGGTTAACTGAGTTGGCAAAGGAGTTTGAAATCCAATACCATCTGTTTTGCTAGATCTTGCCTTAAAACAACAACAGACTGTGTCAATCTTGAAGCACTGTTTAATATATTTTTAGTTCCTGCAGAACAATTCATACTTGAATCTTTCTTTGTATCTGGGGGAATACATGCTCATCCAAGACAAAGGAAAATATCATGTACGAAATACAACTATGCTAGGATGTGATAGATCTGTGAATCTTCTATGATAATATTTCTGGGGATGTGATAGTATATCAAAGAGAAAATTAATTATGTAGTGATTCTTCCTAACACCTGGACCTCATGCTGTTTCTGCTTCTACTGCTGGCTAGCCGTTGTTTTTCATAAATCACACTGTAGGAAAAAAATGAAATCCAGTAAAATGGTGGAAAAAAAGGAGTCATGGCTAGGAAGGAGGAAAGCAACATCTAAATATTTACCTACCACCCAACAAGTTCAGAATCTTCAGGAATTTCCATTTTCCTTGGCTTAAAGCTTGGAAAAGAAACCTGCCTAGATATGTGGTGTTCAAAAATAATTAGCTCAGCTTTGGTCCTGGGTCCTTAAGAAAAAAAAAAAAAAAATCCCCCAAAACACAAAACCAACAGAACCAACTCCACAGCACCTCAAATAGTAATAAATGATTTAATCTGGAGATGTTTCCAATCATGCGCGTTATGGTTCCATCTCAGAATTTAATGAAGGCCTTTTATCCACTGTGAGGGACTTCTACTGATGCATACAAATAAGGCCATTCAGCAAGATGTGATAGGGATATTTTCTCTCCATTATATTTTCATTACAGCACCTCTTGTTTTGACACTGCATTTGCACATGTACATTTATAGGTTCTGTGGAGCTGCTGTTTGCAGCAGCGTTTTTTAAACAATGATGAGAGATTAGGAAAGGGTGGGAGGGTTCTTAAATCTTATGGAAACAGGCTCATCTTTCAACCAGATTCCTGAGATGCAGAGTGAGTGGCAGCATCATCTGGTACATTCTTTTTTCTTAAGTCAGAGACCACAGTTTTTTTCTGAGCAAGAGTGCTTTCAGTTTTCACACCCATAATAACCACAATTTGCAAATAATCTTTGTATTTGATTGCTGTATGATTTCTGAAAGCACTGAAGAATCAGGTTCTAAGAAAAATGATCACAAAATAAAAATTGTGGTACCACATTTGTTTCCTCTGCTTTCATTTTTCAGCAGACATTTGTTAAAGTATTTATTGGTATAGTGGTGATGCATCTTAACACATTTTTGCATCAGTGCTGACCGGTTGATTAATTGTTCTTGTTTTCAGATCTTTTTTAAGGAAAATAAAAATGTAAACAGCAGGGCTGTGATAGCTTTTCTAAGGGATTCCTCTGCTTTCATCTTTTTCCGTGGAATTTTCTGCTACAATTAGATGTATTATTTGACTTTGATCATCAGCAAACAATGTAAAGGATGATCCTTGATTTACCATGTGTACTGTTGGTCCCTGGAAGAATGCCATCATAGTTCATAGTTCGAGTATTTTTTGCAGTCTAAGTGAAGTCATGGGGTTGTTTTTGTAGTTGTTGTTTTGTTGTTTTTTTTTTCTTTGTTGTATGTAGGTTTTTTTTTCCTTTTTTTTTTTTTTTGTATTGGAGCATGGGAGATTTTTCTTGTTAATTTATTATGCTTTAGAGTGAGGAGGAAACGTTATGATTGTTACTCCCTGCTGCTAAAATAAACACCTGGATTTATCACAGTATTTGTCCTAATCAGCAGGAAATGTTTATCTATGAAAAAAAGTTCTTGTCATATATTGTCAATGAATTATATATCTCCACCTTGTGTATAGGGAACACTGTTCTTTTCCACTGCCTGAGACGAATGCCCTGTGCTTCACCCCAGATTCCTGCGTAGGGATTATTCTGTAGTCACATGGGAAGCAAGTCAGAAGAAAGATATTGCTTTGGTGCTATTCTATGTGAGCTGATTCCTTTCCTTTGTCTTTATTTTGCACATTTGTAACCTTACGCTAAACTGTGAAATTCTTTATGCTAGTATAAAGCACCGTCTCTCCTTCATCCATCCAAATACACTTCTTACCCATGGATGCCATTCCACAAAGTGAATTTTGTAGAAATGGGGAGCTGAGCATTAAGTACATCGGATTATTTAGAGCAAGGCTAATATAAGACATGAAGCACAGTTGAGCTATATTAATTGCAGTTTCAAACAGATGGAGTACCTAAGCACCACCACACCACTCTCTCGTTCCTCCTTCTCAAAAGAAGGACAAGGGGAAGAAAATATGATGAAGAAAGGCTTGCAGGTTGAGGTAAGGATAGGGAGATACCTCGCCGTTGTGAGGTTATGTTACCTTCATAAGCAACACAGACTCACTGAGACTAATGTAATTTACTGCTTATTACTAATGGACTAGAGCTCTGAGAAACTAAACACAAAACTGCATACACCTGCATGCTGCAGTCAGTCCATGATACTTCATTTCTCCTGCTCCTCCATAGGTGCGCTCTGCCTGTGCTCTATGTGGGCTCCTCTCCTTGGGCTGCAGCTCCAGCCTGGGCTGCTGCTATGGGGGTATCTGTGGGCAGCAGCCTCCTTCAGGCCTCATCCACTGCTGCACTGTGGATTCCTCTGTGGCTGCCCGTGGAGAACTGTTAGTGTATTAGATTTCTGTTTATAGTCATTTTTTTTATACTGGCGAGACTAAAGTCTTCCCTTGTTTCTGGTGGACATTGTTCTTACGTGGAGTGCAGTGGGTTGAACTTCATGTAGAATCACAGAAAATAGCATGAGACGTCCTTCAGATTCCAGTCTGAGCTGCAATCAGTTGTTCTTATGGCATTCCTGGCAGATGTTTGTCTAATCTGTTCTTAAAAACCTCCACTAATGATAATTTGCCAGTCATCCTTGGCAATCTATTCCAATGCCCAACCACCCTTAACAAAAGGGAGATTTTTCCTCGTAGTCAGTCTTACTACAGGGCTCGAGTATGCACAGCCCTAAATGTTTACTGCAGTCCACTTGTTTTGGCTTGGTTTGTGGGCTTTTTTGGCCTTGGAAACTCCCTTGACTCTGCTCATGTGAAACTTAGTCTGCTGGCGAGACGTGTGATGTCTTCTAAAATAGTCTCTGGGTGCAGGCATTTCTTTGTTGTGCAGTGCACACATGCTCTTGTGCTCCCTTGGAAATTTCTTTTTCTTTTATTTATCTTCCAACTTTCATTCACATGCATAATAATTTATTGTTATTTGCTTGGAATTTTTTTGAGCCTGCTTTCTGAGTATCAATCTATATACTTGTTGAACTCTTCCAAACAGATTCTGGCACCTTCTGAAATGATCTGTGGAAATCAAGTTAGAACATGCCCTGACTTTCAGTCTGAATGCTTCAGATTTCCTGTCCATGCAAGCCAAGCCAGAAATCCCCTGATTTGGGTAGAGGATGTCTGCTTGGGACTTGTCCAGCCAGAGGTTTGGACCATAGCAGATATTGTACATACAAACCTTGAAGCTCAAGTTGTTCCTCTTTCCCTAAGATGAACTGGAATTACAGGTTCTCCACCTGCATTCTTATTCCTCTTTTTTTGGGCATTAGGTCCAGAGGGTCTAGGAGATGGTGCAAAAATACTTTTATACCTACAGGCTGTGCACCTCCTTTTTTATTGTGAAACGGAAACTACACCTCTATTCTGTAATGGTGCGTAGCTCGTAGCTTGTTTCTCTCGGTAGCCTGATTTACTTCTTTGAAATCATACCAGATTGGTAAGAAGAGCAGTACATAAAGGGTGGTGGAAGTCCTTCCTGAGGAGTCTCTCTTGAAACACCAAACCACAATTTTCCTGAATTTTTTTGTGAACCGTCTGAATTTTTTGTTTTTGTGGGTTCTTTTTTTTTTTTCATACCAAGAAGAACCTACAACACTTTTAATGTAGCAGACGTATTAAAAAAATTGTTTTATCAGAAACAATTTTATATAAATAAACATATATATACACACACACATATATATTGGTCCCAATAAATACATATATAAATTGGTTCCAGGGGGTGAATGTTTTAAAAGCCTGCACTGAATTCCACCTGCAAAAGGACCATGTAAAATATTTCAGCCACTTGCCGTAGTTTTTTATTGTGAGAAGGCATACTCCATTGAATTGGTTATTAAAGTGCACAGCATTGAGTGCTGCCTTCTCATTACATGAAAGATTTTGTATGTAGTTATTAGGCTTCATTACCTGGGTTTTAAATAGATGTGTAGGGCATTTGGATCAGTTGTCACCATCCAAGAACAACTCTTGAAATGAAGGCGAGCAATTTGTGCTTAATGTAGTAGAAAAAGGGGGAGCCCATAAGAGGGCTGGCAGGATGAAATAGGGGGAATGTGCTTGAGGCAGTAATCCAGGAAGATGATTTTTACATTTGCATTTTGAATGGATTTCAGGGGACAAGATTGCTTCTGTCATGGCCAGGAGGAAGGAGATTATCTCACATCTCAGCAGCAGTAATGAGGGCCAGAATGAACGTTCTGGTTTTATGAATAGGAATAGAAGGCAAGGCGCTGAAGTTGCTAAAGCAGGCAAGATTCTGAGTCAAAGGTGACACCCTGGTGCCATCAGAAAGTGACTGGTGACTGAAAAAGGAGAGGTTGCAGGGCGGCTGCATGATCTCTTTGCATGACAGTGTTCATGTTGAACCACAGGCATTTCTTAGAGGGATTTAAATATTTAAATATCTGTAGCTTGACACTGTATTGTATAACATTTTGGTCTAAATTCTACAATGTTGACAAACTCAGATTTACAGCTTGCTGTGGTTGTACCACATGAGAGATAGCACTCTTCTCTGTATACTGGGAAGGTAAACACTACACCTTCCTTCCATGAGCATTGCATTTCATCCCCCCAGTAAGGAAAATAAGGTGTACAAAAATTTAATAGCAGTGCCTAAGCTGAGAAAAAGAATGGCTTGTTACTTTGGATAAGGTGAAGTATTTTGTGCTATGGCTAAAATAGTGGGGTTTTTTTTTGAGTATCAGGAAGAAAAACTGAATATTTTCTTAGTAACCAAACATATTTCATAAAACTGTTTGCTTACAGAAAAGCTCATTTTTTCAGTAAAGAGTTCAAACTCTCTTTTTACTTATTCTATTTTAATCTCTATTTCCTGTTTGTTTTCATCATTCGTAGGCTGGAAAGAAATCTACTGTGTCTTATGGATTTTCCACAGGACTGTTTCTATTTCTGCTAGGAGAATTTAGCCTTTAAAGCTGTACAACAAAAGGCCTTTCTTTGCAGTGCTTTTGGTGGACTGCAAAGAAGTTAGAACCAGTAGCCATAAGAAGGTCAAAATAGTTGGATTTCTCATGAAGTTGATGACAAGTAGTAAATAGAATGGACAAAAAAGTGCATTACAGAAAGCTTGTTGCTGTGCTGCAATAAGTCTAGGACAAATGCATGGTAAAGATGGCTGTGAAAGAACATTTCTGCTGAAGCTGTTTCTTGATTTGGCCTAGGCTTCTGAACTGATTTAGGTTTAAATCTTAAGATATATGTTGAGTATTAAAAATCATTACTGGAAATTCTTTTGGCTTATTAAAAGGATGCATTTTGAAGTAATATACTTAATCATTTTACTTGCTGGCTTACCTTCACCCTGTCAGGCAGCTCGGATTAAGAAATTCAACTAGTTCTGCTTTATGGCTTTTCCTCCCACCCTTGCAGAACAGTGCTCTTTTGTTTGGGCTCTTAGCACTTCAGGTGAAAGATTTTAAATTCCTGCAAACCTGTCTTTCCACTTATTGGAGCAGTTAGTGAAAATACTACTTTTCACAGTGAGATGTTATAATTACAGTGTATTTGCTTTCTCTGTTTTCCTCATACTTTCTCAAAATACTCATTTCTTCTGTAGGGGCATTCTTTCAGTGATAGATGTGCTGGTTTTTTGTGTGCGTGGTAACACAGGTCTTTGATCACCTTAACCGTAATCTGAATGAGGCAGGCCTGCTGTGTTTTTTTTCCAGCTTTGGGCCTAGTCAGGGCCTGTAGAATAGCAGAAAATCTGGATGCCATCTGGACAGGATCTTGCTGCTCAGGCACAAGGGCTGGGAATCCCGCACCACCCCTCCAGGGAGTGTCATCTTGTGATTATTTTTTTTTAATTGCACTGTGGGAGAACCCAAAGATTTTCTCAGGAAAATACCCAGCCTGCCTTTCCCAAATGTTCTGAGGTCTCTCTCTCTCTTTTTTTTCCTCCTGAGGAAGGCCATGAAAATCACTACATAATGATCTTGTTTAAAACATTAATGTAAGATGTGACTTGAATAAACCCTGGAGCTAACCTCACATGAAGCATGCTTATTTACTCACACTGAGCAAAGAATTAATAAAGTATGCTAATTTAACTGAGGTTTTCTAATCAGCTGAAGACATTTCTTTATTCTTATTGTGATAATAAATAATTGCAGAGAATCATTCTAAATACTTTTTTTTTTCTCCTCCTGAAATACACAATCACAAATGCAAGGACAGCATCCAAGCACGTAATTACTGAAAAAAAAAAAATTATCCAGGCAATATTTGCTGTTTCTTGGATGTTTGGATTGGATTCAGGGTTGCAGCAGATCCTGTTGTGTGTGTGTGTATATATATATATATATATGTGTGTGTGTGTGTGTGTATATATATATATATATATATATATATATATATATATATATATATATATGTCAACCACTTCTGTGTCACAAGCAGGAACATGCTAAGTACTTACCCTGACTTTACACAGTGCAGCTAAGATCTTCACTTCCTTGAGAAAAGGACGTTAGAAAATGTCTCTTTCCTGCTGGCAAAAACAGACAAAACAAACAAACAAACAAACAAACAAAAAAAACAAACAAGAAATCAGTATCTGTCACTGGACAAATTTGTCACTCGCATGGAGATACTGTTATTGTAAACATTTTCAACTATATCTACTACCAACAGAAGACTGAGTGAGGAAACATGACAACGTGAGGACAGCTCATTTATCAGCTCCTCCCCAAATTACCATGCAGTAATGAGCAAGCATTAATTAGCTGGTTGCAAAAACATGGGGATACCAAGAACCTCAAATTTTGCTGTAAGGTAAATTAATTGTGGTCAGCTGTAGACTTCACCATACTTCCCTATTACCCTAAGTGGTTTGTACTCAATGAATTTGCAGTGGATTTTAACTAAAGACTTTTTCATTATCTTATGAATAACAAAAAGCAAATTATTTTTGTTTTGCTGAGGACAAAGCCAGTGAATTCCTGACTTGCCCCTGCTGAATATGTCTTTTTTTCAATCTGTAGCACGGAGGTGATCATGGCTTAGAGCTGCTGCCCTCTGCTACTGACATCCTCGTTTCCTCCTGCTCCACTTGGGGTTGCTGGACTGAATTTCCTGCTCAAGAAAAATGGAACAAAAATAGTTTGTTTGGGGAATAACACCATAGAAATATGGTTGCTTACAATAGCCCTTCGATACTGTGTTATCATTTATGATACTGGAAGTTTAAATGTGTTTACTTTTATAGCATTCAAAACAGGGTATCTCTAGTGGTTAAATTTCAGTGTAATTAGAGGTCTGGAAGGGAACTGTTCAAGAGTCTGCTTCCAGTGTGCTAACATAGCACATTTGTTCTGGTATGATAATCTTGTCATACTGGTGTGTGAACTGTCAAACTGATAGGTGAAGGTTTTCCTGTAATCTGAAGGGTGGCATTTTTTTCTTATTTTCAGAGGTTCCCCTGTCTTTTCACATATGTGACATGATCTTTCCGTGGGACAGCACTTCAGAGCAGAAGGACCTTGTACCTTGCCACCATTAACAACTGTTAATGCACTCTGCTAAGCAAGACAGTGAGCATTAAGGCATGATCTGCTAATATGTGCAGGCAGAAGGTTCTTCTGTACATAGAATAGTAATTGTCAAAATGAAAGCCAGTGGTTTGTGCTTCCTATTTCTCACCAGAAGCTTTTGTGATCCAGACTGTGTAATTATACCCAAAGGAGAGCTGTCCCAATTTGTGACTGAAGTAGCTGTAGTGATGTGGGCTGAAGTCATGAGGGAAGAACAGGCATGCTGTGCCATTAAACGTCATTCTTAAGTTTGAAGTGATGACTGTTCGTGATCCACCAGCTTTTTACCAAGGCTCAGATTGTTTTGCAACAGTCAAGCTTACTTCAGCTTTATTTGGTACTAACACCTGAGATGAAGTAGTTATCTATTTGCCAATATCTTGTTTTCTTAGGAGAATCTTGCCTAAAATTGTATTTCAGTGTGAGTGGATTTTTTTTCTTACTTTGTTGCTGCAGGCCGAGGGTGGGTACTGACATTTTCTGGATATGAAGTTGTTCAGTATTCAGTGATATTATTTTGGGCTGATGGGGCGTTAATAAGGGCAAATATTGCTAGATATCATCTGATGGTAGAAAGGAATGCATCAGTCACGATTCCTCTAGCTTCTATTTTTAGGACTTGAATTTTCATCAGCTTTAAAAACTTTTGTTGTTGATCTGATTTTTATTGTTCAGCTTGCAAGTTTATGCTGTTACATGTTTAACTTCCACATCCATTAATTAATTTCTCTTCCTTTACATTCTTCAGGTGCTTAAAGATAGAATGAGTCAGTGTTTTGCAGGTGAAGGTTTAGACAAGTTATGGATAAAATAATAATAAAGACTCTGTCTAGATTCTTATCTTGGCACAGCAGAGGCAGATGGTTGAGAGATGAAGATGAATCTGGGTGGTCTCAATGTCAGAGGCTGCTGTGAGCATGAATGCTCACAGATGGGGCATAGGGAGTGAAAAAAGATCCTGAAATTCTGAAACAAGCCTATTATCCCTTAGTTTCGCAGTGCAAGAAACCTCTCTTACCTGAAAAGTTCTTCAGCTAGCTATTTTAGCATCACATATCTTAAAAGCAGAAGCAGATAACAATAATGCAGTCAGGAATACCTAGTGTATTTTTGGGGGTATAAAAAGTGATGGAATAGTAAAGGTTTTCTGGAAGCTAAGCCTCATCACTTCGCCCGTACTTCTGTTTGCTTTTGAACAAATCAGAGTTTTAGCAAATGAAGGTTGGAGCATTTCAGTGATATGGAGAAGTGTATTACTAGACCTGTAGCTGAAGTGATCTCATAGTTTATTTTTAGATTCCCTGGATTTAAGCTTGCTAATTGAGGGTGAGGGTGAGAAGAGAAGGTTTGCTTGCAGTTGGGTTAAGCTGAGGTTATCTCTGTTTGCCCCCAGCCTGGAGGAGCTGGAAGAAGAATTTACTGAACCACATGAACTTGCATTAGACTGGCTCGTAACACCCCTTGCCCACCCACACCTCCTTGAAGCTTTTTCAGCCTTCCACTCCAGCCAGCTTCACTAAAAAGCACACCACAATCCCGGCCAGCCCACACTGGGAGGATACTAAATATTTTTTAGCCTAAAACTCCTGTTCCTCTTTAATTTTCCCATCCACCCCTAGTACTCTTCTGCACACTGCAGGGAGGAACACTGCCGTTTTCTCTTATCTTGTTGGCTATGAGGGCAGTTTCACAATGTCTCTATGTCTCAGTTTTCCACCTACCACAGAGTTAATGTATTAAATTGAGCCAAATCTGGCACTCTTTTTCCCAGACAAAGGTTTTATTGAAATCTTTAGGAACTGCAGCTGAGACTTAGTGAGACTGCAGGCAGTGTATGCACATACACATTCATTCTCTGACTTGGATTGATGAAATAACAAAAAGATTAAAATTCCTTTTTTTGGGAGGAGGTAGGAGTCGAGGTGGGGTGAGTCTAGTTGCTGAGCCTCTGGAGACAACTGAGTTGCTAGTGAAGAGGGAATTGCCCAGTGAGGTACAGTTAGTACTGATACCCCAGCGTGGATTCACAGGAAATAACTCTGTGCATTAAGTATGGGCTTTCTAGGAAACCTCTAACTGAGTCAACTTATTGCATGTAGAGATTTTCTATATTGATGGTAAAAATATAAGAGAGGTGCATTTCTCTTAAGACTTCAAAGAAGATGGTGAGAGGATCTGTCAAAACCCATCAAAATATCAACTTGTCTGCTCCTAAAAAGGGTGCGCCATGTATTTTGTGCAGGGAGGTGCAGTGGTTTAACACGGATGAGCTGCTCAGTTCCACTATGCTGCTCTTACTCCCTCTCCTCAGAAGGACAGGCCATATCCATCATGAGTCTCTTCATGGGCTGCAGCTCTGGCCCAGGGCCTGCTCCTGTGGGGGTTCTCCATGGGCTGTGGCCTCCTTTAGGATGCATTCCCTGCTGCACCATGGGCTCCTCCATGCTCCCTTTGGTGCCCGTGGGCTGCAGGGTGACAGCCTGCTCCACCATGGACCTTTCCTAGGCTGCAGCAAAAACTTCTGCTCCACACCTGGAGCACCTCCTGCTCTCCTTATGCATTGATCTTGATGACTGCAGGGCTGTTTCTCTCAACATTTGCTACTCCTCTCTCCCAGCTGCTGTTGCCCAGCAGTTTTCCCCTCCCTTAAATCTGCTCTTACAGAGGCACAACCGGTGTCACTCATGGCTCAGCTCTAGACAGAGGTGTATCCCTTTTGGAGCATCTGGGATCTGCTCTGATGATATGGTGCAGCTGAGGGCCTCTGCTTACAAAGGCCACCATTGCAACTTCCCTCCCTGCTGCCAAAATCTTGTCATCTAAACACAATATAAGTAGTGTTGGAACGAGGGCAAATTTAGAGAATTGAAGTAGAGCAGATGTACTGGTTTGTTAGTAAGGAGCTTAAACCGAATATTAAAGTAAAAACTCTTAAGAGAAATTTGAAATGGTGCTTCCATTGGCAGACATTCATTTCTGTCTGAGACATGATTCATAGGGTAACAAGAAAGGCCATGCTCATGGTATGTTCCGTCATCCTCTGCTTTTTCACTCGTGATGAAGCATCCAAGTAACTTTGTGAGCCCTGTGCATGGGTCACAGTTGCGGATCTGACCCTCCTGATCTGTTCTGACTGCAGCAGGGGATTCACCCTCTGGGAAGCTGTCTTTTTTTAAAATCAGCTTTAAGGGCAATCTAAAAATCTGGTAGCTGGAGGGAAGCTGGAAAGCAGACTGCTTTGAGTTGGACTGCGGTGGGGCCACAAAATCGTATTGCATTTAGCAAGGATATTTTGTGGTGGGAAGAGGTGGAGGCAGAAGCTGACTACTGAGTGCAGTGCAGAGGCCACAACATTTCAGCTGTGGCAGGTTGGTATAATATCTTCTATAATTTACTGGTGCCTTGTTTGTGTGTCTTTTCCACCGGGATTAAAAAAAGGTTGCTTCTAACTGCTGGGTCTCTCAGAAGAAACCACTTGAGCATGAGTTGTTACGTTTTCCTTTGGAAGCCTTGGTGAGTCTCTGTGTCTTGGTTGCTGATTCCACCAGCCCTCTTGGCTTAGTTGCCTTACCTCTGTTTGCTCTGTGATTTCCTAGGGCAGGCACTACTGGCAATGACTTGTGCAACAGGTGTATGACTAGAACAGTGTTCCTGGACACTTACACATGTATTTACCTTCAGTGCATCAGGGCTACTAGAACCAAACTATAAAATGCACCTGATTTTACACAGAAACACCTTTTAAATACTGAGCCTTGTTTGGACATGAAGTATTAAGAAAACAGGACAAACATAACAAAACACAAAGAACCAAGCAAAACACTGCTGGGTGTTTCTGTAGTATGTGCATGTGTAGGATCTGGGACAAGTGCCCAATTGCACAATCAGGAAAAATAAGCCTCTTGTGTTAGTACGTGATATATTTTATTTGAAACAATCACATCTACGTCTTTTGGTGTTAATCTGTGCCAAGATTTCTGTTTGTGGTTTCCATGTGTTCTTGCATCATGTCATTTCATCTCCAGAGTTGTTGTTTTTTATTGTCATATTCAGCTTTTTGTTTCAGATGTGTAACATTCTTTTTCCTGTCCCAAAACAAACCCTCTGTTTTGATTTGCTTTTTGTATTTTCTCAGTGATGTCAATTGAACCGAATGTGATGGACTAGTGGTTGAATTTCTGTTGCTCAGCTCTTTTTTTGTGACATTGATTTTTACAGTGTAATTTCTACAACAATTAACATTCCTCCAGGCTGAGAATAGCTCTAATGGAAGCCTGTTTGTGACCTGAGAGAGCAGCAGAAGTGGTCTGGGAGTAGAAAGCTTAAACCATGAGGTTAAACAGGTCAAATGAGAAGAAACAGTCAGTTGAAAGAAGTGAATACTATAGGGGATTAGCAGAAGGGAGGAAGCTTAGCGGCTGGGTTTTGCTGTGTTACTTATGTGTAGGTAAATGGTCTTTGTTCTGACATCAGCATTTAGAAGGATTTTTTTTTTTCCACCAAAGCTTAGATTGTTGTTTTGTGGAAATATAAAAGCTCTGGTTATTTTTCTTTCTATCCTACATACCTCTGATTTGGAGAGATTCTGCTCTCTATAGACATAGTTTTTTCAGACTTCTGTTCATCATAAAGCAAATGCTTTAATTTGGCAAAGACAGCTAAGAGCTTGCAATCTACCTGTTGCTTTCTCACAGGTACATATGAACCCAGTTTCAATAGTGAGACCGTACGTGTTATCAGCTTGTTTTACTTTTGCCATGTACAAGTAGAGTTCAGGATCAGATAGAGGAAATACTGTGCTGACCGGTGGTTGGTACTGCAATGTTTTTAACTCTTGGCTTGATTAGTTAGTTGTCTTTATGTAGTGACACTGATTTATTGTCTGTGATGGTGAAACCAATTTTTCAGTTGTACAGTTTTATAAATGAATACCATGGAAGGCCAAATCCCTATGATTCTACTTGTACTTTGAAAAATGACAATACGCTCAGTATTTTCTGCAATTTAGCTGTGACTTCACTGTGGCTGAAGTATCTTAGAAGTGGGTTTCAGGAACAAGCAGAATTGACATGTATATTACACTAATTTCTTGTGTTCTTTGCAGATGTTCACCTCCATATTTAGATATTTAAGGCAAACTAGGAGTATAAATTTGTGCTTGTGAAGGGCCTGGAGAATATGCTCTATGAGGAGAGACTGAAGGAGCTGGGGCTGTTTAGTCTGAGGAAGAGGAGGATGAGGGGAGACCTTATTGGTCTCTTCAAATACCTGAAAGGTGATTGCAGTGAGAGCAGGCTTGATCTCCTCTCACTGGTGACAGGTGACAGGACAAGGGGAAATGGCCTCCAGTTGCACCAGGGAGGTTCAGGTTGGATATAACAAAGGGTTGTTAAGCACTGGAACAGGCTCCCCAGGTAGATGGTTGGAGTCATCATCCCTGAATGTGTTTAAAAACCATCTGGATGTGGTGCTTATGGACATGATTTAGCGGTAGTATGGTTAGGCTGCGGTTGGACTTGATGATCTTGAAGCTCTTTTCCAACCTGAGCAATTCTATGATTTTCTAAGAGTGAGAACTGGATGGCAGAAAGCTACATGTTTTTTCTTTCGTTCTCCTCAGACATTATGTACAGTCCAGTGGAATTTTTCACAGGATACTCGGAATTGTTGCTTCAGATTGCCTACAGTGGGATGTACTGTACTTTCAATCCTCTAACAAACAGAAACAAGAATCAGATTATTTTCTAAAAAGTCATCTTATATTTGCTAATTTGTGATACTGTGTTAATGGTTTTCCATTTTGCACAGAAGCATCTTTCCTTGTCTCGTTATGTGTAAGGATAATGAGTAATGAGGAAATGGCTTCAGAGGTGATAAAGGACATTACAAAAGTCCTGCTGTGAGTTAACTGTAAGCTAAATTGTGTTCAAGTCATCAGCCTTAGGCAGAGCTCTCCTGCTGTGTTTCATCCTTCCTTCCTCCATTCTATGTGTTCTGATAGGCTTTGAAGTCTGGTCTTTGCCAAGAAAGCATAAAGCATTGGAAGGAAAATGGGACTTAATTGTCTTTAATGGAGGGTTGGGAAGGGGGGGAGGGAAGAAGAGAATTAAGGTTTTAATATTAAGAGCCAGGATTGATTCTGAATGCTTTTAGGGTTGGTTTAATAAAACTATTTCAAAAACAACTCCTTAAAAAAAGCTGGTGATCTTAGCAAAATACCTAATGGTTGGCAAAATACTGTTATGGCTGGCATGCTTTTCTGTGAAATACGAACTCCAGAGTAGCTAACACAGAGCCCATTATGAACCCCTACCTCCTAAACATCCAACTGATATGCAAAAAATAAAAATAAGAATTAAAAAAATCATAAATAGCTGTTTCCTGTCTTGATTGTTTGAATGTTTTTTTCTTCTGGAGCATACTTTAGGCTCTACCAGTACTACCCTCTGGGGGCATCTCTTATGTTTTTTCCTCTCTCCTGGTGTTCTGCAGAAGTGACAGAACTATGAGTAGCTGGTGTCCTGTACATTACTGGGATCATTGTGCCTACTCCACGGAGCACTCTCAAACTACTGATAAATATCTACTGGTGTGACAGTGTTTGCAAGGAGGGATTTATGAAGAAATCTAGGAACTTTATCTCCAGGACCTCTTTGTTTCAAAGGTTCCTGAACCATCTCTGTGTAAGTTGGTTCTTTAATGTAGTGAAAGGTAGAATTGCTGGCTTGGGACCCAAAAGTAGGATGGACTGTACCCCAGCACAGGAACAGTGCAGGGCTGACATTCCTGTTAGCAGCCCTGGAGCCAAGTCATTTCATGTCCACTAGAAAATCAAGTCATGTTTGATATTTACCTCTATGCAGAGCTGTAAATGCAGTGTTTCTCTACCTCTGTTTGTGGGCGCACCCACACCTACCAGTTTCATTTCACCTTGCGTCTCGCAGACTTGGGGCATCCCTAAATCCTCTTGGTAGTGTTCTTTCTGGACCGTGCTCCAGCCTTTTTTAGGGAGCTCCTGCTGCACAACGCAGAATTCATCACGGCTTTAAAGGGAAGAAGGTTAGGTCCCTCTGCCTGCCAGGGAAACCGGTAGGAATCTGGCTGGGTGGCTGTGTTTCCTTGTCAGCTAATTGGCTCTGTTGTTTTCATGAAACATTTTTGTTCACCTGATTAGGATTCTTTTTTGGATGAGTGAGATTCTTGTCAGAAAATACCAATCAGAGCTGGGAAAGAAGCTAAATAGAAATATATTATTAAAATAATACCAGAGAAAATTTCCAAGCATTATCTGAATGCAAGTCCTGATTTCTTTTGCTGTGGGTCAGAAGAGTGTGAACTGCCCTTTGCATTTGTGTAGTGTTGTATTCTGAGACAGAAATGCTTGGTATTTAATATTTGGTATTTTATTTTAACTATTTCTCTGCTGAGAATTGAGAAATATCCAATATTTTTGGGATAATGAAGGAGATGGCCCAGACTTGTAAGTTACAAGGATCTCTGCAGTTTAAAAAAAAAAAAAGACAATCTTTTCTCTCTGGCAACTTCTACTCTAGGAACGTAACTTACTGCAGTAGAAGAAATTCAGGAAGACATAAATGAAGGAGAATGGAATTTATTAAGTAATCCAAGAGGCACTGTAGTGAATTTGTCATAAGTTTCAGTGGAAAAAAATCAGACTTATTTTTTAAGTCTAAAGTGCACAAGATTGAAGTGTGAGTATCCTGCAATTTACTAAGTGTTTAATATCAAACATACATAAATATGCGACAAATAAACATTAGATAAGGTGTTTGAGTAGTAAAGGGCAACTTCCTTGAAGATGCCAAAATGTGGAATACTTGTGTTTTGTTAGTTTATGCCCTCTCTAGTAATAGGTTAGCTGTAGTGAAAACATCCAAAAATGGTTTCCTCTTCTGAAGGTGATAATATTTTCCTGAGTTCTTATAGCAGTTTATACTTTTTATGAGTGGTAGCAGAAGATAAGCCAAATTTCTTCTTCTTCCCTAAATGATTACAGTTAAATTCATTGATTTAGCTTAATTCTGAATACTTGCTAATTCTTTCTTTTCAGAGGACTACATGGAGAAATATAGCTTGAAGTTTTGTCTTACTTTAAATATATGGATTCATTTGTTGCTATAATTAATTATGCATATAGGAAAGTAGGTAGCTGAAAAAGAAGCAGAGGAAACATTGAAAGACATTTCCTTTTTGAAAATGGTCTCCTTGAAACCACCAATCATATCTACAAACATGGAGATTAAAATGCTATGGTTTCATGCTATGGCCATTGCTTTTCTTGGGACACACAGTTAGTGTTTTATAAGAAAAAAAATTGTAAATGTGTAGATCATTTTCATAATTAATTTTTGTCTTTGTTTTTCTTTGAGTGTTAGGAATTAAGTATGGGAGATAGTAAATCTATGTATTGTAGATTGCTCTGAAAGTAATGTCTTCTCTTTACTTCCATGGAAACTACAAAAGAAATGAAGAGCACAAAAACACTGTTTGGTAGAGCACATTCTCTACTACAAAACATTCTTTTTAACATGTCAACCATTTTAACCATTAACAGTGCAATTTCACCACTGATGAACAAGAGCCTGCGTGTTGTGTTGTAAATGTATGCACCAGCAGAGGTGACTCAGTAGCTCATGCCACTGCTGAGACACATGACCCACCATCTCACATTCACTGTTTGGTTTCCATCAAAGTTCAGCAAGTGTTGATGAATGTCAGTGTGTGCAATGTTTTCACGTGGATTCCGTGACACACTTTTGCTTCATAGAATCACAGAATGAATCATAGAATCGTAGAATGGTTTGGATTGGAATTGACATTTAAGACCATGTAGTTCCAACCTTCCTGCCATAGGCAGGGACATCTTCCACTAGACCAGGTTGCTCCAAGTCCCCTCCAGCCTGGCTTTGAACAGGGTGGAAGCATCCTCAACCTCCCTGGGCAACACATTCCAGTGTCTCACCACAGCACAGTAAAGAATTTCTCCTTAACATCTAGTCTAAATCTACTCTCTTCCAGTTTAAAGTCATTTCCCCTTGTTCTTCTGCTACATTTTGCCCTTGTAAAAAGCCCCTTCCTAGATTTTCTGTAGATCTTCTTCAGGTACTGGAAGGCTGGTGTAAGGTCTCTCTGGAGCCTCCTCCTCTCTAGGCTGAAGAGCTCCAACTCTCTCAGCCTGTCTCCGTAGGGGAAGTGCTCCAGCCCTCTGATCATCTTCATGGCCCTTCTCTTGACACTCTCCAACATCTTTTTGTCTTTCTTGAATTAAGGGCCCTGGAAGTGGATGCAGCAGTCCAGGTGGGGTCTCATGAGAGCAGAGCAGAGGGGTGGAATCACCTCCCTTGACCTGTTGGCTATGCTTTTCTTGATGCAACCCAGGATACCACTGGCCTTCTGGGCTGCAAGCTGGCTCATGTTGAATATTTCGTCAACTGATACTCCTAAATCCTTCTCCTTAGGGCTACTCTCAAGCCATTCTCTGCCCAATCTGTATCTGTGCTTGAGATTACCCTGACCGAGGTGCAGCATCTTTTACTTAATACAGTATTCTGTGTCAGATGCCATTTTGTCAGACTTCCCCTCTGCTGCCATCTGTTGCCAGCAACAAAATGTAATGGAATACTATCAGGAAGTTTCAACCAGTACTGCCTTACCACCAACTCCTGCCACTGATGTTGTGGGTCATTATAATAAAATAGTGGGCTTTGTTTTCAGAACCACTCTCATGTATTATAAATAAGTCTTCTTCTTTGGGCATTTTGAAGCAAGATGCCCTACTAGCCTGTGGTTTGAGTCATGACTCAGCTTCAACTTGCATACAATAAAGCAGAATTGAAGTAGTGTCAGTCCTGAGGCCACTTTTGCTTTCAGTGATCAGTTGAAGGCTTTATGAGTGTGAACATTCTTGGATGTGCTGTGATACTGCTTTATATTTCATATTTCCTTTGTCATGTGCTTTGTTCATTAATAATAAATAATAACAGTAATTATTAAATGAAAATTAATAATGTTCATTATACAGTTTGTACTAAAAACATCTTATAAAGTAGTAAAAAAGTCAAGAAAAACAGCAACATGGATGCAAGTTTAACTGGCAATCTGTGGAAGCTGTGCAGCCCTTGCCTTCACCAGACATAGAAATGCTAGATTTAAATTGAAAGGAGTGAGTTTCCAAGTTCTACTCCCAGGCTTCTGTTCTGAAGGACTTTGTGATCTGCACTTGATAAACTGCCATGTGAGGATATATTTTACTTTTTTCAGTCTCTTTCTATAATGCAAATGAAATTTTGTGTGAAAGGTTTATTTAACAGTTATGGAGTGAATTTCCAACTAATTTTCAGGAAGCATGCTTGTTTGTTCTCATGTGTCTCATGAGGTGAGATCTGCAATTCGGGGCTATGACCAGCAAGAGGATAACCCATGTTAGATGCTTACTTATATCTGTATCCTAGGCCAACTTAAAAATAATGGACTGCTAAGATATTGTCAAGAAATTATTTCTTCAGTGTGCTAGGCATGCATATCCTTCTTTCTGTGCGTGTTTTCTGCAGGACTGTACTTATTGCAAACTTGTCCCCTGAATACCTGCCTCAGCTCCTCTGGTGTCTGTAGCCCGTGTGCTTTGGGTGAGGTTTGATTTCAGCATGTGTGCAGGAATGCATTTCTGAGTGGTACTGGAGTATTTTGTTCCCATTTGAAAGAAATAGAGGATTTAGCAGGGAAGGGGGTAGTGGCTGGTTAATATTTTGTAGTGCTATGCTAAAAACCCCTTGCAGCTTAGTAAGATGTAGTGGAGATGAATTATGACTTCTGTAAGATGAATTATGACTTCTGTGTCTTCTGCATACAGGGGATGAGTGTGAAACATGCATGGCCCTTTTCTGGGACAAGGGGAGCCGCACTGTACATGGGCCTCTCAACTCTAACCCTGTCTCTGGCCTGAATGTTACATAGAACTCAAGACACTGTCCCCCATTTGTGACTCATGGAATGAGTTTCTTTCAGCCCTGTTAAGAAATCATGCATGGTGCAGTGCTGATCCAGCCCCACTTGTCATGGGCCCTTAGAGTTTCTCCTTCCCCCCTAGTGAATTCTGAGCTAATAATTAATAGGATATCTCCTCTTTGCTCCTATGAATGATAACACAGTATGGTAATCATAGTGCTACTTTTTCTTGGTGGTAGGTGATGGAGAGAAACTGCTGCTATTCCTCCTCCATCTCTGTTCCAGTGCAGGGAACAGGCATCACGGAATGAAACTGGGGCATTGAGGTTACTGTCACAGTGCATGTGGGTTATTTTGACCTGGATTTGTATGGTTTACCTCACCTCTATTGTGTTTCTTGATGGTGAGGTGACATTTGGACCATCTTCTCTCCTGAGGTTCCCATAGCTCAAATTGCATAGTCTTGTCCACAAACTACTCCCTCAGAGACAAACAAAAACACAAAAAGCCCATTAAAAAAAAAAAAAAAAAAAAAAAAAAAAAAGATATGTTGGATAGATAGACGCAAATGTGAATTATTTCTTTGAAGGTTTCAATGTCTGCAATTATCACTTTTACTATATCAGAACACCTTTCAGAAATGCAGAGTGAACTTGGTTCCTGGAGCTTTTTTTTCTTTCTTCCTCCCACCCCACCCCCCCCCCCCAAAAAAAAAAAAAAAAAAAAAAAAAGGGTTCAGTGCAACACAATTTGCCACTTCTTCGATAATATACTTGGAAACAGTATACCTGAACTCTTGGGTCACATCAGTATTGTGTTGATACAGTGTAATGATTCTGAGTGGTAAAGATAGTTGTGAAAGTTGTCTTCTCGGAGACCTTTTGTTTGTGGGGGCAGGCATAGCACTATTTGGATGAGGGAAGAGCATCAATGTATTTCCTAGAAACATCACACTCACTTGATCTTTTACTTATTACCTCACAGTAGTGGTTATGTATAGGTGGTACTCCATATTCTCACTACCCTTTTGTGTTTGTGTGGTGTGTGTGTGAGCATGCACACAAGATTTTCCTCAAGACTGCTGTGGTACAAAGCAGTTGGCATTAAAAACAGGGAAAAAGGAGAATTTCACCACTCTCTGCCTGGCCAGCTGTGTGATCAGACATCCAGGTCCATTTAGTTAGTGCATGTGTGGGTTTAAGTGGTCTGATATATTTCGTTGTGTTTTAATTCATTGGTTTCTCTCCTCTTCCCTCAGATTCTCCCAAATGTTAAAGAGATCCTGCCTTATTTGTATGTATATTATTTACATACACATTTGTCAAATGTGTTTCTGATAGGCTTTTGTAGAAAAGGATTGGGCTTCTCTATTTTTTTTTTTTTCTCTTTAAGATAAAAGTATTAAAATATACTTACTGCTGGTTGCCTGGGTAGAAGAGCTTATGCAGAGGAGGGGATTTACTCTTCAGTATCTGAGCCATGTATCTTGGTTGAATTATTCAGTCAGCTGCTTCAGGAAATATAAGCACATGGTTGCACGAAAAATGAAGTGAAATAGGCTATCTGGCCATCTTGTATCTTAAATAAAGATAGCATTGTTTAGAATGTGTTAAAAATAACAGAATTTTCCTATTTGCAGAGATTACGCTAAACCTTAAATCAGATCGTTCAGAATTAGATACTTGAAACCAGGCAGACTTTCAACCTAAGCTAAATGAATGAAAGATATACTGCAATTACCTAATGCATTTTCATGATCTCCTCAATTCTCCCTGCCTTGTGTAAGGAAATGTAACATAGTTGATCTGTATTGTCAGGTTCAGTTGCACAAAAATGAAGCAAACACTGTGGCATACATTCTGCTGTCAGAATTTAGGGCCAAACAAAAAAAAAAAAAAACCAGACTTCCTTTGGTTTAAGTGACTCCAAGCTTGAGCATGAACCTCAAGCTTTGCCTTCTAAATAACTCAGCGCTGTTCTGGTGCCCATACAATTTTATTTTTAACTCTAAAGCAATTAAAACATACATTTCAAGTGATTTTTCAAGTACTAGCTCGGTCTTCTGTTTTTTTCTTGTTCTCACCAGCTGCTGACAGATTTTAAGGTGTGTGCCTGTGTGCCTCTGCATGTTTGAAGAAGCTATCATAGATGTTGGTAACAGCTGGGCTTTTAAAAGTTTTGGCAGCCAGCTCAAAGTGTGTGAACATTTACAGACCACACTTCCTTCATGCGTCTGTTTTCTAATGGCCTCTGTTATTATTTGAGCTTGAGAAGCTAGAGAACTTCCTCTTGGTCCACAGAAATAGTTCCAGTTATTAAGGTCAAAGATCTGAGGAACATTTTTATGATGCTGATTCATCAAATTTAGCTTTCATCTTTTTGTTGCTGTCAGGGGTGTCCAAACTCATGCAATTTTCTCCTACGCCCCTCTGATTGAAAAGGTTCTCCAAAAAGTTTTGGAAAGTTTGTATTCTCAAAAGTTTCTGTGGGTAGCTTTCCCTAGTTGCTTAAGCTGAGAAAGATGCTGTTTTATCCTTTGAAGGTTGGAATTCTAGGTTATAGAGCTCAGTGGTTTCTTCTCCATTACTAGTTTAATGTGTGGCACATTCATCAGAAAGGTAATTGAATGCAACATTTTATGTTTAGTCACATGCAGTCATGTAAGTGTATAATAGGAAGAAATCTGTGTTCACAGATGCCCTATATCTGCTTCAGGTGGAAAAAATTCTCCAAAGACAAAGCAGTCCAAACCCTGTGCAGTAGTAACTCTGGACACATTATAGCACGTCAGGAGAATATTACAGTTTATATATATCATGACTGTATAAGAACTGATTGCAAATTCCCAAACTATTTGCATAAACCACAAACTGCCAGTTTATCAAGCCTGCAACCTCAGCTGTAACCCCTGCAGTACTCTGTGTTTGTGTGTGTGTGTGTAGCATGGGATCTTTCTGGTGCAGCTCAGAGGTCACAATACGGTACCCACGCTTGTGAGAGTGTTTTTTGTATGTGCTTGTCACAGTTGGAGGTTGTGGCTGTGAGGTCTTAATCTAATTAATCTAATTTTGTGTGTTAGTTGCACCCCCTTCTCCTTTATGTTTTTAACATGAAGGCTTGTGATTTCTCTTCACTCTAAAGCTTTTGATTGGGCAAGGATCGAACTCGCTAAGTCTCAAACTTTGTCCACGTGCAAACACAGTGTGGTTATTTACCTTATAAAAAAATAAAAATCAAAGCTCTTAACATTCTTCGATAGAACTAAAGTGTATTGCTGATAAAATGACACTTTTATCATCCTCAAAATGTTTTGCAGAAGTGACTTTTTATTTGACTTCCTCAGCACTGGAAGAGCCTGTTGTGATGTCCACAGGGCTAAGCCTCAGGATGTCTCTGATCTGCCAGGGCCCAGTGTCTTTAGTTCACTCTGTATGGCTCCCAGTATTACAGATGTGCAGTTTAAAACTTGGCATTTTCAGGCTGGAACACCTGATTTTGTTGGCTTTCTCCCAAAGTTCAAAGATGCAGATGCTGCACACACATGCACAGATGTATGTGCAAATGCACACGGTGTGATTTAGAAGATGGATATTTATAGTAACGCTGTATAAAAATTAAATACAACTTTAGGAATAAATAAATGCTATGACAGCATATTTTCATGAGGCGTTACTTGCATTAGGAAAGTGCAAATACAGAGTTTTCTGTACTTAATGTTTGCGATGGATCTTATATTACTGCTGACTTAGTGAGGCTAAAGACTTATCCCTACCTTTTGGCTGCTAAACCAAAAGCTGCCACCCCACTGCAGATGAGATTTTAAGATGGGCACATGCTATTGTGTGCCCTGCATTGTGGCAAAGGGTGTAAGCATGAGGCATGCTGTGCTCAGTGTTCTGCACACATTATGGAGCGATCACTGAGCTCATTCAGTAAATTAAATAAAAGCTACTGAAAGCCAGAGATAGTGGAGGCCATGTAGAACAAGAAAACCTACTTCGGGGGGTAGATTTGTGTTCTCTTGACACAATTGGCTTTCTTTCATAGCATGAAAAATCGGTCAGCTTTTTTTCTTAGGACTCTGTTTTAAGAGCATGTTCCAAGTCGTGTTTCTGCTCAAGAAGGGTTTTTTCTGCTGTTTTTTTTTTTTGTTGTTTTTGTTTGTTTGTTTGTTTGTTTGTTTTTTGCTTTTTTTTGTCGTAAGGAAGCATCTAGACAAATTTTGGAAGAGTTTGTTTTGCCTAACTGGGATTTATTGCAACTGAAAATACACAAAATATAGAAATACACAGTTTCATAATCATGTTGTGGTTTTGGTTTTTGCTGTGTTGCAGACATTTAACCATGTATTCGACCTGAGTATGTACAAAAAGTAGTATAGTACAAGTTGATTGCTTTAAAGCAATATGATAGTTTTTTTTTTTTTTTTAATTTTTTTTTTTTTTTCAGAGCATTATACTAAATTATTAAGTGTTCCCATCCTGTTCTCCCTTTCTTCATTTCAGGCTTGAGCCTCAGAGCAGTGAGGATTTATACTTCTGGAACAGAAGTATGAATGGGATTGAAGAGGAGGACTCTGAAATCCCTCACTTCCTGCTCCAGGAAGGGTAGGTGAATGAATATGGGATAATTCATAATTAAGTTGGTCCTTACTTCAGAAGGTCGTTAGTCAAAACAGGAAGATATAATTCTGATGAATGTATGTGAGAATAGAAGAGATTTCAGATGCTGCAGACACACCCCTTAATTACAAACATCAGCCTTCAGAATTGTCTGTTCCTGTTTAGTGATAAGAGGATTTCCATGAAGAGTGGTGTGAGGTTGCTACAAATTACCCCTCAGTCAGCCTTCCAGAAGTCTCTCTGATACAGAGCTTTTGTGTTTGGTAACTTTTCACCCAAAGTTGGAGAATTCTGAAATGATGAAGCAGGAGTGGAGATGAAGGAGTTGCTTCCTGCAGCTGCAGCCCAGGGTAGGGTTTTTCTTGCATCCCTCCCTTCTTTCTTCCCTTCCCAACATTAGGGAAGAGATTAACCAGTAGCCAACCCTTTAAGTGGATTGGTGCAAGTTCACTTCTGGATCTCTTTCTTTGTTTCTCACTGATGCATAGGGCCATTAGTAGAGAACAGCAAGTAATCAATATTGAAATTAAATCTTTTCTTGTTGCTTTCTAACATGCAAATATTTAATGCATACAGCCTTCTGGTTTTGACCAGTGAATGAGATCTATGCTTCTTAGAATGATCTGTTCAAAGGGAGTAGATCTAACTTCTGTTGCAGAAGTGTAAGGTGGTGGAACTCTTAACATTTTTGCTCATTTTGCCTATGTAGGGTGGGTCAGGAGTTTGTAATTCTGTGAAGGTAATGATCTTGAGCAGTGCCTAAGAGTGTGAACTTTGGATAGCAGGTATCATTTCCTGCATAGTTCCTGAAGCAAGCTGTGACACAATGATAAACAGTTAAGAACTAGTAAACTTGGACTCCAATACAAGCAGAGTAGCAGCAGAATCTTCATATTAATTTAAATGTTCTAATAGAATAGGTTTGTTTTGTCTGGTTAAGCGGGGCTAAAAAGAGGAGCTGCACCATCCAGAGCAGCTTCAGATGACTTCCTAAATGAGTCTTTCCCTTGCATGAATGAGGACAGATAATCCCCCCCCCCAAAAGAGATGAGTCTGGGCAGGACTTCAGAAGGCCATCACTGAGATGCTGTCACACTGCCTACAGCACTGCAAACCAGAGTAAATGGGACAGGAAGAATGGTTCTGATGATGATGCTATTGCCTCCAAGATGCTAGGGAGGAAATCTGAAGCTTTTCCTGAAGCAAAGTATGCAGTAGGGTGAAGAGAGTGGGAGTATTTCTATTGAAAGATATACAACAAATACTTTTTTCTGTACAGATTTCTTGGTGGGATGTATTTGGGAGTAAGCTTGAGAATCTTCATCCTCTGCAGTTGATGAGAGAGAAAAAGTGAAGTTGAAGTTGGGAGACAGGAATAAAACCTTCGTGAACTGGAGGAAAAAACAAAAGGCTGAGAAGTATGCAGGCAATAGTAACAAAAAAAATATTTTTTGGAAGGGGAAATTCGGAAGATGGGAAAGCATTGTCACACAGCCCTCAAATGTTTGGTTTAGTAGGGGGGGACTGGGGAAGCAACATCCCTCCCAGTGTAAGCAAAAGTCAGGTTTGTGAGCACCTGAGGAGCCTGAACATCCACAAGTCTATGGTCCCAACTGCATGAATTCCAGAATCCAGAGGGAATCAGCTGATATATTCACCAGGCCACTCTCAATTATATTGGAAAAGTGGTGGGAATCAGGTGAAGTCCCTCATGATTGGAAAAAAGGTAACATCACACTAGTTTTTAAGAAGGCTAAGAAGAGTGACCCTGGGTGGACTTTTCATCAGACAAAGAATTGGCTGTAGGACTGAGTCCAGAGAGTGATGGTCTATGGCTCAGTGTCTGGATGGAGACCCGTGACAAGGGGTATCCCCTAAGGATCAGTGCTGGGACCAGTACTCTTTATTGTCTTTGTCAGTGACATTGACAGTGGGGTTGAGTGCACCTTCAGCAAGTCTGATGATGATCCAAGGGGTGGAGCACCTCTCCTTCGAGGACAGGTTGAAATAACTGGCGCTGTTCAGCCTGGATAAGGGAAGGCTGCAAGGTGACCCAGTAGCAGCCTTTGAGTATCTAAAGGGGAGCTGCAGGAAAGAAAGGGATAGACTCATTAACAGTGTCCGGGGTGATAGAACAAGGGTAAATGAAATGGTTTCAAGCTTAAAGAGGATAGATTTAGGTTAGATGTAAGGAAAAAATCTTGTACTCTGGGAGGGGTTTTATTTTAGCAACTGCTTAAATATGTTGAAAATATTTGCTTCCAGTCAGGGTGATGTGCTTTCCAGGACATCTCCTTCCACTTTCAGCTTTGGGATGGTTCTCAGGTGTTTGTGATCCCATCCTGGTTCCACATGCACCCAGCCGGGCTGACATTAAAGCAATGATGCTGCATATCTGCAGCTTTTCACTGCTGAAAGCAAATAGTGGAAATTTCCCTGTATGCCTGGGAACATTTCCATTCCTGAACATGCTAGTTAAGTAGCTTTACCCTGTATGAATTGCCTGGTCTTGTTGCTCCGTGCTTGTTTCTAACCCTGTACATTCATTGATTTTATTATTTTAAAACCTCTAAGAATTTAAGTACAGTAGGCATTCCATTGTATCTGTAAAGATGCTGACCTAGCATCAAATGGAGTATGATGAAGTGATAAATGTTTCAAGCCTCTGGCCTTTTATCTCTAGCCTTTCTTTTTCTTTTTTCTTTTTTTCTTCTTTTTTGTTTGGATTTGTTTTATTTTTAAATGCTTCTCAAACATAAGTGATTGAAAAGCTTTCCAGATCTGATAACTGAAAAGATTTCAAGTGAAACTTCTGGCTCCTATTCTGGTATGAGATCACATAATGTGATATTAGCTGAATTTGTACCAGAATTTGAAAAGAAAATGAAAGCATGTTGCTGTTAGTCTCTCTCAGCTGTTTTTCAGTTCTGCTGTGCAAATGCTTTCTCATCAGTTAATTTCCATGTACCGTCTTAAAAGCTTCCAAATACACGTATGTGTGTACATTTTCTCTACTAATAATGTACTAAATGTATACTCTTTTGATCTTTTATTCTTGCTTAGCAGGTCTCATTTTTTTTTACAGAAACTTTAAATGCAGAGTAGCTCAGAAAAGTCTCTTGAGAGGAAGGTTGCCCTGTTTTCATTTCAAAACTAAATCAAACTGAAGTAAAATAGAGCAAGAGTGTCTCTCCTTTAGCATTTGTGTTTGCTTTCTATCATAGGCGTCAGTGAAAGCAATGGTCTTGTACATGTGTATGTACCTAATGAGGGTAAACGTGTGTCAACCGTACGTGTTTTGTGGGTTTCCTGTACAGAAGTAAAATAAGATAAATAATGCCTTCAGTTAGGCCTTTTGATTACAGAGCAGGGCTGAACTTGAAGGTTGCAAAGGCAAGAAATAGGAGGCAAGAAAATTGCACAATTAAAGCTACTCATTCAGCCACCCAGTAAATATTCATTTTGATTGCCTTTAATTAGAGGATTGTGTACTGTTGTTTTTTTTTTCTTCCTACAAGGCCTGTATATCATTCAGCACACAGCATGGCTAATGCTTAATGAGTGGGTAGGTTGTTGATGTTTTGTTTCTCACCATCTATTGTATGGCCTTATTTACTGAGTGCTTGGCAGATGGTGCACTGAACACAGAACTATTCACTTCCTCATAGAGTTTTTTTTTATGGTGTTAATACCATAAAGGGTTACTTTACTGGGTATTTTTCAGGAAATCTTAATCAGAAGTGCAAAAATAGATGTGCATGCGCATTTAACCAAACTTGGAGCCCTCAGCTGTTAATTTTCTGAAGGAAGATGCCCATCACTTTTGTGTTGTGGAAGTCTTTAATGGAGGAACTGGTGGGTTGTACTGACTCTGTACCTCTGTTTTCTGAATTATGTAGTAGAACACAAGAGTGAGTCAAAGCCCATGCTGGGCCATGAGATGTCTCCAGAACTGGAGACATTTGGTGGAAATATCATAAGCAGCTATAGCTTCCCTGTGACCCACACATTGTTTGCATCTTCCTGTTGTTGGTTGCACATCAAAACATAGGCTTGCTTTATTGACAGTCCTCTGATGCAGTTGAATGTAACATGCTACAGATATTTTGTCCAGAAAGCTTAGAGCATTACCCCAGCATCTCACTCTACTGCATTATATGCATATTTTAGGCCTGAGGGAAATTAGCAAAGTTTCAATCCATACAATAAACTACAGGATGAAAACACCCTTCATCTGGTTTCTGTCTTTGAGACTGTAAGCTCTTCAGGCCGGAGACCGTGCCTTCCCATATGTTGATAAAGCATTTCAAGCACTACATTAGTATAAACACCAGCAGATGAGGTCATAATATATCAAACAACATAATTAAATCAGTGCTTTATTCACTGTCTGTGTCTCATTATGACTGCCTCCTAGGTCACACTACTGCCTTGAAGATCACGTAAGAACTCAAATGTTATAACAGCCCTCACAGAAACATTTGCTTTGAAGTGGATACTGTTCAGAACCAATCTTCAGAAAAATGTATTTTTGTAAAGCGTGGTCCTATTTTGAAAGAGTCATGTGAACGGGAAATGTTTATTGATTTTTGTCGTAAATTGTCACGCTTACAGACACTAATCATCTGCTTGTGATGTGTTTTCTTTATTGATTATAAAGTCTGGAAGCTCTTGAATGAGTAATGTATTAGCATGGTCCACACTTCTCCAAGGGCAGCACATGCTTGAAGTGGGGCCTGCTAAGTCACCTGACTTTGGTGAAACTGGCAGATTCAGAGTTTAATTGGTACATTAACTTCTGTCTGCTACTTTGAAGTCAGCTCACTTTAAATAGGAAAACATTTTAAGTCAGATCCTCCCTACACTGTCACAGTTCTGGTACCCACACTTTAATTCTCACATTATATAAGCACCTATATGTGTTTTACGTTAATAGATCTTTGTGTGTGTTTTACAAGAAACTGGCTACCGATTTTGTCTGAGCTGTAAAGATGCTTTGATGTCTGAAGTCATAACTGTAGATATGCACGTAAGCCTCATGCCTCACCAAGTTTGATGCCTTAGGCGTGTGTTGTTGCTTACCTGTGCCATAATTACTGTACACATGTAGCTACAAGAATACGTCCATATAGTTTTCCCACTGTAAACTTTCAGGTGACTTGCTAATCTAGGCCAGTACTCAGAAGCTAGGGTAGATCCAGTGCTTTATTAATCACGAAGCTGACATATGGACTTCAACATTCAGGCTCTTCAGATCCACTTGAAGCTGAGTTATGTTCATATTCTATATTGGTTTTTGAATAGCAGTTTGACAGCGTGTAAAGCTGTGATGTTGTTGCTTTACGTGTTCTCCCTCAATTTTGCTGGCAAGGAAAAAAAGGCAAAGATATATGGAATTTATATTCTCTCTACTTTGCTATAATCTAAGGATGCTGCATTCTGTTGGTGCTTTTCATTAACTGATGGATTTACTGATGTTGTTCCTCCTTAATATCTATCTATTTGTCCTCAGCATCTTTCTTCATTACCATTAATGAAGGCACTGAAGGGTGAGTAGATGCCATTTGTCACGGTCTGCTATTTGCTAAATCTGATACTGAAGAGAGGAAAGTAAAAGAGTGAGCAAGGCAGCTCCTCAGTGGACCAGTGGCTCTTGAAATGAAACATGAAAAGAGAATAGTGTGACTTACCCAAATGCCATGCTGTGGTCTAGGGCAGCTGTCAGCCCTGAGAGCATCTGCTCTCCAGACCATGAGGAAGGGCTGGCTGGGTCCTGCTGCAGGCTGGAGTTGGTATTTCCTGTTGGGAGCTCCCTGCTGGGAAGAGCGGCCCTCCTGGCAGGACAGGAAGGCTACTTGCCTTTGGGCTAGGGCAGGAAATCACCTGGCTGCTGCCCAGCTATTGGAACAGCAGCAAGAAGAAAAATCTGATGGGTGCCTTTTGCAGTTCTGGGTGCTAGAGGGGAGTTGCTTCTCCTGTGCTCTCTGAAGCCCTGCTGTCCCTAGTCTTTTCTGGGTTTCCTCTGCGATAAAGCCATCTCACTAGGATTAGAAAAGAAAGATCTTTGAGAGAAGTATAAAGTGCTCAACCCTAAAACTGCCAGTGTCTTGAAAAATGCCTCAGATTTTATTTTATTTTTTTAGTGATTTGATTGGTGAGTGGTTAGCCACTTGGTGAGCCTCCTAATAAAAAGAATAGGCACTTCTGTTGGCTTTACACCCTTTTATGTCCCTGTTCACGTTCCACTATTGCACTGTGTTTCTGTTTTAAAATAGCCAGTAGGAGAAAAACAAATGTGGTAAACTCTAATTTAGAGGTGTTAGCGAAAGCTGGCTCTCACTGATAAAAGGGTCAGCCAGGCTTTGCCAGTTCTTTATTATAATCCACTACCCACTGTGATTTATCCTCTCTGAATATTACTCTCCTGTTATACTTGCTATCATCTACATGAGTATGGTAGCTTAATACTTGTAAATGACCTAAATATGATCAACAGCAAGCCAAAAAAAGTCAAAAAAGTATATCTCTATAAGAAGACCAAAGCAATACTGGCAAACTTGTTTTTCTTAGGACAAGTGTGAACAAGTGTTGGATGTAAAGAAAAAAATCTGCTTTTTTTTTTTTTTTTTTTTCTTTTTTTCTTTTTTCCTCCCTTGCTGCAGGGGCACAGTTTGCAGTCATCTAGGCCAGCTTATGTGTGCTGAGCGGTAGGGCCCATTTGCTCATGCACTGTGTGCTGCACTGCATACAAAGCAGTGCTCAGCTTCCAGCTGGGAGCCAGCAAGCTGAGGTCTGCCTGTACCTGCCTATGTAGTGATCCTTAGAAGAAGCAGATGCACCTATTTTCTCTTTATTACTGCATTGCACCAGAGGCAAATGCTCTAATTAAAATTTGCAGTTAGCAGCAGTTTGATATCCCTGCTGTACATTTTGGTCATGTTAAGACTTCTTCACGGTGGTGGAGGTGTGGACCAGAGCCATGGAGGAGCTAAATGACAGACTTGTGCTTGGCATAACCATGTGACTACCTGACCTCCGTAGTTGCTGTTGAGACATTACCTATGACTCCTGGTACAAGGAAAATAGCTAAAGAGATTAAGAGAAAATGTGACTAACACTATTTAGTGGAGAAGTAAAGATCTGGCTTGTCTTGCAGTGGATGCGAGTCACATCCTGCTCTCTGCTAGGGAAAGGTACTTGGCCAAGCTTCAAACAGCCCTGCTGCTCCCTGCTCCCCGGTGCCTTCCACATTGGACTGATCTGGTGAAAAAAGCTGCAAATGAGTGTGACATGGATGGTAAAATTAAGAAATAAATGCATTAATGAAGGTGCTAGAGAATGGAATTGTATGGATGATACCATCTTACAGTTAGACAAATGGAAATTTGGAATAAATCATTTTCTGAATGAATCCCTGTTTTTACCTTCTCAGTCTTTGTGCTCTTTTGCTTTGGCTATCCTGGTAGCTACTAATACACCAGGCCATACCATGCTGTCTTCTAGTTGCTTTTTTGATCTGAAAATATCTTCCCCGCAAGTCTTTTGTTTGCTGTCCTGGGTTGTTTTCCACCACTGTTTTTAGGCCAAGGAAGTACACTAAATTCATCTCCTTTACAGAACTGCAGGAGTTGGTTGCATAGGAGATACTGCCTGGTGTGACTACATTTACTTATATATAAGGCAGCTTTTCTTGTGGGAAGGCTGGTGGACAAGGTGAGGGTCTGAACACGGCCTCTCCATTTGCAGCTGTTGTGTGGTAGGAGGAGTAGAGTGGGCCCCTGTCAAGCCCCTACTTCCCCTTGCACTGTATTTGACCTAAGATGAGCAACTGATATGACATAATTGTGGATGTTGCCAGCATTTTCTTCTTTAAGTATTAAATTTGAGGAAAAAATAATAAATATTTTCTTTTCAAAAGGAAAGAGAAAGCCCAAGAGGATCTTGGCTGGCTTTGCATACCCTATAGGTACATTTCATTGTTTTTGATGAGTGAGGTATTGTCCTCCTGTTTACCTCTCTTAAAGGAAGTGTCTGTTGACACAGTCTTGTGTTTCAATTATCTTTATTATACAATGCTCTGTGAAGCCTTCAGGGCAAGCCGAGCCAGCCTTAAACGCAGCTCCTTAGTCACAAAGAGAGAAGGCTGTAGCAAGAGGCCGACAGCTTGCATTGTTTTATGCACTCTGATCTCCTCACTGATAACGTGGGACCTTGCAGCAGCCCATACTTCCTTCGCTGGATGGAGAAGATGTGCTCAGAAGTGTCACGGGGGTTCTTGTTCTCCCTCCTCCTGGCTCCATTTTCCCTCCCTCCCTCACTCCATTCCACATCCTTTCTGCACTTCTTTCTGAAGAATTCTGCATGTCAGGGCTGAACTGTTGTGGGCAAGAATACACCTGATGATTTGAGCAAAGTTATGGTGGTTCAGTGTGTTATTGTGTGCTCTTGTCAGTCCTGTGAAGATAGGGAGCTAGCCTTGGTTTACTACGATGCAATGTTTTCCTTTACTGCTTAACAATAAGTTACGGATAAATGCAAAAAAAATCACACAATCAGCAGAGTGTTGTGGTCTTTGGTTCCAGAATACTGAGATCACTCAGAGTCTGAGCAGCCTTGGTGTTTCCTTGGGTAATCTTCTTTCCATCTGCATGGCTACCTGATGACCCTGAGGTGCTCTGCTCCCACACCTCTGAGAGCAGGAACGGCTTTAAACTGTCTTGAGGCAGTCAGAAGCCTGCCTTGCTCAAGAGGTCCACAATCCCAATGTGGAGCTTTGCTTTAGCCTTAGCTGCTTGTACCCTTGGTTAGTTGCATTCTTAGTTAAAAGCCTGGGAAAAGTAGAGGTGGTGAAGAAACAAGGTAGATGTGACCCAGTTGTCAAGTGTAAGGCGCTTCTTGTGGGGCATGGGGAGCTGCCTAGCAGCTAATTATTTTAATTGATGTTTGAATACTTTGCAGGTTCATGCATTAATGATGAAAGCAGCTTATGCCTTCATGCAGCCAAAGATTTTAAGGGCCAAATTCACTGTGTATATAGAGAGTATTGCAAATTATATGTTAGAGCCTGATTGTTCCCCTGCAGGCTATAAATAACTCCTATTTTATGTCACCGGGGATTATTTTTCTCCTGTGGGAGAGTCTGTAGTCTGTGGTATAGCTGACCAGGAAATGGTTGTTAGTGATAAAGCAGTGTAATTTGCGTTGATTTATTATTCATTGGCTGTACAGAATAAGCACAGCGTACCCAGTGAGAGGAATTGTCATCAAATTCTTTTGTCACTTAAACAAATGTCCCTGCTGAGTTTAACTGAGATATGCTATTGTAACAGAGTGGAGTTTATCACACACCTTGCAGCTTGTTACTGTATGAAATCTTCAGTAAGAGCCGACTCCATATTGAATTCTGCTCTGTGTAAAAAAGGATTTGATGATAATTTAGGAAGTAGATGCATATGAAGAAAAATAAAGCACACTTCATTGAATTTGTTCAAATTCCCTGCCATCTAATAAAATGTGCATCCATCCTGCTTGAGAAGTGCTAGTGGTTGTGTCTAGTATACTGCATCTAAAAGAACAGACCTTGGCTACAGAGAGGATGCATGTGTGTTTGGTTTGAAAAATTTAGTTGAAAGGTCATCCTGGTAAGGTTTTCTTTTGAAAGACTTTATGAGGTATGTTATGAGTGACATAAGCATGGTGTTATCAACTTACTTTGGTGTTGCAGCTCATGGAAGAAAATTACTTGATAAAGATTGCTTGCAGAGTTGCTGTCTGTCTACCTCTTGCACCGCACCTTCCTGTAAGTCAGTTCTCTATTTCTGGTGGTTGTGGAAGAAAATCTGGGAACTGCCATCTGAAATTCACCAGTCTACATCAAAACATGAATCAAACCCTTCTTCAAAGTCAAAAATCAGAAAGCACCAAGTTGCTGGGGACTGTCTTTTACTGACTGTTCTCCAGTTCTGGGGTGGTTTTGTTTATGAAGAGACCAGTGGTGACACAGGAGGGAAAGCAGTGCTGAAGTAAATCCTCAGAGGCTTTCTGGTGATTCTTTTTTTGTGCACTGGCTAAGCATCAGCCTCCCTCAAGGAGTCCTGACTACAGTCTAACGCTGAATAAAAGCTCTGTGTCCTGCCTTGGGCTGTTATTGCTCAGCGTCTGTGATGACTTGTGGAATGGAGTACTATAGCTATAAATTGCTCTTCTATGGACTGGTTTATCTGGCAAAATCTGAATAAAATAATAAACGTAGGACTTCAGTTTTCTCCAAAAGGAGCATGTCCTATCAATTTAAGGCTGAACTGCTTCGCAGCATATTCTTTCACATTTTTGTTAAAGGTTAACAAAATTGTTTGGACAGCTCTGGTGGCTGTTCATCAGTCTGCTGTAAGCAGCTGATTAATGTGACTGATTTCTGCAGAAAGTTTCTCTAATCACTTCTTATTTACAAATCACGGGATGGTTTTGTTTAGAGCAGCTATGCTGAGTCTTCATCCATCTTAAAAGTTCATTCCATGAGTGAAGTTAGTTTAGGAAACACAAATGTAATGAACCTCTGTGACATAGAGTACACCATAAAAGAAGAGGTCACATGCAAAACCTCTGGTCATGTTAATCACTCTTGTCATTTCCTACAACCAAGGTAATAGAATAAATCTTTCTTGAAGTAAAGAGAGAGGGTATCAGTGTGAATGTAGGCAAGTAAGACATGAACCACTACTCTGAAGACTGCAAGGAAATGTGTTTGGAAGCCAGGAGACCACATATTTCCATTACCAAGCAATTGACTGACAACTGAAGTCATCATTTGAAATAATTTACAAGGTGTTTTTTTTAATTTTTATTTATTTATTTATTCATTTATTGGTTTGGGCTTCTTTACAAAGTGCAAGTGCTGAATTCTTCTCTGCATTTTTTTTCTGCTGGTAAACATTCTAACTGTTAGCACACAAACTGTTTCAAATGATAAATATAAGAAATAAGCACCAGCTCTTTCGTAGTCACTTTCAGCATGCCCTGAAGGATTTTTCTTGCTGTAAGGAACTCAGTTTGACAGATTTACAGAGGTATTGGGATGGAGTATGGGAAAAGTTTATGCATCATATAGGCTATAGAATGCAGCACGGCAGAAAGTGAGTCTCCATGATTCTAACTGGTCAGTTGGTTCATTATGTAAGGTGTTGGAGATGTCTCAGCATATTTGGCATATCAGGCAGTGTTGATTGGAAATAAATGATGTAAATGATTATTTTAATATATGTTACAATATTTAAGGACTGCTGATAATCTGTTTGTTATCCACAGCAAGTAACAATGTGACTTTTTTTTTTTTTACTTTCTTGAGTCAAGACTCAAAATCATGCTGAATAACTTTTTAGACAACACTAAATTTGGAGGTGTTATTGCACCTGGAGCTGGACAAGCCTGAATATACGTACAGGCTGGAGGCCAGAAAGCTGGAGAGCAACCTCAGAGAAAGGGATCTTGGACTTCCGGTTCATGGCAAGTTGGATCTGAATCAGCAGAGCAACCTGGCAGCCAAAAGGGAGAGAAGCCAGAGCAGCAAGGCAGACTGCTGCCCAACTGAGTGTGGAGTGAAAGAAAGAAGCTTCCTGGCAGATGAGGGAACAACACCCCTCATGGAGACTAAGTGGCATGGGCAAGACAAGAGGCACTACGTCATGAGAGCCATTGGCAACACTCATGTGTCTAATGGTGTTCAGCCCATAAACAAATATCAAAAAGGGAACAAGATGAGGCACAGAGGTGTGTGTCAGCCAGTGAACAGTGTGGGATACAGGCATGCCCGCTGTTCAAAAGGTGGCATGGAGGTAAGTTATTTCTACTGTCCAATGAGAGGCAAGAGGGCAAGACATGATCACTGCTAAGATAATGCTCCACAGTCACTGCTCAGTCCACCAGTGAACACCACAACACTCAGTGCTGTCCCACTGTGAGAAAATTACATGCAGCACTGATCTCCCATCCAACAATGAATGGTGAAGAGCCCATTTAGGTGCATCCTCCAGAATGTGCCTTGACACCCAGTAGTATGTGGTGGGGAGAAAATCGTGTTGATCCCCCATCTGGCAGTGGACATCGAGGAGCCTATGGAAGTGCATCCTTCACAAAACACCAGGAGGCCCAGGCATGCCAAACATCTGGAGAACAACGGGAGGTACAAGCATGGCCACTGTTCTGAGGAGGCTGGTTCACTGAGCAAAAGGTGGTACTTAACTAGAAATCAACTTCGTTTTAAAATTGTTTAATAGGCTACTTCTATTCTACCTGTAGTTTGTACAATTTTTGTTGGCAGTCATCTGCTCTCCATCAACTTGGGCTTACCTCTGTCTCTTATCCCCTATGTTTTTACGTGGCATGTCTGTGTTTTCTGTGCTTTTCCTCTTTCTTTGAAGAAATACATCAGGATATGCAGATCTCCTCCCAGTTCCACTTTGCCATTATACATGCTTCCAGTAACAGATCGGAGGGGGTTTGGGCTGTGTTTCTACTCCATTTAATGATCCAAGGAAAGACATGCAGAGATCCATTAAGACTACTTCTTAATGCCTGAGCTAAATCACTGTGTGGGGTACTAGTCCTTGATACTGTCTATTGCAACAGCTGAATATACTAAGAAATTATAGGAAAAGATCTGTAGCTGCTCATACAATATTCCTACCGTGTCCTGATTGTGTAGGAGATGGAGAAGGTAAAAGATACAGTTATGAGGAATGGAAGGGCAGCAAGAAAAAAAAAGAAACTGGTAGAATCATAGGGATATTAATTTGTTCAACAGGTCAACAGGACAGTTAATAAAAGGTTTGTACCTAGCCCAACAGTTCAATTGGTTGTGGTTAGTTATGAACAAGGAAAAACTTTGTGCTTAAATACCAGGTTTATACTTAAATACCAGGTTAGTAGAGTGGAAGAATCCAAAATACTCATTAAAACCAATATTATAGAAGAAAATAGACACATAGCAGAAAAACAGTCTAGTTGGAAGAGTAGCACTGAATGAGTTGTCATGTTCAGAAAGAACAGAAATAGAAGGTAATAGGTTGTCTGTGTGTGAGCAATACAAAAGATCATTAAAAAAAAAAAAGAAAACAAAACTTAAAAATTCCCCCAAAATAAGAAGAAAGGACTGCCTGAAGAAAGAATATCTGTATAGGTTTTAGCAACTAATGACAAGATCATAGAAGATCTAGTCATGGGAAGTAACTTCAGACCAAGTGAACAGAATTGACTGAATTAAAATGAAGGGAAGATTAGAAGTATGATTTAATTAAAAGTTGCCTCTGAAAGATAGCAAACTTGGATTTTGCATGTTGGCATATTGGCTGCACTGGAGAGCTCAGGGATCTGGATAGTGCAGAAATTCGGAGTTTCTGCAAGCGCTCAAGCAGACTGGATTCTATGTCCCAAGGTGGAAAAAAAATTAATCAGGGTGGTGTAAAAGTTGAAGTTGCCAGAATGCAGACTCAATGAAAATTTGCAAGTAATATTTAAACACACAGAAAAAAGGACACACATTCAGCCACATAAATAAATTCCAAACAGCAGGAGGGTTGCTATGCAATGATAGTGCTTGTGCAGGGATCAAGCATAATTTAGATGTGGAATAAGTGTAAAAAATACCTGAACTCCCCCCTTCCCAATGAACAAACTAACCCAAGCAACAGCAAACACTCCAAATGATCATCAGGAAGGAAAAATCTGATTGCAGAGGAAGCAAAGCTTCAGTATCTTGGCATTCCTCAATGGTATAGATGTTAGTAATCTTTATAACTGCTCACTTGAAAACTGAAGGTATGAGAGCAAGCATTTTTCAGAAATCTCTCAACATCTACATGCAACTGGAATAATTCTGTGCTGTCACACTGGTTGGTGGCGTGGTTTCCTGAGGATCACTGTATCAATTTAGGAAGGTTCAAAGAATATAAAACTCAAAAATGTTAAAAAGGGGAATGTAAAAAGACCTTGGTATGTTGAGGTTCATTTAGGTGTTTTCTGGTTGACCAGAGAAGAGAAGATGAATTTGTCAGTTGTAGCTTCTGTGGCCTGATACAGGGCAGTGGTATTTTTCAGGCACTCAAGGGAAGAATGTTGTCAGACTGGTTTCGGTGAAGTAGTGAGTGAGAGATTTAAGCTGCTGAGATTAGAAAAATGGGGTTAAAAGGGAGCAGATGGATGTGGTACTCTGAAATGAAGGAAATGCCAAGTGATCTCGAATCTTCTGTTGTGTAAGCGCAGAAATCCCATGGCCTGCATCAGTGGAAGGGAGAGGAGGAAGTTTTGGAAGGAGTGTGTTCAGTTACAAGAATGTGATAATTTGTGTTGGTGATAAGGTATAAAACTTGAAAATTTGGAGGCAAAATAAGACGTGTAGAGTGCAAAGGAGGTGGTTTAGAAGAGGAGGTGACTTTTGATGATGTGTTCTCATGAACTCTTAATCTGATACCACGCTGCTGGCCACAGTGGCTGTAGCTCCTTCTTGTCCCTTACCACATGTTCTTGCCATTGCCTTTGTGTCAGCTTACCGTGGCTGCTTTGGCAGTCACAAAATTTTGTCTGTACTATCTGTGCAGAATGACTAGCACTGAAGTCATGAGTTACAGAGACCATCCAAACATGCTGAACTGAGAAGCATTCTGTCACAGCTTTCAGAAGCATCCATTGATACTGCAGGCCATACAGAACAAACATCAGGAAAACTAATGACTGATTTGAAAGCTCGGTGAGGATGAGACATCAGAACAAAGATGATGATCAGCAGTGTCAAACGAACCAGAAAGGCCATGCTGGAGGAAGGTACTTGGTATTTGCTTGAGAAGAAAGAAAGAATGACTCTAGAAAGAGCAGTTTCATTCAGTGAGAAATGGTAGAAGCTGAGCTGGATGTGATACAGGATGGAGTCAAAAGAGAGAAAGTGAGTGCACTGTCTTTATCCTGGGTTTGTAGATAAGAGAGAAGAGAAATATCGAGTAGTTGTTCAAACAGGTAGGGGTATATTCTTGTGGACAGTGGAAAGGAAGATAGAGTGAGAAGACAGGGGTAAGAGACTGAATTTAGTTGAAACGGAAATGTTCAGCTAAAGATGAATGCAAGAGATTGAAGAATTACAGATGAATAAAGGTAAATGGTCCGTAGACTTATGCAGGGGGGCATATTAACACGCAGTTGTAGGAATTAGTGGAGACCAATGGGAGAATTCTGTTGCAAAAATAGGTGGCTTCATGCTTAATGAAAAAGAAGTCAGCCAAATCAGCCTGTTCTAAAGTTAGTTCAAAGTGATGTGAAGCAGCAGCATGCTACAGCTTTCCCTTCCCTCTTTGTACGTACAGCAGGGAGCAGGGCATGGTGCCAATGCGTGCTGGTGTTATGGTGTCTGCTGCGGACGAAGAGCTCGGCTCTGTGAGGAGAGTGATGCATCCAGGCTTCTTGGGCAATGCACCCTAATTGTCTGGCTCTGGTCCAGCTGCCGATTGACCCAATAAACTCTAATGAATCTGGATTCCTGCAGTCTGATTTGCTTCCTCTCTACCTGATGTGCCTTTCTCAGCCCATGAGGAGCTGAAACCTGAGTGCTGGCTTTGAGAAGTGAGGGAAGGAGGGGAAGAAAAGGCTGATAACAGCCGAATGCAATCAGTGTTTTATTACCATCCTCAGGAAGTGGGAATGGCTTTAAAAAAAAAAAAAATAGTAGTAGGATGGAGCAAGGAAAGTTAATTATGGTGAGGTTATTTGACAGGAAATTACAAAATACAAACAGACAGGAGAAACACATTTTAAAACAGGGTAGGAAATCTCAAGTTACTTCACTGTGTATATTCAAAACCCCCCAAAGCAAAGGCTGAAAATAACAGTTTAAACAAAAGCTATCTTATCTGATGAAGGCATTTCAAGCACAAAAGGAAATTTATATATTGGGTTGACAGTCTTAAAATAAACTGATTGCCTTGATAACACCATGGATTTAATTGTGGGAAATATTGGGCTCATTTGTATGACTTGCAGACTCAGTAAATTCCCGTGTAAATTCATTGCTTTTCTTTCTTTGTGCGTTTCTTGTCTTCTAAGTAATGTTTATCAGTGTTTTCCAGAAATTGTAAAGGTAGATTTATGCATGTAGGACAAGACTGATAAATATGTGCATATTTTAAAGACTTCCATGCAGACCAGATACAATTCATTTCCTATGCGACTGTATGGAAGCATATTAATGGTACTTCAGCAAGTTAACCAGATTCATAAGGATTTGGGCAGTAATATGCCACTTTAAGATGAGGGTAGAATTTCCAATATGTGTAATCAGAATTATTATTTCATTCACATCATTGTTAGCATGCTTACAGTATACTCTTGAATATTTGTTGTGACATTCTTTTTCTGTGAGGAAAGGAAACTATTTTGCTACCATGTCATCCATGTCTTGAGTCAGAAAGCCACTTATAAGTGCAAGGGGAGCAAAAATTTCATGCTAGCATGGTTCTTTTGTAGCCTTGCAATAGGCACCAAAGTTTCAAAGAGCATGCTGCGTGGACTGTCACTGTCTTTTGTAGTGAGCAATATTCTCCAAAAAAAAAAGAAAAAAGCAACCCAAAACGATGCCAAGATACTGAGTTTTTATTTTGTTCTTTTGTCAATAGCTCCATTTCCAGTATCTTCCTAACCATTTATCTTTGAAACGTATCTCTGAGATACTGAATTAACATTGTATGTGTATAGATCTCTGTGGCCTTGTAGTGAGATAGGTTGTATGTTATAGGGACTGTACTATATTTGATGGGAGGGAGGGAGCAAGGCAAATAGAGGAAAAAGCCCAGTTGTGTAAATGATATATTAGGTAATTTCTAAGATCAGAGTAGGCTTAGAATTCAGTGGGACAAACATCTTGTTTCCTTTTGACTCAAGTGGTAACAAAGGCAAGTAAGAGGGACTGAACGGTTTTAGCCAGGCACCTGCCTGACTGCTATGATCTTACACTTCATCTGTGTTCCTCTCCTCTTCTTGCTGCGTCAGGCTGCATAGCTAACTGCTGTAGTGCACCAGGCACATCTCTGTTTCAGTATATTCTCATATGTTCTCAGTTCTGGAAGAAATGTGAGATTGTTTTATTATTTTTTTCCCCATCAATTTGTGTGTTGTACTTGTAACTTCATAGAATTGCCTGGGTTGAAAAGGACCTCAAAGATCATCTAGTTTCAACCCTCCTGCCATGGGCAGAGTTGCCAACCACTAGACCAGACTGCCCACAGCCACATCCAGCCTTGCCTTGAATATTTCCAGGGTTGTGGCATCCACAACCTGAGTAATTTTCTTTTAAAAGACAGAAGGAAAGAGAAACCAAAAACAAGTAAAGTAAGTAATGGAGTTTAAATGTCTTTCAAAAAATTGCACATTATGAAGCTTTGAAAAAAACTGGGAATAGTTTCTTGACTGATTCACTTTTTGTTGCTGAAATCATTCACAGTTAGTCCCTGATATGCTTTTGAAAGGAAGGTAGATCTCATGTGGTTACAAAAGGAGATCAGTGAAGTGTAGTGTTCTTTAGTCAACTCTCCAGAATGATGATGTAACATTGGGAAATTGCCTGTTTTCCCATCCGTATTTTGTTGTTGTTGCTGTTTTTGTTTTTCTGCTGCAATAAATATAATTGGTTTTGCTTACATAGCTGATAAAAAATTTACTTATGATTACATAGTAGATTTCAAAATTATCATCTCTCAAAGAACCCTGAGATCATTTAAAAAATAGCTGGCTGATACTATGAACATCTTTTACAACTCAATTTCCTTTTTTCTTTTTAAAACAGAGTTATAATAAGATTTAAGGTACTATCTTCATTACAGATAATCATAATGATTTTGATTCTGTCCTGCTGCTATTTTATGGTTATTGTTCTCTTTATGCTGAAAATGGACAGTCAAGCTGTGGAGATGCAAAGTTAGAGCCTTGTAACAGTCTTTAACACAAGTTAATGGTGGAACAAGGTAGCAAATACTTCCTTTATGGAATATTCATTAGCTCTACTTATAACTTCTTAGCTAAAAAGATGGTAAATTAGCCAAGTTAGGGCATGGCATTCTGTAAGTCTGCTCCATTACTGTTTTATCATCTTCAAATTCATGATGATATAATTGATGGATTCATTTTCCTTAAAAAAAAAAAAAAAAAAAAAAAAAAAAAGTTTTTTTTTTTTTTACATTAAAGTTAAAAAATTGGGCAGAATACTTCAGGAAGAATTGTTCTTGTTAGTTTTGAAAGATGTATGCATGAAAGTCACTGTGACTGATGGAAGTAAAAGGTTTGCTCAAGAAGGCCTGAGTGAGCCAGACCTCCATTACACCACCGTGCTCAGCAAGTCTATGCAGATCAACTGGGCTTCCCTAGTAAGAGGAACGGGATCCGTTGTGTGAAGGGGACTGACTTTGGGATAACAGCAAACTGACGAGAAGCAGGGAAAGACCCAGCTCCTCCAGTGATTGTGTTCCTTCCTCATATGCTGAGCAGCCCAGAAAAGCACTGCTGCAAGGCTGAAAGACCTGTGGTCTGGGTTTTGTGATTTTTAGCTCTGTGGCCACGGTCAGACCTGTAAAACATGGCTCGTTTATTTAACACATGTCTCTGCATCTCTGAAACTCCACTCTGGGTAAAGTTTGAAGTAATTAACCGGTAACAGATGCAAACCACATTCATGTCCAAACCATATGCTATCCTCGTAGTTCATCTGTGTTTCTTTCCTTTGAAAACAATGCGGCCTGAATGTGTATTTTGTAAGTATATGGTTTTAGTTTTGCATCTTCATGATTTCCAAATATAGGTAGCAGTACAGTTTGTTTCAGGGTGTTTTGAATATAGTACCTGGTGTATTTCCAGCTTCTTCCTAATCAGTCCCTTCTTTTTTTTTTTTTATTTAAAGAGTGTTCTGCAGAAGCACTCCATATGGTTTCAGTCTGGGACCAGTCTCTAGAGATTGTGTGGTACCTGTGATACTTGTTTCAGAAGAAGAATTCCTTAGAACCTTGTTATTTATTTTTACTGAAATAAGGTTTATTTTGAGCACAAGTTTTAGAAAAAAGATTTACAATAGGATAGAATTTCATACTGAAGTTTCAGGAGGCCAAAGATTTGAAAATATAATAAAATTCATACATGGATTTAAAAAAAACAAAACAAAACAAACAAACAACACCAAAAAAAAAAAACAACCAAGATTTTCATACCAATCTTACTCCTGTTTTGTTGATCAAGTTTGAATGTTAGTGACTTTTACTTGCAGGAGTTTGCACTGTACGGCCACAGTCCTGCAGTTTGGGATGGGACAGGGAGGTGTTTTTCTCTAGTGTTTGAAAATGACAACTCATTGTACTTAGAACTGTACTTTTTGTGCAAGGCAGACAGACTTCTAGAAGTCCTGCTTATAATTCTCTTTTGCCCTCCTTCCATGTGAAAGCTCTGCAGTTTGGCCTGAGGAAAACAGGCTACAAAAGAGGGTATCAGATTTTGCAGCTGTTTTAGTAGTGTGTTGATGGAGCTCCTGAATCCACACTGAGGGAGCCATTTGTGACCTGTTAGCAGCTGGAAGGGGAACAGTGAAGTTTCCTCATCTCTCTAAGTCTAATAGCCATGGGGCCTGAGCTTGCACTCCACTGTAAAATTCAATTTCAGATTAATTGTATTCAAAATTAGTAACAAATAAAGATAGGTATTTATAGAATATTAAGAGTTTTTAAAATAGTTCATTAAAAATCGTGAAATATAATATTTTTAACTGCCTATAGTATTTCATTTATTATTCCAGTGATTAAATTATTTTCTTATGGGTAAATCTAAAGGTAAAAGACAAAAATATTTTAGCTGTTTTTTTTTCCAAATAAACCTTTTAAATTGAAGTAGATGAAAATAAAAGATCCTTTATTTCTTCCCATATTTTCTAACTGTTCCCCCAGAAACATTTAAATTGCATTATATTATGGTATATTATAAATTGCATTCTAAACATCAGACATGTGTAACTCATACTGAAAAGAATATATGTGTATATTTTTAATGAGGTAAGTGCTATTGTCAAGGTAAGAGTACTCTAGGAAATGATTTTTAAATGCTGAATGCAAGTGCACAGTAGAACAATGAAGTTGTGCTCAATGTTTATAAAAACAGTGAATTATCACAACCTATTAGTTATTTGAATTTTAAGCAGACTTCTTTTATGTTCTGATGCTGAACGTAAACATGATAAATGAAGATTTTTAGCACAAATGTGGAAGATTTTTTTACATTGACTTATAACTATCAGCTGTCTGTGCTGCCAAGTTTGTCTCTGTACTAAATTAGTTTCATACCCAGATATGGGTATTTGCTAATGCGGTTTTTGACTGTGCCATCCATTGTTCCAGTTAAAAATACTTTCTGGTGCCCCTGGTTCTCAGCTTTCCCACTGAAGGTAAAATTGCTTCATCTTCCTCTTCTCTCTTGGGCTAAGTGTAGGTTTTGTCTTGGGGGTTTTAAGTCTTCCCGTAAAACCTCTGACTCAGTTTTGCTACTGTAGTTTCCACATTGTTCTTCTGGGGGAGAACGGATGAGATCCTTAGGTTTGGGTTTCTAAATATTCCCAAGGTCTGCTAATAAGACTGAAGCATGCAAGGGAGTCAGATTGGCGTGTTCTGTAAAAGCAGGAGATGACATGAATTTTTGGTATGTTTGTTTCCCCAGCCAAATACTTTTTTTTTTTTTTTAAATCTAGTAAAGCCAAAGTGTTTTTTGCTTAGTGTAATCATAGAATCACAGAATCATAGAATTGTAGGGGTTGGAAGAGACCTCTAGAGATCATTGAGTCTAACTCCCCTGCCAAAGCAGCTCCTTAGACCAGGTTGCACAGGTAGCTGTCCAGGTGGGTCTTGGACATCTCCAGAGGAGGCAACCTGTCTGGGCAATCAGTTCTGGTACTCTGTCATCTTTACTTTGAAGAAGTTCTTCTACACATTTGCATGGAACTTCCTATGTAGGGAACATATGGTATATATTATTATATATGATATGTAATATATAAGAGAAACAGGGAAGATTATTATATGTGAAAACACAGCTACTGTGAGTGATAAGAGTAGTGGAGATTCATACATGAACTACAGCTCTGAGCTCAAGACTGTAAAGATGTTTCTCCTTCACACAGGTTTGGCATCAGGCCTGTATAAGCGCTGCAGTAGCCAATGCTCCAAACCCAGCTTCTTTCAATCCAGTGTCTGTTAGAAAACAGAGCATCCAAGTCAAGCAAATAAAAGTCAGGAGACTAGTTTTGTGGCCGTTTGAGGAAGGCTCTTGAGACTACCTGGAGTGTTTATCTCATTGATGACTACCTGCAGATATATGGATGGCATGACCCAAATCAGGGTATGAAAGGAATTTTTTTCCCCTACATGTTGGCAGAAAATGTGGTAAGGAATTGAGAAGAAAGGCATATAAGTAGTCTGTTGTGTGGTACAGTTGCACCTTGTGGATGGGTATAATAATGAGGAAGGAAGGCTGAACTTTGCCACACTGCTGCTTTTAGTGACAAACTAACAGCAGATTGCCAGATCAATGAATGTGTGGAGCCCTGTGAAGACCAAAGGAACATCTGGATTTGCAAGCAATACAGGGGGATTACTAAATTTGGAGAAGGCTTTCCAGACTTTCTGGAATGCAATGAGGAAAAACTGGTGTTAAGGAATAAAATACTGCATAAGTCTGAGGTTGGGACTGACGTGTATTTCCTTGCTCTACCAATTGGAAATGGGTTGTAGCAACAGAGTCAGATTTTTGCAAAATGTATGGCAAAATGGATCTACCATTAACATGTTCACGGTCTGTAAGAGTCCTCTTGCTGAACTGGGAGCATATTCTGGGTCACTTCCAAAAAATAGATCAGTGTTGGTCTGTAAAATGCAGCCTAGTTGGATACAGCTGCTGACCATAACGTATATGCTGTCCTGCATATGGTAAAGCTATATTCATCTGTGTTTCTCGTGGAAATACTGTGAATACTGGAATTGAAGCAGAAAACCTTCTGGTTTCATAGTACAGTAATTCTGAAAGGATTTTTTCCACCAGGGCAGTTCTGTCTTCATGACTGCTCCATAGGAAAGTTTAGCACAGTTTGGAAGTGTTTTAGCTTGTAGTCAAGAAAGCTAAGTCCTGTCTTAAGACAGCCATTTATCAGTAGACTGAGTTAGATGCCAGACAGACTGCAAGCACAGTTTTGTCAGTTTTAAGACATTGAGAAGTCAAACTGTGGAAGAAGTTGTCATAATAGAAACTGCGCAAACAAGTAGTTTTATGATGTAGGTGTTTAGATTTATTTGCAACGAGGTTAGATATATTTTGGTGAATTACATCTAACAGGGAAAGATTAAAGGTGGTCCGTGTTGCTTAAATTTACCCAATTCCAAGCCTTTTTAATCTCTGATAGCTTACTCTCTTGGCTTGTTTCTGGCTCTGTGGTGAGGCTGACCCCTGGAATCATAGAATCAGAATGGTTTGGATTGGAAGGAACTTTTAAGGTCACCTAGTTCCACCCCGTCAACAGTTTACTGGGCTGGATCGGCCTAGTTCCGTGACGATTGGTGCGGGGGACCCACGGACCCATGCCCCAGGAAAGGGAAAGGAAAAAGGGAAAAGGGCCTAGAAACAAAACAGCAGCAACGATCTGAGGAGGAAAGCTTATTTACTAAATAAGATATCAGAAAGTAAAATAACACAATATAATACAATATAATTGGAATTGAAGCTAATGAATCAAATAAAATGAGCAAGAGAGAGTGTCCCATAAACCGAAGGCCTTACGCTAACGCTGAAGGCGATACGACAGCAAGCACCCACTGCTGAGTTGATCCCAAAGGAAAGAGAGTGTCCTGTGACCGCTGAGAGTTTTTATCTGTTCCCTCTGAGCGGAAAACACGTAAAAATACAAAGCATCGCAAAGTCCTCTGGGGAATGTAGTTCTTCTTCTCTCCTGAGACAGGTATACCTGGAATTATCAATGATCTATGGAGCTGGAGCATTAGCTCCCCAACTCTTAATGCAATATATGATGTTATGATGTGGAATACCAGTACCAAAAATCATAAAACCATGACACACCCTCCCCTGCTATACCTCCCACTAGACTAGGTAGCTCAAAGCCCCATCCAGCCTTGTCTGGATGGCTTCAGGGAGGAGGTTTCCCTTTCTGGGCAGTGCTCTGGAGCATTTATCCATTCTTCTATTTATTGTCACTTTATTTTTTCCCCCTTTGGAGCTTCTGAGATTTTTCCCACTAGGATCAATGTCTAAAATGAGCACATGATAGTGTTCCCTCTTCCTTTTACTACAGCAACTCATCTAGCTGGGAGAGATTAGAGAAACATAAATTAAGCAATCTTAGCTGTGTGGTGAAGATTGCAAATGTGGCATTCTCTGAAAACAATGTGGCATGAATGCTTATTGTGCTTAAGTGTCTCTTCGATTCATAGATACATTAGGTTGGAAAGGACCTACAAGATCATCTAGTCCAACCATCCTCCCACCACCATCCCTACCCACTAAGCTACTAAATCAAATCCCTATCAGCCCTCTGTGGCTGTACTTGAGTTTTTGCTGTTTACCTTTTATAGCTGTGCAGTGTAACTGCTTCTTCACTTTCCTTACACATCTTCGTCTTGTCACATAGTATGTGCAGTGTAGTTTAAAAACAGAATGTTTTCAGGGGATCCTGATGTATTCCTCATTTTCCAGGGGCCTACTTTGTGACCTGGGGGAAGATCTATGTCTGCTACTGAAGCTATCTTGATCGCTGTGAGAAATGTAAGTATTTGGAAGAAACTTGGCCTGACTAATCTCTGTTTGCACATTTGGATTTACGAAAAGGTTTAATATCTCTTGTGTCGTGGCCCCCTTACGTAACATAACAGGTATACAGTAGTAGCTTTGATTTCATCTCATAAAGATGATGTGGAAATGAATCATGTAATGTTTGCAACGCCTTCTGGTATTGCTGTGATGAGCACTGTAAGAAAACCCACAAGCAAATGAATAATTCATTGTTCAAATGAGGCTCTGAACAGTACACAGTAAACAAGACATGGGATTTTCATACTGAATCATAAAAGTAAGGCAAATAATTAATAACTTGTTGTTTAATTGTCACTGTCCATTCGGAGTATTGAAGGAGATGGGAATCCTGTAGAAAGAACATGTTCATGTTGTAAGGATGGAGTACTGTATGACTGGAAACAATAACGTTGATAGGTTGTTTTTGCTTTCTTTATCCAAGTGACCTTTAGTATTAGTTATGATGCTTTTTCTGGATTAAAGATGAAGTGTGACATTTTCTAATTTGCTTGAATTTAGTCTGAAGGTGTCCCTATAGACATTCAGTTCTGTTTTCAGAATTTTCTGTCTTGAAATGAATGCTTTCGCTAATTGTGTTTAAGCATCAAGAGTGTCACCTGATACTCAGAGACCATTTCTGATCACTGCAGAACAGATTCTGAATATAATTTTTAGATTGAATTTTATCTCTTGATAATAATTGCTCTTAAGAAAAACTAATAAAAGAGGAGAGTTAAACTTTTCTGCTGAGTAGTATCTGAACAACGAGAAATTCTTTTTGATGGGATCGCAGGTACAGGAATAGCTTGTTCCTGTTTTCAACCTTGTGACCTTCCTTTGGATGATAACTCTGAATGTTTGGATTTTGAGGGTGAAAAAGAAAACAGATATTTGAATCTCCACTGCAGAAAAGTGCGTCAATAATTCAGACTGACTGATAGCTTCTCTAATAACCATAGTCATCTGCAATTTTTTATAGTCTTAGAGCATAAGCCATCTGAAGATGGAACTGATGTTTGTTTTTTCCTATACATTCCCTCCCTACTTCCTAAGGTGAATTTTTAAAAATCAATTCACGTAATTTGATCAATTTAAAATACTGAATACAGTGAAGTAATTATAGCAAAGTTCTTGCATTTCATTGTGGCCAGTTACAATAAAGCTACTTACTGACAGTGCAGCATTAAGGATAAACCAGCATTTCCATGAAAGCAGTCATGATTTACATTTGCTTTTTTTTAGGTCAATTTAACTGATTTTGAAGTAGTCTTTGCAAAGTGGTGATTTATATTTTAAAATTGAGGGCTTCATCTCTTTCTCTAGAAATGAACAGATCCTTGAAATCAATAGGAGAGTGAAACAAAAAATTCTGCGTACTTATCGGTCACTAAAGATGAGTTTTGTGTTTTTTGTGTTTTTTTTTTTTTTTTAAGAGTGGAAAAGAGCTATTGTCCTAATTTAGTAAAATTGTGTTAGCTCAGTTTTCTGTTTATTTCTGATAAAACTATGTTTCCAGATTTTGAATGCACATATTTGATAAGACGTGGTCCATCATTATGGTGGTGATGAGTCCAAAATTCAATCAGGTTGTCACCTGATATTCATCGGGCACTTTCATAAAGCTCTTATGAAAGAGAGATCATGACCAGTATAAAAGCATTTAATGAATACTCCATAACTTGGGAAAATCCTCTTAAGGTCCAGAATTTCAGAAATACTGAAGTTTAACCACATAAAATTATCTTTGTGCCAAGTGTTACTGTCACATTCAGGTGCAGATTGTGTTTTATATCTTTTTTTTGAGATTGCTACCCCTTAATGAATTTATTGATATTCCTAGTGAAATTTGTAAGTATATTCTATTAATTTCACATTTTTAAGTATTTTTTCTACTTTGATAAATATTAATGTAAACTGCATGCATATTTAAAACATTTTGGAATGATGATATACTCATGTAGATAATGTAGATATACTTTAAGAATGTTTTATTTTTGTATGAAAAACCTGAATTTTGAATCACTACTGTATAAGTGAAACTCATAGGAGCAGAGTGTTCCTGGGCATTTGTGCTCTCCCGCTCTCAATTTTCTTTTCTCCTTTGGCTTAAGAATTTATGTGCAAGACCACTGATCAAATATACCCAAGACACAAGCACAGCTCTTGTTGACTTGATATTGCTGTAAGTATAATAAGTAGCTGCTATGGAATACTAGTTTTTTCAAATGTGGCTTGGTTTTGTTTTTAGAGCAAACAAATCTGTTTGAGACTTCTGGAACTTTTTGGAACAATTGTGGGAGGAATGGATGACACACTGGAAGGTTGTGCTGTCATTCGGCAAGACCTGGACAGGCTGGAGAGCTGGGCAGAAAGAAACCAGATGAGGTGAAACAAGAGCAAGCATAGAGTCTTGCACCTAGGGAGGAATAACTGCGTGCACTGGTACAGGCTGGGGGATGACCTGCTGGAGAGGAGCTCTGAGGAGAGGGACCTGGGTGTCCTGGTGGATAACAGGCTGACCATGAACCACCAGTGTGCCCTGGTCGCCAAGAAGGCCAATGATATCATGGGGTGCATTAAAAAGAGTGTGGCCAGCAGGTGAAGGGAGGTGATCCTCCCCCTCTACTCTGCCCTGGTCAGGGCCCACCTGGAGTATTGTGTACAGTTCTGGGCTCCCCTGTACAAAAAAGACAGGGATCTCCTGGAAAGAGTCCAGTGGAGGGCTATGAAGATGTTGATAAAGGGTTCCTCCTGTATGAGGAAGGATTGAGCAACCTGGGTCTGTTCAGCCTTGAGAAAAGAAGACTCAGAGGGTATCTGATCCATGTCTATAAATATCTAAGAAGCGGGAGGCAAAGAGACAAGGCTAGACTCTTCTCAGCAGCATGTGGCAATAGAACAAGGGGAAATGATCACAAAGTGAGGCATAGGAAGTTCCACACAAATGTACGTGAGAACTTCTTCACAGTGAGGGTGACAGAGCACTGACACAGGCTGCACAGAGAGGTGGTGGAGTCTCCTTCTCTGGAGACATTGAAGACCCCCCCTGTGGCAGGGGGGTTGGACCAGGTGTTCTCTAGACGTCCCTATTAATCCCCACAGTTCTGTCATTCTGTGAAAAAAAACTGGTACTGAAGAATATAAAGGCAAATTTCAATGAAAAGCTCTGCAAGGACAGTCAAGTGATTGAAAGGAAGTAACGTATCCAGTACAAAAGGACACATCTGCATTTTTGAACTGTGAAGAAATAGGAGCCTTAAGTACAAAAGGAAGCAGAGAAATGTTCTGGAAGAAGGAGAATTTCCTTCCCAGATTCCAAAGTTGGCAAAGATCAGTAATCACACTTTTCATGTTTTCTACATCAGAGTAGGTAATCCATTCTATTCTGCATCATAATAAAATTAAAAATGATGGAGTCATCTTTCCAAAAGGTGTACCAAATTATCACACCTAAAGGTTCATACTTCCAGGCTGTATATATGAGATGGCTGTTAGATGCCAGTATTTACTTCTTCCTCTGTCAGTGTTTTCTTAGGGCCTTAAGTAGTTTGAAATCAGATTTAGAATAGAATAAACAGTGGAGTTTTAAGGGACCTATAGAAACCCTTAAGTCAAACTGCTGGGTTGCTTCAGGGCTCATACAAGGTTAAAGCAGTATCATTAAAAGTGTTATCCGTGTGCTTCTTAAACATAGATAGGCATGGGACATCAACCACCTCACTAGCAAGCCTGTTCCAGTTTCTGACCACCTTCATGGTACAGAAATGTTTTCCAGTGCCCAGACTGACCTTTCCCTGGCACAGCATTATCCTGACATTGGTGACCAGGAGCAGAGCCTGGCATCTCCCTCTGCTTACCCTCCTCAGGGAGCTGCAGGGAAGAGTGAGGCCCCTTCTGGGCCTCCTTTTCTCCAAACTGAATGGGCTAAGTTTCCTCCAGCCCTGTTACCAGCTTTGGTTCCTTCTCTGGACTCCTTCAAGCACCTTAATACTCTTCCTATATTGTGTAACCTAGAGCTCAATACAAAATCGAAGGTGATGCCTCACCACCACTAAATACAATGGGAGAATCACCTGTTTGACTGACTGGTTGTGCTGTGCTTAATGGCAATTCAAAATGGGGTTTTTCCCTTGGCTGCCAGGACATGCTGATGACTCCTGCTGAGCCTGCTTTTGACCAGCACTCTCAAAACCCTATCTGTTGAGCTACTCTCCAGCCACTTATCTGTGTGTGTGTCTGGCACTGCTCCATTCCAGATGCAGCACCCAGCATTTTTCTTCATTGGATTCCATGTCATTGCTGATGGCCCAATGCTGCAACTTACCCAAATGCTTTTGCCTTGCTGTTTACCATAATCAGCAATTTTGTTTAAGTTGCATTCCACTCCTGCATCCGTATCATTGATAAAAATGTTGAATGGGACAGGCACTAGAACTGAGTGAGCCCCGGGGAACACCACTGGTAGATGTCCACTAGACAGATGTAGTCCCACTCACTATGGCCCTTTGAACTTTGTATTCAAGCCAGTTCACAGTGAATCCAATTCTTCATCAATCTCAAAGGCAAGTGTGGATTTCGAAGTTGGAGCAAAAAGTGTGAGGGTATTTGAAACAACGTATGATGCCAGCAGTATGAGCTTTAACAAGACCAAATGCTGGGTCCTGCATTTTGATCTCAACAAGCCCATGCATTGCTACAGATTTGCGACAGAGTAGTTGGCAAGCTGCATGGAGGAATAGGATCTGAGGCTGTTTGCTGACAATCTGCTGAATATGACCCAGCAGTGTGCCCAGGTGGCCAAGAAGACCAATGGCATCCTGGCTTCTCTTGCAATAGTGTAGTCAGCAGGACTAGGGAGGTGATCATTTCTCTCTAATCAGCACTGATGAGGCCACATCTCAAGTACGGTTTTCTGTTTTGGGTCCCTCACTACAAGAAAAACACCCTGGCCAGCATGTCCAAAAGGCCAGCAAAACTGATGAAGAATCTGAAACACAAGTCTTAGGAAGAGTGTCTGAGAGAACTGGGATTATTTAGTCTGGAGAAGAGGAGGCTTGGGGAGACCTCATTGCTCTGTGCAGCTATATGAAGGGAAGTTGTAGTGGAACAGAAGTCAGCCTATTTTCCCAGGTACCTAGTGATAGGACAAGAGGTAATGGGCTCAAGTTGTGCCAGGTGGGGTTTGGGTTGCATAGTAGGAAAAACTCCACAGAAGAGTGATGAAGTATTGGAACAGGGTGCCCAGGGAGGTGCTGGAGTCGCCATGCATGAAGGTTTTCAAGGAAAGGGTAAATGTGGCAATGAGAAATGTGGTTTAGTGGGTGCAGGTGATGGGTTGAAGGTTTGACTAGGTGATCTTTGTGATCTTTTCCAACTTCAATGATTCTGTAATTCTTTGATGATATTTTAAACTTAGAGGCAGAAGGCCTGAAGCAGTGCATGCACCTTTCTCTTGTTATGCAAGTAAGAATTATAACCTGAGTTATAATCTGTGGAATTGGAGTTCTTTATATTTTACTCAGAGAATATTTTAGCTAATGAAATAGTCTTGATCACAGTGTGGAAGGCATCTGTAAGCTACTGTGTCATTGTCTTAGGCATGTATGAATGGAAATATAAATTAGTTTGGCTCATACTACATGTAATAGTAGGACAGTATCAGGAACAGAAAGCTAAGGTCACTTTTTCACTCTTTCTGTGCTGATCCAGGGTTTTAAGAAAATTCACTCACGCTTGCAGAATTCTGCCTGCTGTCAGGGGCACTTGTGAGATGTGTCTTTAACCTGCTTTCCTATGAGAACAAGACTTTCGCTTGCTTTCCTTCAGCTCTTCATCTTTTCATTCTAGTATTTTATGGGCTCGGCCAGTTACAAGAGAGTTAGACACAGCTGTAAGTAGAACCCCTAAAACTGTGATGAAATAAATGTCTGTCTTGAGGAGGAAGATAAATCCATCCTGAGAGTTACATGAGTTTACCAGGCCTCTCTTCTGTTTGATCTGGGAGCTTGACAGCTCAGGACTTGCCAGAGCAGGGGCTGCTCCTGTGTCCAGCCACTTTGAAACAAGATCACTGGGGAGACATGGGAATGTTAAGGTGGCCAGGAATAATAATTAGCCATAAAATGGAAGGAAACTTCTATTTTACTACTGATACCGTTTAGAGAAGAACTTGGGGCTATTTTTCTGCCTGTATTTTCACCAGCTGGTGAATGAAACCCCCCAGATTTTATTTTCATCCATATTGCCGATAAAAGCATAAAATTATTTACAGTATTGATGTCAAAGCCCCTTGAAGAAAGTGCTTCTTTCAATAAATAAATTGCAGCATTTCATACTCTGTTTTAATCTTCTAAGTAAGTGTCCTTTGCTGTAAAGTCTTTCATCTCATGGGAACTGTCTACTCCTTGTTTTAATCCCAAAACATCATCAAAGTCAGTGGGAAAGAAGAAAAAATATCTGCAACCTCCAAAATAAAAGCACAGTGGATGAAGAAACAAGTATTTTCAGAGTTGGACATTTTAAATAAATTTTGTGTGGATTTAGAATTTTTTATTTTTGCTAAGAATCACATATTAAATGTATGAAGAATATGCACAGTGATATCAGACTTTTTTTTTGTTTTGCATGGAATCACAGGAAGTAACTGTTTGGTGTAGAAAGAAGTCAGAACTTCATATCAGAAACATCTCTCAGTCCATTTGGAAAAGTAAAATCCAGACTGTCCTCCTTCCACCCCTGTGGAAAATATGATGGCTTGAATGTTCTTCAGTCTCAGCGAGCTCTCAAGGTCATCAAAGTAATTTTTCAAAGTCTCACTGCCTCAATATTCTTACAGATAGTATCAAACATGTTATCTTCTACTCTTCAATTTTACTTTGGCTTCCTGCAATTTACATCCCATTGTCCACTCAGATTTTCTGCATTCTTTTGGAATAAATCAAATAGCACTTCTTATGTTGGCTCTGGACTTAATAAAATTCAGACATGCAGCATTTGGGATTTTTAAAATAACACATTTTAATACAAAGAAGTGAGATATCTTTTGAAATCTGTGGTAGATGTTTGTTTCCTGCTGGGCTTAATTTAGGAATCCAGTGCTAGCATTAAACCAAGGGAAAAAATATTTGCTCTTTCATCTGTGTGCCACATCCCATCTGAAATCACAAACAGCTTCTTTAAATTTCTGGTCTTCATCCTCAGCTGGATTTACATAATGCACATGCCTGTCTGTTGCATGAGGCATGTAGAGCCTTTAAAAAATAAATAAATTGTTAAGCCGTTCTTTTGCTTCTTGTCTCCAACCACATAATCATCTGCAGTTTGGGTGAAGAGCAAATATCTGAATCTGTTTTGATTTACTGAAGATGTAGCTCTTCCTTTTTCTGAAGAAAACTCTTCTTATCAAACCGAAGCTCCTGATTTTGTCAGAAAACAATATGCAGGTAATAATGTTTGGGCAGTAAATAACTTCCACGTGAAAGGGGATCCTTTCCCTTATTTTAACAGTCTCTTTGAATACAGAATTAAATATATTCAGCTATTTCAAGGATAAAATTTAGGAGAGGTAAACCCAAATGTGAATCTGTAATCAGCACCTGTTCACATAGCTCTCCTAACCTGTACTATATACCGTGCAGAAAGACTTCTGGTTTTGTGCTAGCTTGTGTGGGTTCAGCTGTTCACCTGCTTAGATCACATTGAACAGCTAAGAATAGAGTTTAAAGAAAGCTCTTCACTTTCTGCTTGGAAACGTTCCAACCTTTTTCAAAAATTATCTTGGGTCCATTGTGCTGTAATGTAGCTTAGACACAAAAAGGATATGTTAAAATAGTGTTATTGAATTGTAAAATGAAACACTTGAAAGTTGAATGCTAGAATAGATGCTGGCTCCATAATCTCAATTGGTACCTTGCATGTGTGCATTATGATAAAGATTTTGGTTGCACACTTGCATCTTTTCTCTGTAGTTTCTCTACCTCGTTTACGTAAGTGTCCCTTCTCACCTCTCCCTCCCTCTAATGGAAAGCAGTCTTTAAACTGACAAGCTATTTGATATTTTGTTTTCTCTTTATTTGATATATGAGCAAATTGCAGTTACTGAGTGCTGTTCCAACCCTGATATGAGGACAAAATAATTATTTTTTCCTTCATTTCTCTGTGGTAATTGCCCAACTGTGTAACAGAGATCCTGTGTGATGTAACAGTGGCATTTTAGTTGTGATCGCAAGGGATGCCCTGCAGATTTAGATTTTAGATACTGAAATTTAAGTTATTTTTACAAGGTGTGTGCGCAGATTTTTATTTTCTACTGGCTGAAGAGATCTGGGAAAATTCTGAATAAACAAGAGGGTGTGTTCATGGCTTGACAGACCTTTCATTGGTACATTGCCAGTTCCTGCTCCAAAGCAAGTGTGATCTAAAGCTTCCCAAGGGAAAAGCCATTAGGATTTTACAGAGCATATTCTTCATTTGTTTGTGAAAACTAAAGTTCATGTTTATACGAAAGGAAAATTTCAGCCTAATCAGTTTAATTTTGCTGGAAATTGAGTCTTTGTAGCTAAAAATATCTGACCCACTTGGTCAGTGGGTATGCTGCTTCGATTATTTAAGTATTTGTTTTGTGCAAGGCTGAGAATTTCCATTAACACTCTGACTTATTTACTTTTTTCAAAATAGTCTGTTGTTAGCATGTTAAAAAGCTTCCACATGTGGTGGACAATAGACAGCTGTGCTGTCCTGGTAAGAGTGTGGCAGCTACAGTTGTGATGGGATGGGATGGAAGAAAATAAGGCTGTGCTTTGAACCTTAATTGGATGTGCTCACTACTGAGCTATCTGTCCACATGCAAGATTTATGGATACATCTCTGTTCTTACCTGCCTTCTGTAATTCATCTGCATTTGTCTTACATAAGCTTTTTTAGAGGGTCCAGTAACACGGAAAAAAAATAAATAAAATTGAAGTTATTCTACAGCAGATAGTTCATTTGTAAAATGACTTTGTTTACTCAGTGGTCTTCAGAACTAACCTTGTCAGTAGTGATTTAAGATATATATATATATATAACTCTTTTCAAAGACTTTAGACTTTGGCTAACATTGAATATCAAAAAAAAAAAAAAAAAAAAAGAATAAATATTTCTTTTGAGAAAATATTGAGCTTTCTTGAGCTTGGTCTTGCAAAAGCAAACCTTACTATCAACCTTTAGTTAATGGACCAGAAAGGAACCTTTAGCTAAAGCTGGAAAGGAACCAGTGTGGCTCAGTCTCAGCTGCAAGAAGCTGCTTCCAAGTGTCTTTCCATCTGACACTTTAAATAAAAATTGTTTTAGCCTAGTGTACTTCAAAGCAAAAGAAAACTTGCTAATGAAAATAAACAAAAAAGCTCCAACCTTAAACAAAAAAAAAAAAAAACTCAGAAATTTATCCTCCTTTTTCCCCTCATCCTGGTTGTGTGCTGTTAAATGATTGTGAGAGGAGAGAGCACATCCCATCTATAAGTAGAGGAAGAGTTCTCTTTTTGCAGTCTCTTTGGTAAATGAAAGGAATATCATGGAGCAGGGAAAAAACAGTTTAAGTAGAGGTAAAGTTATGGTAAAATAAACTAAGTGATGATCTCAGTTACGTGGAACTGTATTTGCCAAAACATTTGGCTAATCTCATGTTGATGTGCTCATCATTTATGAGAAGTTGTGATTTCTCATGGTGATACTAAATCTCATGTAGACAGTATATCACCTGTTCAGAACTTGATGTAAACATCACGAAGAAGCTATTCAAGAATCAGTTGTCTTTCTTATCAAAGCAGTAAGTTCTCACAAAGTTAAATTGTCCTAATGAGTTATCATTAGTATACTATCACCACTGTGGTCTGTAGTTAGTCCGCTTTGCTACTGTCAATAAGACAATGTGTGAAAATTGTGCTAAAGTGGTATACAAGATAACTCAGAAACATGAAGATGATCTCTGTTTATTTATGAAAATAGAAACTGATATGTCTTCAAACAAACAAACATCGTTATCGGTTACTGTCTTTTGATGTATTTATTCAGTCAAAACAGTCTTCTTGATTTTGTTCTATGGTAAGGTGAACTATGCTCCTTTGCATAATCCCAGTAAGACAAATGTTTCTGAGCATGACACAGTTCTGAAGGAGGGTCTTAAGAGCTGAAATGTTTTGAGAATTTTGAAAATGCTACCTTCAAGATTTGCTGCTCTAAAGGCAACAAAATTTAGGCAGTGGGAATAAGGGAATATAGTCCTGGCTGTGTTCACATGTACATTTATGTAGTTTAGTTGGAGGACAGGAAATGAGTGGTTATGAACAGGGAAAGACAATGTAGACATTTTTCCTTGAAACAATCTTCAATTTTTTTCTTATACCTTGTGAATTGTCAGAGTATGTAATGTGAACTATATCTGGCGTTATTGTGCTATTGAGCTTCAGTGTCACATATGTTGGAAAAAATGTTAGTGTTTGCATGGTTCTGGTAGTTATTTTTACTGCAGCATTTCCTACACTTAGAATGGGATACTCACAGGCAAAATTAGCTCATGTGCATGAAAAATACTTTGTTTTTCATAAACACAGACTAGAACTTCATTTATACCTAACTTTTTGTTTTTTATTTTTGTATTATTGCATGTTTTCTTAATTTAAAAAATTGCTATGAATTTGTAGCATCAGTTTCTCAAATAGTTTTATTTTGTCTTAGTAAGTTAATTTCTTTTCTTGTGGGCTAACCGTTGCTGTTGTGACATATATTCTCTCTCCCAGGACTTTACTGCTCGTTTCTTTGATGTGTCTTATAAAAGTCCAAAGAGAGACAAGAACATACTTGATGCTCATGTAACTATGTATAAAGCCAAATATGACCCAAATGAAACTAGCAGTAGTTGTGTTTCTGTATTTTAATGTGATACTTACCCAATACATTAGGATATTGTACTAACATTTTTGATATTTCAGTTTCTCCTCATCTCTGTAATTCTTAAAATTGTTTTTATAGATTGTGTGCCAGTAAGCAGAAAAGGCATCAAACTCTTAAATGTAATTTGTGCAGCAGGAGTATTTTCATATTTTTCTAATATGTCTCGACAGAAGAAAAAAATTGGCTTTCAGCCCCATATTTTCTTTCGAAGTACAAATGTAGTTCATGCTCATGTTTTGTCTGCAATGAAATAATCTGGGTTTTATAGTTCACATGCATAAGCTGCCCCCATATGTCCCTTTGATACTTGCTAGGTGCCACTTTGTGTTCAGTTGGTACCCAGATTGACTGACGTAGTTAATGAGGCCCATACTTAGTATTGGTACAGAATAAGGAAAATTAAACTTGTTTTCATTGACTTGTAACAAAACCTCACAGCAAGATAGAGGCAGTGTACAGAGTTCACTACTCTGCAGTGCTAAGGTCCAGATTCTCATGCTCATGAGCAGAGACTCTGCTGGGTGACAGATGACGATCTGGGTGTACCTACTCTATAGGAGATAGGAAACCTTAGCAATAACTGTAGGTCAGCTTTGCACTGGGGCTAAAGCCAAGCTCTTGGAAGAGCTGTGTGCCTGTGGACATAGAGGAAATGTTATACCAAACCACATTTCCTCTGTTCTCAAGGTATTTTTTGTCATGCTGGTGCAAAGTAGTTTAAACTTGGTATGGATAAATTCAGAAAGCTTTTTTTTTCAAAGCAATCTGTCAGTGAAAAAGAATATTGTAGACCTGAAAAACTGAATATTCTGCTAAAAATTACTAAGACCTTCAGGAACAATGCTGTGTGCGTGTGTAACTTATAAATCATTTCAGCTGAGCAGGATCCCATAGCTGAAGAAAACCACTGTATTCTAAATGAGTTGGTAGGTGCTATTTCTTCCCACCTACCACAACTGAAAAAATAGTTCATCTTAAGTTACAGTTGAGGAATGATATGCTACTACTTTGACTTCCCTAAAAAGGAAAGGGTGGGTATCAGAAATGACTCTGCTTATCTAGAATGAATAGCTCCAGTTCACTTCAATTAAGCTTGATTAAGGCAATCCCATTCTTTTTTTTTACATTTATGTGCTCTGCTACTGGCCTTCAAGCAGATTTTGTACAAAATGTTGTCACTTATTCATTAATAATAATTCTGTGAATCCTTTTCCTTTTGGCATCTTTTTGTCCTTTGAATAAAAAGGAATTTAAATCCATTTCTAAATATGTTTATTTATATAAACATTTTGTATGAAAATTTTGGATAAATTTTAATTAATGGCCAAACCTTTGATATTCCTTGCTAAGAATTCCAAATGCTTTGGGAAGAATGTGTTACAAGAATTACAAGTACTTATGATATTTTGGTATGTACTTTGTAGGACATGATATTGAAGAATGAATGGAAGCCATCTTGAGGGATGCAAAATGCAGAATTAGTGTTCTTATCAAAGAAATTAAATCTGTAGTTTGGGAAAATTTTAGTCCCGTACAATGTCTTCCCGGCACTTCTTAAGTCTTTACTTTGAAAATGCAGAGACTGAATATTAGAAAATGTTACAGATTTCTGTTTAAAGTTGGTTTAATGGTTGTTATTTTTTTTTTCTTTCCATTGCCGTAATTTTACCTTGTTTTGAACTCTAACGTATTGTTCATTCTTTGTGCTTTTTGCCTTTTCAATGGAAAAAATAGGTTAAAAGACTAGAGAAAGGGTTGATTGTCTCAAAACAACAAATAATAATTCCTTGAACAACTTCAGATTTTTTATGTATCCAGTGCAAAAAATATTATGAGAGTTAACATTGAAATAAAAAACGAGAGAATAATCTGGCAATGTATTTTCAGTCGATACAAGTTAATCTCTAGATTTAGTCAGTTGAAACAGTTTCCTTAAATGGTGGTGTAGTATAGAATGGTTGTTTATAAATATGCAGATGTACTTAGACCCAGTAACTGTCAAATATTTGCATGTTAATGAGGTGGTACAGCGTGAAGCAGTGCAAGCAAGCAGGAACTGTGGAGATAGGATTTATACTGAGGATTTCAAGTCAACTGCCATTAGATGTAAATAGAGAATAGAGCTCCTATTAACTGGCAGAGATGCTGTTTGTAATTGACAATTTTTTTTCTTGTATTCTAGAAGATACACAGTAAAACTAAGTTATTTCTATTTCCAACCTTTTTATTTTTTCACCAAAATAAATCTCTATTGAGGATGAAAATGAATACCCTTCTTTCTCAAACAGACAGCAGAACTCATAGGGGAGTAATTACTAGTCTAATACAGCCCTCTTAGTGTCATCAACTGAATGATTCTTGGATTCAATGTCCCGGATGAGTTCTTAAGCTTTTTAAAAACTAAGCTTCTGGGCTGAAATAGTATGAGTTTTAAATTCTGTTTTCATTGTAAGATCAAATTAATGTGTATTTCTATTTGTATAGCTTCTGAAATAAATTCGTCTATTTAATAGCATGCATTTGCTGGTTGAGATGAGGAAAGGAAAGAAGGGTGGTTTATTGGGCCTATATGATGAGTTGTCTGTAGGGCTGGCAAAATCTTCTAGAGGTTGCTCTTCCATCTATTTATTCTCTAGAAGATTTTTTTGATGTGACCTGATAATGCTGATATGAAATTTCCTGATGGGCTGGATTCCAGATGGATTGCTTCGTGTCACTATTTGTTCTATCTTGTGCAGATTTTGAACATGTGAAATTTCAAAATAAACTGCTGTGGATAGCTTGATTCATAGCCATCTTGTAGGCATAGAACCTGCTTTTACAGCCCTGAAGCTGTCCCACCTCCAGGCTGAACAAGCACTGGTCCCACAGCTTCCCACAGTGCTCCAGTTCTCAACCATTTTGGTAGCCCTCCAACTTGCTCCTGCTTTTTGCCATCTGTCTTGCATTGGAGGGTGCTATACTGGGCTAGGTATAGAGAATAATGAGTGCTGAGTAGAATGGGATGATTGCTTCCCTTAGCTGTACTCTGGCTCATCCACTCCAGGACGTTGTTGGCCATCTCTGCTGCCAGAGCACACTGTTGGCTTTTGCTCAACTTGTGGCCAGGACAACCAGAGTCTTCCCAGAGGGCTGCTTCCCCCCCAACCTGTCCCAGCCTGTATGACTGCAAGAGTGCACGGCTGTGCATCTGTCCCTGCTGAATTTGGTGAGATTTCTGTTGCACTGTCCCACCAGCCAGCGCAGGGTCCTCTGGATGGCTCTTCTGCATTCCTCCAGGCACAAGAGATGTCTGCTGATTTCCGTAGCTTTTCAGAGACCATAGAGAGAAGCAACTGCCTTTTTCTACATCACTGGACAGCCTATCTCCAAAGCCTGCAGTTGGACTGTGTACAGCAGAGCTGAACCAATGGGTGTTTCTGATGCCCTGAGGAAGAGCAGGAGTGAATTATTGTTTGTTAATAAAAAATAAAAATAAAGATAAAAATAAAAATAAAGTTGTAGATCTCTTCTTGCCTGTTGAAGATGGTGAGCCCAATCAGCCAGGCTCCATGAGGAGCAAGCTGTGCTCAGCCCTGGGTGCTAGCAGCTCCTCTGATCCTGTTTCTGTGGGAACAAGTGTTGGATCAGCAAATGTGATGTATGTGAGAATAACAGCATGCAAGTATTGACTTTCTGGATACCTGAGCTACTTCTGTGGTTGCAAACTGTCTTCCTTCAGCTGCACGTCTTAAGTTGCACTCAAGCAGATCGAACAGATCACTTGCTCTGCCGTTTAATCCTATTGTTTTCAGGGAACTAAGAAGTGCTTTAATGCATGGCATATGAGATAACACTGCTGTAGAGATGCTGGTCAACCAGAACTTAGTCCATCCTCTCCATTCTACTAATACTAAGTGCCGTGGCTGAGTGTTGTATTTGTTAACTCTGCAACCTTAAGACAAGGATTGCTGTTCTGGCAACTCCCAGAGAGGAGAAGAAAGCAGAAGACTCCTACAGAACCTGGGGAGTGGTGGTATTAAGTGTAACTTTTCCTTCCCTACCCTTTTTTTCCTTCTTCATCATAATTGGTAGCGCTGTGCAAGAAGCTATATTCAGCCTATCTTAGTTGGGGCAAAAATGGGGTGGGAGCACTATAACAGTGGTGTTCAGCATTATTTTAAATGTCAGACTATAAAACCTGGTTGTCAGTGATCTTTTTCTAGTGTAAAGCCAGGCCCATAGTTAGCAGCAGTTGTGCTTTAAAATTGTGGATCTACCATCCCATGAATGTGTATTTAACTCTTCTTGCTATGTAGATAATGGCAACATTGTTCTTACTACAATCTTACTATAGAAGAGCCAGATTTCTTTTCATTGGCAACTTATTAGATGGACTTCTTTTAAACCTTTTTGTTTTATAGAACCCGAGACACTTTTGTGTATTGTGATTTAATTACATGATAAATAGAAATGAATTTAACTTTCAGGGGGAGGTGTGAATAAAGAGTTTGCATCTGAGAAAAGGAACTTATTGTCATTCCTATTGAGCAGCAGTAGGATGAAAATCTCAGTGTGTCTGACAGTTATATATTCTGTTCCCCTTGCTGTCATTCTAAGAAACCTTTGCAAAGCTCAGTGAGCTTTGAAGACCTATGTTTGTTTTTGTAACTACTCTTTCTGCTATTCCTTCCCTTTTTTAATGTTATTAATTACTCTGGATCCTAATGCCTTTAAACACAGCTTGTCAAACTACTAGTATACTATAGAGAAACCATTGGCTTCTTCAGTTTAACCAGCTAAAAATTGCCCCTGTTGTCCAAACTTGCAGCCAGGGTTTGACGTGGTGTAGGAAACCCCAGCTATGCTTTCTCTCCTTATGAGCATGCTGTCAGAAAAGCAACTTTCTTAAGAGACCCCTGGGCTCTTTCCATGAGCTGAAAGAGTTGCTTCTCCTGTATGGGATCCCTCAGTGGCTTGGTACCTTCTTGCATTGCCCTCCAGCTTCCTCAACAGTATTTATTGCACTGTGTTCCCAAAACTGGTTTTGCTTGAAGAAGTTGCATTTCACTGGGGTTCTGAGCGTTACTGAATCATCCTTAATAAACTGTTTTTTCCTATATTAACTTTTCTAGAAAACGAGGTTCTGACATATTTCTCAGTTTACCTACTTTCTGACTCAAATCCTCTTTAGAGCAGCAGTATTACCCAGAAAATATATTTTCTTTAGTCAGATTACACTGACATTGTAAGCAGAGGATGAACAACTTGGCTTTAATTTGTGTAGTTTGAAAAAAGCTTTCCTTGACTCTTACCTCTGGTTGTCAGTTAGAATCATGTCTCAGTACCAGTGATAGCTGAAGTTTTTGTAGTTTTTGCTTAAAAACAAACCTGTTTCTTCTCAGTAAACTGATACTTCTTGGCAACTCTAAACAGGGCATAAACTCATTAAAAGCTCCAAATTAATTCTTGACTGATGTTCATACAATAACTCAAAACAAATTGTGTTTACACAATAGCATAAAAATAACCTGTGCTATGCTTTTTTTGTTTTGTTTTGTTTTGTTTTTTAAATTTCGACAAAGTTGTGTATTCTATGTATACTACAGGACTCGTGGGAGAAGGTAGGTGCTTCAGAGGAGAATGCATCATTAGTTGACTGTTGGTTATTAAAGACGGTTCAGAAACCTCAGGGGTTGCTTGGCTTCATTTGTTGCTCCAGGAGGTTTAGGCTGCAGAAGGGTTGCTTAGGGGTGACTTTTTCCCCCATGATTGTTATGTCCACATGAGTCATACACTGGCTACATTCAGGCCGAGTCAACTTGGTGGAGTAGGCAAATATGTCAGTGTGATGCATCTGATCAGCAGAGGCCGGCAAACAAGCTTACGCCTGGTTTGTAGTAAGCATACCAAGCTGTGACCAGGATTCTCAGGACGTGAATTCTTTCTTATAAATGAACATGGCAAGTTACGCTGAATTTTTTTTTGTGGATATGCCCATAATCAGAGGAGCTTAAAGTGGCTCTCAGTTTCTCTGTCCAGTTTGCACTTGCATTTAAATAGGCTGTGAAGCATTAAATATCTCATCCTTTGTACTCTGTTCTCCAAAGGCCAATGCAGGACAGCAAAGCTTTGAAGGGGTACGAGATTAGTGCCAAAGTAAACACCAAGAAGGAGAGAAAGGAGGAAGAAATGGAGCAATGGGAATCTGTCAGGTGCAGAGACGGTCCTCTGACATAGTTGATTTGTTACAACACTTAGCATGCAACAGTAAAAAGAGCCTTTCTATCCCAAGAGGTATTGTGTTTGCAATTGCAGTATGCTCCTGCTGGGAAGATTATATACCACATTGAGTTATAGCAAACTGAAATTGTTTTGTAGTAACTGTATTTTTTAACAAGTGTGATTTTAAACTGAAACATCATACTGCTCGTTCTCACCTATGTTAATTAAAAAAAAAAAGCATTGTGATGCAGGTGTACTGCAGGTTTGTTTGGATTACTGAGCCTCCCTCATTGGCTTCTTATGTCCCAAGAACATATTGAACACATGCTCTGGTACTGTTCAAAGGCCCTGTGAGAGGCAGGGGCTGATTGAAAGCTCTGTTACACTGAAGGGGGTGGCCAGAGTAGAACAGCTGCCATAAACCTGCCGAGCATTTTCATTTATGAATAATTTTATATACTATCTGGAACAGAAATGGTGCAATTGTTTAAAGAAGTTGTAGCTGAGATTTAGGTTGAACGGTAAGTGTGAAATATTATTAAATAATTACCAGATATAAAGACCTCTCTAATGTCTTAAAGACAGATGTTTAGGTGAGAGATGTTTTAACTGAAACACATTGACAGCTTTTCTTTCCTTGCAGTGTTCTTGTGTGAGGTTCATCTTGCTTGCTGGGGCAAGCAAAGTCCATGCCATGTGGCCAGGCCTGGCTCCCTCCTACTTGCTTGTGGTTGTATTTGGATTTAGTGTCTATAGGTACCTTTGCAGCTGTACTGGCGTGGGCTGGATGGGAAGATACAGCTATTTTGAGAAACTTGGAGAAGGTTTCTCTCCTTTGTATGCTTTTACTGCCCCCGGTGATGGATAATGTAAACCCTTTCTGCTTTGAGTATGACAGGGAAGTTTATCTGTTTTATTAACAAATTTCTATTAGAAAGATAGGGTAAAAGGAGCTGTGGCTATCCCTATGACTCATACCTTTAGTCTGTGAGCAATAGAGCAGTAACTGACTCAACATGTGATGTTCAGTTATGCTAGATGGGCATTTCATGATAAATGTTGCAGGAGAGAGACTAAACCCACAAACTTTTGTTGCTGCTGTGTGCTGGGTATGGGTCAACTACCTGTGTGCTGGCTTGCATCTTTTAAGTTAGGTACATTACAGCTTAAGCTCTTTCTGGAAATTTGGTAGCGAAGACAGATAGAATTGAAAGACTTATAGGTATTTGTCAAGTATAAAGCATGAATTGACATATGGGGCAGATATTTATCACATAGGAGTAGCACTTAGGTCATAAACTGTGGCATAGTTCTTGTAAGAGTTCCTTTCTCTTCTGTTGAAGTGAGTAGAAATCTTATGTGCTAGTTAATGAGAAGTTGGTGGCAATCACTGGAAAGCAGCAAGAAGGGAATTCTGGTCAGTTGTTTTATGCTGAACAGACAGCCTTTTGTTATAACGCTATCTCTCATCTGTTGGCATCATTTACAAGGCATTAAATATAACCTGCCTTACTTTATGCTGGGTACTTAAAATGCATTTTCAAAGTACAACATAGTGGCTTGATTTAATGGCATTTGTGCTCTTGAGTGTGTGACAACTACAGTATGTTTTTATTAGAGCTTCACTGTATTAACAGCCTATGAAGTGGTTGCTTGGGTATTATAGTTGCTTTTCAGACTTGAGTTTGCATTTTCCTCTGAGGGCTCAAATGAGTGTGTTTGTCTTTGTTTTCCTGACAAGATGCTGAAAGAAAAGCTGAGAAACTGAAATCTAGAACCACTAAAACCTGGGTTTCCAAAAACTGATGCTAATTGGCATATGACTTTTATCAGCTCATTTTTCATGTTTCTGTGTGTGTCTACCTTCCAGTCTCCTTGTCTGTCTCCATTTCACTCATTTAACTGTAATTCTCAAGTGTCTGATGTGTGACTGCAGACTTCTGCTCCATCAGGACACTAAATAGCCCTCTCTTGGATGTATTCAGTTGTATATTTTAGCAAAATCCCTAGGAACACACTGTCTTTGAGATGCGTGTGTTTGAATTCAGGAAACAGGTTCCAAAATTTCTGGGAACAGGGACAGATAGATGTGCATGTTGCACATAATGAATCTATAGGCTCTTCATGTTTAGGAACAGCGCATCAAGTATTGCTTGTGATTTTTTTTTCTGTGCACAGGATGAATTTTCACAAGCTCTGAAAATTAAATACCACTTCAAGAAGTAATTGATTTGCCTTTGGGTTTTTTTCCAGGCCTGTTATTTCTTTATATATTTATTTTGCTTCTCTCTAATCCATCTTCATAAGTGGTTTAAGAGAAATGCTGACACTCTCTTACCTCTGCCATCACCAGTGGGTGCTATTCTAAAAGTGTATAATGATTTTAATGAATTTTGTGGCTCAAAGTTAGACACTGAATCTGAATTGAAAGCATTCACCAGTGAAAAAAGGATAGGCCTTTATTGATAGCTAGTCAAAAGTGAAGACTTAGCTGTAATTATTTACAAATCAATGGACCTCTCCTCTAACACCCTATCTGTCAAAGACTGGCTAAGAGCGTAGGAGAGCCTTGATAAGAATACACCATGAAATAAAATCAGTTGTCTTTTGTCATTCTGACAGAAGTGAGCTATACATGTAGATTAACCCAGAATGCAATAGGAATGTGTCCACAGGCTGGAAGATAACCCAATTTCTTAAAATCAAGGTTGTCATAACAATATTTTTCTAATTGATGGCAAGAATAGAAGTTATCTAACATCACAGTAGCAAGAGTCAAAACCACTTCAAGTGCAGAAATGCAACTCTTTAAAGATGGATTTATTTCCTTAACTTGGGAATGTGTCCTTAATGTCAGCTAGTACAAAGAAGCTACACCTGTAACACATGCTTTTAAAGCCATACGTTTATGACTGTAGCTAGCAGTTGCATCTGTGAACAATATGCAATTCTTGGTGCAGATGTGTTTGTGATGCTGAAGAAAAGCAGCCAATAATTTCTGCCTTGCTTTTTGGAAAGAAGTTTATTTTTATTTTTTAATTAAAATGTACAAAGTCTTTAGTTCAGATTTGCTATTGAAGTTAGGATGATCTTCATATTGTCGCCCTGGCTGCAGAATGTCTCTATGAAAGAACAATATGAATAAATTTCAAAATCCTTCAAAATAGCACATGAAAACCTCTAAACTACGTCTGTAATTATTAGTAGAGTCATAAGATACTGTTGGAACAATTTATATAAGTGAGATGATTAAAAACTATTAGTTGTAGCAAATAGTAATTCTTCACGCAACGATACCATGTGTAATTCTCAAGAAATTTTCAGAATCTTACCTTTTTTTTTGTTGTTGTTGTTGCACTCAAATCAGTACTCTGGTTTGTGTTTCCATCTGAGCAGTACATATTCCATAATTTTGCATTTAGTGTAACTTCATTCCACTCAGGCATTCCTTATCTGCTGCCACATCTCCTTGACCTGGGCCTTCCCCAGGCTGTTTTTGGAAAACCTTGAAGAAGAAACCATTGCACACTCACCCACCCTCTTTCCACCTCTCAAACTTGTGTTGATTCAAGCTTTAACATACTTCCTGCATTTTCACAGGTTTGTAAATTGTCCAAGAAAATTAAAAGCAAAATGCAAACCAACATTATTAATTAAAAAGATTTATCAACAGTGTTCTGTGGACAAGAGCAGAGATCAGCAGAATAACTTTTCTGTAATGTGTGATGCAGTCACACATGTGTTTCCTGTTTCCAGGTTTGGACTGAACAAATTCAAGTGGTTTCTTGGATGTCCACGTGGACAAAGCTTTGCGTTGTTCATTGATCTGTAGGATAACCGTAGAAGTGTGTGCTGCTGTATCGGAGGCTTGGGTCCTGACATGGGGTAAGTTTTGAGGGATAAAATCACAGAGGCTACAAGTATGTGAGAAATGTTAGAATGAATGGGAATGAAGTGGTAATTTTTAAATCATCTTAGTACCATTAGGTCACAAGATGTTAAAAGAGTGTGAAGTGTGAGTGTGCCATCTGTTGTGTGTCCATGTGCAGCAGTCCCAAAGAAGTCTCCTCACTGCTTTCTAAGTGCTTGTAGTTTCCAGAGATACTTAAATAAAGATTATTCAGTGCAAAAATAAATGTATTAAAGGAATAAAAGTTTGGTGAACTGTGGTTTCCTTGGTGACCATAACTCACATCTTACTTAGCATGTCAGGATGATTTTAGCTGCTCATTTTTCATGTTTCCCTCTACTTATTTTCATTAATATATATTTTTTTAATTTTAATGATGATTAAAAACTATCATTATTAACTATCACTATTTTTCTTACCTATTGTATTTCATATCTATGTATTTATCTGTCATTGTCACTACCCTTGCTGTGCTGTTCAAAGACTACTTTCCCCACACCATCCCCAGATGAGGCAGAGAGGAAGGGGCAGGTGGGGAAATGCATAGAAATCAGCATCCTAGCACCTTCCCTGAGATAATTCCCCTCTAAAAACCTCTAAAAAAAGTGTCTCATCTATGAGAAACCAAACTCTTCATTTAAACTTATTCTGCTTCTCGTGTATCAAAATGAGATGATGATGTGACGATGTTGTAGACAGGTAGCATCATGGGAAAAAAATAACCGTTGTTTTCAGCGCATTTGACACAAACTATATATGTTCTTTAATATGAAAGGAATATTAGATATGTTTTCTGATATATGCCATAACCTTGGCATTGGTTCGGGAATGCTCACAGGAGTTGGGACTGAAATGTTTTTTTTTTCTTTCGCCTCCTGGTTTTGCTCATGGTCGTGGACCAACATATGTTTATTGGGAAAAACTTCATATGTTTTTTAGGGAAGAACTACTTGCTTCAGGGAAAATTTGACTTAGTGTGAACACAAGGTGAGTAGAGGAAAAGAAGTGAAAGTACAAAATCAGCTTCAAATCACTGCTTGCTGCAATCTTGATTTTTTTTTTTTCCTTACCTCTGGGAGATGAATGTTTGGATGTAGCACAGTATCAGTAATCAGCAGTGACTGTCTTTAGTACAGTTTTCCTTGGAGGTACACTTGTTCTGTTTGCTTGTTGTAACTTTAAAACATGCTATACTTCTAGTATTCCTATCCTATTTTGTCTGTTGATCAATAGTTAATACCGTGGGGAAAAAAAACGTGTCTCTGCAAAGTAGTTTTGAAGGGCATTTCCAGTTTTTCTATGTGCATACCTCTGATTTCTGGCGATTTCTAAAACATAAGTCACAGTGAAGGGTGCACATACTATGTAATTTAGATGAAGCTGTTATTTGGAAATCCAAAATTTAAGTCCTCAGTGAAGAAAAAAGATGGTGTTTACTTGAGGTATCAACATCCCTCAAATAAATAGTATAAATACTTGGCAAGGAATTCTGCTAAAAGCAATTGCAAAGATCATAAGAGTCCAATGAAGGTATCTGGAATACATTATTTAAACAAATGTAACAAAGTGTTCCTCCTGAAGCAAATTTTATTTACTGATTACCATCTTTTTTTTTTTTTTTTGAGTTTACATCTTTTCCCAGTTAAGATTTGTTTGCCCTGCCTGCACATCTAGGAGCGATACAGTGTATGATAACTAATGCCGAACTACTGTTTTCAGAATAAAGGATTATATAAGCTTTGTGTGTGCCAACGAGATGTGGAGGAATTTCAGTGGAAGTAGATGGGGCATTTCAGCAAAGTAAGGGTTTAGTTCTTTTTCTGAGTGAAACAAAATATATCTGAATATCAAATCCAAATGTAGTTTAGTTGCTCCAGAAGTGGTTGGACTGTTTTAAGTTTGTGTTTGCTTCTGTCTTTGATCAGTTTATCTATAAGCTTTCAGAGCATTGAAGTGTACCTAGGATAGATGTGAATCGATGATCTGCCTCAAATCCAAATCCTTCTGATGCATCAAGCTAAAGAGAATAAAAATATCACACCGTGAGAACATAAATCTTAGTTGACCAAATAAATGGTTCTCCATGACTTAGATAAGTTCATTTGTCATTTGTAATCATTATTTTCTTATATTTTTCCCCTAAATTACTACGAAAGTAGAAAACTTCTAAACAAACTCAAAGGGGCCTATCTGCCAACAGCAATCTTAATCCATTTTTGAACAACAATGTAAAATATTTTGGTATCCAAATTTGCAGATGAAAGCAACATTTTTACATTCCTGTTAGATTTCTGTTGCTCTGCATCCTGGGAATCTGAACAAAGTTGTTGTTCAGTTTAGTTTACTGTTCATGTGGTAGGTCACCCTTTTTGACAGGCTTCTAGATTTTCTTTGTAGGTCTGTGCTTGCTGAATCCCCATGATTTACTGAAAATATTAAACATTTTTTTTAATAATAATATTTCACATAGAATGTCCTAAAGATTCAGCATCTCTCCTTAACATTTCAAGGAAGAAATTTTGCTGACAGCAGACTATGAAATTGAAATATAAACTTGTGCTTGTATGCAATTCACAATACAAGATAGTGTGCTGTGATGTAACCTTCTCTTGTACAATGAAGTAAGAAGGAAAAATGTTAATTGTCTTATGATTAAACAAAGTGACACATGATTAACAGCAGTCAGTTTTTTATGAAATTTCTTTGAAATTGTTGTAGTTTTATTGGTTAATATCAATTAAAGGTGGCTTTTATGCAAAGGAAAAGAACTTTTTTCCTGCCCCTGACAAAATTCTCTAACTATACATAGGTTCTAATCAGTGTTTCTATTAGTGGTAGAAAAATTGTTTCTTTTCATCAGTAATTCCTTTGGACAAAGTTAGGTATAAGTCTTAATTCTGTCTTTACTGCTCAGGACTACAAGAGAAATTGAGCACTAGTTTCTAGGAAAAAAAAAAAAAAAAGAAAGAAACAAAGAAGAAGAAAAATACCAAAGGAGTGAAAAGAAAAGAAGTAGAACTTGAAGACAGCATAGGAAGTAAATAGAAATTATGGAAAAATGGCTTGATAGAACAAAAGAAAAGGCGGATATCAAATTGTTATATTTTGTCAAAATAACATATGATGTAGACTGTACTACTAGATTTTTGGATCATGAAAAATGTTGCTGTTGCTTATACATGAACTAATATGCAATATTATAAACTCAGGTAAATTGAATCAAATGAAAAAAGGAATGTAGAATAAGTACTAATGTTTGAGGTCAGGTGTTATGATCCTAAAAGAGCGCTTAAGAATTACAGATTGTCAAACTTGCTGAAACATGCCTGTGTAAGAATGCCACTCTTCACAGAGTTTGCATAGCAATCCCAGTTGTCAATATTACGGATTTATTGTTGGCTCGACCTTTAGGGAGCAACCTTATGAAGCAAGACTGGTGTGCTTTTACTGTTGCTCCCTGTTGCCCTGCTTTGGAATGGGAATGCTAGCAGACTCTGGTGCACATAGTGAAGCCAGTGGTATATGTTATGTGGGATTATTCTGTATTGCTGCACTGTCAAAGAGTAAAAACTGCAGATATGTAGGAAAAAAGCCTTCTTCCATCTGTGCAATATGTTTTCATCCTACAGGACAAAAGCAGGTAGAAGGACATGAATGTTAGCTGAAGTGAATAACAGAAGTCTTAAATGCAATCATTGTAAGTTTTTGACAAAAGTCATTATTTAAATATAAACGCATGAAAGAATGCATTTTCAAAGTATTGCCTGGAGGATTAGGTGTATATTTTCCTTTGTAGTGAGAGGAGTAGTACATTTCAGACCTTGTCCTGTGTTAAAAAGTGCTCAGTAGATGAGATCTGAGGGCATGCAAGTTTAGAAAAATTTGCTTTGGGAGGTCCAGATTGAACCTTAAAAGCTATATGTAGTCCTCAAAGCCTGGCTTGCATATTCACTTTCCCTGTCATTTCAAGGTGAGGAGAACGTCATTTGCTCTCAGGCTTTTCATTAATGTTGAAAGGAAATCAAAAGAACACTCAGCTCTCATGATGGTTTGAAATTCTTTGTATCACTATTCATGTAAATAGTTGTGCATATGCAAGTTAGACATAGCTTTAGGGCTGCATTAAATTGCTGGCGCACATGCCCATTGCACTGAGGTTGGACTGCTCTGGTTTATGTGCAACACTTGTAGTTGTTTGAGTAACATTTAGAAATGTTGCTTATTCTTTCTGGAAATACAGGCTAGATGCCAAGTGGATGAACAAATAGTTTGCAATTGTTCCTGCCATAGAGAACCTATCTATTTTATTCCTTATGAACTGCTTTCACCTCAGGATTGCTCTTAAAACATCACACAAACAACTGAGTTTTAGCCAGCTGCCTTAGATGTTCCCTGTGAAGCAGGTGTGTCATGTGAGCCTTGCAGCACAGTCAGACATCAGTGAGCTCTCCTACTGTGCCTTTGGCTTACTAGGAGTGAGGCTTGCTACTATTCATTTTATTGAAAGCCAGAGCTATTATAATACTGGTCCTCTTTATCTGCTAAGACAAAGAGAAATGCAGCCCTAGCTACAAAGTAAGCTGAGCACAGTTTACTCAAATATAGGGACCATGATAAAACAGAACATTTTCCCATCTAATAAACCAGGTTCAAGAGCTTCTTGCAAGTCCCTGAGGGGATCAAGGGCTTCTCAGGTGAAAGATGTTGGGAACTGAAGAACCTCTGGTGAGCAGCTGAGGCTGATGAGATAGAGATTAGCTGTGAAGTGCCGACCACAGAGATCTCATGCCATGTGGTTGCCAGCTCTGATCCTGGCTGAGCTGGATTCGTACCCACTCTGCTTGCTGATGTGCAGTGCAATGAGCTGTGTTGGTTCTGATGCATGTTTTGCTGTTAAGGGATGAAGTGACAAGTTCAGATAGAGGTGTGGTTTCTAATGGCAAGACTACTTTGTTCATGGTGACAACTGAGAGTGCTATGGTGTGGCAACTGAGGAACATGTGTGAGCAACTGCTCTTTGTCTCTTTGTTAAGCAGCTATTACCTGGACAGAAAGGCTGCTGGAAAACCACTGCACCAATGTTATGGAAGCATCAGCATGGAGTAGGGCTGCAGAGGGAGGGGGAGGAGATGAATCCTATGCAGCTCAGTGCATGGAAAGAAGAGAGGATGCAAAGAAGTGGTGGATGGGGTCCCCTGCTCAAAGAGAGGATGAGATCTGGAGTATAGCTTGGGAGAGGCATGGAGGTATGCAGCAGATATGTGGGCAAGCATAGGCAGGCATTGCAGTGAACCTTAAAGAGTGCAAAACAACGAGCAGAATCACAACAGAAAATGTAAAACCTTGCAAATAGATACCCTGCACTGAATGTGCATTATTTAGTGCTCACATTTACCCAGAGGCTATTCCTACTCACCGTTTTTAGCCATCAAAATCTTGTGCTCCTCTTCTGAAAGCGGTAGCTGAGCTGTTCATCCCAAGTCTCTGTCTTCTCCAAATTTTGCTTCCAGTAGCAATTGGAACACCTTGGATTAGCTTCTAGCCACATGTCACAGAACTAGCTGCAGCAAACACATGGGACTGGATTGGAAGGTGGTGAGCCCCCAGTGAGAGTGCGGTGTGGGACAGGAATCCCTACTTGTTGCCCCTGTTCTGCTGGAAGAACATGGTTGATGTTTCTGTTATGGGATAAGATGGGTGAAGGTTGTGGGCATAGCCAGTATGCTTGGCTTTTGTGCCTATAGTGAGACCAATAATGCTGCAAAGTGAGTAGTTCTTTGACTGTTCTTTCAAAGTGTGGAACAGTAAGATTTAAAGAAAATATAAATTAAAAAAGATCCCTCAAGAATGCTTTCAAACACATAAGATCTTAGCACCTATCTGTTGAAAAAATGTGAGAGAATAAGGGTAAAAGGGCTGTTGAAATACTCAGGAGTTAAGCGTATAAAAGACTGTCTAGACATATGCAGCCCTGTGTGTAAATCAGATCGTTTATTGTGAGGGCATATTCTTAAAGCAGCTGCTCACAATGGCTTGTTGCACCAGTTTTACAAGATTTTCTGAAGAAAATCAAGATACGAAGTTCAGTTTGCTGCCAGCATTTGTTTCACACAGAAGTCCTGCATCTTTGCACCCTGTTCTGGCAGGCTTTATGCTTTCAGAAGGACCTTTGTTTCTCTTTCTTGATCAGGAATAAATCCAAGACTAAATAAAGGGGGAGAAAAATGTTTATTCACAGTTTTGTTTTCCTTTCAGAAGCTGGAATTTAGGAGGGAGAAGTATAAAAAATGAGGTAAGGACTTTAGAGTGCATGTTTAGCTATGATTGTTTGCATACACCCATGCATCTCCCTCCTTTTATTTCCAGCCCTCCATGAAATGGGGAGATCAGCACCGGTCATGCAGAAGTATTAAAAATTTCAGGCAGTGATGATTGGAAGTGTCAGGCTGTGATAGAATAGGTACGACAAAATTCCAAACACAGCAGCTATTCATTAATAAATTAGAACCCTGTAGGTTGTTCTTTGTTTTATTAACGGAAGGGTTCTAATTCATAGGTGACATTCTTATGGAAGTGACTTCGTGAATTTTCTCTCACTGTGTTTAAAAATAAATAAATTCCTCGTATTAGCCATACACTGTGAATCATGTATTAAACCTCCCCACCATGTATTCAAATGTGAACTGAACACAAGGAGCTAAATGATCTGCAAGGTCCCTTTCCACCCAAGCCATTCTATGCTTGTGGAAACAGGAGCCACAGCCACCTGTGTGGGGCAGGTGGGAGCAGTGAGGTGATGACCCTGTGCAGGAGCTATGAAGATGGGGTGAGCCCAGGGCAAGCCCTGGTGCATTGCTGCTCTTTTCTCCTTCTTCCCTCCTTACTGGGAAGACTAGCATTGCATATGAAATGAACAACATGTGATGTAAGAAGGAGCCAGCAAAAGTGCTTTTTGTTGGCGTAGTTTTGACAATATTGCTAGGAGGTATGGGATACCTTTTCGCTGATGTTGTGTGTGTTTAACTGTCTTGAAATGACATGTAGGAGAAAACCTTTTGGATTGGCAGCTCTGGTATAGAGAGGCCAGCCTAGTGAGAAAAGCTTATTTTCAGAAAGTTTCATATAAAAATCCCCTGTTCCTTTCTGCATCCGTTGCACCCTTTGCTCCTTCTCATCCCCACCTGAAGGGTGTAGGTGACTTTTGCATGCAACGTATAAGCTCCTTGAAGACAAGCCCTTGATCTTCTGCAAAAATGCCACTTACTAATAATTATTTACAAACTGAGCTTATTAACCTGACTTACATCTTGTGTACACTGTAATTAAAATGTATGAAGAACTTGACTTGCATTTACCCTTCTGGGTTGATTGTTTGGTCTGCCATAACAGCATCCATCAAGAGCATACCAAAAGATTGATTCTTTTTTATTTTTTTTTAAAGGGAGATTCAAGTCATTTCATGGAGGACAACTGGAGCCCAGGAATGCCTTTTCCTTTTGGCAAGACCTCTGCAGCCACATGCATATAGTGTGGAGCTCTGTCTGGAAATACAAAGAGCGAGCCCAGCTCACAGCCTGCTCTAGCAAAGCCAGCACACTCAGTCTCTCCAAATATCCACTCTATAAAGCGATGTTTTAAATTCTCTTCTACCCATTTTTGGGGGGTATTGGTGAAGAAGGTAGAAAGGAGTGATGTTACTTGTGATCCTACCTGAAACATTTCTAGAGCAGAGTGAGAATTCTCATAATCTTAAGTTACTCTTACTCCTTAAGTTTAACGCTAAGGATGAATGTGGTAAAAGCCCAGGCAGACTACTGGATATCAGAGATGTGAGGCGGGCTGGGAGGGGTCACGCAGGCAAAATTTTCTGACTCATCTCTTTTTTATTCTTTTTTGGACTCATGATCCACCTGTATTATGTGTCTGAACCCTCTTGTCAATAAAGAGTTGAGAGAACTGTTTTAAACAAGATGGTTAAGTTTGAGTATCGTTGGTAGCTGTGACTGTGATGCTGACACTTGCAGTGGATAGCAACTTTTGCCATCCCAGTTCAGTCATTCTGAGGCCCTTTCCTCTACATTTTTTGGTGCCTGATCTGATTATCTCTGCTTCTGCTTCTTTACACTGCACTGCATGTGGTCTGCTTTTTACAACCCAGGATTCACACGCTGAATGTAAGGCTCTGTGCAGTTGCCCTTGTAGTTTTAATCCCCCCTTGCCTAGGTTTTATAAGCAAGACTGGTGTACCTTCGCGCCTGGATTAATGCTGGTATGTGACTTAATTAATTAAATAGTGTAATCCATCCAAAGAAACCTGCTTCTCTCCCCTCAGACAGTCGTTCCTCATTTCATACACAGTAGGGCTGTTTCTTGTGATGCACCTAATCGAGGGTACCTCTTCCCCAGCAGATGGGAAGCTGCCTTTTAGCCACACTCATGTATAAATTGTCTGGGGGCAGATGTTTGTCAGGGTTGCTTTTTCCCTTCCTGAGGGGAAGGTTAACAAAATATTTAAACTGTAACATACTCACAGCCTGAGTGCATAAGGTTTGTTTAAAGGAGGAGAGGGCTATTTATGGAAAGCATGTGGTTTACTTTTTTCCTCCAAAGTGGGCTTGTTGCTTTGGGGTTTGGCATGCTTGTCCGTAGTGTATGTGCAATGAGGAGAGGAAGCTTTTGGGAAACTTTCCCCTACATTTACATCCACTTTCTCACATCCAGGAGGGAAAACTTACTGATTGTTGTGTTTGACGTGGTCTTGTTTTTCTAGCTAGCTTCTGAGTGATATTTTTAATCTTTTACAATCAAATGATGCGTTGGTCTCCTCTATGGAAGCGGTACGTTGATAATTAGAATTAAGTGCAAATTACGGGTGCTGATTAGTAGTGATGGGAGAAAAAGACATTGCAGCTCTTGCAAATGCTTCATTATACTAAACTGACAATTTTAAAGTTCATTTCATTGCATTTAAAGTGAAATGTTTAAAGTAAGTGTGGATAGATGGAAAAGTTGCCACACTGCTTAGAAAAGGATTATATGATCAGATGAGATACTTGGTTGTCATTTGTGTCAATTATAGCTTGTCAAGCAACATTAGTCTTTGATGCATGGCATCTGTGGACGTCAGTTGTACTTTTCTGGGCTTCTTAGCACTCATATGTTTGGTAGTTTCAGGGTTGAGTCAGGCACTCAGATTCAACAGCAGCTCTCACTGGTCAGACTGACAGAACATTTCATGGATCAAACAGATCAGTTCTTTGCTTTATCTTGAAGCAGTCTGCAACGTCCTCTTCCACAATCTGAAATGACAGCTCACATTGTAGCATGCCTCTCAAGCCTTTACATGTAACACTGCATGCCCTGCGTTTAGAGTCTCATGCTCATCTCCAAAGGATGCTGTGAGTCCTGCTGTGAGTGGCCGTGCCTTCCTGCCAGAGTGGGGAGCATGGTGAAATCATGCAGGAGAGCCATAGGAAGCCAGTGGTGCAGGGGGGTGTGCTGTGCAACATGAGTTTTCTGCCATGCTCAAGCTTAGGGAACAATTCACTGTAAGGTGCTGCACCCATGCTGGAACTTTGAAACGTTTAGATTTTTGCGTGGACCATTAAGCACTTTCATCTAATGAAAATGACTTTCTTTTAAAATGAAAAACATTAAAACAAATGATAACTGATTTTTATTTTTTTTCTCCCTAATTGCTTTTTTTTTTTTTTTTTTTTTATCTGAGAGCTTTCAGAGTGCTTAGCCTTGCAAGTTCAGATTTCTTCTTTAAATTGCTTTACAGAATCACAGGATGTTTCTGTGGTGAGTGTACATCTGTGCTGGCTTTCATTGAGCTTTGGAAATAGGTCAGGAATTAAAGCTCCGGCTTTGTGGTTCTGAGGAAAGCCCTTAAGAAACTCTCTCAGACATAAGAGGGTAAAGAGGGGTCACTAGAAATGCAGTTTGACTATGTATAGGCTGTGTGGACTCTCTTGTCTGCATGTGTGCAGTTATACTCTGTACATACACGTATATGATGCTTTTCAATACTTGCTTAGAATAGGCATTGCTAGTGAGGGAAAAAAAGAGGTGGCTATGGGAAATCATCAAGGGAAATACTCTGTTGTTATCTGGTGTGGTAACCCCCTATATGCCTCGGACTTGGTGCATGTCCTGAGCTTAGCTCCATTGTTTTGTGCACCTTTGTGAACCAAAAAAAAAACCCACAAAAAAACCTGTGTGAGACTCGCCTTTACAGTGTGGCTGCATTGCCATAGAAACCAGTAGGCAACAAATCACACTGTGCCTGCCTGCGGGCAGATGGGGTGCAGACAGACAGAGGTCGAGTTCTGGCATCTGCCCCATGCTGCCATCGTGCATTTTGAAAGCACTTTGAAGATGGAGGCAGTGAGAAGAGGGATGGAGTTAAACCTGGATGTGGTTTCTGTAGCTCTTCCTGCAATATCTAAATAAATTTAATAATAATAATAATATTAATTAAAGTCTTAGGAAAAAAGTAAGAAAGCTAAAGGAAAATCAAGAGAAACAAAATCCAGTATTTGATTTAAATGGAATTCCCCTGTTCTTGTCCTTCCACTCTTCCTAGGGATCCTACATAGTAGGATTACCATGAGTGAAGTATTTTCTTTGCAGTGGGAGAGCAGAAGGAAAATTGAATGGGAGGAGAGAGAAGGGTGGTTTTTTTCCTTTTCTTTCTTTTCTTTTTTTTTTTTTTTTTCAAAACGCATTTTTACTTTCCTTTGGCATAAGCCAAAGTCTCTAATTTATTAATCCTGTGGGTGGTCCTAGACAACCTTACAGCAGTGTGGACTTTCACTACCCTAAAACATTAATTTCCAGGCATACTTGTAAGCAGAACCACCTTCATGGTGTGCGCAATTATTTGTCTTCATGTGTCCATGTCACCTTTCCCCTGACTCCAGGGCTGTCCACATGTGCAGAGGTGCAGCACAGCCCCTGGCTCTCAATACAATCTTCAGATGATGGAGGCAAAATTGCACTTCCATGCATTGTAAAGAGGACCTTCTTTGATGAGAACATTGCTGTGTTTAACTGGTAGAAAGTAAGCATGGCTAGAGGATGACAAATCTGAGCGGAACATAACCACAGGTATTGTCAGCACAGCCTCAAAGGTGTTTTTTCCTCTCTGTAGCTCCCAGCAGCCTTCCTGAGGTTGCTGAATTAAACCAGTCTAGGTGGCTGGAAAGATGGACATAATATGAAGGTTTTTGGCATACATTTATTTCTCCTCATTCTGACTTCCAAGCAACCCGTGGAGCTTACGGGCAGCATGCTGTAGTGTCAGAATACTTTAAGCATGGCCTCTTCCTACCTTCTTGCACCACTTTTCCTACTCTGTTTGGCCCCAGCTCCTTCAGATGGCAGCGTCAGTGTAATGACAGCCTTGCACAGCTCCTGATGCAGTGTGTGCACCAAAGCTGACCACAATTATCCCTCTGGCTCGTTATCTGGGCAGCAGGGTGAGATCACTGCCATGAAGTCACTGCACTGCTGTGCCCTAGTGTCCAGCTCCCAGCCATGCGTGGTTCATTGTCACGTACATGTGTCAACGGTGACTGTGTCTTCACATGGTGGTGCACTGAACATGGATTGCTGTTGTCTCCTCACTAAATGAGAGGAGATCTTTCCCTCTGTGTATTTTGTTAGTGTGTGTTTTTTTGTTTTTGTTTTCTGAATTATAAGCTTATATCCCTGCATGTATCCTAGCAAAAAAGAAATGGGCTGATAAAGATTTAAATAGGCACTCTAAGAATGAGGATGACATTCAAGCTCAAAAGAAAAAAAAAATATCTCAAGTCAGCCCTGTTATATTTTCTGTTCTTTTCTTTCAGCTTTTAAAATGTCACTGCCAAGAGCAGTGACCACAGTGGTGAATGAAGCTATGGAAAAAGAGAACTGAATCTCTGTTTGACTTGTTGTTATAAGATCTAGTCCCCTCTGTTCTGAAAATGTGAGTCAGGGAAATGTGTGCATAGAAGTTCAGAAATAAATACCTGGTCTCCTCCTAGCATGAGGATACTTGGAATGCAAAAAAGTTACACTTATGCATATGCTTTGTTTGTGAAATTAATTGGTGAAATTTGGCATGGCTCTTAAAGAGGCCTTTTGCCAGTCTTTCCCCATAGTCTTAGATCATGCCTTTGCATAATGATGTAATCTATAGTGGGCAGGAAGAATTCAGCATGACTACAAATAATGGCAGTATTTGTGGTGAACTGGTTGTGACATTCTCACTTGAGCATTTCTGTTTTGGAAGTACTTCTTCAAGTCATGAGGCTTGCAGTAATGTCAAGAGAAAAAGCAGCAGAAAAATAGCCTGGGTGAGGGAAAAAGAGGACACTTGTTTTAGAGGGTCCACCACAGAAGGAAAGGAAAGGAGACTTGCTTGAAATCCTGACATTTATACGGTCATTTCTTTCTGACATTCCCTCTACTCCCACATATACTTTATATCTTCAGCCTTGTGCACAAAACTCACCGGAGTCCCGGCGACGGGAAAAACAACTTGTAAGAAACTAGGTGAGTGGAGAAGTAAAGGGGAAGCATTGTGCTGATAAAAGGTTCTCAGGGCTCTTTAAAAACAAACAAACAAACAAACAAACAAACAAACAAACAAACAAACAACAAAGATGACAACAAACAAACAAACAAACAAAGAAGATGAAAGAAGAGCATTTGCTTATAAATTTGCTGGAATCAGACATGCTACCCCCAGCTTAGATTCTTCTGGGAGAGGAAGTAGGGAATTGTGTTAGTTCATGGGATTGTGTTAAATAGGGGCAGAATGTAAACACTGTCATGTCTGAATGAGCTACATCCATCATGCCTCATTGGTGTCCATTTGTATCTTTGAAGGTTAGGCTTATAGAAGTAAGATATTTATTATGTTGTCGACAGAAATGTGTGAAAAAAACCAGGTCTTCCAATTTTAACTTAAAAAGGCAAAGAAGCTCCTGTGGATAGATACTTGCAGTTGTCACATATAGAAATTATTATTAGAATTATTCTAAACAACAAAGGCCTTATTCAAGATATCACGAAGTAACAGGAAGCATATTAAAATAGTGTAGTTTGTTCTGAAGTCCATTTGATCCATAGTTAAAAGGGCTGAGGCTAACCTTGTAACCTGGTACAGTGAAGGTATGTTAAAATTTGTTAGTAGTGAGTCTGAAATATGACCTATAGTTTTCAAAACACTTTTGAAAAGTCTCACACAGTGAATGATCAAACTTCTTTAAAATACTTTTTGCATGTAATCTAACTTGTGTAATAATTTGTAACCAGAGACTATAGAGTGTCACCCATCTGAAGTAAGCACAGATGCTAACTTAGCAGAGGAAGCAATAACTAGCTTCTTTTGTCTCATTTGTGTGACAAAAGTATGTGAAAGTTCCATCTGAAAGTAGAGGGCTATGTTGTTTGACAGTGTATAAAACTAGTGTACACTGCACAATGCAGTGTAAGAAAAGATTGCATAGTGTATGCAATGAAATAGATGATGTGAGAAAGTTGTATGAAATGTTTTGTGGGGAAAGAGTAGGGATAATTACATAACATTTGTTTTGCTACGATTAAAATCATGCAGTTGATAGTCTAAATTCTTGTGAATTATCTTTTCATTTGAGGAGGAGTGCGTGGGAAGCTTGATTTTAAGTTGAAGTAGCCTAAATGAGCTGCATTATTGGAAATTCTAATTTGATGCCCTGTGTTGCAGTACTTTATGACAAGAGAAGAATTTCACTCAATAGGGACCCAGAAATTTTAAATGTTCCCTTAACAAACAATACCCAATTCTTCACTGACATCATGAAGCAGTCTTTTCTTGGGTAGATAGTTGAGTTTTTCAGTATAATCTCTTTAACACTGCAGAGCAATATTCACATGCACAGAATGGGTAGCTGAACACTTCAGACCAATTCATAGTTGCTGCAGTGGGTTTAACTTCTTTGAAATGAATTGATGCCTCAGCTTACGAGATGGCTGAATGTGATCTCATCTTTTCAAAGCTATGTTACAGAAGATACTAAGGAGACTTGGAAATTTATTTCCTAATTGTGTCATTCCTTTCCTGCCAAGGATGTGACTTCAATCAGTTACTTTCGTACTTGCCCTAGTAAGTATGTTAGTCTTTCTTTTCCCACATAGTACCCAAAGCACATATCCTTGATTGGCTTATGTAGAATGTCTGAGGCAAGCAGTTTATTCAATTCCTTGTATCTTCAAAACATTAAACAACATTAAGGAATCATCATGTCTGATTTCATTTCATCTGCTTTTATTGTGCAAGTGCTCATGGTGTTACAATACTCTCACTAGCAGCCGCATTGTGGTTGTCAACTCAGCCTCGCTGAAGGTGTAGGATCATCCACCCACTTTGCAGTGGCTCTCTGTAGCAGTCCAGATCCTTCCCCATTTGCCGGAACACTTTGGTACGTGATCAAAGTTAGTTACTTGATTGAAATTTTCTGTTAAAGAAATGTGAGGTCTTGTGCTTAAGGATAGACAGATAAGCATGTACTCAAATCAGCAGCTGATATGTTACATTTCTTAGAAGTTTCCAGAAATATTTAGTTTCCTGAAATACTGTCTTTGCTGCTTTCCAAATTGAGGATAACCTCCAACTGAAAAACAAACTCAAAACCTGTTACTGTGGAGCATGCTGAAAAGCCTCCTAAAATCCCTTTTCTAGTCATTGCTAAGGCTTGTGTTTACTAAGGCTGTTTACACTTCAGTAGCCTTAAATCAATAAATATAATGGCATAAACCTGTTTTTTCTGGAAAGTACTTAAAAAAAAAGAAAAAAGAAAAAAGTTGGTAACATGAATATTCCTTGTAGACGAAGAAAGAAGCAATTCTTGAGTAACTGTCATTTGAGACTTCAGATTGTAATATTTCTCACCATTTAAGGTGGTATTTTATGTCCAGCTGCCTGTGGTGAGGAAAATAAATAATTTTTAGAAGAACCAAAATCCCAAGTTTTCACCACAGTATTGTATTTAACAATGCATGCCGACTTCCCCAACCTTATTTTCTAATGTGTAATGCCTACTTACATACTTAATGATAAAGTATTACTGTGTTTATTGGGAAAATATCTTTACTCCTGTCCAGAGTGCTAAAAACAGGATCAGAACTATTCTTTGATTGACTGTGATTTATTTGTACACATAACACTGTTAATTGTGAGAGTGGGTTTACTCTCTAAGAGGTCTAAATCTAACATTCTCTGTAAGAGTATACTAAACTTCCTTAGCTCGTTATTTTGTCTTCTGCAACATCTGAGCTTTTTATACTCCCACTGAATAAAATGCAAAGCTTCAGCTGGCTGCAGAGATTGTAGACTTGAGACCCAAATAATTCTTAAACACCTTTTGTGGTAAGGCAAAGCAGGAGTTACAGATACAGGGACTGTTTCCAATTCTCACTCACAGCTTCCCTGGATGTGTTTAGGGATATGATGATTTATGGCTGGGTTGTTAGAGATAGGGTAGTATGGTTAGGTTGAGGTTGGGCTTGATGATCTCGAAGGTCTTTTGCAACCTGAGCAATTCGGATTCTATGATGATACTAAGACCTGGGGCTTCACACCTTACCACATTTCAGATATGTTGGCTTTGGTTGATGCAGAGGTGGAAAGACAAGAGGTGCATGTTCTGGAAGCAATGAATTCCAGATTGCTGTGACAAACTCTGCTCTACGATTGACCCCCAAAATCCACATCCCACCAGAAATCCCTGTCAAGTGTATAGAGAACCCCTTCCTTCCTTTCACTTGTCCCCAGATTCCATGCATTTCAGGTGAAGCATTTTGCACTCAATGATGCAAGCCCCTTTTGATGAAAATGATCCATATCCAGCCCCAGATAGGAAGTTGGCTGTATCAGAGAACATGCAAACTTTGAAAAAGTTTGGTCGGCATGTTAACTTTGCCACTGATCAGATATAAATAATCCTCTTCAGAACCTTACAGTGGAGTTGAAACGGACCTTTTGAAAAGATTGAACTTGGTTCGTGGTTTTATGACTATCTCTAAAATACTTTATTGCTGCTTTATGACATCAGAGAGTAAATTATGGGGCTGTAAAAATGTGCAGCATGAAGGCTTTATCCTTTACTTATGTATGATAGATAAATAGTACACTTTTGTTTTTTGGCAGTATATATATATGTATGCATATATTTGCACAGATGCTCAAAATATATACATTGTGGCTTAGGAAGCTTTGTATATTATTAGAAAGGTTACATCAACATTTTGCTCTTTTTAATGTCAGTACATTGTTTGTATTATTCGGTAGTGTTAACTATTTTCAGTCCATTGCTATAGGTCAGAGAAGAAACGAGAATGGAGGGCGGAGGGGGGAAAGATTTATGTATATGTTGTTTGTCTGTAAACAGCACTTGTGTGTAAATACAATGTAACACTGTAAGGATCATAGAGAAAAGGTCTTCTGTTAGATGAACTAATAGCAAATATTTTTTGGAAGTGTGAGACCTTGCTTGGGTCTGGTTTATACGATGTGTGAACATGTATACAGGTGCCTGTGCAAATGCCGTTACATAGATGCAGAAACATATGAGATTGGTTTGTATTCTTGCCTGTTCTCTACTTTCAGAATAGGAAAGGTCACAAATAAAAATATTTAGCATTCCACTACTTTTTAAAAGCTAATGTCATATGTCATGAAATATGTTTCTGTGTTAAGGGGATTCAAATTACGTTCCCTTTGATATGGCTCTGCCAGCATTCATCAGTAGCTTATGCTGGCCTTTATCTCTTGGGCTCTGTATCTGCTACTCCTTCAGATTTTTCTCCATCCCATGTGGAGCTGACTCATTGTCATTTCCGTCCACTATCTCACTGAGTGGCCACAGGCAGAAGAAATGTTTTCATCTGCTCCTTTTAGTTAACATTCTTATTCCAGTAGACTCACTCAGATAAATTATTTCATAAGTTATGAAATTAATCTATGAACTCTGTGTTATCCTCCAGCCCTCAGACTTGGCATCAATGTCCTTTCCAGCCTCCAAGAAAAATATTTTATACTGATTAGGATGCTACTGAGGTGTTAAGCATCATTCTCCTTTCCTCCAGGTGGAAGAACTGATGTGGCACATGTTCATAGTGGTATGAAGTATGTGTTTTTGAGTGGTTATTGTTCAAATTTCTTCTAGGTAGTGTCTTTACATTGCTCCATGATGCAGATGGATCACCCTTTGCCTGCTGCCAAATCAAACATCGCTGTACAGTCTCTGCCTTCAGCAACATCCTCAGCATTCTGCTGATGGGTCCCTTGAAAGGATAGGGCAGATCAGACTAAATGCTGCCCCTGTACTTCAGGCTCTCTGCTCTGTAAGTACACTGGATAATCTTCTGGATATAAAGTGTCATTTCCAAGTTTAAGTAGAGTTTTGACAAATAGCTGGAATTTTCTAGTGATTTCGGTAGGACGAAACAGTATTTGGCTAAAATATACACAAAAGGAACTTCTATGTTGATCTATTAAGCCTTATAATTGACAGAATCTTCCCTGATTCTTTAAGAAATTTGCATTTTTCCTGTAGTGTATCACAAGTATGCTATAAGTGACAGGCAGCATTTGATAAAATTCATTATTTTGCTGGAAAGGATGGAGATGCTTTTTGGGTGTTTTGAAATACATTATGTGTAAAGGTATACGTTTTTCAACTTTAAAAAAGATGTGATTGCGATCCAGTTGCACTTTAGCTGAAATAAACATTTTGTGGAAGAATTTAGCTGAGTGGTTATTTTTGGTCTGGCAGAGGGGAAACCAACTGAGTGCCTGTTATTACCCTGATGCTGATTACTGGAACTGACCAGCTGAAGGGCAATTTGGTAACTTTGTTTAAAAAACAAAACTAGGTCCAGCTGTGATTTAGAGAGGGAGAAACTCTAGGCCGCTTTTTATTTCTATTTTTATTTTTTTTCCTTTAATATAAATAATAAAATTTTCCTAGCTGAAAACATTATCTGAACCTCACAAGATGTGGGATTTAGGGAATTAACAGGATGATTCAGGCATACAATCTTAACATTTATACCCAATCGTGAGGCTTTTCCTTGAGGGATAAAACTTCTTTCCTGCTCTTGGTCAAAAAACAAGCCAAACCCTAACACTGAGCTCTGGCACACACTGTAGTCCAGTATAACCTCAGGATGCAAGCAGTGTGACTAGCAGACATTTGCAGCACTCCTCCCTGTCACTCCTTCCCTTTCCTCTCCTCTGCTCCATATGGAGACATGTGCCAGCAGCTGGAAGTAGGGGCTGAAGGGCGGTTCAAAGAATTCCTTTGTTATTTTTTTATTAGGGAGTGTGACAGAGGGCACAGAGAGCTGCTGTTTGTTTTAGCTTGCATCTGTGTTTGAAGGCAGAGCAAGGGTGCTGGCTGAGCTCTGCCCCGGAGTAATAGAAAATTCTAATCTTGCTGCCCTTCTGCTCTCATGATGTAACACTGTTTATTTATTTATTTATTTATTTCCTATATAGGAAAGAAAAATCATCAGAGGGGCTGCACTGATGCAGCGAGAATTGATCATGCTCAGAACAGGCAAAATTCTCCAGATGGCCACGTTGTGTCAGTTCATGTGAGTTTGTTTCATGCACCTTTCCTTGCCATTTCTCCTTAAAAATAAACAAATGGACTCAAACAAAATGTATCCTTTCATTTATGCAAGAAATAAAGGAAATTAATGAGAATCTATGCTTCTCCATACCGTTCTTAACTTCAAATGCAGATGTGCCCATATATTTTCTTGCTTTCTCCCTCTTAGGACTGCTTTCCTTGGTGGTCCTCCTGCCAATGTGATTTATAGATTCCTCTGACATAATCTTTAACATCTTTAAATCTACAATCTGATTTTTTTCCCCCTTTGTCACTCTTCCTTAATACACAGTATCTTCTTTATCCATTCACTTTGTCCTTCTTTCACTTACTGAATTGGTAAAGTCTTTTCACTTGCTGGTCCTCGTTGAATCAAGTAATGCCAAGTTACTTGGGTATTTATTGATCATTATTGTTGTTAGTTTAAATTTTGTTTTATTTGTGCCACTTCTTTTTCTAGTCTTCTGTCAAATTCAGTTTATTTTGATTAATATCTGTGACCTGTCTTTTCTCTTAGTTCATAGTGTCTGTGTGGTCTTTTAAAACTCACTTGACTTTATTTGATTGATTGTTTCAAATTTCCCTTCTGTTCTGATCCTATCTCACAGCTGCTTTTAGGAGGTAATCTCTAACATTCCCTCTCAAACAGAGTAATTTTACTGAATAGTGTAGGATTTTCCCCTTGACTGACACAGTTGTAGTCGAGTAGATCCAGAGCTTGCCTTATCTCCCTTGTTTGAAGACAAATCCAGCCTGACAGGATGGTCAGACTGGCTGCTTGCAATATACTATCTTTCACCTCCTTTCTGATTCCCCTTTTATTGAGCCAACAAACCAACATCCTACCAACGTTTCTGTATCGGTCTCCTCCCTTTCCTCCAGATGATGTTTTAGCTCTCCTTGTCCAGGTGTGATTTTATTGAACACAGGGATGGAAATTCTGCCAGTAATTCATTTTCATTCTCCACCTTCCTTTTGTTTTGTCTTAAATGTATTTAAGAGGGAAGAAGGAGGAGGAGGGATGGAAAAGGAAGGGCTCAGTCTAGACTTCCAGAGCAATTTCTCTTTCCCTAAAGTGAACATGCTCATTTCCTTACAGAGTAGCACGGCTGGGAAGCACTTACTTTCCTGAAATTTGTTGAGTCAAAGCATAGCTACTAAGCATAAACACAATAGTGTGAGTGTTCTCCTCTCTCCTGCTGCAGAATAGAAGAATAAGTAGAGATTAATGAGTGAAGGGGAGCAACCACAGTGTGGAAATGTTGAAAGAAAATAGATAAATATCCGTAGACACACCTGCACTTGGGTTTCTGCACTGTGGGGCCTCACAAGGGTTATTTTTGCCATAAATGATTCAAGGACAGAAAACTGAGCGGTTTGGAAGTTGATGATTTGCCTGAGGGTTATTTACAAGGTTTTGCTTTTGCAAAAGAAGTGTTTGTTTATGGCTGTAACTTTAACCCTTCATACATCGCACTTAACCAAAGGCAGGAGATTTTTTTTTTTTCTTTGAAATGCATTTACATTTGCTGATTTTGAATAAAGTCCCATTTAATATTGGCGCATCTACTCTTGCCAAGTTTCTGTATTTGTTTTAAATCAAGTTGAATTGCATTGTCAAATTAAAAACGAGTAGTGTAGTCTTGACCAAGCTATTTTCCTCCGTGATACTCCATTTAAATTTTGTCACGTAAATGAAACTCAGTCTGGTTGGAAAGAGAATGTTTAAAAAACAAAAACAAATACCCAAAAAACAAGCGATGAGATCATAATTCGCCTACTTCATGGAGTTTCCACTTTACTAAAGTAGCTGCTTCCTTATGTGTTCCTTATGTTTACTTAAGAGGTGAGATTTCTTTTGTGTGAAGATGTGGACAGGAAGATAAACTGGAATCTTACAGTGTCCTTAGTTTAAGATAACTGTTTAATCCATTCAATTTGTATTCTGCTTAGCAAAACAAAGCTACATGATGTATGTTGTTCTGCAAGCAGTAATTACAGTGTTGTGCCCAAATAATTTATTGTTATTTCTAAGTCTGAAAAAGCTAGAAACTGATTTCACATGTTAATTGTCAGAAAACAGGCAACAAAACTTGAGGAGTGGCTCAAAATAGTAAATATTGCAGTTACTGAGGAAGCTCAGTTTTGATTGATCTTTGAGTAAAGGAATAGACTGCTTTCACATTTCATTTCAAAAAAATTGCAACGTATTCTTTAGTTAGAGGAGTTTTTAAAATCTGCTTCCCAGATCCTATACTTTGAATCTCTTGCTACAGAATAACTTTCTGTTGCCAGGCTCAAAGTAAAATACCACACTGCTCCTTGCCATCACAGTGATGTTTTTTCATAGATTCATGGATTCATTAGGTTGGAAAGGACCTTCAAGATCATCTAGTCCAACCATCCTCACACCACCATCCCTACCCACCAAGCTACTAAATCAAATCCCTTAGCACTTCATCTAACCGCTTCTTGAACAGCGCTAGGGATGGTGCCTCAACCACCTCCCTAGGCAGGCCATTCCAGTGCCTGACCACTCTTTCAGAGAAAAAAATTTTCCTCAAATCTAATCTAAATCTCCCCCGGCGCAACTTGTGGCCATTCCCTCTCGTCCTGTCATTAGTTACCTGGGAGAAGAGGCCGACCCCCTCCTCACCACAGCCTCCCTTCAGGAAGTGGTAGAGTGCGATGAGGTCTCCTCTGAGCCTCCTTTTCTCCAGACTAAACAATCCCAGCTCCCTCAGCTGCTCCTCGTAAGACTTGTGCTCCAGACCCCTCACCAGTTTTGTTGCCCTTCCCTGAACATGCTCCAGGGCCTCCATGTCTTTCTTGTGGTGAGGGGCCCAAAACTGAACACAGTACTCAAGGTGCAGCCACACCAGAGCTGAGTACAGGGGGATGATCACCTCCCTGCTCCTGCTGGCTACACTATTTCTAATACAGGCCAGGATGCCATTGGCCTTCTTGGCCACCTGGGCACACTGCCGGCTCATGTTGAGCCGAGCATCAACCAACACCCCCAGGTCCTTTTCCTCTATACAGTCTTCAAGCCATTCTGCCCCAAGCCTATAGCATTGCATGGGGTTATTGTGGCCAAACTGCAGCACCCGGCACTTGGCCTTATTGAACCTCATCCCGTTGACCTCAGCCCAGCTATTCAGCCTATCCAGATCCCGCTGAAGGGCCTCCCTACCCTCAGGCAGATCGACACATCCTCCCAACTTGGTGTCATCTGCAAGCTTACTGAGGGTACACTCAATCCCCTCATCCAGGTCATCAATAAAGATATTAAACAAGATGGGCCCCAGTACTGACCCTTGGGGGACACCACTCATAACGGGACGCCAGCTGGACTTAACTCCATTAACCACTACCCGCTGGGCACGGCCCTCTAGCCAATTCTCAACCCAAAGGAGAATGAACCTGTCCAAACCATGGGCTGCCAGTTTCCCCAGGAGAATACTGTGGGAGACTGTGTCAAAGGCTTTGCTGAAGTCCAGGTAGACTACATCAACAGCCTCATCTACCAGTCTGGTCACCCAGTCGTAGAAGGAGATGAGGTTGGACAAGCACGAGCTGCCCTTTGTGAACCCGTGCTGGCTGGGTCTGATCCCCTGGTTGCCATGCACATGCCGTGTGATCTCCCTCAAGATCAATTGCTCCATAACTTTCCCTGATACCAAGGTCAGGCTGACAGGCCTGTAGTTCCCCGGATCTTCCTTATGGCCTTTCTTGTAGATGGGAGTCACATCGGCAAGCCTCCAATCTTGTGGGACCTCTCCAGATGACCAGGAATGCTGATAGATGGCAGAAAGCGGCTTGGCAATCACCTCTGCCAGCTCCCTCAGCACCCTTGGGTGGATCCCATCTGGTCCCATGGACTTGCGGCAGTTCAGGTGGAGGAGCAGGTCTCTGACTGTCTCTGCTAGGATCACAGGGGGTGTATGATGCACTTCATCCCAGACTTCCAGGTTAGGGCGAAAAGTACCCTGAGGATAACTGATCTGTCTATTAAAGACAGATGAGAAGAAGGCATTGAGAACCTCAGCCTTTTCCCTATCCTCCATGGTTACATTCTCTTCTGCATCAAGTAATGGAGAGAAATTCTCAGTTCTTCTTTTACTGTTAATATACTTGTAAAAGGATTTTTTACTCTTCTTTACTGCAGTAGCCAGTCTAAGTTCAAGAAATGAAAGGAAGTGCCTGTCTTAAGAAGAGGTTGTGTATGGGCAGGCGTACTGGTGAGGAGTGGCAACTACATCCCCTTGATCATCCTTGCCTATTCTTCCTAAGTTTTCCTCCTGAACTCTGTTGCTTTGTGTCTTTTGGATTCTGCTGCCTGTAGTGGCTGCTAAGTCTGTGTCTTGTAAATTGGATGAATGTGGGAGGTTAAGGTACTGCTTTTTATGAGGGAGAATGGAAGCAGAGCAAACAGAAATGATTTACCAAATGCTACTTTTGTTGGTGTGGTCAGAGCAGAGCACTCTGACAAGGGGAGAAACTGCAACATTAGGCAACATTTTCATCCTGCCAGTATTCCTTAATTTTGGTAATCTTTATCATTTGACAGATATGTACTCTAATGGTACTGTGCTGGGCAAAGGGAGATTTTGAAGCATAAATTGAGATTGTGAGTGTTTTTGCACGTGTTCTTGCTCAGTCTGGCAGGAAGCAGCCCCAAAGAAAAACAGTTGTGTTTAAGGAAAGCAGTACTGTGCTAAATGCTGAACGAGTGAATGCTAGGAGTTACATGTCTTACTTTTGTCATTGCATCTAGGTGACTCTAGTTGTAACTGATGATTATACAGGAGGTACATAAGAATGTTATGGTGATCCCTTTGCATCAGTTTTGGGTGTATTTGTACTAGGAGTGGCGGTGCTCAGGTCTGTCTCTGGATTAATTATGTCTTATTTGTAAAGTGTACTCTTGCTTTTCCCGGCTAAAGTAAAATACATTTATATTTAAAAAGTAAGTGTGCATTTGGCTATGTAGAGATTTAGAAAAAATTCTGATAGCTTGCTTGCTTAGTGAACAGCCGTTGAGTGCAATCTCTGATCTCAGAGCTAGTTGCTGGTTTCATTTGCTTTCTCTCCTGTTGCTGCTGATCTCAAAGTTATCAGGCAGGTAACTATGATGCTGATTAGAGCTGGGAAATATGCATGTAGACATTATTTCTGCCTCGCACTTCTTTTCTTTTGTGCAAAAATGGTGAATAATCACCATCACTAAACTGGTTGGAAGCAGATAGAATGACATGTTGCACCAAGGACAGAAAGTCTTTTCAAAGTGAGGGAAATCTTGGAGTTTTCGAAATATTTACAGAAACAAGACTTCCTGAGATTTCAAGAAGTAGATGAAGACTAACTGGGTTGTGTATCACTTTGACTCTTGATAACATCACCTAAGTATTCAACTGGTGCTACAGAAATAACTGTGATAGGAGAATCATAATGCTTCTCAGAAAATAGCTTCTTGAGATGCAGCACTAATGCTTCCATGTTACCACGTGGATCACTGCTAAAGCAGCTCAAAGTGAATCCCTCTGTCACAACTGCCTAAAATGGTTAAAGGCTGAAGAATAAAGACAGTTCTCCTTGCCACATCCCTAGTTTCTCCTTTTTCACTTTCCCATTTTACTGCCCTTCATATCAGAAACATTACTGGATATACATCTGGGAAATTAACAGAATGTTTATTTTGCTTCTTTTCAAAGTGTTTTCATGGTTTTAGGTGAGTGTTTGACTTATGTTCATTGGCCCTTGCACAAGACACTGTGAAAGCTGTTTCCTTTTTTCTTTAATTAGAGCATATAGAATATCAGATTTTTGAGCAGTGAATTTCCTCCTTCCAGGAGATAGGCGAGCATATGTAGTAGAAGTGGTTGTTTTTGTAGACTTGTGAAGTTGTTTCTTCTAAACTTTCCAGATACTTTCTTAAGACAAACTGCAGACAGCAGTACAGTTTATATTTATTGTAGTTGGTGGTGGTGTTTTTTGTTTGTTTTTTTACTTAAATAGAGTGGTAGCAGGAACACAGTAGCAAGCATGTTGGCATGGTGCCGGCAGTGGACAAGGTAAGATTTGTTTGTAACTTGATTTGTGACAGTGGAGCTCCATTAGCCCTCTTTTTATTATTATTATTATTACTTTTGCTGGTAGTATGAGGGCTGTTCCAAAAGTAATGCCTCCTATTTTATCATTTTAGCCCATAATGTCAGAGGTAGATGTTGATGATATGGCAGTAGTAGTGGAACCTTTCTTCCATTGTCTTGTTACATTCTGTGCCATGTGACAAATGGCAACAGATGGCAGTCTGACAAAATGATGACTGACAAGAAAGAGCAGATGAAGCGAAAGGCTGTCATTGAATTTCTCTGTGCGTGAAAAAGTGGCACCCACGGCCATTCACTGGCACTTGTTGAACATTGATGGAGTCCAATCAGTGGGTCACCTCTATTAGTGCAGATTTTTACGAGTGTGGCATGCAAGTTCTTATTCATTGCTGGTAAAAATGCATAGCTAATGGTGGTGACTGTGTTGAAAAATAGCATTCTTTTATTAAGGATTTACTCAAGTGGTGTTATTATACTCTTCCTAGCTGTTGTAGTTTCCATAGTTTCCAACTAAATTGGAGGCACTGCTTTTGGAGCAATGTACATATTTTTCTGCATGACTTATTTGAAGCTCTCGTGAGCAAGTGAAGAAAAAGAAAGGGAGACATTTCCTTCTCTTTTTCTTATGTTCTGTTTTTTAAGGTCATGTCTTTTTATATCTGCTGGTTTATCTGTGTGGGTGGGCAGGTATGAGTCTCGATCTGTCTTCCCCTTATGCAGTGTATTGTGGAAGTTCAGGTTAGTACGCTGCTTGGGGCCAGCCCACATCCTTCACCCACACAGCCCTGTGAAGCAGTTACACACATCAATCAGGGAAAACCCTCATCTCTGCACACCGTTGGAGCAGGTGCAAGAGCTCAAGGTGACAACAGATGTTTGTCACATTGCCTCTAGTGCCTGGCAACTTGTCTGCCTACTACGGCTCTAAGAGTTGTCCGAATGCTTCTTGAAGTCTGGTAGGCTTGCTGCAGTGACGACTGCCCTGGGGAGCTTGTTTGAGTGCCCAACTACCCTCTGCTAAAGAATCTTTTCCTAAACCCCAACCTGTTTGTCCCCTGATGCAGCTCCATGATGGTTCTGCCACCATCATCACAGAGCAGCACTGCCTCTCTACTGCCCTCATTAGTAAGCTGTAGATGCCATGAGGTTTCTCTTCAGTCTCCTCTTCACTGTGCTGAAGAAATCAAGTGATGCTGCTCCTCTAAGGTTGTCTTGTCCTCTACACCCCTCACCATCTTTGTAGCCCTTGGTTCCCTTTTATACAAAACAGTCCCAAAGTGGAGTTATTGGCTTTTTCCAAGTCCTATGTACTTTGAGTGTGCTACAGAGTGAGAGGCAAAATCTGTTCCCATGTCCATGTAAGCGTATAGGAGCATCACTGAATTAATTTGCCCTTGAGAGTTAAGTGGTGTGGCTATGAGTTGTATCATTATATATGAAAGAAGAATTGTGTCATTTTTTGGCATTTCAAATGGAGTATAGTCTTTATTTGGCTAAATGAATGCAGTATATAAGAACAAATTATGCTTGGGACTTAGGCAAGCAGGCAGAGAAGGAAATGCAAGAGAGCTTGAGACAGTCAGAGCCTCCAGTCTTGAGCATGAATTTCAACAGATGGCAGAGTGATATCTCCACCATTTTGGGGTTTTGGAAGTTAAACATCTTCAAAAATGGAGTTAAGAGTACCATCCAATCTGTTTGTAGTGCTCTACCTCTTGGTGTTTAGGGGGCAGAATGTATCTGTACCATCCTTTCAATTGCAAAGCAAGCATTGCCTATGGACAAGTGCAAAAAGAAACTTAGAGAATTTTGACTTACCCACTTATTTTATTTTTGCACTTAACCTATAGAAAGCAAGGTTCTTCTTTGTATTTATTTATTTATTTTTAATTTTTTTTATTATTTGTATTTATTTATTTATTTATTTTAAGAAGGATTGGTATTAATCATTATAGAAATTATTTCTTGAAGAAAAAAAGCACACATTCAACTTTTAGAAAGTAGCAGCCTTCCTGAATCAGCGTATTCACAGAGGTGGAAATTACAGGGTAAGGGCTTAGCTGAGAACAAATTCCCTTTACACTGTTCATGTTGCTCCATTTCACCTGCAGATAATGACAGAGATAGATGCCTAGATTCAGAAAAGATGTCTGCTTCTTACATGTGGTAGAGAAATTCTGTCTCCTACAAGATATTTCCAGCTTGGAAACACCAAATTTTTGTTGTTGTTGTTGTTATTCAATTTATTGTTATACAGAGAAGCTTAAATAGTAGTTGTAGAGAAGAATAGTAGTTATAGAGAAGAATATCTGTTTTGTTTTAAAATTAACCTAAGAAAGAATTTTTGGATGCCAAAGTCTGTGTGTGAGGGAAGTGAAGATGGGAAGAAGAGTCATGATGTTTCTTGTTTTCTTGTAACTAAAGTTAATGACTTAGCAATATATAAATAATATTGCCATAAATATTAGCTCACATAGAGTGAGCTCACATATTCAGCTACATTACTTAACTTTTTACCAGTTCTCATTCCACGAGAGGGAAGTGAATCTTCATGCCTGAGGTCGTAAACCTGCCACCAACTGAACGGTTAAGAAATTCTTCCTGTTGGGAGAAATGCCATCTTCCCCTGCTCTACCTGTTTTTCTTTTAAGAAGCATCTGCTCATATCCTCTCTTGAAAACAAACTCTTACATCAACTCTTGTGACATTAGTTTTTTTACCTTTCCTGCAGAGGTCGGTCCCTATGCATTGCTCACTCGTGAGACACAGAGGTAGTTGTGGTCCTGCTTTAAGGTGTAGGAGCTGGTTTTTATGCTTTTGGTTAACATTATGCTTCTACTGATCTGCAGGCTGAAGCACACGAGAGTAACTGTGTGATGGTAACACTTGGCTTTACCAGCTCCATTTTGATATTTTATCACATAAATGAGCTTGCTGTCCTAGTCAGGTTTTCACACAATAAGCCTTGAAGAGACTGGTACAGATGGTGGGAGAACTGAAATGAGAGTGGGGAGGAGGGAAAGAAAAATAGAAAAATATTTGTCATGCTTGATAGTGTCAGTGAAAACATAAAGAAAGAAAGAAGGAAAGCAATGTTTAGAAAGCAAAGAGTGACCTGACAAATGTGACCTTTGTTTTTCCCAAGGGCCCCTGACTTTGAAACCAAAGCTGGCTTTAATGTTCACCAGGTGCCATCAGGGTGTTTTGAATCCCTTTAAGGAAGGGAATTAGCCTTATAGTTTCTGCATCTACACTTCAGTGAACTTCAGTGACAAGGGGGTGTATTCTTGTGCAGAGGTTCAAAGACCACGAGCAGTTAAAAAATTAGCTGTTACTTCCACAGGAGATGATGAACGAAGACCTGTAATACACACAGGTTTTGCCACAATAGCCTTTCAGACTCTGTCCCTTCTTGAACATGGTCTAACTGAGCATTTCTAAACAGCCAGTCTGAGCAAGGGGAAAGCTAGGAGAAGCAGCACAAAAGCAGTGCTGGCAGTAAGACTATTCCTCAAGCTAAAATAATTCTTTAAAGTTCAGTATTTTGTCAGCTGAGATTATAGTTCAATTTCCTGGAAGAAGTAAGATGCTATTTTGCTCAAGATATATGGCTCTTTGTCTCCTGTTGTTATACAGGCAAATTGTTGTTACTTATCATCCTCTTTCTGGCTGCTTCCTCTCTGTGGGTAATCGTACCTCTGATATTACCAAGATATCTTAGCCTTACTTGTGGCTTGAATGTTATATACAAATTTTTAGCTCTTTTGGTAACTGTCTTGTCCTTCAGAAAGCAGATTTATAGGAACAGAGCATATTTTCAGCTAGAAGAAACAATTTCCAGCCCAGGTACCTATTATTTTTACATCACATTAAGATAACTACTTTGCAGCTGATAAGTGGAATTTAGCAGTGTTACAGAAGGGTGTACAGCTACTATGGGTTTTGGGGATGATTATTATCACCAGAGAGATTGAAGTCTATTGAAAATCAGAAAATCTCAACAAGCCTTTAAAATGAATTGTTGAAGTCCTCTAGGTGAATTTCATTATAAAAGCATCTGAATGCATTTACACATGTAGGGAAACCTGAGTCCATGTGAGCATTGCTGGGCTGTGGTTGAATTTCGTACAATACTATCATATAGCTAAGCCTGTGTTACTGTGCAGTGCGAATAGTCTTGGATATTGGGTTCTGAATTGATTCAGATCCCTTATTAGAATAGGGACACTTCTGTTGTAGAACATGGACCTTATTTGAATGCACTGAGTGATTTTAAGGATGCTTCGATGTTTTGAATGAGGCAACAGTGCCTGAAGAAGAATGTTTCAACATCAATTTGAGTGGACAAGAATGAGTGGAAACTGACATGGTCGTAAATGCTTTATTTCCATTATTCTTGATATAGTAAAAAGTAGTACTTCAATATTTCTGAAGCCTTCCTTAGTTCAGCAGCAAATTCTGGAAAGCTCACAAGCAGCTGCAAAAATAACAAGAGCAGTAATTCAAAAGGAAGCTGCTTCAATATTTGCAGCAGAAAAGTTCTGCTGCATTCCCAGGTGTAACCTTTAGCTTCACTGCCCCATAGCATTGTTATGAGTATACTGTGTAAGGAACAGCATCTGGTATGATCTTTACTACTTTTCTTTCTTTTTTTCACAAATAATTTTGTTTTTCCTATAGAAGGAAAAAAAAATGTTCTACAGGTTTCTGAGAACAGAAAAATTGTTTCCAGTAAGGTAATCTAGAAAAGATTGAAATTAATTTTGTAGAAAACAATTTGAGGTTTTTTATAAGAATATAAATAATGACAAACAATTCCAGAGTACACTCAGGAAAAAATCTGAAATTCAGCTATGCTTCTAGTTTTCAGTTGTACCTATTATTGGTGATGAATGCCTGTATGTTTATGTGAGGAAACAGACAACTGCTCGCACTGAGATGCCCTGAAGTTAGCATTCTGGATGTTTTTTTCCTGATCAGCTTTATATTTATTTCACTACTCTTGCAAATCACAGAGTAGTTGCAGATCAACCCACAACGTTATGGGTACTAAAGTATGCCACCGAGCTCACGGTTTCAAAATATTACACCCACAGTTTTCTGTGTAGTTTTTCTTCATGCCACACAGGATATTAATTGCTTGTGAGCTCTACCATTTGCACCATCAGTTATTTTTTGTCTTTGAGGTATTTTGAATATCATATTAATATGTTTGAGACACAGATTTGAAGATGTCTGTGGTGGTTTTCTGTACATGTATCTGGTATGAAAAAATACTTTACAAAGAGCAGCTCTTTCTCTTGTTCTCCAGCCATCTGCAAATAAGAAACAAAATGGGAGACAGTGCTTATCAATGTCGTTTCTTAAATTTGGTGTGTTTACTTATTCATTCATTCTAGCTGTTTTCTAATGATGATGACCTGTTCCCTGACCAGTAACTTCAGTTACATTCTTCAGTCTAAAGAAGATGATAGTGGGATAAAGGTGATTGAACATCAACGTTTGGAGCAGTTTTTAATTTTAGTGGCTCCTTCCTTTGTACGTTCCTAAAAGTTGTGGGGATGTGAAGATACAGTGAAGTAAAAATGCATTTGATGACTGAGGGAACAAGAGAAGGCTGTGGTGCCTGAGAGGTTAAAGCACAATTGGGTGACAAAGGACAAGAGAGGGCTCTCAAGGAGATGTCTGTGTCATAATTGCTTTCTTCTGTGCTCAATAGCTTAAAAAAGGTAGATCTGAAAATCCTTTGGATAATTCCTTAAAAAAAAAAAAAAAAAAAAGTGGTTGCTGCATAAGTCCAGAGTGTTTTTTTCTAGCTAAGTTATCAACCTGCTAGTGCTTAGAGAGTAAAGGGTTGGATAGTGAAATGCTGGAATACCTTTGGCTAGGGCTTGCTGGTGGGCATAGCTGCAATAATGCTACAATAGTCCAGGTGAAGAAGAGGTAGAATAGATGGGTACATCTGCTGACAATCTTTCTTTTTAATTTGGAGCCACCTGAAGGCAGTAACTAGCAGAATATTAACCCAATCCCCATATGGCTTCTGTTTTTTCAGAGTAACAGTATTTAGAAAAAAACAGTCTACTTTTAGCTCTGGCTTCTGTTAGCCTCTTTGTGAGCCTGAGAATGTTTCCTGTCTGCTTGGTGATGGGAAACGTAACCAGAACAGTTGTAGGTGAGTGACATTTCTTGTGCCCAGCTTTCTGCTTTGGGTTTTCCGTACCACCTCAGGGATGTTGCAATATGTAGGAAGAAGAAAAGAGAGAAAGAATATATATCTTTAGCATGATTTACACCTAACTTACAGTTGTAACATTTTACTGTGTTGGCTTCTGAAAGTGTATAGTATTTAAAATATATTTTGCATTTAGAATTCCTTAGTCTGGTCCTACAAAGAGCAGGTGAATATTGTCCTTAAAAATGCACGTGGTTTTGTGAGTGGTACATTTTGAAATAAAAAGATTTGCTTTGGTATAGAATGCATACAGAACTTCGGACTTACAGTTTTCTTATTTCTGTTTCACTATCTCCCCATAATTTCCTTCCTGTCTGTGTTCTCTTATTTCCTCTCTATATCATAGATAGGGAGGAACAACAATTTTCACTGAAGCAGGCTTCACTTTTTGGGGATAGTCTATGGCTGTTTTAAGTCAGGCCAAAATTTCACAAGGGTGTTGTCAAGCATCAGATTATATGACATGTGGCTTTAGGAAAACAAAAAACAAAAAGAACCACCACCACCACCAAAAAAAAACAACCACAAAATCAGCAGTCCTTAGCACCTGGCAATCTTGAGATCCAGAGCATTGGGAAGAAACACTCATTCTGCTTATTTTTCTTAGTGGGTTTTGTTCAGATTATTGCCCTTGCCCTGCCCCTGCTAAAATAGGGTTTGCAGTGCAAATTTACCCAACATCCAAAGAGCAAAGTGCGCTAAGGAACAACAGACCAAGAATTTGTACTTAGGCTATGGTGAGTACTGATAGTACACTAAATTGTTGTAAACACAGCTTAAGATGGCAGAATGAAAGGCATTATCAGTATTGGCATCTTTACTACTATCTCTTGCCCTGAGGACTTCATTAATTGTTTTAATGAGGGACTGTGAAGACAAGAAACTCCTTCAGAAGAATTCAGGAAGGAGAAAGTCAAACCACCTCCTTCTTTTACCTGTCCAAACAGATAAATGTGTACTTACTGAAGATGAGAAGTTTAGGTTAAGGATTTGAAGACACTTGGTTAGTAAGCACTTGGACGTACATTTCTGTGAGAAGTTGTACTTACTGTTTTTCTGTTTGGAAAAATGTGAACTCCTGAGACCCTCACTCCTTTAGTGTAACTGTAGGAAATAAAGTCTAGGCTGTTCTTTTTCTATTTTTTGGCACTTCTCCTTTGACTCACTGTGTGTTCTGGTTCAGTGGAGCAGGGGTGAGACATGATCAGGCAGTAAAACTTTGGCTTCTCCTGATCTGAAGCTCTTCAGGGAAAAAGGTGCACTGTGCATGCATGGGTTCTCTGAAATGACATTGCCAGTATGAAGGTAGTCTTTAATGTTGTTTTAGAACCTTAGAAGTTAACCTTCCTGTCTCCCAGTGGGATTTCAGGCCCTGCAGAAGCCCATCACCCACCCTTTCATAGACACAAAGATCAGATCAAACGTTTCTACATGTTATGAGTGCTGAGGTGTTTAATTTGCAAGTATTAGTATATGCTTATGTACCCATAATTATTTTTTTAAATGAGAAGAATGTAGGCCTGGTGTTATGTGTTTGTCATCTTCATGTTTGTTTTCATACTGCTTCCTGGGTCAGTTTTGCTGTTACTACTTTATCTTTTCAGAATTTTGAGTAAGAAATGCACCAGATATGGCAAATACTTGTTTTCTATTTATTGGATGTTCCTGACTGAGAGTTAAGATGGAACCAAGACAGATTGCTTCAGCTGGTAGGGAGAGCTGGGAAGTACTATTCAGAGATGGCGGTATTAATGTAGTTACTCCTTGATAGGCAGATATGGTACCTATGTTAAGCCAGAGGTTCTTGGTAGTGCACAGTTGGGCTGTGTCTATAATAAAAAAGTAAATGTGCATGGGATTATTCTTTGCCACTGAGGCCTCAGGACAGCCCATCTCCAAAAGAAGGTGGCCTCATCCCTATTACATTTATCTTGTGCTGAAATTTTTCCTGTGGTGCAGGGGAGACTGCCAACAGGTCTGTGGAAGCTGAGGACTATTCTAATAACTGGAGAGACACTTGAAGTCTACTGTCTGGAAGGCTTCTTTTTTGTTGTTGTTTCATAGTTTGTTTATTTGTTTATTAATTTACTGATGTAAAAAAGTGCAAAGTTCTAAGAGGAGTTTCTGGTCATTTATCTCTGGTTATCCTATTTACTGAAAATCAGCTCCAGCTGGTGCATTTCAGCCATTTAGGAATTCATTTTGTCTTAGCGCTGCTGAAAACTTTATTATTTTTTTGCATTAACACGACACTCTTGTTGCTTTCGCATCTTTCAAAAAATGGAGGAAACAGCCTTAAGCAAATGTAACTGTGGCCTCTGTGTACGAGGATTTGTGATGAAGGGAGTGAATGAGCTTGCCTTTTCCCCAAGGTATTTTTGCCCTTCATTTAAGATCTCGAGGAATGACAGTGAGATTTTTTCACTGTAAGATACAGTGCGCTTTTGCAGTGTGCTTTAAGTGCATGGTGTGTGCATGGGTGTGCCTGTCTATCTGTCTATCTATTCTACATGTATGTGTGTCTCTATAAGTAGGTGCATACACATACATTGCCCGTTTCTAGGGAAGATCTGCAATGCTGTGTGTGTTTTGGGTGGCTGTTATTGAGTGATAATGACAGGTCATATGGATACTGGGGCTCAGACCCAGCAGGAGGTGGTACATGTGCATCTCCAGCATTAACACAATCGACATCCTCTCTGCAGAAGGGTGGCCAGGCCTTTCCTTTGGAAACATATGCCAAAACTATTATTGGAGACAATGTCATAGCCCACAGCAAACTGGACAGGATGTTAATGAGGAGGGAATTGTGGAGGAAACAATCTGAGCGCATCCCGTGTTATCAAAACAAAATGCTGAATAAACAGATTATTTCCATAATCAGCAGTCCTCGTATTTTGATATTTATCAGGTTTACACTGTTATATTTTTCATTACTTGGTTGATAGCAGCATGGGGGCTTTTAAGAGCAAAAATAAATAAATATATAAGTGCAAACATCTGGGAGGCTATAAAAGACACTGCAGACCCAGGACAGCTCATTATTTCTCCTTGACGAAGAAATCTCTGTTGCATTCTGTGATGTCTGTGACAGTGTGTAATGAGGCACTTCACCATGTCAAGCCCAGAGTCATAATTCTGTCTTATCTGCTGCAATAATGATACTTTTTGAACTACTGAACTCAGCAGAAGTTATAGGTGTGCAGAAAATGGCTTGTGTTTTGCAACTATTCACAACAGGTGAAGACCAGAGATCTCAGTTGTTTTTTTCCCTTGAGGACTAGACTGTATTGGGACTTGATCTTAGAAATGGTTTCAACATTGTTTAGCACTAATTTAATTTCATATTTGGCAGATTTCTTCTGAAGTTCTTGATTGAAGGTTGCTTATTTTGCTTCTAGTTGTGCATTTTTCTCCCTTCTTCTTCCTGCTCTTTCTTGGAAGTTTTCCTAACTGTGAGACGTAAGAATTAGGGCTAAACTTGTGAATTTGGTGATGTATTCAGAAACTGGCTGCATTTATGTACAGTGGTGACTGCTAAACCTACATAGTCTTAGTAGACTAATAATCCAACAGTAGAGCATTGCATGGGATATTTTCAAAGGATTATCAGTATGAAAATGTCGATTGTTGGTTTTCTTTCTGCAGAAGAGGACAAAAGATTTATCACGTATGGGATAGCTGAAACAAATGTCTTTGGGGGTAATAGCTGTCCATTTGAAGGGCTGTTGTTGTTGTTGTTGTCGCTGCTTTAGAAAGCAAAATATCCAAACAGTATCATACATATTTTTCTCTAAGATGCAAACTGTTACAAGATTGCGTTTTTGTGCACTGGTCAGAAGTTTATCATTAACATTAATATGTTTCCCTTGGAATGTTAGATCGATTATCTATATATTCATAAACATAAGTCCAAAGCCAATGAAAGTTTGTCTTATCATTAATTCTCAGCTGCCTTTTCTTTGTGAGACAATTTTTTTTCCCTACATCTTTGCTAACGTGCAGTAACTAAAATGCAATAAGCTGTAGTTATAATCTGAGTTATCAGGATGACATGGCCCTTGGCCTCTTGGCAGAGTGTTCACAAACTCCCTTGTCTTTGTTGCGGTTTTACTAAATGTCAGCTCCTGTGTGCTAAGAATAGACCTTGCTGCCTGCCACCGTGATGCAATGGACCTTAGCCCTGGCCTACAGCTTGCCTTTCTTGGGGTGCAGAAAGAGCTGTTGGGGAAGGTCCACTTAAAACTTTTTTTTCTCTTAAACTTTCTTTTGCAGGGCATATTCCTCTAAATAACAGTCATTTAAGAAAGGGAGAAGTTGGATGTGATCTGTTTGTTTGTGTACTATATCGTCCTTCCAGCTGACCTAGTTTAGGATTCTGATGAGATCTGAAGAGCAGAGTATTGAAAATATTTGTGAGAGCCTGTGTGCCAGAACAATATGGGGTAAAATCATCTTAATGAGATGCTAGATGATTTGCAGAGTACAACTTTCAGTAAATACAGTGGATTTATTTTTCTTAAGAGGAACACAATAGGCCTCTCACAGGAATGCACTTTCATAAAGCTGGAAGAAAATAAATAGTGGCTTTGACTCTTTTAAAGCTTGTGCAGAAGCAATTTTTGGTCGTACTCGTATAGTAGTAGCCATCATTTTTGCACTGTTGTTATTACCAGCCTGCTCCAGATTCACATGTAGTGGTGCAAAAAAAAAAAACAGCAGTCCTCTGGAGATCAAATGACTGTTCTTCATTATGTTTTTGGTTTTTGTTTGTCTGTTTTTTGTTGTTGTTTTGTTTTTAATTCAGCACAGAGATGCTGTTTTACTATTGTAAACTGAGATTCAGAACCTAAAAGAATCCAAAATAGTACTGTACCTTCCAGCTAAAAATCAAGGCCTGTCAGGTGGTATCACATCCACTCTCATTTCTGCTTTATTTGACCCAAGAGGAAATTTGTTGTAATGCTTGCTAACCTTTACTGAACAAGAGTAGTGGCTTAATAAACATGGGTTTTTTTCTTTTCCCTGGGGATCTTTGCTGCCTGCTCTATGTCTGGGGAATGTTTCCTCCTTGACATTTCTCCTACCCATGCCCTGTGCCTTCCAAGGAACCTAGCAGTAGCTCTTAAGGAGACAAATTGCATTAGAGTTCCTCTGGAAGAAGCACAACCTGAGAAAAACAATTACAGTACATTAAAAAAAAAAAAAAAAAAAGGCAGATTTTTACTGTTCTGAATTTGAAAGGGTAATGTCAGAAACCTGATAAGTTTTCATTATCTCAATTCTTAAAGTAAAAATGTAAGATTATGGATGGTGGATAGGAAACAAAACATATTTTGCTTTTCCTTAGTGCATCCTGCTAGTAAACTTGCGCTGTCTACAGGTCATGTTATAAAATGAATGCATAAAAGATGAATGAATTATTTACAGAAGGGAAGTTGAATTACTATATGGTTTTTGTTGTTTTTTTTTTAACCCTAATTCTGGATGATGACATACTGAAGTTAAGCAGTCAACTAAAGGGAGTTAAATCCTTAATGAGTAATATGAGCTTATTATAATTTATTAAAATAAAATAAGTTTTTCTCTTTGCATCTCTCTTTCTGTCCTTGCATAGAGTGAAATTCAGACTGGATATATGCTAGACTATATTGATTTTTTCCTCTTGGTCTACATCCATCAACCAGAATAAATACCATATTGAAATAATAAGTATGCCTTCCCATCCAGGGAATGACATTACATTCCTATTCACTTCCATATATAAAGTATTATTTGTGCCTGTTTGCTGTGTCAGAATTTAGGAACATTAGCATCTCTTTTGCAGCTTTTGTGACAAAAGGATCTTCTCTTGATAGAACTCTTCCACTACGTACATCACTATAAACTAACATCTCACTCTAAGAGTATGTACTAAAAGTGCAAGTGATGGCTTACTTAATAGACCTGGATGTTCTAAGATATACAGCTGCATCAATAAAAGGGGTGAAAATTCAAATTTGAAGGTGTTACTAGCCTGGCTACTGGTATGCACTTCTTTTTAATGATGGTGTTTTGAGATGAATATATGTATGTGTGTGTGCAAGTGTAATAAAATATAACTGAATATTTATTCTAACTGATTAGATATTTGCATGCAAATTCTACACAGAAAACAGTGGTAACGGGTATAAAGACATTATTTATCAAATCATTCTAACTTAGTTTTGTATTAAACTCAACCCTCCTCTGCATTCTTACACGTGCAGCACATTTTGTTGCTCCTTATTGCTTTGCTGTAATGAATGTAGTATTCATTCTAGTGACATTATTAGACAGGAGATTTATAGGATCACAGGTCATTGTTATCCAAATAAGCTCATTGTTGTGATTTTAATACTGGAAAGTGAAATATAGTTAATATGTGACAGTTTAGTATTTTTAAATCATTCCCTTGGCTTGCAAAGAGCATAGTTCATTCTTCTGTGACAAAAAAAGTTACTTCATTCTGAGTGCATCATATGACTTAAGTCTTCACATGTGATGTAAAAAGAGTTAGCAAAGTGTGAAACTGAGCTTTGTCGATTTTCATGACACCATTCTTGAACTTCAAATACAGAAATAGAGGTATTCTTTCTTGATAGGATTACTCTAGAGATTGTTAGCATTATTTTTACTGCATTCTTCTTAACAGGGCATGGAATAATGCCTAATTGCTTTATGTAAATAGATTTGGGGATTCTACATGATCATTAATATAAGTCAGACTTAATATAACTTTCTGCTCATTAACTTCTAGTGTATGCCATGGAGGTGGGAAACAAAGAAGACTTCAGTTATCCAATTCTGTCCAGTTTAGGATTGTGGTCTGCATCCCTTTATCTATATCTTCCTATATTGATTAGAATTTGTTTCCAATGCTATGATTTGATCAATTGAAGATGCATTATTAAAGTGCTTATGCACTGCTTTAACCACAAAAGACATTTTAGCATATATGTTAGGTAAAATAAGTTACAGCACACTTTTGAATCTTAGTCTAGACAAAGACATTACACATTTATTCACGTACAATTAACTGAAGACCTATAACTTCTGTTCTTGAATGCTCAACCTGGCATTGGTGCATCAGTTTGTCCTCTTTTAGATTAATTGTCTAATGAATAATTTTGTTTCCCATATGTCAACCAGCAGAATGGTGGTTTATGGCTTTTAGAGCGGTTGTAGTTCTACGGTGTTGGTAAGTAGAAAGTCATAAAATGGAGTTTCATATCAGTGACTTATTGCTGTTAATGACTGAGATTTAAATAATAAAAAAAGAATTTGCCCGCTTACAAAAGATAACACTGTAGAAATTTCCTGGAAAATTGTTTCAATCTTATTGTGTCTTGGTAACTGATATTCTCAATGCACAGTCAGTTTTGTTAATTATACATACATTGTATGTGCATTATGTTTGTTGTTGAACAGCGTACTATCATATGTACTACACTGATATTTTATTCTACAAAAAATGTACATAATAATACATTATTATGTCTTTTGTGGCCAACTTACATTTGTACAAAAGTACTATTACTTCAACCTGAAATTCACTTCTTACAGGGGATATGTCTGTCCGCTTTCCCATTTCTTTGAATGATTTTTAAAAGCCTCTTTAATTATATGGAAATACAAAACACATATTAGAAAGGAAAATGAAGGAGGAGCTATGACACTGGTTCACACTAAGGGCTAATTATGCATCTGAGAGTTGATCTTGGCAGTAAAATACCTTAGGCCCTGAGGGAAGTTTTGCAACTGTTGTTGACGTGTAATATTTGAAACACTGAAAGGAATGAATCCTGCCTAGCACGGTATATGCAATGCAGATAGCCCTTCGCAGATTTGAATACAGCATATAAGGTCTGAAAACTGTTCTTCCATCAATACCATTGAAAATGCACTGTTATTGAATAGTAGTAATATTTAACCAACTAAGACCAAGAGGAGTTGAACCAAAAAAAATAGCATAACTTGAATACAATTGTTGCTTATAGAGCATTATTGGCATAACTCCTATTAACAATGAAAATCACTTGTCTCTCTGGTCCTTGATCATATTTTTAATAGCCTGTCCAGATGCCTGAACTAGGAAGGGACCAAAAGGCAATGTGTAGTGATAGAAAAGTTGTGATTTCTAAGGCTGAAAAAGAACTTATTTGAACACAAATTACCTGATAAACTGAGTAGTTAGGTGATTTTGGTCAGTTAAATTGCTTTTGACTTTTCCTTCATTCTAGTCAGTTAATATGAGGAGAGAAAGGAAATAGATACATAAGCGACAAATAAGTACAAGACTGTAGTTTGCTCTGACTGGAAGCATTAGGAGTTTTCTATTGCACAAGGTACTTACAATCTTATAGGAGCAAAAACGAAAGATACACAAGTAAATGATAAACCATGTGATTATCCATATGTCTGAGATGCTGTCATGGCCCTGGGAGAGAATCCAGTAATTTGAGCCAAGCTCTTTTGAATAGTACCTAATAACAATACATTTATAAGTGGCCAGTCAGTTCTCTGAGAAAATGTAGGATATGTGTGTCTAAATGACAGCAGAAGTAAAAAATAATGCAGTGAACTTCTTATATAATATTCTAAGGCTTCATGTAAGTTTTGCATCAAATATTACATTCCCTCTCATACTTTTCTCTGTAACCAGGCTAGGTTTATTTCTTTATTTTTACTAGAGCTTTGGCAAGGTTATGGAATAGATTTCTTCTCAATTTTTAGATGCATTTTAAAATTTTGGTGTGATTAAAACAAATGCTCCAGATAAAAACTGAGTAATATTTGTGCTTAAGGAAAGTTAGAAAACAGAATTTCTTCCTATGCCTCTCTGTCATACAACTGCAAACATACAGAAATTATTTTATCTTCCATTATTGAGACTCATCCTGAAATCTTTGAGCAATGAAATCCCTTGAAGTCTGGGGACACTGGAATGTGTTGACAGAGGTACCTGTAGACTGATGGAGATGTTTGGAGGAATTTTTCTCCTGTTTTTCTTACTCTCAAGCCTCTGACATGTGCTGCGTCCTAATATCTGGAACAGTTGTAAGCAGGACTCTGGCCAAGTAGCACAAATACACAAGCAAAGTAGTAGTTCTCATTTAGTTTGGAATAGAGGTAGAACAGATAATGCATTTTTTTAATAAATTTCAGTGCCAACGTGTTTTATTGGTTGGAAAAAGCACCTTTTATTTGCTGATTTTGTGGTGAATGATGCTGTGAGTGTTTTAGGCTAGGTATCGTGGCTCTTAAATTTAAGAAGTCTACTCCACCTTTGCTATACAGGAAAATTAGTCTGAAAATCTTGCTTGACTTGGCCTTCAAACATGAAAGGAAAGATTCCACTTCTTGTTTTCTAATGAGCTGACCCTGCAAATAGTGGTGGGAATCATATTCTACATATGGTTTGTTTGCTATCTGAATAGTTTGTAATAATCAATTTAGGAGGGAAAAATAAAATAAAACAAAAACAACACAAAACAAACAAACAAACAAACAAAAAACTACCTCAGCCCAGAACTTTGTTAGTGGTCTTCTCAAAGTTATTTGAAAGAGCAAATTCACATTTACAAATGCTATTTTTAATCACAGTCACCACTATTAGCCATGCATTTTCATCAGCCATAAAAAAAAACCTGCATGGCCATCTGCAACATGGCTTGTCTTTCAGATAGTTGTCACCACTGCTGGAACACACCACATACTGCCTCACTGTGCCTGCATCCAATGTTTGGTCTCCATGAAAGTTCAGCAAGCATCCTTGAATGTCAATGGGCACAGTTTTTTCTGCACAGAGGAATTCAGCTGTATACCATTGCTTCATGTGTACTTTCATGTCGGACACCATTTTGTCAGACTGCCTCACTGCTGCCATTTGTTGCACGGCAACAAAATGTAATGGAATATTAGCAGGATAGTTTAACCTCTACTTCCATATCTCCACCAGCCACCTCCAATGTTGTGGGCCAAAGTAATAAAACAGGAGGCACTGATTTCAGAGCAGCCGTTGTAGCACCTGTCCTCCACTTAAGTTGCATTTGTTACTTCTCCAACACACTTTATTTTATCCTTTAAAAAGTGACAAGCATGAGTCATAGAACTCTGTATCCTTTTCAGTATTTGCCCTATCCACTGTAGTATAACATCTTAACTTAGCACCTTTAGGGGAATTTCCTTAGTATTCCAGAAAATTGCTGTAAATATGAATGACAGGTACACACTGTACTCTGTTGGCAGCCCAGTAGGCCCAGTAACATGAAGTTCAGAAAGTATGGGCATTGTGCTTGGTTGTGCCCAGTAAGTTTCCCATAGACCTTTTTTCAAGCTGGAGCCAAAGTGTTCATTGTTTCTAAAATTAATTTGCTAATGTTAATGTTAGCAAAATTGAAAAAAAAAAAAAAAAAAAAGAGGAAAGACAAAGCTGATGCAGAAAGTCTGTTAAGAAATGGGACTTATGTTTCTTCTGACATTTTTCAAGTTTACTCTTGTAACAAGGCTGAAATTAGAAAAGAATCAATGTAGTTTAGTACGACTGAGGCTTGGTTTTAGATCATTCTTCACTTAGCTTTCTTGGAGAATTGTATAGTTCCTGGCACCATGGAGAATGATATGCTGCTGAGCAATTGCTTTAAAAGAAAAAGGGCAAAAATATGTGTAGTTCTGTCTGTGTATCCAGTCTCCTTTAAATTTTCAGTCCTGTGGGTAACACATTATCAGACTGATTCCAGTTTCCTGTTTATACAGTGTCTGGCTTTGATGCGAGTACAACAGATTAAGAAGCAGGAACAGAGTTCCTGTTTTAGTAATTTCTCATTAAGATATATATAAGCCCAATGGCACTGTGCTTGACAATTATTAAAAACATCAGACTAGCAAGCACGTACTTTTCATCAGCCCCAAAGATTTAAAGACGTAACACCTGAGCAGCAGCCCTGCTGCTTCATCTTTGATCCCAGCTACAGATCAGAAAGAAATTCTGCATGTAATCTTACATGTGTTTTAAACTAAAAAGATCAGCCTGGGAAGGCCTGATATTTCTATACAAGTAAATAATTCTTGCATTAAAGCTAATTCCGAAGTTTCTGGAGTGCATAATTTATTAACCAAAATTATCTGGAAACTGCTGATAGTCTTAAGTGATCTTCTGTTAGCATATCTTCTGTTGTAGTAGTACATCTCTTAGAGCGGACTGCAAGCCAGTGCCAGTACCTATGATAACTGCAGCATGGTTTCAGTAAGAGACACCTCATACTTAACAGCTATTGAAATAATATATTCACTGTCTGTTAACATTTGAAGTATATAGGGCTGGTGAGATCTCATGCTATGAATTTTTATCCCGTTACTGACTTACTGTTCATTCCCTCTACTTAGAGGTGTGTAATTTACATTTATTTATTTATTGATCCAGAATTCTTAGAAGATAGGAAAATGTTCATCTGCTATTGAAAGTCTGTTGATGCACTCCTGTTGAATGAGGGTTACTTGTCAAATATTCAAACTAAATAAGATCCAGTTAAACAAATATGTCAGGACTTTCACTTAAGGTATGCGTATGCATACTGGAACTGTTGAATTCAGTGGTGGACTGGATTTTTGTATGTAGGTCATTCCTAAAATGCCTCCTATTTATTTCTATAGAAACTACAACAGATACAAAAAGCAAAATGACAGTGTTTGATAGAGCAAATTCTCAGCTATACAACTCTGATTTTCAACACAGTTGAAAATCCAAGTCCTTGCAAAAGGTGATCAGTGTGGGTCCTTATTCCTTCACCATCAATGAACTTCTACAGCACAGTCATGTGCTGTGTTTTCTGTGTTCCCTCTTTTCATGCAGCATTTAAATATCACAGCTATGCGCATGTAATAAAACCTGAAGCTAAGCAAGCAAACTGTGTGGCTGAACACATGGAAATGGGGCAGCACTTTCTCAGCAACACCACTAACCACCAGGACTTAAAAGTGCTTCAGATCTCACAGACTCCTATTGCTTGAATGGATTTAGCTGTACATAACAAGTTCTTCCTGCAACAATCAGGCGTTGTGTCTTTAATATGACACCATTAGAATATATTTATTTTTTGAAAGCCCGCCCGCAACAACATGCTGCCTCTGTTTTTTAACAGAAAGATAGCAAAAGTTTGCTATCTTTGCTAGTTGGTGGGAGCAGTTACTCAAGAACAATGTCAAGCAAATGCAGTTTTGTTGTTTCAGGAGGAAAAAAAAATAACCCAGTCCAAATAAACTACTCCTAGAATAAGAGAAAATAATTTAAAATAGCATTTTGAAAAGACAGCAAACAAATCCTAAGTCTTATCATTCCCCTTCAAAACATCAGCACCTCTTTTATCTTTTTATTTTAGCAGAGCTCAGATCCTTTTTCCCCCACATCAGCCTCTTCCCAAATAGAAGTGACTGGAGTGGCAAGGAGAGTTCAGCAAAGCTACCTCACTACTTTCGGGCACATTTAGCCCATGGGTTTTTGTGTGTCCTGAGCAGCTTCGATGTCGAGTTTCATGCTATTGTATGTGTAATTGGCATTTTAGAAATAGATATGACAAATGATAGATACTTTATTATTGATAATTGCTGGAACTTGTTGCTGTGCAAAGAAATAGAAGTACAGTTGGAGTTTTGTTTACTATTAAGTATTCAAAGCCCGTGTTGCACATGATAGTTGGAATATAAAATAAGCCTTTTTTTGGCATTGCTGACTTTTTCTGTAGGCCGGTAAAAGAACTTGGCAGTGTTTGTGTATTGTTTTTGGAATATGTCAAAACTTCCTAATGCACATGTTTTCCAGATGCTGAAATGAAGACACCTAGGGTTTGGGAGTTTTATTTTTATCCAGCAGCAGAGGTCTTGGCACTAGCAACGTTAAATCAATGAGCCACTTTTGCTCTTTTTAGGGTACTTATAAGAGTATAATACAGACAAAAGAACTGGTGCTGCAGTTTATTTGGGAAATTGTTGACATTGCTCCTAATGCCAAGCACACTTGACTGGAATAACCAGAGCTGGCACAAAAGAGAAATTTGGAGAGTTGACTCCTTGCCTCTAATCAGTAAGAAGTACAGTGACCCCTGTGAGTATGAAATAATCTGTAAAAGAGCTTGTGTTGAAACAACTGTTTGGGAACTACATAGAATTAAGGTATTTGCTTCCCTTGAGAGGATGCTTTTTTGTAAGATGTATGTTTTGCACTGTCTCAAAGTATTTATGTTGCCTTCAGTGACACTGTGCTGCACATTTGTCATGTTTTCTGGGAAAGTTTACTTTAGCAACTTTTAACCAAATATCAAACACATTCTGTGATTAAACTTCGGGTTTGTCTTAGATATCAGCACTTTATGTTCTAGACATGAAACTATGTCAAGCTCTCCCACGGCCTTTGAAGGAAGCCACAAGCAGTTTCTTGAGCTGGCTGGCTGAGGCATCGCTCCAATGCACTGGTTGTCCATCACCAAGCTCCCCTGGATTTTTGTGGTGCATGCTGGGCCAGCTCAGCCCTGTGTGGGAGCTGGCTGAAGTCAGCCCTCATGCTCCGTCAGGCAGTTCAAAGCCAATGGGGCTGTCATCATCACTTGGCATGCCCACAGGGTAACTCAAGGACAGGCAGAGGCTGCCAGAGCCTTCCTGGCGCTGAACTCTCCCAGGTCACTGCGGTGGAACCGGGGCTGGCCCAGTCAAAGGCAATGGAGATGCAGCTTCAACAGGTTTGGAGTAGTGCAGGTAGATTGCAGGGGTGGGGTTTGACCCTTTGTTCCTGTGGGCTTAGTCTAGGTTGAGACTCTGATACCATTTTTGCTAGGTCTTATGTCTGTGCTTGGTGTTCACACATGTGCTTCATGCCGTGGCTTAAAAGGAGCCTTGCTCAAAGATTGCTTTTGCTGCAATTGCCCCAAGTCATAAAAATCCAGCACACACATTTTGAGTTACCGTAATCTTTGTAGCCTGTGTATTACTCAAAGGAAGGTTATCTCATTGAGAATCCTGCTCAAGAACATAGAAACAACTGCATGCACACACATATGTAGCCATATGTGATTGTACGGACACATCAAATTGTTAAGCATTCAGCAGTGACTACAGCATGAGCAGGCTCAGTCGGGATGTGCTATTTCTTTGACAGTGCTAAGTAGGAGTGCCTTGATTAATATTGATACTCTAAGGAATAGAATGGAATAAAAAAATCCATTGGAGCAAGAAAACTATTGTTACAATAAAGAGCACTGAAATGAACATGCTTATTACCATGCCTCTCAGCTGCACAGAGACCAAATGACAGAGAGAGCGTTCTCTTCCACATTGCTCTGCATATTTTGTCATTACAATGTAGAGCTGTTGCGACGGCTGTCTCCTGGTTATGATTTCCAAATCCCAGCTCATGATTAATACCGTTGGTTCAGATGATTGTAAAACACCCATGCAGTAGCTGCATAGATTTATCATAGCGCTCTAGCAGTAATGATGTGTGTTGCAATGTGGAGTGACACAGAGGGAGGAAGGCAGCAATGAGAAAGGGAGGGAAAGGAAGATGGTGCCACGCAAGAAATACTTTTCTCGTATGTTTTCCCCATTTGTCATGTCAGCAATCAGACAGGTTTCACTAGAAAACTCATCACCTTGCATTTCTTTGGCACTGTTAAAAGCATCTTGAGCCACCTGTAGTCAAATGACAAGAAAAAAAAAATAGGACTGATGGATTAACTGTGTGTCCTCGAGTAAAGAGGAGGAATAGACAAGGTGCTGAATCTCATCAAGGTTTATGTTAAAGCCTTGTCTTTTCTAGAGAAAGAGGGATTCTGGACTGGCTGCATTCAGTCCCAGAACAGCTTCAAGGGAAGCTATGTGTATGCTCAGTGACAAGGCCAGTTCAATCAGCAAACCTACTGTTATGTGCTCAGGTACATAAGCATCACGTAAGTAAAAAAGGAATGAACAGTTTGTGAAGGTAATGTCGGATCCTTGGTACTCCTCGTTCTGCTTTTGTAGGACTGCTTTGCCCTCTCTGCCTTTCCTTCTCCCATCTCCATCTGCTTTTTACACATACCTGTCTTTCCTGTCAGTATTTTCTGTCCCACTATGTTGTCCATCCACCTCTCCTCAAGTTTCCCTTTTAATTGCAGAGCATCCCTTGTGGATCTCTGGGCCCTTCTCTCAGATTTAGGCAAAATCATTTGCCAAATGGTAGTTTATTGTTCAAATGTCCAAGTCTTATGCTCACATACATTAGTTCAGAGGATCTATATACACAGATGTTCAGCTTGGTGTATAGTGGTGAGAGCACAATATCCAGAGCTTGTGTTAGTTATTATGTACATTTATCTGTCTGGAAATTACAGCGTCAGGCTCTCTTGGACTTGGATGCTGAGTGAGCTTGATATTTGTGAACAATATTATTCTATGAGCTATATGCTTCCCCTTTGTCACTGAGGATGTTTGCACAGATTTAAGCATTGTTTTTGTTTTGGCAGCAGCCGAATGCTCAGAGCAGGAAGTGGCTGCACCCTGATGGCTGTCATTTCCCCTTTGTGTGACTCCTGTTTACTGCTGGCAGCTTTCTTACAGGACACATCATGGCCTTTGATACAGCGGGCCCCACCGCTGACTCAGAGCTAGTAAGCCTTCTGTGACTGATTGCTTGTGCTGTTCTTCACAAGTGATAAGGTCAACCTCAAAAAATAAATATAAATAATTGAATGGGAGGATCTTTTGCAATCCTCCACTCAGATTACGGGATGGACGGGTTGTGTGTTCCCACTGAGTCAGTTAAGGGCAAGGAGTGAGGGTGACTGGGAACATCTCAAGTGGACGTGGGAGCTGGGCAGGCCTCTGATGCAAGAGGTTTTTTAGCGTGCTGTGGGGGAGTCCTGGCAGACAGATGGCTTGCTGCCCAGGTGGGGATCTGTCCTCTTGGTACTCTGTCTGAATTTCCTCCCGACACCACTTAAAAGCTTCCATTAAGTTCTGTCACTTGATAGGTTGGCTTGTTTTAATGCAGTGGAGCCCCACAGGCATTCAGCAGTCTCTTTGTGCTTGTTTTATAGGGCTCCACTGTATTTAGAAATGAATTAAAGCGTCTGAAAGGTTTGGCAGTTTCATTAGAGAAGGATAGTCCTATCCAAATTAGTGTAACTCACTTAAAATTGAAGTAAAATGTTTTAAGGAGAGTGATCTGATAAATATTGGCTTAGGCTAATTGGATTTTCAATAGACAAAACACTGCATTTTTCCCATTACTTAGTGCTCTGAAGGCTTTCTCATTGTCCTGTGCTACTCCCTGTGTCTGGGCAGAGATGGCTGAGTGAAGTCACTTGCTGAAGCCTTCAGCCATCTTGGGGCACCTGGAGCCTCCAGCACAGGGAAGCTGCTGCTGTTTTTCAGTGCTCTCCGCAAATTTGTTTATCCCTATGCTCAGTGTATGGGTGAAATGGTTGGCAGGCTGCCACCAACCTCTTGGAAGGAAGATTCTCTCCAGGATAAGTGCAGCATACAGCCTCTTGTGTTAAATATATGGTAGTTATTTTTTTGTTTGTTTGTTTGTTTTTAGTAAAAGCAATGTTTTTTGGTTTTAAGGGGGAAGGGAAACAGACTGTGTTTTTTCAAAGTTAACTTCTCTACTGCAATGAAACACTAATTCTACCTAAGTAGGACCTAGTAAATATGAATCTTTGCTGGATAATGGCATTTTTTAAAATATTGTTATTGCCAATTAAAACGAAAGAAGATAAACAGTGATTCCTAACCTAATCTAATGTGGGAGCACCATCATTTGATTCCTTCCAAATAATATTTTTTGAAAAGGGTATGCGTAGATTTAGTAGATTCCCAGTGCTTCTTGAAGAACTCTCATTTCGTGAATGTCAAAACTGATGTCTCAACAGAGAGGGGAGCTGCTCCTCAGAAATGTTTTCATTAAGGTACAATAGCATATGGCCTGGGAGGTGGTGGTGAAGTGAAACAGCATCTTGGTTATTAATGGTGAAATGTTTATATGAGTGGTAATAGTAATAGAATATTTTATTGTCTGTGTGGCATGAAATTGAATGTGGATGCAATTAGATAATATTGATAGTCACAGTGTAGGTATGCAAGTAATACCATGATATTCTTCTGTCAAACTTCCTGTGTGTAGAAAAGTAGAGTGGAGTGGTGCCATAAAGAGTTGCTGAGACATTATTTTTCTAACACAAAAGGCCCTAAAGCAAAGATTGTCTGCAGGATGTTTGTTGATTCAGCTTAGAAGAGTGAGGAGCCCACTGCTTGGCTGAGATGTGTGAATAAGGGATTCTTTTCAGGGCAGATTTGAGGTATCTCATACACAGGCTTGTAATACACAGTCAGTGCACTGCATTTCCATGCAATTATGCTGGTGTGCTTATTTTTTTGTTACCTTTTGAATAGCTAATTTAAAATTGCTCTCTGTAGAGATGTTCCCTGTGTCTGACTGCCTATCAATCTTTCTATCTCAACACAGAAGTGTTTGATTAGTGTATTTAAAGTAATAAAGATGTCAACAGTAGTGTCACATTGATTGATGCTAATTATAAGTCTTTAATGGCTCCTCTGGCTTGGCCACTCTCCTTGCAGATTGTGATTTTATGGTTAAAATAATGCTCCGCTGTCCACAATCTCAGCCATAAATTGTGGCCTATCTTTCTTTAATGACTTCATGCGCGGTGGTATAGTCCCAGAAACACGCATTATCTTTGGTAAAAGGAAGGCAGTGACTTTCAGAGTGGTGATGGATGGATTTATAAGGACTAGCTAACAGACTGGCTGGGATCACACCGGAGGCAAGGTTGATTGCTCCAATTGTGCACTGCCATAAGCAGAAACATTAGGCAGGCAGTCTTGGATAACTGATGATTTTCATTCAGTCCCTCTCTTTCCACTCCGTACCACCAGTAAAATCTAAAGAAAATGCTGAAATGAGAATCAGAGTCTCCTATCAAAAGCCTATCTGCTTAGCGTGATGCAAGACATCTTCAGTAGGTATCTGTCAGCTCTACTGAGCGAAAAGCATAAGGGCTCCTGCTTTGAGGGCATTCTCTTTAAAGCATGTAACAAAATGGTCGACAAATGCTTACAAAAGCACACTGTTATCAAGTGAAAAATGCTACACTTAGAGGCGGTTGGAAGGAAAGGGGCAGATCTCATCATTTCTGGGAGAGTTTAACCATTTTCCTCATGAATTCCATTCAAATGGAATTTCAAGGGACCATGGAGGGATGTATGCAGGGATAGCTTCATCAATTTATGTATGTCTGTTTTTAAGTAGAATCACTATAGCAATTCTGAAACAGCACCTTATTGCTTTTGTATACAGAAGTAGCACCTAGGAGCTCCATCGGGGCATGCAGAATCCTGCAGTGCTGTGTACAGATAGGCCAGTGCACATGGATGCTTTCAGAGTGGTTTGTGCCCTATGGGGTCTGCAGTATAGCTAGTGACCTTGGTTACAAAGCAAGTGCATTTTTTTTAGTGTGAAGTGGCTAGGAATAAAAATTAATTTGAAATAGATGCAGTCACAAAAAAATTGTTCAAACTGCCAGTTCCAGTATTGCTTTCTGAGGGCTGGGCTCATTAGTATCCCAGTAAAACTGATTAATAATTGTTTATTAAGCTAAAAAGCAGAGTCATTTTTTGACAGAACAACAATAAAGATATGCTTAAATGTAGCAAGAAAACAAACAAATGAAAACTCACCCAAGAAAAAGGAGGATTTGCACGAAGAGCTTTTAGTAACTGGATGCCAGACTTTCCTAGTATTCCTTTTCCTCCTCTTGACAGTACAGCAGTATTCCTTCACCATGTTAAGTGCATGCTTCTAGAGGGCACATATACATCTGGCTGGCTGATGAGCTCTGCAGGTGGTTGTAGTGGCAAATCTGGAGTTACTTCTGGTTCTGTCATCAGAGATCTTTTTGGTAGGTTGTCTGCAGCACACTGTGTAACTGTTTTGTGTTAGTTTTCTTTAGAGATGGTGGCATGTTTGAGTGTTTTTGTTGATGGTGGTGGTAGCTTTGTTTTAAGTTTAAATTAATATTAAATTTAGTGTTTGGTTTTCTTTTCTTCCACTGTGGCTACCAGAATTGGGTGATGCATCAGTGTGAGTCTTCCCCCTGCCATCAAAAGGGTGGAGTTCCCTTTTCCCCAGTCCCTGCCTGCTTGTCCCACTCCTGTCCTGCACAGGGCTCTGTGGTAGCACGGATAATTCGCCATGAGATGAGGTGAATGTGCCATGTGCTGGGGTCATATAAGAAAAGTATGTTTTTTGTAAGCACATTTTTTGGTCTGCGAGTGGAGGAGCCCCACAAGTAGTAGGCATGCATGTGAATACTTGTGCATGGAAACCAGCCTATGCATGGAAATCTGCACTGACCAGAGGAGGTGACAGAAGGGTTATTTTCTCTCCATGTGATTATTTTACTTTTTATTTTATGACAAGCTAGCGCTAACTGATATGTTTGAGGTGAAATTTAAGAAAAATAATAATAATAAAAAAAAGCCCTGGGGCCTCTGTTTAAAAATGCAGGTTAATCCTCCACAGCTTTCAGAAGCATTTCTGTAGCATGCTACTAATTAAGATAAGGTTATCATTTTAAGTTGCACCAGGAATGCAATTAGAGCTCTTACTAAGAACTGCAGCAATCAATTTTATACAAATTATTCAGACTTGGTAAGGTAGAATGCTGTTTTACTAGGACAAGAGAACACATTGCGGTTTCATTAAATACAGTATAGATTCAAATTACAGCTGAATGCTGTACTGCCTCTCATTCAGCAGGAACCCATGTATCGTTTTCTAAAATCTTTTCTTGAGTAGAATTAATTCAGACATTTTTTTCTTTCCCTCTGTATGTACAATTTCAATTGATTTTTGATCTCGAAAAAGAGCCCCTTGAGTGGACGTATTATAAAATAAGAACTGAGTGTGAAGACATTTATTTTATACAAGATAGTATAAATTTTGCATGCACACAAGGGTGTGTGTTGATGTCAGATGACGATGACAATTTAGGATAAATGTAGCTTGTAGATACAGTTATTTTCTACAGTTTTGGTAGCAAGTGGGTCCAGTTCAGCCCTTGTTGATGTAGGTGAAGGAAGCAGAGTGGGCACAAGTTGGCTTTGCCTCCCAGCGTTCACCCTCTGCACAAAACAGGCTAAGATGTCTCAGTATATTTGAACTTTGGCTGAACCTCCAAATAAAAAAAAAAAGAAAAAAGAATAGTCATATGCTAGTGGAAGATCTATACTTTACTCACTGTAGTATTTGTTTATTCATAAGATACACTGATTTTCTGAGAAACAGTCTGGGTCATAGACATGCAAACTGTAAAAGCATGCAGTTGTGGAAGGATTTTGCTGTCTCCTGCATAAAATGTGGTATTTTTAACTCTGTGCAGTGTCCCTCTGGTTTCTGTTTTCCAAGCAGAGAATGCTTGTCCTTTACTTTTTCCTGGAACAGTCATTTTTAAAATAATTGCTTCTTGTTACCTTGCTCTGATTACCTCACTCTTTTGAAGCTTTGCAAACCTAAGTTTCTTGAGTTATAGTCATGTTTTATGATGTCCTTTCCTAAATTTTTTAAAATTAAAGAATTGTGGTTAATCGTGAGCTTAATAATATAAAGGTTTGAACATTAAAGCAGTGACTGTTCCTGAAATGTGATTGGAAACCAAGCAAATTCAGCAGAAATACTTAATCTAAAAGGAACCCAAACGTGAGAAATGTAGGTGAATTCATTCCCAAGGTGCTCAGGCAACCTTCATTATATTTAGCAAGTGTGATCAGTGAATAAAATTGTCTATAACAGCAGATTTGAAGTAACTAATTTATAAAAATGCACTGGATTATTTCTTGTTTTACTTTTTTTCAGAGAAATTTAAGACAGTTTAGTTCTCCATTTTTAGTATCTTAAAGAGTAGTGTACAATTACCTCTTCACTAAAATGTTTAATATGTGGGCGAATAGGAAATGTATTTAGCTATTTGTGTTTATCCAAGTCACAGTATCATGCTTCATAGTGCTCCAGTTATTTCTCACTTGTTTGTTGTTGTTATTTTTCCAAATTATCTGGGTTGTATTTACCAGCCCCACTGACATTGAAGTTTAAGATATCTCTGTACACATCTTTTGTGAGGATGATGCAGATGACAGTCTTCTTTCTCGGGGCAGTTTCCTCTTTGAGCATGAAATAGTAATCCAAGAGAATAAAAATGTACTTAATAAGGAACACCATTTGTCTTGAAGAGCTAAAGCAAAATGCTGGATATGTTTTTGCAGTTAATTTGATTATTGTCATGTAATACTGAGAGGGCAATAACTCATGTTTCTGTAGACACAAGTCACTTTGTCCTATCAGCCATGAGAAGCGCATGCTTGGAGAAGGGTCTGTGCAACATTCACTGGCATCTTACTTTTTCTTACACTTTAGAACCACGGGAAACTGGGGCAAGAAGGTAGAGCTCTGTGGATGTGGAAGGCTCTCAGGTTAGCTAAAGGACATAGAAGCACGTGAACATCCATGCTACTTTCATGCATATGTGTATGTATTTGAAAGCTGTTGCAGTTTATAGACGGACTCTCAGCACCTGAACTACTCATTTTATATTGGTTACCCTGAGACAAGGAGCTGGCATTAGGACACTATGGTCTGGTTGAGAACTGTCAACGGTTTACCGGGCTGGATCGGCCCGGTTCCGTGACGATTGGTGCGGGGGACCCACGGACCCACGCCCCAGGAAAGGGGAAGGGAAAAAGGGAAAAGGGAAAAGGGAGATGGGCCTAGAAACAAAACAGCGTCAACGATCTGAGGAGGAAAGCTAATTTACTAAATAAGATATCAGAAAGCAAAATAACACAATATAATACAATATAATTGGAATTGAGGCTAATAAATCAAATAAAATGAGCAAGAGAGAGTGTCCGATAAACCAAAGGCCTTACGCTAACGCTGAAGGCGATACGGCAGCAAGCACCCACTGCTGAGTCGATCCCGAAGGAAAGAGAGTGTCCCGTGACTGCAGAGAGTTTTTATCTGTTCCCTCTGAGCGGAAAACACGTAAAAATACAAAGCATCGCAAAGTCCTCTGGGGAATGTAGTTCTTCTTCTCTTCTGAGACAGGTATACCTGAAATTATCAATAATCCATGGGGCTGGAGTGTTAACTCTTCAACTCTTAATGCACTACATGATGTTATGATGTGGAATACCAGTACCAAAAATCATAAAACCATGACAAGAACACAACTACAGGATGGCCTGTTGTGGGCAGATTGAACGTGAGCATGCCCCTTGTTCTCCCCATTTGTTTAAAAAAAAAAATAAAATGGTAAAAGAGCTTTCAAAGCAGTAGTTCTAGGAAGGGAAAGTAAGAATCTGTAACTGTTACTTATTTTGAGACAATTGTGTCTTTCCCAAGCTAGTATCTCTAACAAGAATTTCTTGTTTGGAAGATTTCATATCACAGGTCTCTTCATTTTATCAGAAGTTGGGAAGCAGGGTGGTATTTTCTCTTAAAGAAATGAAGTTTGGCTGCAGTGCAGCAACAGCTTGACAATTACTTTCAGTACAAACAAAATACACTTCATTGCACCTATCTAGTTTTTACCTTACATGAAGTTAAAATCCACTTAAATCTGAAGAAGCGTTTTGTTAAAATAAGGGGAAATGGCAGAAGGTATGGTGAGTATGCCTTGTTGGAAAAGTACAACCACAATTAGGCTCTTAGTTTAGGTAATACAGTGAAGATAGTTGGATCAAGAAAGAATAGGTTAGGAATAAAAACAATCCCACTTTCATGGAGATCATCCTCTGTAGTTTGGGATAGAAAGCTGTAATTCGGGACCTGTGGCCAGAGAATCATAACCACTAGTAATGCGTGAAACAAAGGACACGCTACAGGTGCCCTATTGTTCTCATTTCATTCTTACAAGAATTTACTTTGTGCTTGTTTTCGGTCAAGTTAGGTGTACAACCAGGTTTTGGTTCATATCCTGGGGGGGTGATCACTGCAGAGCAGTGAGGCCAGACTGTCACAAGGAGCCTGAAGATGGTGAAAGCTTTCTAACCTGCACTGTTTTTTATATAGATCTTACATTCTACAAGCCTCATTCAGGCTTACCAAGAGAAGGTTTATTAGCAATGGTCACAGATCTCATTGTTTCAAGGATAAGCTTACAGGTGGAGGTTACTTTGTCATATACAGAGCTAAAGAGAATTTGTGTTTATGAAAGAATTCCTCTGTGCTAAATCTGGATGGTTGGTCTTCATTAGCAATAAGGAAGGTATGTGGACTGATAGCATGGGTGAGTAATCAGCTTCATTTATTGTTAAACATACAGTAGAGGTTATCTTGATTAAAATGTGTTTTAGCAATGTCCTATACTGTTTAACATGGGAGTACTTAATGGTACTAGCAAAACAGAACCTGCTTGTTTGGTTCAAATCTATTTTTCTATTCTGGTTTACAGATTATGTTTTCATATATTTTGCTGGTAATTCAGAAGGATTCATTTTGTGATGTTTTGAAATGCTTGAAAACACAGGGTAGGATGCTAATGATGAAGGAAAGCAAATATTCCAAAGCTGAATCTAGTTATAGCTGTATGAGTTGAAGGAATTGAATCAACTTAAAAATGTCAGTTTAGAGCACAAGACATTTAAAATATTTCTTTGATGTTTGATGTAAGACCAAGGAACACTACTCCAGTGGACCATAATTATTTTTAGAGCACCTCAGTTTCTCACCATTTGTTGACAATTACTCACAATTTGTTAACAATTAAATATATCTGCATTTCACAAAGGAATAACACACAGCTGAGGTCTTCATGTTGCTTAGCCAGTATAACATCTGTACTCTGGATACAGTAGTCCTCATTCAGAGAACAAGTCTTAACTAGCAAAGGCTATTAATGGATGTGCATGTGTCATACTGAAGATGGTGGAATGTAAGTGCTTTGTAAATGAGCCTAAATACATCAAATTTTAGGGTGCTTTTTTGTTTGTTTGTTTGTTTTTTAACTGTGTTCTTAGGTCTCCGCTTCAAAGAGAAATATATTTTGTCATCAGTTAATGTGTATTATCTTACTGATCCTCAATCTGATTAGTCTTTGTTGCATTCCCATGAGATGAAGGGCACATATTATCCCTGTTTTACAGACACAGAGCTGACGTATAGATACAGTAGTGAAGTCTCCATCAGTTTAGCATTTTCATTGTGAGATACACTGCATAGTACTGCTGCATGGTGCTGTGTGGCACAGCATGCTATCGATTCAGTTGTTGATGCAGGACATCAGGACAGGGTCCTGGAGCAGAAAATGCATATTTAGAAAGTGGGCATACTTGTTCAAAGCTTCACACAAGGGCAGAAGGGATGGATTCTGTTTCCCCCACCCCAAAGTAAAACAACACTTCTGCATATATGAACACCAAGGTGTATTTGAATGTGTTTGTTGTGCTCTCCAAACAACAGAGTAATAAACGCACTAAATACAGTTTAAATGTGTGATTATTCTCACTTTGATGCAGTGCCTTCAGTCTCCGCAAGTAGCTTGTCACTCCTGTAGTTTGGTCCTTAACCTTAACTTTTGGAAACTTGCCATACCATCTTTGCTTACAGTAACAAGCGTGGAAAAACTGACTTCCTGACAGTAATGCTGAAGTCTAAGCTAAAACCACTCACAGGTGAAAAAACATAGTTCTTCCACTTTGAACTTACAGAGTGTTTCATGTAAAATACCCTTCTAAAACTGGGCAGCCAACAAAAGGAAATCAGTCCCTTGCCCAAGACCAAACATTAACTGCCTTATCAGCAGTTTCACTAAGGAGTTGATTGTGATGTGTTTCTGTTTGCGTTTCCCTCTGTAGTATGATTTATAATCACAAAACTCAATTGGTTATTTAATTTTTTATGTGTATGATACTAATTTGACATGCAGTTCTGTACCCTTCATAGACTTCTAGACATTGCATTTTCAGTTCTCACTGAGCTCTGTGCAGCCTGTTCATCACACAGTTTTTCTTGGGTTTGTATAACACAGTAGGATTTAGAGTCTTATTTGTATGAAGAACCAAAATCGCACAACTTGCTTGTCTTCTGATATTTGCATCATCTTTCATAGTGTTCTGTGTTCACAAAGCCAGTGCTAGTAGCTGTACAACTTTATAAGGAAATTAGGTTATTTACACTATGTATTTGTGTGTTCAGAATAGGTTATTTTCCTGAAGTGCAGGTTTTCTTAAAAGCACATTTGAGTTTTGGAGTCAAAATGAAAATGTGACATAAAAGGAATACAAATCTAATAGATGACTTGAAGCCCAATTCCGTGGTTCTGTTCTTGGTAGTGTAGGTCATGTGATGTGTTTTGTACCTATTAAATATTCCATAGCTATGTCAAATCAGTGTTATTGTACACTTTCAGGAAATTGGGAGGGAACAATAACAAGAGTGGCAGTTGAACAAAGCAAGATAGAATGTTAATATTTTACTGTAAGTTGTTTGTTCATTATGTGTGCTTTAATGTAGTTCCAAATTCTCTATACAAATTTTATTTTCTTTTTATATCCTTACAATAATTGCACTGCCCTGCAAGATCTTGCAGCCTGGCCCCTTTCACGCTGGAATATGCATCATGGCAGTTGCTTTTGAACCATAAGAGCAGTTTAGCCCCAGGGCTAAGTGAAACAAAGGGAACAATTTTTAGTACGTCAAAACAATAATGGAAATATTAACCTTAGGAAACTTCTATAAACGCAGAGAAAATCATGTATATATTTTTGAGTGATTATCATTTTGATGCACTTAGATCAACATTCTGCTCTGTTGAATTCCCACATTTGTGCTGTCCTCCAGGACTGCCACCAAAGTTTTTATCACACAAACAGTTTACGGGGATCCAAAAGCACATCACTTAAGGTGCAGAGTGCTTAAAGTGCTTAGATGTATTTTCTAACAATGAAATGTGGTCATATCTTGTGAAAACATAATTCAAATGTATAAATATAGCATTTTTAGCTCTATCTGGATCTATTTTCTGCTTCTTATCTTTGCATATTCCACATAAATTTACCCAATAACACTTGTGGAGTCATGAAGTTTAGGCAAAGTACATAATATTTGTTCTAGGTGAACTTCAATTTTAAAGTAGCAGGTATTAACACTAGGAACAGAATATTATGATTAAACAGCTCACAAATACAAATATATGTGGTCAGTGCTATTATGTGGAATAGCTGAACTTTGAGATGTAGGATAATTGCACTAACCTGTCTGTCATACATCCCAGAAATAATAGGGGAATTTTTTCAAGGAACAGTGTTTAATATTCGGTGAATTAAAACCTGATTCCACATGAAAATAAGACATTTACTGTCTGCTTCAGCAGTTTCTTGTGATGAAGGTCTGTGATGAAAATACAGAAGAAACCTTTACCTATTTTTTTAAATGCATTTGCTACAGTAGTCTGGACAGCATATGCTACTGGAAATTACCAGAAGATGTATTTATACCTATCTCTTGCTTGAATGGAACACCAAAACATATTATTTTGTATGAGAGTGTAGCAAGATTGGTATTCCAGGTACCATCAGAAGATGGGTTTGAAGAGGCCTGTCGATTAGAATTAGCCAGTCAAGAAATTTAACTGTGGCCACACAAAACTGTGGGATATTTTACTCTATGTCTCTGTGAACTGCAGAGAAAATGCTTCTCAGTTGAAGTTCACTCAAGCATCCCTAAGCTATGGCAGTGTGTGTCTAGACAAACTCTGTGGTCACTAAAACTCTACCAATATTTGGTCAGGCACTTCAAAAGAGCATGGAGTATTCCATGCCTTGGCCTGTAGCCGTCGTGGCTCAGTACTTAAACCTTTGTGTAGCTCTGTGGGTTTTGTTCATATGGGGCTAGCGAATATTTGTTCTGGTTCGAGTCCATAAAGTTTGCACATTTGAATTTCAGTTTGAGGTTGAGTTCAGTGAAACATCAAGTCTTGCCTGGCTTTTGGGTTGAAACCTCAAGCCTATTGATAATGTTTTCTTCATCTGCAGATTCTGAAGAGTCGAACTGAAAAACAAACCCCAAGCCCTAATACTTGCTGAGAATCATCAAATGGACCATTCCTTGCAGAATTCAGCATTTGTATTTTTCTGCCAAAATTAGCAGCACTATTTTACTGGTATGCACATTATGGTGACCTTCTGCTTCAATTGAAGTAACAGCATTTTGGTTTTTAAGTTCCTGCCTCCTGGGTACCACTTAGTCCAACACAGTGGTGGCAGTTTTTGGGTGCAATACATGAGAAATTAATGGTTTGTGAAACCACTGGCCAGATTCTTGTTTGTGTTAAGTCCTTTTACTTTAGCCCAGTTTATGCAGTGCCAATTCTCTAATTAACTAGTGTGAAGCTCTTCTTGCTTTGACTTAAGGATGTGAGTCCTAGGAGGGACTTCTCACAAAGGGAAAAGTGGGTGCCCTAAGGGTAAATGGGTAACTTTCTTCATTTGAGTATTAACACTGTCTGGTGCTAACATTTTAGGTCTCAATCCATTTAGAACAGCAACTGTATCTCAGTTGGAATCCATTGTTTCATTTTCGGTTAAATTCAATGAATCTTAAACTCACAGGGATCTACATTATAGTGGAGTACTCTACCAAGCAGATAATTAGCCTTAACAAAGAAGCATACCAAATATGGTTGCAGAATGCCTGAAAAACATTCCACAGCATTCAGTAGCCTTTAAGGACCATTGAATGGCTTCAGTTGGAAGGGACCTTACAGACCATCTAGTTCCAATCACTCCGCCACAGACACAGTTGCTGCCCACTAGATCAGGGGCTGCCCAGGGTCCCATCCAACCTGGCCATGAACACTTCCAGGGATGGGGCACCTACAGCTACTCTGGGCAGCATGTGCCAGCACCTCACCACAGTCTGAAGAAAAAAATTTCTTCCAAGAATCTAATATAAATCTCCCTCTTTTAATTTAAAACTTTTCCCCCTTGTCCTATCACTGTCTGTCCATGTGAAAAGGCAGGCTCCCCTCAAGTACTGGAAGACTGCAATTAGGTCTCCCCAGAGCCTTCTCTTCTCTAAGCTGAACAAGCCCAGTTGCCTCAGTCTGTCTCCAAATGAGAGCTGTTCCAGCCTTCTGATCACCTTGGTGCCCCTCCTCTGGACCCACTCCAACAGATCCACATCTTTTTTGTGCTGGGGTCTTTGGACTTGGATGCAGTACTCCAAACAGAGCTTCATAAGAGCAGAGCAGAGGGGGACAAATAATCTCCCTCTCCATGCTAACCCTTCCTCTTTTGATGCAGCCCAGTATGCAATTGGCCTTCTGGCCTGCAGGAGTACATGGCTGGATCATATCCAGCTTTTTGTTTGCCAGAAACTCCAACTTCTACTTTGCAGGGTTAATCTCAATGAGTTCCTCTTCTGTTCTGTAGGCATATCTGGAATTGCCCCAAATGAAGTGTAGCACTTTTCACTTCACCTAGTTGAACCTTATTTGGTTCACATGTGCCTACTTCTCAAGCTTGTCCAAGTCTCTGAGGTCATGAACTGTTCTTATTTTGGGCTGCTCGCATATTAATCTAATTCTGATTGTCAATCTAGATTCTACTCTAATGCTGACTTTCACTGCTAAGATTGTCCCTGTGGGCAACTGCATCAAATCCAAGGTAGCTAGTGCATCGTTAAGTCAGCATAAATCTGCGCTAATACGAAGCAGAGTGATGAAATGTTTGAGAACAGATCCTCAAATGCTGGCACCAAACTGCTGTAGGGAAAAATTCTGTCGATTATTTGTGTCAAAGTAGCATCCAAAATAAGCCCAGATCTTAAGTTCTTAGCTTCCCCTGCCACTCAAAACTTCCCACCTCGGCTATTCAATGTGGACAGCTTCCTTCTTTTCCATTCCCTGTACTGAAGGGGAGAGTATATTCTGTGGAAGTCAATTGTGAGAGTCATTTTAGACATGTAATTTTAGTCTGCCTATGAATTACTTCAAGATTTAGCAGCATCACGGAGAGGAAGGTGCCTATTTTAGAGATTTGGAGAGTTTGTTACACATGAATTTAACTGAGAGTTTATCTGAAGGGATCTCAGTCTAAGAATTAGATTTTTCGGCTCTATATGCTTAGTGAAGTCTCACACAAGGAGCTTTTCTTCACATAAGTCTTCTACATTTTTAAAGAAATGATGACTTGTATTTCTCATTGTAATTCTTGTCTTTTTCCTTCTTCTCCTTTCTCCTCATTTGCATCCAGTGTAGATGTGTATCTCTAGATTGTATTTAAAGTTACATACATCGTATAACTACATAGCAAGATTTTCACAAACTTTTTACATTTATAAATTCTGTAGGGACCCTTTTTCAGGTCTGCTTAAAAAATGCATCCTGTATTTTTTCATCCTGAGTAAACCAGCGTACTCCAGTTTCTGTTGGTTCAACCGTAATTCTGAGTTCTCAGGGTAGCTCAGTTTTTGCATACATCTGGGCTCTGTTTTTCCTCCTGCTTCTCATAGCTGTCATACATGGGAGAGGGTGAGAATTGTCATGGCTTTTGTTGCTGTCTTAGCTTTTAGGTTAATACTTAAGCTGGAAGCACACAGATATCAAAACAATCTTCACATGGTGGAAATCTGGAGATGGTACTAATTTTGAGTGGAACTTGGCTAAATTAGTAAGAAATGAAAAGTCCCTTCATTCCCTGACTCCTTTACTTCTCTTCTCCTGCTTTGGTGTTAGATCTAGGAGGTGTATGCAACTCCATATTTCTCACTGGTATTGCAGTGAAGAAATTCTGTATGTAAGAAATACGGAAAGAACATGTTTTTCCTGCAGATCTATTTTGTCAAGGAAGGAGGTGCAGCACTGGAAGAGGTTACTCAGAGAGGTTAAGTAGTCTCCATCCCTGAGGGTTTTCAGGACTTGGCTTGTAGAAATCATGGCTGACCTGATGTAATGTTGGCAATAGCTATCCCTTTAGCAGAGAGCTCAATGACTGACCTCCAGAGTACCCTTCTAACCAACATATTTGTGATTCCAAGTCAAAACAGATAAATGAGCTACTGATATTAAATGGAAAAAAATGATAAGCTCGCAAAGTCCTTGCAAAGATCATGTGTTTTGAGGTCCCTTCCAACCCAAGCCAATTTGTGATTCTGTCTTAGAAACTAATGAAAATGGACAAGAATTGATTCTCAGGCATACTGTCATGGAATCATATAATGGTTTGGGTTGGAAGGGACCTTTAAGAACATCTACTTTCAACCCCTCTGCTGTAGATAGGGACAACTCCTACTAGGCTGGGTTGCTCAAAGCCCCACACAGCCTGGCCTTGAATGCCTCCAGGGAGGGGGCAACCACAGTGTTGCTGGGCAACCTGTTGAAGTGTCTCACCACCCTCATAGTAAAAAATTTCTTCTTAATATCTAGTCTAAATGTACCCTCTTCTGGTTTAAAACCATTTCCCCTTGTCCTGCTCCTAAATTCCCTTATAAAAAGTCTCTCCTCAGTTTTCCTGTAGACCCCCTTCAGGTACTGGAAGGCCACAGTAAGGTCCCCTCTAAGCCTTCTCTGTACTGAAGATCCCCAACTCTCTCAGCCTGTCCTCATAGGGATGCTGCTCCAGCCCTGTGATCACCTTCATAGCCCTGCTTTGGTTCCAGTCCAACAGCTGCATGTCTTCCTTGTGTTGGGGACCGTAGAACTGGATGCAGTACTCCAAATGGAGCCTCACAAGAGCAGAGTGGAGGGGCAGAATCACATTGCTCGACCTGCTGGTCGTGCTATAATTGCTATAGTTTAAGAGCAATGAGTGTGGTCAACAGGACAGTTCTTACCTTGTAATCTGAAGCCCTGAAGATACTTGTTTTGCTGCACTCAGTCCCTGCCTTGGTTATGTTGGTAATGTTTATCTTTCAGATTGAGAAAATACCATCTGAAGCCTTTATTCTCCAGATTAGCTGACACTGCATCAGAAATGCAGTACTGTATCCTTTAACTATAGTATGAGTTCGGGTGTGGCAATATCTGTTTTCCAGCAAAGACCTGACTGTACTGATTCCATTACACCACATCTGGAATGGCTATGGAAACCTTTTATTTCTATATATATATGGTTGTGGGACTCTCCTCAACATCAGCATCCTGCTGAGAACAAACGCTGTAACTGGATTGCATGTGTAATTTAGGTCATAGGTGCAGCCCATTGAAAAATCCCTTTCTAGTAGGAGCCAATGAGAACAAGCATCAACTGCCTTGCGCAAATTTTTTGCAGTCTGCTCTTGTGTGAGCAGTTGGTAAGGTTGAAATCAGCACAGAAGAGCATGGGGTTCTGCTCTTGTCACACTTTTCCACCTGAGTTCCAGGCATCTCTCTCGTGGGGAATTCTGTGATTCATCTCCATCTCATAAACTTCAGAGCTCACAATGGGATCCTGTGTGAGACAGCTGTGTGGACTCACAGCAGCTATAATTTTCCATTTCTCTGACACTGTGTACAGTTTCAGTGTAGAGACCTGGGAGCATGGTGTTGCAAGATGGTGCCCAGCTTTTGCAAACAAAGGAGATGGAGGACTCCGTGCCACCTGCTCTGTCATTTGAACAAATGTTAGGAGCCAAACAAGCTACAAATCGCTAGCTGTTTTTGTTGAATGAGAACTCTATGCAGCAGCAATTCCATCGATCATCACAGGCAAGATGGTGAAGCAGCCAAGGATGTTAACTGCTCAGTGCCCTGACAGAGCACAGCACTGCAGAGCTGCATGCTCCTACTGGGGACTGCCTGGGGTGTCCAGCTTTAACTGCATTTAACAGCATGGCACAACACCTCTCCAGGGATTGGCAGGCAATAGCATTTGCTTATTGACTTGGACTGAGAGCTATGGAGTCAGCAACGCTAAGAAAGCGCTGTGACTGTCTGCTAACCAGGCGAAGCCCTTCGTGTCCATAAGTGAGGACAAAACCAAATGAGGAAAAAACCTTCCTTGCTTTTTTTGTGATTATTTTGTGGAACAGCACTTTTTTCTAAAATCACTGGTTGTGGAAACGATGAATGCCTCCCTGTTCCTCACCACAGTCAGTCTTGAGTGTGAGGCTGAGTGGGAAAAGGAACGGTCTTGGCAAACAGCTTTTTAGCCTCCAATAAATTATTCAGAACGCAGGTTTGGGCACAGATTGTGGGGAACGATAATGGAGCTGGTTTTCGGAGCCTGTTCGTGTTATGAAGACATGGAGTATGCTTTTCAGGAATTCACTTAAGTGGAATCAGCTTTGCCTAACATAGCCTGGAAGTAATATTGCTGCCATCCAGCTAGTGTCTGCGGAACAGCATTCTCCTGCCTCGCAAAGCACTCGTGTTGAAGACAAGAGATAGGGAGATATTTATTTTTGTGGTTTTTTTTTTTTTGTTTGTTTGTTTTTCCTTTTAAAGGGAAATTCTTTCTAACCGCTAGAGAGGGACATGTTTCGGTCGAGATTTTTCCCCCCCAGTGAAATAGTGGACCGCATCAGCATCCGATTTGGGTGCGTCATGTGGTTTCTCATGTGATGCTGGTCTCGCTGCGCTTTGGAGGGTGAGCCTTTGTGACTCTGCTCTTGGACAGTAACATCCAGCAACACTGGAGACTTTGGGGAGGGGAGGGGAAAAGATACCCCCTAGGAAAACCCCAAAGCCCAGAAAATAAAGTTACAGCCCTTTATTATAGTCATCATTTCGTCTTAACTATTTTGGCTTCTATTTTTAATTCTGGGTCTTCCCTCTTCTCCATTCCTGCAGGCACGAAGCTGCACTGTTCGGAAGAAGCAAGATTCTTTCCTCACAGCTACAGCACTGCGACACAGCCTGCTTTTTTCGCATCTACCTGGGTGGCTGCTGCTAGTTCTGCTGCTGCTGCAGCCTCGCTGTCTGCGCTTCACCCCAGCTTGGCTGATGCGAGTCTCCCTCGTCTGCACATCGCTAAGGAACAGAAGCGATGGAGCCGCAATTTTGCTGTTGGTTCTGGAAGCAAAGGGTTGTGATGTAGCATGGTTTGGGGGTTTTCTTTTTTTTTTGGTGGAGGGAGAAAGGAGGGATGTTAATCTAGGGTGGAGTGGGTAAAAGCTTAAAGAAATATGATGAAAAGTAATCCAGTGCTCAACAAGGGCATCAGCAGCAAGAATCCAGCCTCTGCTGCTCCAGAGGATTAAGATGGTGAAAGCCACAGAGCTGCAGTCGGGTTGCACCTCAGCGTTGTGCTGGAGATGGATAAACAAGGTATTGGTCGTATCTGCCTGCTAAGGCAAAGCCACGGGAGGAAGAGCGAGCGAGAGAGTGCATGCAAATACAGTGGAAGAAGAAACGCTGTGTGCTGTTTGTCTGAATCTGTGCATTCTCAATGTGGAGAGGATGGTGTGATTAAGAAAGCAATGTATGGACGGAGGCACTGTAAATTGTAGCTCGAACACTCCTGATGCTGTCAGGGAGAGAACTGATGAGCTAGGTGGCTGCAGCAATATCCCCAGGGAAAACAGCGGCCATGCTGTGTATGTATGTGCTTATGTATGTGTGTGTGCTTACGCGTGTGGGAGCATGTACAGGCATGAAAGAAAGACATTTCTGACCAATTTAGAGGAAGCTTGTCACTTTGATGGTTAGATTTGATTGCAGCTTGTATTTTCAGCTCTTCACCCAAATCCTGAGTGAGGTGGCACATTGTGAATGCAGACGTAGGCAAAATTCTGTTAAGAAATGTGAAAGCAAATCCTTTCCATTTAAAACCTTGGAGCACTGAGTCTTCTGCACTGCCTTGAGAGAAGCTAAGGGGGAGGGGAGGTTGTTTTCTCCATCTTAAAATCTTTATAAACACAGCTATATTCAGTATGGCAAAAAAATCTATGTTGTAAATTGAAATGTGATCAATCTAATCAAAATAAATGCATCCCAGATGACTTCTAGGCCAGCTGGCTACTACAGTTATCAGATGGCTAAATGCTCAACTGAGCATTTATAGTCAGCATTATATTTCTATTATTTTTTCAGAATTTTAAAATCAGCCTCTAATTAAAAATGATTATTCAGCTATTGAAAAGAGGCAGCATTTGGCAGCAGACATTTCTGAAATGTACCTGTTTTTTCTGTTTTTGTTTTTTGTCATTGTCATTTGATTGGTTTGGGTTCTTCTTGTTTATCTATTTGGTTTACATTTCAGTGCATGCATTGAGGAGACTGTGTTTTTAGAACAGAGAATCTTGTCACAGTGCTTGGCATACCAAGTTCAGCTGGCAGCTCGGGTTGCCCATATCTGAACGATGCAAAAATACGAAAAACAAGTATTGCAGTCAGCTAGTGGGGCTTGGCATGGCTTTTAGCAGCTGCCTACTGAGAAAGAGGTTTCTTTTTTTTCCATTTTTCCCCCCTTTTATACAAATCTGTAGACCATAATGTCATCCTGAAATGCGTACGAGGGGATTTCCCAATAGTCATGGTGAGCTACCCTGCAAAATGCCTGTCTGGCCCTTCCACTGTTTGTTACCCTGTCTACAAAGGCTGCCCTGTGTGTTGGATTATATTTAGCCAGCTGTTGGGTAGCATTCTTGTGCTGGGGGCAAAGGAGTCTTATTACTTCCATTCTGTAGTTTTGTGTTTTCTTAAAGAAAAATAACCTCGGAAATACAGCAGGCTCTGAAAAGGAGTGTATACCACTCCTGCACCTTTCTGAAACTGCTGTGCTTCTAACTCAGGGAGTTGTAAAGCAAGCGAGTGGGAGGAAGAGTGGCTCTTAGCTCATAGCTTCAAAGCTGCAAAATGTCAGCAGCTTGTAATTAGGAGCCTGTGGTTACGTCAGGGACCATATCTCTCCAGGAATAGCTGTGTGATGTGTGCCACAAAGCAAAGGCAGGCAGTCATAACCTGTTTCTTGAGACTGCTTTGAACAAGGGAGCGAAATGGATTAATGAATCGGCTGCATTCGTAAATCAGAGCTGGATGGATTACATGTATGAGACTGGCTGCACTCTGTAAAAGTGAAGACTGAATTATCAGTTTGTCAGAGGGCACACATTCATCCTGTGGAAGTGTGAATCCTTCGGAAGAAATGCAGACAAGCCATCTGTCCTAGAAAATGTCATTCCCAGCTCCATCTTGCACAGGCAGCTGCATGCCATGAGGCATGGGAGAGAGCAAACGGCCAGCCGCACCGAGGCGTTTAAAAGCATGTGTAGAATTAAACACAAAAGCAAAACTCGGCTCTGGTGTTGTAGATTTGATGCTGAAATACCACCCCAGTGCAGACCTTCTGTGGTGAGGTGTGGTTTATATTAAGCCTTCTCTGGGTAATGGAGAGTGCAAAAAAGGCTTAGTGCAATATCTTGCAGCCAAACGTGGTCCTGGGGGTGCCCTGGGAATGCTGCAGTGCGGGGCTGCTTGCTCCGCAGGGACATGTCTGGAGCTTTCTGACCCCTGCTGTTGTTTTTTGGTCTGGGCTGGCAGCTCCGCAGCACTTAAGCGGTAAGATTGCAGGGGGCTTACTCTGCTCCAACCAGCCTTTCCCCGTACTGTGGCTAGAGATGTTTATACAGCTTTTATCGACAGCCCTTCACCAGGCAGTGTGCATTGCTGCCTGTTTTTGGCAGCCTGGCGTGACTCCCTGGTCCCAGCACAAGTCAGCTGCAGTTCTGCTCTTTGTGCTGCTCCTTAATTTACCGGGATAGGTAGATTGTATTATGGAAACAGTGGTTGCAGGTACTGTTTTTTTCTTCCGACCGTGAACACAAATTTGTAGGAGGAGATAACTCTGTGTATTAAACCAATAGCTCTTTGAATTGCGTGTAGTGTAATCTAAATATACTTACTTTAATTAGTAGGAGCTTACAAAAGCCAGCATTGTTTGGGGCTGTTTAATTTACATCGCGGCCTCTGTCAATGAGCACAACCTGCCTGAACAGAATGGTGTATTCTGCGCAGCCGGCAGGGTGGAAGGCGTTACTTTGTTTGTGTTCCTTCCAACAGCTGGTCATTAATGCAGGCCCCATCTCCAGAGTGAAGTGCTGGTGGACATGAATGGCCGCCTGATTAATGCTGCCCCTCGACGGCTCCTTCCTCCAGCAGCGATGCTCGCAGCAGAATAATGCAGCGTGATTTGATTGCACTCTAACAGGGCAGTATGTCATTGTGTCACCAAGCAATTGAGGTTATTATGGGGCAGGGCAGACAGACGGGACAGTGGGGTTACTAGACCATGGCATTTTTAGAAATGCAGGCCTGACCTACTTAGAGTTATTCTTGCTGGCTGGCAGCTGCATGGTGCATGGCTCATCCTGATAGGCTGAGGCTGTTGCTAGGGGGAATTAGCATGAATTTTTCCACATACAGACTCATTGATTGAATGATAAAAGCTGACTGGAATTAAAGAGATTCTGTTCAGCATTATGCAGATTTATCTCCCTTGTTTTTTCCTCTCTCAAATGCATAAAAAGGAGCAAAGACAGTTTGTTTCCATTCATTTTTGACCTATTTCTTTTCCAGAGGAGGGCAGAAACACTGTGAATTTTTGATCATTTACTATTTAAGTTGTTGAAATGATACGCCAGTGGGCATGCATCGTTAATGTATAGGAGATTCAAATTCCTTCTATGCAGAAGGGAATGAAATGGATTTAATTTGTACCCTGGTCATTGCCTTTCTTTTTTTTTATTTGAAGCTATGTCAGATTCTCTCATCTGGAAAGGGGAAACGTACACTAGGTTTTATTGCATAACATCACTCTTGCCTATTTTTAGCTATCTGCAGTTCACAAAATTAGTCCTGTGTCTGTGTTGCTGGATGAAATGAATCCTCAGACTGTGCCTCCTGTTACACAGAGGTAGACACCCAGGATGTGCTGTAGTGTGCCGTGTTCATCTGAAAAGATGCGCACGCGCTGCAGACATAGCAGCTCTGCCTGCTGGCAGAGAGCTGATGACTGGCCTTCAAGCTGATTGATTAGATAACTTCTTGTGCATTTTGGAGTATTTTTCCAGCTTTGGTTTGAAGTTGAATTCTCTTGATAGCTCTTTTTTATTTATCCGCATCTGCTTAAAATAGTTGTGCTTTTTCAGAGAATTTTGTTCCCTTTGGAAGCAAATAAAAACAGTACTCAGTGAAGATTTCTTTGATGTCATTATGAATATTTCCTTTGTTATTATCACTAATTATACATTATCTTCGTTTAAACTTTAATACCCCCTGTGTGATCCTCTACCATGCAAAGGAGTTACAATTTAGTGCTTATGATTTTAAAATGGTTTTCTTGGCAACACCTCCTGACATCACACTCAAAGAATTGTGACTTTTCAGAAGCTGGGAATGGGGGAGAGGAACTCTGAAGTCTTTGTATTTGCCAAATGAGTGTGTGACTCATTGCTGAAAAGTGTGAGCTCATTGCAGTTTCATGTGAAATACCTGGATGAATGAGGCACTTCTCTGAGCAGTGTCTGTCTGAATGGCCAGAATTACCCCTGGAGTTTCCTGCCTCCCTGCCTCAGCCTCTGAAGTTTCTCTGGATGATTTGAAGATGAAGCAGTTAAACATGGAGGTATACATCTGAACGCATTTTGTGGTCTACACAAAGGCATTTAATTTGTACAGATTTGAATTTCCTATCTCTCTTTTCCTGTTTGTCATATACTACTATACTACTGGAGCACATAGGCTCTTGCCTGTTTCTTCCTGACAGCCTTGTAGAGCCACAAAAGTGAAGAGAGGCAGTTTTGGAAACCCAGTAGTTGCTTCTCCTGGATGTATTCTCCCCTTCTGTCCAGATGTAACTCTAGAAAGTGTAACTATGATGCAGGTCCTGCTTCCAAAGCAGGAACCACTCCTCGAGTATTCTCTTGATCAAAGTCCTATCTCTTGATCTGCTTTCTTGTGGGATGCTATCTGTGGTTGTGACTTCCCACCTGAGCTGGGAAGTCCCATTTTCCCATTTTCACTGTGGCATGTCTTCCAGTTTTCCCTTGATGCTGTGTTTTCCACTGTGTCCCCTCATGCTCCCAATTGCATTCCCTGTGAAACCTGTTCTGGTGATGAGAGAGAAGAATCAGGTCACAGAAGGGTTTTCTTTTGTGAATGTATGTAGGCAACAGCCAGGCTTTGTATACAACTGTCTGCTGAAGTTCTCACCGTCATTGGATGTAGCCAGTCATAGTTTCATCCAGATGACTTGCAACATCAGCTAACCTGGACTTCAGCAAATCAAAACTACTGTACAATATTAGATTTGTTGCAGTGGAAACCTCTTTTTTAGAGAAATGATTGTCATCTCATTTTGGCATGTTCAAGCTAAGAAAGAGCCCAGAGGAGGGCAAGAAACAATATTAAGCATGTTCTTTATGGAAAAGAATTATATCCCTGATGTCTGTTTGGGATTTCAGCACAGTGAACATTTATAACAAACATCAAGTCAGTCAGTTTTAACAAACTGTCAAGTGACATATTAAATATGAAAAATGCAGTGCACCAGAAACTGTACTCAACATTAGGTTACTATTGTGCAAGTCTCCTTAATGGAAATTATTCCAAATAAATTAATGTGTGAATAGTCTGATCATAATGCCTAGGATAATTATGAGTAGCAGAAATGCGGAATTAATGAAACAGAAACAAAATCTAGCTTTTTCTGTGTATGTGTTTATAAAGCATAATAATCAGGGCACCAGAGGAGCTTGAAATATATGTCTATTGAAAATACAGTCGATTGTGTACATTCTTTTGAAAAACGCTAAGAATTTTCTGATTGTCTCCTCTGAGGTTTTTATTGTTGTAATAACTCACACCTCCCACCTAGAAGTTACTTACCTACAAATATTGTGTTGCATTGTTCGACGTTCTTGTACCATGACCTCTTCCGTGAGCTTGAAAGATCTATTGTGCTGTGTTTCATGCTCTAGGGTGGCAAAGCGAGTGCTGATTTACCAGCAGCATATGCAGACAATATTTTCTTCTTCCAGTGAGGGAATCTTGCCACTATTTGAGTTGGTTGTGGTAGTCAGTATCTTTCTCACCCAGGAGTCTTGGCTGGTTGTGCTCTTTGTGTATTTTGTGATGTCATTGCAGCTTTCTGGTTTTCTGGGAAGAGGAGAGGATACAGGATATAGAATGGCACATCTAGATTCCCATGAAGGGATAATGGCCACGAGGAGTGAGCTCACTCTCAGCCTTCACCTCCTGCCAGAACCGTAAAGATCAGTTTTACTGCAGCGAATTTGTTTTGGTTCCAATTTCAAACCCAAAGTAAGAGAAAGTGTATTATATTTCTTAAAAAGTAGCAGTTGGCACATTCCTTATATTGCAATACAGGAGGGAATACAAATGTTTTACAAATTAAAATAATCCTTACAAGATTTTTTTTCCTGTGATCCACTAAGATGGAAACAAATTCTGTAACATTACCTTCAGCCAGGAGCAGCGTTATTGTGGTTCCCACATTCAGGTTTTTTTCTGCGTGTGTGCACATATATACTCAGAAATACTGTGTACATATAATGAGTATGTGTGTATAAAAGACATAGGCACAATTCACACAAATTCAGTACTGAAACGCACATTATAGGCTATAATCACAGTTGCCTCAGAATAATGCCAGAACTGTGCCTCCAGATGTTTGGTGCTGGCTTTGTTTATGGTGAAAGCATCTTGTCATAAAATTCATGCAGTTTCAACACAGCATAACCATCACATTAATCCTGGTCATCCCATTCGCAACCACCTCCAACGAATGATGCAGTATAATACAAATATAGCAAAAAGGGGTCACTATGGTGAAAATAAGTGTATAACTAGACAGGCGGATTTCATAACCACTTGTCACTTTTGGCAGTCACCAGTGATGTAAAATGAAATGCCTGATGGCTATTTAAGAAAGAGAGACATTTTTTTTCTTATTGTTAATTCTTCCCTCTGGCTCTTAAGCCACGTCCTTCAAAAGTGAATCCAGACTTAAATCTTGACAGAGATCATGACACTACTGCAGCCAATGGCTGTTTTATCTTGGCATTCAGTGGGGCCAGGTATCTGGTCTTGGTATTTTCAACTGAAGATATCTTTTTCTCTCTTCTCACTCTGAAGTATAGTATTTCTATTTTTAATTTTTCTTCCCTCTTTTCCTCTGAACGTTCTTTGAACACTTAAATGTTTAAGCAGTGTACATAAATTTGCCCTTGAGTATGAGAAAATGCGGGGAAGTAATACTTCTCTACTGAGAAGATAAGGTTGAGTTGGGGTTTGTCTCCATAGCTTTTGTTTTCATATACTTCTGTTTTCATCACAAAATATCTTTTGTTTTGATGAAATGAATCAGCACGTGAAACGAACAAACAAACAAAAAAAGAATGAATCCAGGCAGTAACAGTCTGCTGGGGCTATGGGAATAAGGTGGTTATGTCTTGACCTACAAAGATAGTGCCCAGAAGTGCAGAGGCAGAAAAAAAGCAGTCTTTAAAAGGAAATGCTTTGTAGCTCTCTAGTGACTTATTCTGTTATCATCACTGAAGTTAACAATGGATTCCTTCCTTTAAAAACAAACAAACAAACAAACAAACAAAAAAAAAAACCACCAAAAACCCAAAAAACTTTGATGTTACATAAATACAATTCTCACATCCACATCCAACACAAATATTAATTTGGACACAGTTGTGTCTAGAGTTTGTTGTGTTTTTGTTATAAGCCTGACAGACACAGTAATTACGCCTTTCCTAGGTAAAAGATGTTTGGATACCTCTAAGTTGAAGGCATTTGAAAAAATGGCTTGTAGTAGATGACTGTTGGTGGTGGATTTTGTCCTATGTTATACAACTTGGAGATCCCAGACTGAACAGCGGAGGAGGCACTGTGCTGCAAACTTCCTTTGGTGATAGCTGAAACATGTCTGATGAATCTTTGTGTAAATCTCCTGTTTGTGACCTCTAATAATGGCAGTATATTATGGCTCTCGCAGATCCTGCATGCATGCACAAGAATACATACGCACCATTTCAGCTGAACTGAATTCTTATTGGAGTCATCTCCTGCAGTGCTATGCTTTTCATATTACAGCTTTGAAACTCAAACCTACAGTTATTCATAAGTCACTGGTGAGACCAGAGGTTCGTTGTCTCTCCAATGACTGGTAAGGTTGTGTCCCTTTCTCTCTTGTTTTTGCTTAACTCTAGTCATGTCTGCTTTATGTACTCATCCTTTTTGTGGGGGAGCAAAAATACTAGTGCATATCAGTGCCTTATTTGCTCCATTGCAGTCAGTTCCTCTTGTTTGCATCAAGTGTTTTCTGTTAACAGTCAGTGAATAGCACACTTTACTTGCAGTTGGACTTGCCTTCGATTTCTTAGCATCACACTCACTATTCCTAATATTCTTGTGGTACTGAAGAGACACGTGCGAATATCAAATAAATAAATAGCCTCCCATGGTGTCTCTGTAGTGTTAGTTTGTATTTAGTATGAGGTTAACTGAATGCAAGAACAAAACAGAAGATGACAATTACTAAGCATTGCCTTCCAAAATATTTTCCTCTGTTTTATGAGAACAATCTTATTTCTTTCAGAACAGGCAAGCAAATGGCGAGGCATGGGGCCCAAGCAGGCAGGTGATGTTTGATCTCACAAAACAGATTCTCGTTTTATGACACATTCACAAGGAGCAGGATGCGAACATAATGCTGTGCAGAACAACTTGCTTGTGTGTTTTCAAGCAGTGGATATCATCTGAAATCTAAGCCATGGATCCAAGTGAAAGCTGGTACAGGTGGATTGACTGGAGAGCTGGGGCACGACACCTGCTTGTCTGGTTCTCCGAAGTGATTCTCCAAAGTTTCAAATGTTGCCAGCAGTTGGTTGCCTTCTTTACTCAAACAAATTTACACTGTTTTCAGTTTATAAGGAGAAGTAAAATCCTTTAGTCAAACCATCTCTCTCCCTTGGCTTTTTGATGGCCATAGACACTCCCTCATGTTCTGTGATTCAGTGATATTGTTGTTGACTCTAACGGTAGTTCAGAGCATGCAAAATAGTCAGTAGCCAGACAGGATTTTGGACCAACACTGTTCCATAGTTTAAGATTTCTATATGGATTGACCATTTCTAAAACACAGAAAGCTAGAAGAAGTCTCAGGCAGTGAATCTTTGGCTCTGCTCCAATGCTGTGTAATGATGGAGGCCAATAAATTCAGTTATACTCTAGGCTTGTTGCAATTGCTTGCTTGCAACACTACAAATCACATCAGGAAGAGACAGAAGAGAAAAAAAGAACACTGTTTTCTCAGGGAGAAAAATAACTTTAATAAGTATGGTATTGTGTTTTGTTTCACCCTTAATGAGTCAGCTCAAACATCCCCTGTATGTTTATAATACATACAGTAAGACCTCAGCATATATTCACTGGTGTGTTTTTTTTAATATCTTGTATAACCAAAACTTCTTTTGTGCCTTCAACTTCATGCCATAGTCTGAAAAGTGGATTTATGCAACCAGAACACTAAACGTGTTCAGTGAAAAATGTTTATATTTTAAGATGGTATTCCTACACATTTTGATACACTAGCAGGTCTGAAAAGCTTTAGGAGAAAACAGCATCATCTGATGCTATTGTATGAGGAACTGGTGTGTGGTTGAAGAGATGTCATTCCATAATGTGATTTTTTTTAAACTATTTTGGTGGCTACAGTTGCATAGACGAATGAAACTTCAGTAGAACAAACTGAGCATAGTCATAAATGGAAATTCAGTAATAAATGTCCCTGTGGAAAATAGACTTTCCACAAAAGCATTTTATTCATTAATTCACAAGGTAAAAGGATATGCTTGTTTTCAAATATTGTTGCTATTTTTGAAAGCTATGATTTGGGAGAGATAAGTTGTTCTTTTGATGAAAAATGTGTATAATCTTTATTATACACTTCTGTTGTGCTTTAAGACCCAATATCAACATTCAGAACCTGGCAATTCCTACAAGAATGAGAAACTGGTGATAGAAATGAAATGTATTTTTGGGGCAGTTTTGCAGCAGTGTGCTTTATTTTACAGAGCAACTATGCAACTTTGCTTTGATAAACACAGGCAAAAGCTGTCAGAGCTTTTCTTTCTTTCCCCCCTTCCTCCTCCTCCCCCTTTTTTTTTCTTTTTTCTTCTTTTCCCAGAAATACTCTTAATGATTATACCTGCAAGTACCATTCAAAAAAAGCTTCATCCTCTCACTGTCAATACACAACAATCCTCTTTGCTCTCACACCCCCTTTACTTGCATAGTCTTCTATCTCTGTGGGTCTGCAACTAGGAAAAAAAAAAAAAAAGAAAAAACAATACTCTCTCTGTTCACCCATTAGATTTAATTTTGCACAGTCTCCAAGAATTCAGTTCTGCAGAGACCCAACATCTTGGACTGTCACTCCTATTGTGTGCAAATGTTTTATACATCTGGTTGCCCTTGTTTTTGATGCATAAAAACTTGATGTATGTGCTGGCTTCCATGAAGTCTGTGATTATTTCTTGATTCTAGATGATATTCATGCCTTCCCTGTGCCTTTTGGAGTTTACATCATATCCGTGCACACACATACCCATTTTTTTAGAAAGGATGGAGTGCCTTTTTGTCACTCCTTAATCCTTTGTCAAAGGGTAGAAAATACAGTGTTTTTCTGTGTGAGCTGGAGGGACATCAGAGTCTCTTCTCTTTCTTTGGGTCCCACACTTTGAAGTGTTTTTAAAGAGATGAAAAGGGTGTAGTTGTAGCTTTAAAACCATGAACTTTGCACATTACTGCAATAAATGGTTCTCCATTTTATTCTGAGGTCCAGGTTGAGATAATATGCAGAAGTAAAAAAGCAAACATGCACATAAAAACAGAAGTGGATGTCTTCTAGTTTATTGTCTCCTGAATTTTTTTCCTCCCTTTAATTTATTTTTGCAGTCTGAGAAGAAAAGAATGTTGAAAAGGCCCAGGGTATTGATGTGTGAAATTGAAGGAGCTGATGATTCTTAAGCTCCAGACACCATGCCCTTTGACAGGGTTAACATAAAAAGAAACATACTGGAAAACACACTTAAATATAAAAAATTCCTTAAATTCAGGGTGTGTTCATATGAAGTGAAATTTTTACAGTGTGGAAAGCATTAAACCTGATCCAGAAAAAACGTGAGGTGCCCCAGCCATTGAGATGTGAATCTCTTTAATCCGCACAAGCATTAGAAAAATCTGAAACATGTGAAAGTTCAAAAGCTGCAAAGCCATTACATGATTCCTTATTCATTTTTCAAACATTGTAACTTTCTATTGAACTGTGAAAAGGCTTCTTCTTGTATTTTTTTCTTTTTTTTAAGCAATACATAAGTTACTCACTAATGCATTATTCTGCATTGTGAATCTGAATGCGAGTTTTCGTTTGGTTATGTCTACTTGGGTGCAAAGCTTTGATTTATTTCAGAGCATTTATGTAGCGTTTCAGAAATTGGTCACTTGCACCTTTTCAGCACTCACTGCTGGAGAAGGGGAAAAGGCAAGAATTGGTAGAATGTCAGTGTTGTATTTCACAGTCAGTTTGGAAGCCATTTTAATGACCTACTTGAACTTTGCATGACAGCTTTTTGACGATACACATATAAACAAACAAACAAACAAACAAACAAACAAAAATACCTTCTTACAGCTTAACTCTACAGTTCCTACATATGCTCAAAGAACCCTGAAATTCAGTGAAACTTTGCTCCAGAGCAAATGGTAAGTTGGGGTTTGTAAACAGACCTGGCTGGTAATAGGAATGCTTTGCCCAAGAGTTTCCCTTTATTGACAAATGCGCTGTTGTGCATGTGTGCCTGGAGCTGTTTTTTTGGGGTTTTTTTGATGATAGCAACTGCAGAATCTGATGGAGACTTCATGAGTCTCTATCCCCACTAAAAAAAAGAAAAGAGAAAAGAATAGAGAAAAAGAAAAATCCTTAAAAAGACAGAGAGAGGACTGTTTTCTACAAATAGATAGCAACCTGAATTTCACTGACTTTCCAGAAGATTTATCAAAGTGCGGAGGTAGTCAGCTAATTTCTGAGTTGAGGAGGCATCAAAGTGTGAGCAGTCTGGGCTGGAGCTGGGGTGAATGCAGCAGGAGGGGGAAGCCATGAACTCTGGGATTTCCTGAGGAGACCACGCTCTCAAGTGATGGTCATCATTTAGAGTTTTTAACCTAAAGAAAACAAATGACTCAAACCTCTGCTGAGATCCAAAGAGTTTAAAGGATAAGGACTAGCTGTAGTCATGCTGTCCTCTGCTGCCAAGTCATCACAGCAAAACAAAGGCTTATTGATCAAAAAGGTCATGGAGAAGAGGACAGGGCTTAAAGAAACTGGATTAATTTTTTTTTTTTTAAGAGTCTAATGCAAAAATAGTAAAGATGGAGTTCTGTATGGCAGGCATTTCCCACGTGCATTCTTTTTTCTGCACAAATAAAGTGAATATCTATAATTCTCTTGTGTCATAGAATGACATCCAACCATAGTCTACAGAGTCTTGAAATGGCAAATGGGTCTTTCTGATGTAAAATGAGAATGTGGCAATAAAAATTGCAGTACTGTGATTCGGTTTTCCACTTGATACTGTTTGCTCCTCATGTTTTGCAGGGGTGTGTAAGGCTGCTCACATATTTTGGTAGCCAGTGGCTCCTGATTTATTACTCTGGTATGTAAACCTTCACAAGATTTTGAAATTTGACGTTGACTTCATTTCCTTGGTGAAAAAGGCTTTTTTCTGATGTCTGGTGAAGGTTGTATGGTAAAGGGATCAATACTTTCTATCAAAGATACACAATTTGTCAACCTCTCGTACCATAAAAATAGAAATAAAGGACAAATTTCTATTGCAACACTGCTGGAAAAAGATTGTAAAACAGAGATCCTAATGTCACTGACTGACAACAATCTGCTTTGTGTTTATGTTTTATGCTGGGCAAGCAGCAAAAGAACATTCCTTGTGAATGACAAGTGCCCATCTCATAATGTGGTATTGCCATCACCTATGAATAAAGAAACAGGTCCATCATGTTATATCTGACTAGAAAGAAACTTAACAAAGAAACACACTGTGTTGTTAGGGAGAGGAAGGAGAGACTTGTGGTTAGGGCACAGGAGATGTTGATTCAAATTTCTGGCTCTGCAAGAACCCTCCTCTGTGTCCTTGAGGAACTTGTGTTACTTCCTCAGTCTAAAATGGCAACAGCACCCAAAGCAGGAGATATATGGGTGCCTAGATAGGAAAAAGACCTTTTGAAAAACTAGCATAAAAATAGGACCTATATGGTTTGGAGCCTTTTTTTAAAATATATTATTATTGTTATTTTAATAATAATAGTAATATTAAAACTGGATTTGCTTCTTACAGAATGAGAAGACAGTTTGGGTCACAGTCAGAATTTGATCAAGACTGAGGAATTTTGAAGTTCGGGCTTGTGGGTTAAACACATTTCTACCCAGAATAAGGTTACAGTCTGTGATGAAGTATGTTTTCAATTATACACTGTTAGAAAAGTAATGCGAAATTTATCTTAAGTTGTCATGGTGCTTCAAAGCATGGGCTTTTCTCTTTCTAAGTCCTTGAACAAATGCAGGATGTGTTGAGGCAAAACTGTTTTCAATTAAGTTGATGCATAATGCTCTTTAAAGTTCCAGGACTTCAAGTTTAAGTTAAAGAAAAATCCTTTAGCCAGACTTCAGAGGGATAATTCAGATAAAATTTCCTGGAAAGCTGTCATTTGCCTGAACTCGTGTGGCTGCACTGTGTTGGGAGCTCAGTCAGCACAGTGTGACACACCGCTATGAATCTCATCAGAACCATGCTGACAAATGTAAGGATCCAACTCTCTGTTACTTCATATGCATTTTTATTCTGTACTGAAGAACAAACTTCAGCTCCCTTGTCAAGTAAGGGGTGCTTAAAGCATATACTTAGTTAAGAGAAATAAAAGTGATTCCAGGAAATGCTTGTGCTGCTTGCATCCACTATAAATTTTTTGCTGTCTTAAGCGTGTGTTGTTCAAAAGAACGTTTCTGGTATTCTGAGTTTTTTTTTTCTGCCCAGCTGAAGCATCCCTGTTCATCACTCATTGTGCTGTGTAGTGCTAGCCTGAAAACTTATGTCATGCTGAAGATTAACAAGGGATTAAGAGTGAGCAATGGATTTTCCAGGTAAATTTATGCGCACACAGAGCAAATTATTTGTTCAGGTTCAGTTCTCCTGTTCTTGTTAGTTTTTGGAGCTGCTGCTGCTGGGATCTCTGAACTACTTTGGCAATTTTCTGTATGCTCTTCCAAATACCTGCCACCTCCACCCCTACTCCCTCTGGTATAATTCTGGAGATCTGGACTGTGACTAATTTCTGCCCAGCAGGGTGCATATTTTGGAGTTCTGTGTAGAACTACATCCTGGTCACCACTTTGAATTATTCATTGACTGAATGAATCCTGCCTGCTTTCTAAACCATAGCAGAAATGTATTTCAGTGATATGTCAAGCTGAGACTATTTGAATGAGCAGATTTTGAGAAAGGGGAAGGAATAGTAAAAAATATCTCAGTGACAGAGTCGCAAAACAATTTGATATAAATGGACAAGTGCCTCAACGAAGATATCTCCTTCCAAACCAATGGATTTAAGATACTTCTATTGCTTAACGTATATTACAATATTTAATTCACATGCACTATTATTTACTCTGAGTATCTATTCTGAAATTATTCTGTAAATTGGTCCTGTATATGTACTTGTTTCTTCCACAGATTATGTGCATTGTGAGAAAAATCAGAGTGGCCTGGGTTGAAAATGACCTCAAAGATCATCTAGTTTCATCTAGTGCCTGCTTTGGGCAGGGTTACCAACCACTGGACCAGGCTGCCCAGAGCCACATCCTGCCTTATCTTGAATTCCTCCAGGGATGGGGCATCCACAATGTCTTTAATGGATGAGGTGATGCATTGTGGAGTGCAGCTTATTTTTCCATCCCTTTTTTTCAGAATGCCTTAAAACTTATTTAGAGGAGAAATTGCAGCTACTTTTGTCTGAAAGGTGTTTGTATGACTAGCAAATATGACTGTTAGCATGCCTCAGCTTTAATACAAGAATGACCTAGATCTTGCAATAGTGGACATTGATGGTTGGGCTAGATTATCTTGTATGTCCTTTCCAACTGAGTGTTTCTATGAATCTGTGAATTATCTCAGTAGTCATAGTTATGAACATTTGAATGGTTCAGTTCTGCATAAGTAAAACTTTACTTGGCAGCAAGGAGATCCCCGTTGTGAGAACAGTTGTGCTTTATTGTCATGATTGGAAAGGACAGATTAAATGTCTTCAGTATATTTTCGAACTTATTTATTCAAATGGATCATATCTGGATGAGAGAGAGAAGTTCCAGATTTTACAACAGCTAATCAATCAATCAGTCATGACTATCTCCAACAATTGATACATGTTTATCATAGCACATAAGATTTCAAGCATTTTAAAGACCCTGCCTGGTCTGTCTTTTGTCAGAAAGATAGAATTGTGAACCATCTTTAATTAACTGGCATCATATACCTACCTGCTGACTGCCGCTTAGTGATTCTAATTTGGTCTTAAGCTTATTTAGACAGAACAGTATCTGTTTTGACTAAAGTACCCTTTCAGAGGATAACTGTGGCCAATGCATCAATAGTTTGGGTATAGCACCCTACTCTGAAGTCTGACAATCACAGCTTTAGCCAGCGAACACTGAACTGTGCTCATCGCCTCAGTGAGTTATTCAGGTTCCCAAAGGTACATGTGTACCATCCAAAGTTTGATGAGTGATTGACTGAAGTACTTTACTTCTTCCTTTTCTTCCTTTCTGTATTCCCTTCCCTCCTTATCTTGTAGGTAGCTTCCCAAGAAAGATATACTGATTTTGGCCCTAAGTTATAGTTGAGACAGTCATGGACTGAGAGCAACACTCTTGCTTTGCTGTGCTCTGGTCAGATTTTTGTATGTTTTTACTAGCAAATAACACTGCTGCCAGTTTTTAGTCATTGAAAGAGAAGGCATTCAGAAAGTAGCACATCAACATTTTAAGGTACTCAGATGGCTGCATTACTTTAACAGTACATAAATGATCACAACATTCCATCAAAAGTGCTTACCTTTGGTGGAGTTAGGACTGTATCTGAAGCACTAAAAGGGGATGTGCCAGTGCCTAATGCTTTAAATCAGGTCTTTACATGAATTCATGGATGAGTTTACTTGGAAAATATTGACTGTCATTGCAAGACTGAAGCTGGACAAAATTACCAGCAAATCCTCTCAGCAAAGTAAATCTGTTGACTGTCAACTGTCCTAGATTCTAGAGTGCAAAACAGCTCAGCCAGCAGCTGAGCATCAGTAGCTCAGAGAGTAGGGGAAATTGGACTCTGTTTGTAAGTATAATTGGATGCCATTTTGGGGAATTTGCAAACTTTAAATGTTTTAAATATGGACTAGAGTAGTTTGTTTCCACTATTGTGTTTGGAGAACCAAAGGATATTTTATTTCTCTGGTTTTAATCTCTTAGGACCTTCCTTAGGACTTTAGCATATGTGTTGCTTTACAAAGGCCTCCTTTGTTGTCCATAAGAAGTACCTGACTCCTCCCCAACCTTCCACCCACTTCCATAAGTGGGTCAGTAGAAAGTGGCACATGGAGAGTAATGGCTCCATATGGAAAAGCAGACATTGCCTCCAAGGATCCCAAAATCACAAGTCCCACTTCAACAGCCTTCTTTTTTATCACTGGTAAGGTTTCAGTGAGGCTTGAGAGTATAGCAAGAGTAAACACAGGATTGTTATTTTTTTTAAGTTATAGGAATTTCCCACTACTTCCTCTTGAGGATCTCTCATGTTTTCCTGCATGCCTGTAGTGGAGTGTATTTGCAGCAATAAGTCAGTTGAGTTTTGTCTCAGACACTGTGCTAACCAAAGGGATTCTTTTTCATTCTTCTAAACTGATTTTATGGGAGGGCTCTCTTTGTTCTCAACCCAAACAGGTTCAGATAATAATTCACATCCTCTCTGATTGCTCTTTACAGTTCTCCATGAATAACTGGTGGTAATCTTGTTGATCTTTCAACCCTATATTTGGGCTACTACCCATCCCCCATTCTGAAGGATGTACAAGGGCTGTTCTGAAAATAGTGCCTCCTATTTTATTATGTTGGCCCATACATGAGAAGCAGATGTGGGTGGCATGGCATTAGAGGGTGAACCTTTCCACCAATATCCCACTAGGTTTTGTTGCTGTGTGACAGATGGCAGCAGAGGGGCAGTTTGACAAAATGGCATCTGTCATGGAAGTGCATATGAAGCAAAAGGTGTGTCATTGAATTCCTCCATGTGGAAGACATTACACCCGCTGATATTCACTGACGCTTGCTGAATGTGGAAATCAGACAGTGGATGTGAGCACAATGAGGCGGTGGGTGGTAAATTACAGCAGTGGTCACCATGAGTGTGAGTAACCTCTTCTGGTGCGTATCTTTAAGAGTGCAGCTTGCAGGATCTTGTTCATGGATGGTGAAAATGCGTAGCTCATAGAGGCGATTATGTTAAAAAATAGTGTTTTCTAGCTTAGAATTTGCTTTATCAAATAGTGTTACTGTGCTCCTTGTATCTGGTGCATTTTCTGTGTAAATAAATAGGAGGCATTACTTTCAGTGAGACCTATGTAAATCGAGCATATTAATTTGGCAACGTTGTGATAGCACTTTTTTTCCAAAACCATCGTGGTTTATCAGTCATCCAAACATTACACAATAGCAGCTGATATGCTGAAAAGAATATTCTCCATCATTTTTGCTCAAGAAAATAGGCTTGAAATGCACAAGTTGTAGAATCATAAAATGGACATTACTTTTCCTGAAATCCAGAACTGAAACACTCCCCTTAAAAAAAACAGAAATTACAAGAATCAATATGATGGTTGGACTAGATGATCTTATAGGTCCTTTCCAACCTAATGAATCTATGAATCTATGAAAAAAAAAGGTTTGTATGCAGAAAAATTAACATATATTAAAGTTATATATACACGTAAGAAATGGAGGCAGAGAAACTGTGTTCGTATGGATGTCAGTTAGGCTAGGAAATCCAGAGCTGGGATGGAAAATACTTCCAGAAGTAACTTCTTGGGGATTAACTGAGGGATAATGAGGAAAATGTGATGGAGAGAACTATGGAAAATGCCTATGACCTTGAAAAAGAGTATACGTGGACATTCAGAGAATATTTTACTATTTAAATCTTAATACATGTTATTACACTGGGACAATAAAAATAAGCAACCAACATTAGCTAAAAAGTATGAAGAATAATCGTAAAAAACTGAGGATTTCAGTGTTAATTATTTGTCTTTAAGGTCAAATTCCAAGTGCAATCCTGTAGAGTTCACTGAAGAAAATAAATAAAGAAAGAAACAAGTGAGAAAAAAATAAAAATAAAAAGGTGCTTCTGTGAAATTCCGTAAAACTGTGTACTTTTTCACAAAGGTGGAGATTAATCTTTCGTAGTTATATTTGAACTTTATCTGATTTGGCATATAAGAAGTATTAATTTTTCTTTTCTTACTCCTGCACCTTCAGTGCAAAATTTTACATTAAATATTTTCTCTAGATCTGGGTAATTTCATTTCCCTTTACTCATTTCCATACATAGAACAGGCACCATTGGTTAAACTGACAGAGCACCACTGTTTGCTCAGAAGCAACATCCATTCACCCTAAACCTTTCCTTTGAAAAGTATGAGGCCCTTGCATTATGTCCTTATGCCTTGTATCATCTTTTCTCTCAGAGTAACTTTACTTTTTAAAGCAACTCTGTTCTGTTAAGAGTTTTGAGTAGTTTTGCTTCAATTCAGTATTTTGACCTTTTCAGATGAATTCTTCAGTCAAAATCCCTTTTCTTTTCAAGAAAAGCTGAAGATTCCACTAAGAGGAATATATGCTGTGAGACAGACTGATTTCACAAAACAACTATTTACTGTCACAGAAAATAAGTCTGTTGTCAGAAATATACCAAAATAAATACTTTCAAAAATCTGTGGCCTTAACTTCTGAAGATGAAATCAAGCTTTTCTCATGTTAATAAATTTAAGATAAATTATGTTACTTTTTTGTTTTGTTTTTCTTATTTGTTTTGTCAAATAAATATGCTAACTTACTTGTCAGTAATGCAGAGACCTGGGAATAAGAGAGCTGCTCTTCTCTAATGACCTTTTCATGTATTTCTTCGACAGGACACTGTTAGAAACCAGTTTGTTATTTAGAGTGATCCAGTACTTCAGCTCCTGAATAAAGTATTGTTTGTCCCTCAAGTATAGACTTTCATTTGTCAACCCAAATTTGCCTACTCAAATTTATATTTGTATTGTGTTGCCGGTGCCCAGTTTAGATTGCATATTCTTTAGGGCAGTATTGGTAACTTCCTTGTATGTAATAATATCTTCCTTGTAAAAACTACTCTATATGTAATGCCTAGGGTGCTGGAATACTAAATAAAAAAAATATATTTGTTTTGCCCTTGTACAAGGGATGAAGTGGGATGAATTCAAAGACAGACTTAAACAAATAATTGTTTGTTTAAGCAATCTGCTTATCATAAATACTATTCTTCTGATTTTTCTCATGGCAGACTGAAATGAAGTATTAATAATAGTTTGAGATGCCTTTCTTATGTGGTTGATGTTCTAAAATCTAATACTTAATTCTTGGATGGGAAGTGTTTTCTGCAGTTTGGTGAATATCAAATGGATGCTGGAAGTTTTGGCCTTTAAAAATGTTTAGATTGGTATCTGCAGGGCAGTGCCTAAAGAATACAGAGGAAAAGGCCATCTATTATCAATAAACTTAAGAATACTGAAGCTGAAAGAATCCTTTCTAACAAGGGAGTGTCTTACCAGTGGAGAGCAAAAGCAGGACGATGAGATCTTATTTAAGTGAAGTGATTCTTAGTAAACACATTGAGCAGTCATTTATCAAAACATCAATTAGTAAAAGGTTTGCACAGGTCTTATAAAGTGTCCACTTACGAATGTTGTCCTAGGAGATGGCAAATAATATTGCAAAGTGGCTGGAACCTTTTGAACTCATCAGCATGATATAATTAAGTAAAGTGTCAGCAGTGCTCTGGTCTAATAATGTTTTGTTGGCACATCTTAGTGTACAAGAATGTCTTTAGTTCTAGGTGGAGGGAAATAACACCTTGATGGACTACCTTAGACAACTGATACATTACAGATACAGAAGAGTACAATCACGCAAGGTTAGTGTTAAAATCTTTTGATGAGTTTATTCCAACAGCGGCCATTTAAGGCTTAGGAGATGTTCTAGAAGATACCAGTATTCCAGTATTAATATAGTATGTTCAACTGTCTCCACTGGACAAGGACAATATCTGAATCTTGTCTGTGAGAGTTTTGGAAAATGACTTAGAGAGCTATGTGCTTGAGTAGCTATGCCAATGTGGTGCTGTATAACACAAGGTCAGGAGTTACTGACAAAATATCAGTGTTTGCCTGTGCTTATTGTAACATGGGGACCTGTGATATGCCAAGCTGTTGCTCTTTAGCATGTGAGAAGCATCATCAAATGCAGTGAACCAGTTTTTATCCTATAGATCTTCAGAGCAGCAGCTACAAATTCTATACTTGTGCAGCCACTGTATGAAGAGGGGAATGGTACTCTTTAATGGCAAATGTGTTCTTGCTTGCTGAAATCTATGTAATAGTTTATTTTATTTTTATTCATTTTTATTTAGAAGTCATTTGCAGAACTTCAGCTTGGAATACATGAAATAATACAACTGACACTAATACAGTATTTTTTTTTTAAGAGGGTACAAATTACACCTTTTTGGAAAAGCCTGCTGGGTAATAGCAGAAACAAAGCAATGGGAATGAGGCACATCACTGAGACAGAACAAGCATAAATCTAAGATGCTGAATCCTAGGGAGACAAGAGTAGCTTCCATTATGAATAATTCTTCCTTTCTTAATTTATTTCCTGTCTCCCTCCCTCCTCCAGTGTTTCTGTTACTCTATAGGGCATCCTGTTACTCATTTAGATCAATAGTAGGCTCTCAGTGTTTTTGATTTTCTGTTCTTTATTCATTTTTACAGATGGAATAGTTGGAAGGGTGTGGACACTAAACAGAAACAAACAGCAATGCTAATTTCAGTATTCCTTCACAAACTTTGTTTTGCATGTTTCTTTATATTCAATCTTTGCAGACAGAATAGTATCCAGTTTAAATGTTCATTTTAAGTGATTATGATCTGGCTGAAAATATTGTCCTAATGACTTCTGGAGATAAAAACAGGAGCTAAATGATGGTGCCTTGTTTTGAAAAGTCTGCATCATTTAGTTCTGGCTTAATAAATGAAGCAATATCTCATGGAGCCTTCATAGCTTTTAGAAAAATGGTATGTTGTTCTGCATATAGCTAGAGAGATTACTGACAGGATTTCAGATCAGTTTCTGGATCATAACACCACCATTTACAAGCTCATATTTGATTTTTGCTGCTTAGACTTATTTTCAAAATGGGTGCTGAAAGGAGTAGTACTTGTATGTAGATCACTACAAAAATGATGCCTCCTATTTATTTCCATGGGAAAGCACACAATAACTCTATTTCAGCAAATTCTCAGGCATCAATGAACGTCAGTGGGAGTCAGTTTATCCATATGGAGGAATTCAATGACACACCTTTGATTCATGGGCACTTCCATGTCAGATGATGTTCTGTCTGCCCCTCTGCTGCCATCTGTCTCACAGCAACAAAATGTAATGAAATAATGGTGAGAAGTTTCAATCTCTACTGCCATACCACCGACATCCACCTCTAATGTCATGAGCCAACGTAATAAAATAGGAGACATTTGTTGTATAGTCCTAGAATAGTCACAGATAATACAATCTCATCCCATCTGAATTTCACAAAAAAATCACTTATTTTTTTCTTCTCTAAATACCTTTGGATTTCCTGGAATTTTTAGGCTTATTCTTTTAATCACTTTTCCTCATGCAGAACTGATTATGGGTAGGAATCTATTTCTTCATCTTCACAGGTATTTTAGCAGTGCCGTTGTTGATAATAGAATCATAGAATCACCAAGTTTGGAAAAGACCTACAAGATCATCCAATCCAACTCTCCACCTATCACCAATAGTTCTCTCTACACCATGTCTCTCACCACAGCATCTAAATGTTTCTTAAACACCTCCATAAATGGTGACTCCACCACGTCCCTGAGCAGTCTGTTCCGGTACTTGACCACTCTCAGAGAAACGTTTCCTAACGTGAACCTGAATCTCTGCTGGTACGACTTGAGGCCATTTCCTTTCATCCCATCAATAGTTACAGGGTAGAAGAGGCTGACCTCAATCTCACCACAGCCTCCCTTCAGGTAGCTGTAGAGAGCGATAAGGTCTCCCCTGAGCCTCCTCTTCTCCAGACTGAACAACCCCAGCTCCCTCAGCTGCTCCTCATAAGACTTGTGCTCCAGACCCTTCATCATTTCATTGCCCTTCTCTGAACACATTTTAGTGCCTCAATGTCTTTCTTGTAATGAGGAGCCCCATGTTCAACTGAGCATCAACTAGTATTCGCAGGTCCATTTCCTCTACACAGTTGTGCAGCCATTCTGCCCAAGCCTGTAGCATTGCCTGGGATCGTTATGGCCAAGGCAGGACTCAGCACTTTGTCTTGCTGAACTTCATTCCATTGGTCTCAGCCCAGCTATACAGCCTGTCTAGATCCCTCTGTAAGGCCTTCCTATCATGTGAACATAGCCGTGTTTCTTGCACACTTGATACTCTGAAAACATCTGGCGTGACTGAAGATGGTAAACATGACCAGAGGAAAAGCAGCTTTTTTCTTATAAGCGCTTCATGTCAGTTTTCTAGAAGACAGGGGAATTTCAAGTAAAGGTAAGGGTTTCTTCAGTTGGATTAAGACAATGAATGCAGAACATCAGTGAGTGAAAAGAAAGCGTATTATACTGGGGTATGGATCTAGACATCTCGAAAATAAAACATTTTCTTTTTCATTCCCTCAGAAGGAAAGTGTATCAGAGCAAAGAAAAATGTCTCATTCTGATTTGTCTCACAGATTTTTGATTTTTAGCTTGTCTCACCTCTGTTTTTTTAAGAAATTTTCCTTATCTGCCTCTTTAAAACTCTCTTTTAATGTGAAGTTTAATAAAATTTTGACAGCTGTCAGGCTAGGGATGTGCTGACAATGCTGCCTGTCAGACTGACCAATTGTGTCACCGTTTCCTTGTTCTTCCATCTGTCTTTTTCTGTCATTTTTGTCCCTCTAATATTATAAGTGCCTTTGATATAAGGAACATTATTTTTTCAAGGTGTTTCATACAGTACCTAACACAATTGGTACTAATGCATGCCATACACTTGTCTTTTATTCACTTTATTCAGTTCCCTTTTCTAACCAAAAAACTCAGGTGAAAAAAGATCAACACTCTGTTATACCATGTGGTAAATCATTGCAATTAGAATTTTGACAAGAGTCTAAGATGTTTAAAGAAGGCATTAACTTCTGTCAGTGCTTATTTCCTCACTAAAGCTGAGCTCATGCCTTTATGCAAGGATTGAATAATCCAGTCAACTAATTAACTATACCTTCTGTCATTTTTTTGAACTCTTTCATTTGGGATTGCATGAATGTTTCCCACTGTAACTTAGTGAACCTAATGTAAGATAGGGAATTGTCATTTGAGCTAATCTAGACATACTCTTTCTTCTATTTAGGGAAATAATAAAGCTACAAGGACACATTTATTGCGTATCAAATTATCCAGGTCTTTTGTGTTTAGTAAGGCTCATTTAAACAAAAATCTGATAAATAAATATGTAATCATAAGTAAAATAATGCATACTGGATATAGAAGACATGTCTAATTCTAATGTTAATGGACTTATGTACCAGAAAATACACATTTATGCTTCTGTATTCTACATTGTGTAAATCGTCTGATTAAATATGTTAAGCTTATATGACAGGAAAGTGCACAGTTGTGTTTAAGATTAACCCTTACTATGCATATCCATCCCCACAGTCTTCTGGTAATGGATCCTCCATTAACTACCTGTGAACTCCTGACCTTTCTCCATCATTTTCAACAGGAAATGATGTGGCCTACTGCTACTTCCTGCTTGCCTGGTTGCTCACTAACATCTATTCTTCTTGGCACTACTCACACCAGCTCCAGCTGCTCCAAGATGCAATCATGCCATCTACCTCCTTGAATTCAGAAGACTGGTCACTTTTTGTAGTACTGCTGTGTGGATGAATCCCAATCTTCTTGAAATTAGGATATTAAAAATGAGGTAATCCCTAGTATCTAGTAGTAGTATATACTGGAGTCCTATGAGACGCATAGATACACAGCCAGGTATAATCTTTCTCCAGTGGATATCTTATCCTCAGAGCTATTACCTTGGAAACACTCCTTAATATTTCAAATCACATTCCCCATTTCTTAGGTATATTCTATTTGTCAAACATAGCCTAGCTACAGAATGTTCGATCTCTGAGCACTCAGCTACGCTGTTGACCTCTCAATCTGTGTAGAAATGGATTTTCATCTTTTGTGCAAGCTTGTATTTTGCTAAATGATTAAATAAAAATAAAAAAAACAACAAAACAAAACCTTGTAAATACCAACCTATTAGGACTGATCTATCTACCGATTGATGGAGTGTTAAAATTCACTGCAGGAACAACTAGTCCCAGTACGACTTGTTGCTTCACTCTGAAGCAGACATGTACTTTCATGAACACTGTATCTGCTTTTATACCCAGAAGATCTTATTTCTAGGTCAATCCCATATTTCTTAAATACTGTCATGGCATTGAGGGGCTATGCACATGTGAGAACTTGGAAGCAGCTAATAAGAAGTTAGTATAAGACTATGCATTAATGAAAGAGAATGAAAACAAAAGTCAGCTGAAAGCGAGTCCCACCCACGTACAACTTCAACGAAGTGTATGAAGCAGAGAATAAAGCTGTGAACACTGTGTTGTTCACTGAGGCATTATGGCTTCACACTGCACTGTGCCTCTGAGAAGTCATTTGATAACACTGCAATCCAGGATTGCAGCTGTTCCTTTCTGCACGTTAATGAGCCACACATCTTAAAAAACTATTTTTTTCATATTTTTTATTAACTTTTTTTTGTTTATGTTTTGTATCCGTGAAGATAGAACATTTTTTTACAGTCATTGAGGAAATTATGTTTTCTTTTTTCCTTTTTTTTATCATTCAAGACTTATTTCACAACACTCAGGCTTCAAGGTTTGTGCTGCTATGAGGTGAACTTCATTTTGCATCACTGTCTTCACCTTCACATCTGGGGTTGTTGCCTTCACCTTCCTTCTGATCATAGCCCTGAGGCATATGTTATCTTGTATACACATGCATTCTGTCATGTTTCATTCTTTGAACGAATAAAAAACATTTTCAGAAAATGGAAAATGGAGGGCTGGGTTGAATTCTGTAGATATGCAAGTAGAAGACACTCTGCATGCAGATTTCCACTTTCCTGCCTCCAGGTGGTGGTTGTAGGAAATAACTGCCTTGATGTTTCTGTATTTCTTTTGTGGAAATCTTATGATGCTTTGTTCAGTCAGAGAATCACACAGAATCACAGATTCACAGGAGCTGGAAGGGACCTCAAGAGATCATCGAGTCCAACCCCCCTGCTAAAGCAGATACCCTACAATAGATCTCACAGGTAGCCATCCAGACAGGTCTTGAATGTCTCCACAGAGGAGACTCCACAACCTCTCTGGGCATCCTGTTCCAGTTCTCTGTCACTGTTACCATAGAGTTCTTCTGCATGTTAGCACGGAGCTTCCTATTCTCAAGTTCGTTTATGCATTACCTCTTGTTTGCAACACTGTATTCAGTTCCAACTCTAAGGGAAGGACAACAGGTTCCATCTAACATAGCATGGATTCAGCAACAGGACAGCTTGGATGGATATTAGTTGGGTGCACCAGGAAGTGAACAATAACACTGTAAGAGGTGGGATATTTGCTCCAAAATTTCTGTTTTCCCTTTGGGCATGCTGAGATAAGAATATGCTTCTCTATGCAAGAATATGGATGAATCTTAGTGTATAATGCTTTTCTTTACGTGTTCTGTATTTAGAAAAACTCTTTTAAAATACTGAATAAATATTGGTGTTGTCACATAAGGTCAGTTCTACAATAGATTTGTACTTTGAACTACTGGTTAGGAAACTTTTCAAATAACTATTAATAATGAATCAGACAGAATTAGGGTCAAGTGCCAAATTATATTATTTTGAATGTATTGATTAAAAAATCATTTCAGTTTAAAAGATCCCTGCAGGTACCTTCACTGTAGGACTGTTTCTCAAGGTGATTTGTGTATCACTGGGACGTGTCTTCACCTGTTTTTCCCTAAGATGACATCTTTGCGCTATTTTACTTCTGTACCTCCTGATATTTTATAGACTGCTCTTCTATGGCATGCTAATATCAATGTCACTATCCAAAAGGAGTTGCCCGAGACAAAGGAGGATAATCCTAGATTACAATTTAGTTTGTAGATAATAGATCCAGCCATAGTGAAGCATGTACGTTGATTGCTCCAAAAGTAATGCCTTCTATTTTTTTTCCCCCATGAAAACTACAACAGATATAAATAATATATAAATCAAAGGTGTACAATTGAATTACCCCATGTGAAAAAAACGCACCCATTGACATTCGTCAGTGCTTACTGAATGTTTATGGAGACCAGTGAATGTGAGCATAGTGAGGTGGTGAGTTGTGCATTTCAACAGTAGCAGCAGCAACAGTAGGTCACCTGTGCTGGTGCAGATTGTTATGAGCATGACATGTAGTCTCTTGTTCATCACAGCAAAAATGCATAGCTCATGGTGGTGGTTATGTTGAAAAATTGTGTTTTGTAGCTGAGAATCTGCTCTGTCAAATTGTGGTATTGCGCTCCTTGTATCTGTTGTAGTTTCCATGGAAGTAAACAGGAGGAATTTCAGAGCAAGCAATATACATTAAACATCCCATTGAATTCAATAGCAGTATTGACATAAGGAAGGAATGTAGGGCTGAGCCTTTGATTCCTGTAGAATTCTTCTTTAACCAAACCAAAATATTATTCTGTATTTGGATTATGTTCAATTAGAGCTGAGAAACTGTTGTTTGTCTTTGAGATGCCATTCACATGACTGTTTTTTCATAACTGATTTATGATAATTTATACTACATGCTCTCAGGACTATGTCATGTGAAAAGTAATATTCAGATAGCCAAATATCTGACACAAAAAGTATATGACAATCACACGCACAACTGAAAGTCCAAGAAATCACATCTCCCAAGTTGCTCATATCTTTCTCTCTCACTGTTTGTGTTGGTTTCCTTTCAGTAAATACAACTGCAGATCTTTGGCGTGTGCTGCATGTCAAATAAGGATAAGAGCCTTCTCCATGGAAGTCAGTTTTCAAATGTAAATGGAGCAGATATGTAAATTTCAGTACTTTCATTATGTAATATATACATTTGAACTGCCAGATTGTGCAGGTGTATGTGAACAGGATAAGTTTTACTCATTTATGGTAATGAAAAAATGGTATATGGAAAATAAAATACATTTAAAGTGTGCACTGTGGCATGTACTGACTTTACAAGAGTAATTGTGGAAATTAAAACTGAATACCAGACCTAAGGAGAAAAAAATACTGAATAGGCTAAAGTCACTTAAAGTATGTAACTACCCCATTTCCATCTGAATTAATGTATTATCTTTAATTCGGTATTTATCACAGGAAATATTTTTTGCCTGAATTATATAGTTTTGGGAGCGTGTTCATTGTCCTGTGTTGTAATATCACTTCTGAAAGGAATATGTCTTTAAATATTAGTGTTTGGTAGGACTCTTCTTAATCTCTGTTATTATAATGAATACTGAACATCAGACTTTTTCAAAGATCCAAATTGGAAATGTGCTTTTTATCTCACTAAAATGAGTGGAAGCTCCACACATCATGTGCATTTCAAAGTAGAGAACTGTTATCCTAAATATGCATTGCAAGGATAATTGGAAAGGATTAATTTATTTCATGGGGATTTGACGGAGATGAATGGTCTGCTGTGCTCCCAGGAAATTGGGAATTTGGAATTCTTTACTTTCAGTGGTGAAGAATTTTCTGTGAAGTTTCTGTGCTTGAATAGTTTTAAGTGCATCTGTTCTTCAAGTAATACAAAACAGAAACTCAAATTTTTCCTGTCTGAGGCTTATTCACATTACTACAGATTTTTAATATGAAAATTTGAATATTGATGGTATGTTTTCCCTTTGGTTTTAATATTCATTCAACAGAATTTCTTGCTAGTGCTAAAATGAAATCATTTATACATTTATGTTTCTATATGCATATATGCACCAAAGTTTAGGGTTTGGTGAAAACTGCTCTCAGAAGAATCAGTCCTTGTTGTAGCTGTTTTAGATGCTAAACAGATACAGATAGAGGATGTTTTTTCTGTCCTTGTAGTTCATCAAGTTCCTGTAAGTCATCTAATCCCATGGTTTTATCTGAGTTACTTTGTCCTCATTAGTTCCACCCTTTTTAAGCAACTTCTGCCTCAACATTCTACCTTTGACTTATCTGACCTTGTCCATTTCCTTTTGGCTGTACAGCAGGTCAGTAATAGCACTGAGCAAGCAATCCTCTTTCTAGCGTATTGTCAGCTGTACAGGAGCTGTTGTGAGCTCCCTAGAAAAGCTGAGAACATGACCTGCAATCAGCAATTTTATGGTGCTATCTCTGAAAAGCAGAGGGGATTGAGTGGTTGTGCCATGAAAGAGTTGATGGAATATTCACTTTAATGCTCTGTTAGGAAGGAAGGAGCATTCTGCAGAAATTCAGTCCAGCATATGTGCTAACACAACAGCATTTTGATCTGCTGGACCTCCTGTGGGGAAGACTGCAGAGAGGTTACAGTTATGCATACTGCTGTAGTCATCTCTGGGCTAGTCTTCTCTCAACAAAGAGATTGTATGGAAAAAAAAAACAAAAAAAACAACTCCATGAGCTGTATTTATGTATTAGGTTCAGGGAGGAAGGTGTTCCAGATCCTCATTGATTGAGCTCTAGGTTGCAAGAGTATCAAATGGTATGGGAATTTCAGTGACACTGGTACTATAGTCCCCAGTGCTCACTTCCACAGATGCACATGAGAAATCTGAATTTTTCCCTCCTTTATAGATATATGTGAATCTGTTTGAATGTAGAGCTGTAGACTTAAGATACCAAGAAGGAAATTAATTTTATAAGACATACTAATTTTAGTAGTCAGTGAAAAAAAAAAAACAACAACAAAAAATAACCTCAACAGATAATGCCAGGTACTTAAGAGTGGCTACAAAACTGTAGAGTAGCAATAGGAATATGTAAATAGTTTTTTCATTTATGAAACACGATAAATCAGTAGGCGATATATAATGATATAAATCATGATAATAATCAGAGGGAAGACAAGATCCATGATGCTTAATCTAAAATACATTTGTTTTATGTTTAGTTGTGCAGGTTATAAGTGTATTTAAAGGATCTCTGTTTTGAACTGGAATGGCAAAAAAAATGTATCTTTTTACTCCTTTGAGCACAGTAGAATCAGCAGTTAGTATTGAGGAACTACAAGTAATTATGCAGAAATATTTTGGTAATGCAAAGCCTACATTCACTCACAGAAGTGGTTTCATGGGGAATAAGAAGTGGCTCAGATCCCTTGGTCACCTTAGTCAGCAACCAAAGTAACCAAGTGCTGGTCAGAGATCAAGTGTTACAGTGCTGTCATCAGGCTGTTTGTTCTTTGGACAACTGACTATTGCCTGCTGTTCACAGCTAGGTTTCCATGTTACTTTGCTACTGTGCCAGCTGCCAATCTTCTCTGAGTGATTCTCTGAAAAATTCCATTTCCACATCTCGAAAGTATCCCTGTTTGTTGACGCTGCGCATGACTGAAATGGTATTTTCATATTTCAGAGCAGTTGAAGCCCCTTAAAGCAGAGGGCTGCAAGTGTGAAAAAGAGATATGTTGTTCCCTAATGGCTTATTACCATCCCATTTGCAATTCAGATCAGTTATAAATTGACTGAAATTTTTAAACACATAGCAGGCAGTTTGAACTAATGATTGTCTGGAGGTTCACATCTGACATGAACTAAGCTTCTGTTCAAAACAAATTACAAATAATTCCTCCCTTAGAGTCAAAATGTCACTTTTTACACAGTGCATTGTTGCCAGATTTTATCAGCTCCATTAAAATAAATCCAAATAAATAAATACATAAGCCCAACTAGCTATCCACCGAGTGTTCTGAACATGGGGTGACCCTGTTATTATTCCTTATTTTCAGTAAGCATGCAGGGCTCTGCACAGTCTGCTGAAAGGTCTTTTCTCCCTCAAAAGTCCCAAGTGTGGAGAAGGTGCTGGGGTCAGCAGCAAGCCTGGGTTGCTCAGCAAGCCGCCCACTGCCCTCCAGACTGGTTCTTGCCTCATCTGCTGCCTGGGTACTGCTTGCCCATGACTTCTCAAACATTTCCTCTGATGTAGCTGTGTATACGTGGCTGCTGTGTGCTGGAGGGACCACAGGTTCTATGTGGTTGAGGTACACTGGCCTCCCAGCTATGGAGATGTGGTTAACAACTACATTTTATAAAGACAACTGCTTGAAGAAGCTATTCAGAATTCAGGTACAGTTCCATCAGGATTTCAAAGTCCACACCTCTCATGATGATAACAGGGGAAGCACTTCAAAAATACCCAATGGGGTCACCAGGAAATGTTTAATTCGCAATTGAAATTGGATTTCCCTTCAAAGAATAAGCCATCTGAGGGGGACTCACTGGAGAAATCTTGATGACTTGCAGCTGCTGATTACTAATTTTGAATAGGAAAGTATTTCACTAATTTCTAAAGGGAATAAGCTTATATAGAGAGGAAAAAATATAGGTCAGCTTCTTTTGATGTAATCCTTGTGTATTTTTGCTTTCTAGGTGTTGGCTACAGGGAGCTGGTTTGAGACAGTCTTTTTTTCTTTCATGCAGTGTTACTTTGTCAGGTATCCTGGATAGGTGTTACTTGAAAGTCTATGTTACTTGACTGGCTATCTCAGGCTCAAAAAAAGTTGTGGTTTTTTTTTTCTTCCCCCCAAAATAGCACAAAGAACCCTCTTACGTACATCAAACTACTCATTCAGTTCCTATTTATTTTTCTTCTTGAACTGTGAACCGATATACTTTATACAACATTGCATGTATCGAAAGTTTTTTCATAGTGCATAGCCTTATAGATTTCTTTTTTGGTCCCTTTTCCACTGAAAGACATTTCTTAACTGTTGCTAAAATGTTGAGATGATAGAGATACCTGCTCAAGGGAAATTTTATTGTTGGAGAAAGTATGGTGAAATTATGTGGTTTTTAATCATCAAATTAAAAGCAGAAATTTCACTGAAAAAAATGATTTTCTTTCTGAAAATTATGAATGCATAATTAATTTTAGGCAGAGCTTGGGGAGAAGTCATTAAGTATTACTTGATTTAGAACTTGATTTTTGAAAAAAAGGAAACATTACTCCCATTTTTAAGAAAGGGAGAAAGGGTGACCCAGGGAACTACAGGCCAGTGTGCCTCACCTCTGTGCCTGGGAGGTTCAGGGAACAGATCCTCCTGGTCACCATATTAAGGAACACATGAAATGAAGAGGTGATCCTTCACAGCCAGCACGGCTTCACCAAGGGCAGATCTTACCTGACCAATCTGGTGGCCTTCTATGATGGAGTGACAGCATCACTGGACAGGGGAAGGGTGATGAATACCATCTACCTGCACTTCTTCAAAGCCTTTGATGTGGTCCGTCAGCACATCCTTCTCTCTAAATTGGAGATGTATGGATTTGAAAGAGAGATTGATGTACTAAGTACTGGTTGGCTGGTCACAGCAAAAGGGTTGTGATCTGTGGTTCTATGTCTGGATGGATGCCGGTCACAAGTGGTGTCCCCCAAGGGTTGGTCTTGGTACCCGTGTTCTTCAACATCTTTATCAGTGAGACAGATGATGGAATCAAGTGCAACCTCAGAAAGATTGCAGATGCCACCAAGCTGAGCAGTACAGTCAATACACTGCAGGGAAGTGAAGCCATCCAGAAGGACCTGGAATGCTGGAGAAGTGGGCCTGTGCGCACCTAATGAAGTTCAACAAGGCCAAGTGCTGCACTTGGGCTGAGGCAATCCCAGGTATTTATACAGACTGAGGGAAGAACTCCTGGAGAGCAGCCCTGCAGGGAAGGACTTGGGATCCTGGTGGCTGAGAAGCTGGACATGAGCTGGCAGTGCACACTTGCAGCATGGAGGGCCAACTATATCCTGGGCTGCATTAAAAAAGAGGTGGCCAGTAGGGAGAGGGACGTGATTGTCCCCCTGTACTCAACTTTTGTGAGGCCCCATCTGCAGTACTGTGTCCAGGCTTGGGTTCCCCAGCACAAGAATTACGCAGAGCTCTTGGAATGGAAACAGAGGAGAGCAACTGAAATGATCAGAAGGCTGAAGCATCTCCTATGAAGAAAGGTTGAGGGAACTGGGCTTATTTAGCTTGGAGAAAAGAAGGCACTTGGGAGACCTCAGCGTGTCCTTCCAGTCCTTGAACGGAGCATACAAACAGGAGGGGGTATAACTTTTTACAGGTGTTGGTAGGACAAAGATGAATGGTTTTAAATAGGAGATTTAGATTAGATGTTAGGAGGAGGTGGTGATGCACTGGCTGGAACAGGTTGCCCAGAGAGGTTGTGCCCCATCTCTGGAGGCATTCAAGGCAAGGCTGGATGTGGCTCTGGGCAGTGTTTGACAACCCTGTCCAAGACAGGGGGGTTGAAACTAGATGGTCTTTTGTTTTCAACCCAGTCCATTCTATGATTCTAGGATTCTGTCACTGTATTTGTGAGGAGAGGAATGCTGAAAGCAAATGAAATAGACTTTTCTTTGCTAAATGAGAACTTTCATGATAAATTTTTCTACTACATAAACATTTCATGTTAAAAAAGAGAATATTTTAAAGCAACTTTTCTTCCACCCCGTTTTTTTTTTTTTTTTTTTTTTTTTTTTTAACAGCAGATGTCATTTGTTGTTTGTTTGTATTGCTTTGTTTTATATCTGAAAACAGATGGGAAATGTAAAATAACATTTCTTAAGGTATATTCCTATCTTTATTATCTTTTTGGGAAGACCTACATACTGAAATTTAGTTTAGGAAAAATATATGCACAAATCTCTTACATTTTCCTTACACATACTTATGTACAGTTGCACAGTTGAAATGTGGTGTACTTCGTACTCTACACAAAAAACAAACAAACAAGAAACAACAAATGGTTCTCAGCTAACTAATTATATTAATATAGATTAACTAACTATAAAATGAGTTGCCTCATTCAAAGAAGCTTTTGAGTGCTGCCTCTTTCCTCGATATGTCTATGATGTTGAAGGCTGAGTTCACATCCTGTTTGCCCTGGCTACACTTAAATGCATAAAAAAGTCTTGCTGATGTGGTTAAAGGCTAAACCTCTATCAAAAGCGTCTTTCATTACATGCTGAATGCTCAGTAGAGAACATGGTATTTCTTAGCCATCTCTCTAATATATTTCATGTGTTTTCAAGACTGTAGATCCATTAAACTACAGCTTTGCTCTGCTGTTTTGTGCCCAGTCAGATTTATGCTGTGAAAATAGATATATAACATTACCCTTAATTTAGGCTGAAGCAGCATTCTTAATCCCTTTGACAGAGGCAGTACCAGATAAGTAATACTTTGATACTAAGGTGATGTGCATGATATAAATAATTATACAAATACCTTTTCCCTCTCAGAGTAGCAGTGAAACTTTTTTTTTTTTTTGTGAGTAATGATGTATATGCTTTAGGGTTGTCTAGGGGACCGAAAATATCTTTGCTGAACAATGCTGCTATCCACCACTGTATTAAGAACCTCAAGATTTGCTTTTGTATGAGCCTGTTTGTGTCATATATTCACATAAGTCTTACTTTCTTAGATGGAATCTCAAGTGAAAATAAAAATAAACAGATATCCTAAAGTTGTTGCAAACCATTTCTGATGCTTTTACTTGATATTTTTTCATGGTGTCATCCATCAGAATCTAATCTCTTGATAAACTCAGGATGTACATTGCACTTTATTCCTTCATGTGGCCTTTGAGAGAATTTTCAAATACAACAAGGATGATAAAGAACTTTTTTATTTTCTTACTTTAGTGCAAGAGGGACACAGAAGAACAAATATTTTTGCAAGTAACACAAAAGCCACTTTAAAGAATTGCTGAGCTGTTTATTGCATTACCTTTGACACAAGGACCTACAGTCGGTATTGCATGGGTCTCAAGAAGATCCCATGCAAATCAAATAAATCCAAGTACTTTCTTATTAAGTTTTAGTACATGTGCTGTAGTTACAGGATATTGGAACATCCAAAAGGTTCCGAGGTTTTAGTTAGGCTTGGAAAGGCTTGAAGACATTTTTGAGCTATATGAGCTATTGTTGTCTGTGACATCACGCTGGAAATCTCCCAGGAATGGCTCCTTGGAAAGACTGTTGTTATTTCAATCTTCTAACTAAAAAAAGAGCCTATTGTCATGTATGATTATTGGCCTAATCCTGTAAACCATTTACAGTGCTTTCAAACTTGAAGTTAGCAAAGGTAGTACAATGAAGTATATCAGCGTATTACAGGAATTGTTACTACCTTACCAAAAGAGTGAGGACAATGACAGACAAATTGTACTGTATACCACTTTATACTCCTGTTTCCTACTTAGTTGAATTATAAGTAAACAGCTGGACCTTGCTTTGTGCCATCTTATGGTACTCTGCCACTGGCCAGGTTGACGAATGTGAGACTATACATTCTGATAATACTGTAAAAATGCAGTATTCTTTATTAACTTCTGATACTTTTAATACTGAAATATGCAGGGAGGTAGTCAGCTTAATAGTGGAAAAAAAATCAATCAGTAAATAGGAATATTTTTACAGTTACTCATTTAGCATACAAACTAATTCCTGGTATTGAGTGTACATGTGTTATGTATTTTGTATTCTGCAAGCTCCTTTGCAACATGTGGTGTATGATACAAATGATGTAAGTTTTACGGCTCCTTTGATATGTTAGTGTGAGAGCTCTTAGCATTTCTGATGATTCACATTGTCAATCGTGATTTAATAATTGATCTGTACTCTTCAGTGTAATGAACCCTGTAATTTATTAAAAGACGAAAAGTGTTCCCATAATTAGTGTTCTGATGTTTGACAGGAGAAGTGAATTTTTGAGGTACTACTACCATAAAATATTGTTGGTAAATGCGATTCGTTTTTATGCTTGTTGAAGCACTTTTTGATAGAAGACTGGATAAAATATAAATACGTGTTTGTGGTGAACTTGTTCTTGAACAAATTTTGTCTAGTGTCTCTGCCATCATTTTTTAAAGGGTTGTGAAATACAGGAGTTAACCATAAAAGGCTCTGTCCAAGACATTTCCTCAAGACTTTTAGTGAGTCTCAGCATCTAACAATAAGAAATGAACATTCATCTCTGCAAATCTGTTCTTCTTAAGCCAATGACCAAGTGTTTCTGTGACCATGAAAGTTTCTATATGCTCCTTTCACTTAGTTTGTTACCAACAATGCTGTGTATTGATGAAGAAACATAGGAAGGTATGAATTACTATTTAAAGGTGGGCTCTCCCTTGTCCTCTACAATGGCAATCTAGATCTGTCCTTGAGCCCTTAAAAATACCAAAATGTCAAAGAAAATGGGAGGTCTGTGAGCATCTTATCACAAAAAATCAGGACAATTTTTACCAGTTTCAGTTGTGATGAAAAATAAATAAATAAATAAAGATACAGTTAAGTGAACAGTAGTCACCATTACCCAACTGCTTTCACTTCTTCCTCATATTCTCGTAAACAAAAACTACTGCCAGAAAAGATAGATTTTTAAATGTTCAAACATGGGGTAATGCCACCAATCGTAGCTTTAAAATTCCAAGGGTAGAAGATATTGTTGTAATGTTAGCTGGTAGTCATTGTTATTTGTAAATAGGAATATAAATAGAATAATTAGGAATGTCGGTTTTCTTTATGCACACATGTATTTATGCTTCATTGGATTCTTTGGGGAGAAAAGAAAAAGGTAAAAATCCATGTTTGATGTTCCTGCTGTTTTCAGACACTGATGTTGATTTAAACTTCATTGCTAAAGACTGATAAAAAGTGGATCAGTGTAAGAAACTTCAAAAAGATATTACATTTTAAAACTAGTTTTAAACCTCATTTTAACGTTTAATATAAACTTACTGATAGTCAGTATTAAATTTGAATTGAAGTTTGAAGGTCAGCTTGATTCTTCATTATTTCTTGAAATAATTTGCAGCTGCAGGTTGTTAAGAACTCAAGATACAGTCATGTGTAAATAGTTCTTAGGTCAGTAAACCTAATAGTTTCAATGGAAATGTGTGTCTGTGGTGTTATTCCCATGTGTGATTGCAGTTTTTTCATTTCTACGGTGTATGGATATATACATAAGCATGATTACTGAGTTAAATTAAGTTTCTGACATAATTTGTATACTTTTTATTTATAATAAGCATATTCCGTTTAAAATGTAGCCCTTGCAGAATTCCTGGTGTTCAGAAATTAAATGTAGGTTTTGCATGTGGTTTCTTCAGTTTATTCCTTGTTGTTTGCAATGCCTTTTGAAATAATACTGTGAAGGTAAACTGATGGTTTTTGTACAGGTGAGTTACCAAGTCTCTTTTTTTCCTAATGGGAGCTCAACAATTGCAAGCTTTCTGTAAGATCTTGAGAAACAAACAAACAAACAAAAAATAATAAAAATAAAAAAGACTCTAAAAAGATTATGATATTGCTAGTTAAGCATCTGATTCCAAATGACATATACAGTCAGTAAAATCTTCTCTTACTGGCTTTAAGATCACCCTTAAAATTCTTCATTTGTTCCAAAGGTTGACTATAATCTTAGGCTCTAGATACAAGTCATGAATAGTAAGTTAGATTTTTATTCTGCATATCTCTATTGCTCTGCTGTGTTCAGTGATAAATGCCCTCAGTGATCAAATTACTTTGACCTTCATACCATTTAGATTTCATGTCATGAGGTCTTATCTAAAACTTAGTGCCATCTGTGGAAGCTTGAATATCATTTTTAAAGGAACCAGAATTGAACCTGTATTTCAGTCATGTGGACATTTCCTTACTGTTACTCCAGTCACTAAGTCATCTTAAATGGAATTGAAGTAAATAAACCAGCAGAGATTTAAATATCACCTGTTTGGGTATTGAATAAATAATCAGAAAACTAGATGTTTTGAATGCTGAAAAGCTGGCATAGCTAGAATTCAATATATTTGGAATAAAACTCTGACTAATTGATATCAATTTCTTTCACATTGAGAAAAACATGTTCATTAATTCATTGTTGTGTAAAATAAGAGATTGGCTATATAACTGTTTTTATTGGATGAAAGATAATAGTTGCTCAGGTCTTACAAACATGTGCTAATCAACAAAGTTATTTATGAGATAAGAATGTATTGTCTTTACCAGCAACTGAAAAAAAAGAGAATTTCCAATTGCCTGTATTGTGGTCTGAACATTCAAAGCAGCAACTGCACTCTGGAGGCACTGTCTGTGCCAAGACACTTGACAATGAAGGTGTAGCTTTAAATGTACTCATGGGGTTCAGCATCTTTCTTCTCTATGACAGCTGTGATGACTCAGAATGTTAACCAAATCAGCTTTAAATACCTCTTTAGCTGAACAGTTGCAAACCACATCGCTTTTCAGATCTTTAGAATTTTTTTGCCATTCTCTTCTATCTTTCTTTATGTAATTAAAAACACATATTTATACCAGAACAAGCTACAATAAAGCCAGTGCATGCAAGTTTTAAACAATTGTTTTAGCACTGTAATTTTTAGGCAGTTGATGAAAGTAGTTGTTTTAGATCTAGTCATATAAGTGTAAAATTGTGAATGTCTGCCCTATTAATCAAGATGCTTTTGAATTGCAAAGAGATTTTGAGGTAGGAGTTTACTCAGCGAGACATAATCATTTCTCCAGCTCAATACAGAGCTGTCCCATTATTCATGTTTTCTTTTGAATAAGAACTCACACTGTAATTCTATGCACTTGTGATAATTATAAAGGAGTTTTTTCTCTTTTTCCCTTTAAAATGCTTTAAAAAAAACCACTAGCATTTTAAAAGAAAATTGATTATTATTATTGCATTAAATTCCAGTCTGGGCACTTGCATTTTGCTTGGCAAATTTTACCATTTGCTTCCATTATTGTGTTGATGTACAGCTGTGTGCTGTTAAACTACTGTTGTGTGTGCTAAGAGTTTTGTGTACTTCATAGTTTATGAAAGTTGTCCGTTACGACTGTCTGACAAGGAATTTGCTATGCAGATGATTTTTAAAATAGGCTTTGTTTATACTTATCCAGATAAGGTCTGAGAAAATCAGTAATTGAAAACATGACCAGATTAAAAGACCATAATAAACATGTATGTATATCATATATATATATATATATATGAATATAGTTGCAAGTATCATTTTATCCCTTACTGATATGGTTGAAATCAGACCTTTCCTTCAGTTCACATTATCTAATCACATAAATGTACTTATTATTTACCTAATGTTTATTTACTACCATGTACATTTTATGTAGACGTACATTTATAAGGAAATAAATACGTATTATGGCTGAGGTATTTTTGTTATTTTCTATTTTACCTGTGTAAAAGGAAAACTTTGAAAATGGGGTGTGACTAAATACAAAATAAATGAAGATGCTTTGGATTCAGGATAGCAGACAGTTTAGCTCAACTAATGGCTATTTATAGCTAGAAAGTTTTCTGAGCACCTGGAAACACCACAACACTTGTGAGAGATGCAAAGAGTAGGTGGATAAGATCCTGAATGGATGCCTTGCACTTCCTATTGGGACCTATTGACTGAAACCTATTGGTTCCTTTTGCCCTCAGGTAGTCACTTAAAGTAATATTTCCTTTGGAAATACTTCTTCCCCAGACAGTCAATAGAGAAATATGGATCTGTTCTTAAAATTCCAAATGTGTCTTCATGCTCTGTACACTGCATGTAGAATCAGTGTCTCTGTTACCCAGGCTGGCTTTCCTACATTGTTGTCCCCTATTCAAGACAGATTTTGTATATTCATAGTATGTTCATACCATCTTCTAGTCTAGGGTAATTTAGTGTGATAGGTGATTTTTTTTCTTTTTTATGTCCCTTCTCCTTTGTTCTCTGTTTTTAAAGGGTGCAGAGAGAAATGGAAGCAAGATATCTTGTCATGTATCAGTAGTTGGAGATGAGATCCAAAAGGAGAAGGTTTTGCTAAAGGTGTAAGCCATCCCAACTATTTTTCATTCACAGATACCACTTGAAGTTATGTGATTTTGAATTTAATAATATTTTTATTTGTATCGGTATGATCTACTTATCAGTGAAATGCTACTAGTGAGGAAATTAGACAGAAAAGTGTATTCTTGTTACACAAGTGATTTATAGCATTTTAAACACCAAGATAAATGGCACTAATAATTGCAGCCAGAATTCACACAAACACGCCTGAAAGTTACTGATGATCCTGATGCTGTAAAATGTGGCTTTACAAATAAAGTTCACAATGAAAAGTGGCAAAACAGCAAGAACACCATGATCAATGGCTTCAGAGAATAATGCAGCCCAGAGGTGTTCAGCAATTGCTATCATGGATTAGGCGACACTTCAAAACTTTAAGGTAGTTGTCAATTTTGTGGGAATCTCTGCGGAGGCAATGCAGCAGGTTGTAAAAAGCAAAGAGTCTGGAATCCTCATCAGCGAGTTGCAGGGATGGAAGGCCATCCCACTGCGAGTAAACTTCATTTCCAGCATCACCAGAATGAACCTAGAAAGACATAGCGACACTGTAAGAGATGATAATGAATCTGACTGGGTGTTGAACACAGAATTAAGAAATATTGGCCTTGAGGAACACTAGTTAGTAGTGTACAGCTTGTAAAGTATTTCCTTTTATGGCTCCCTTTGTTCTGTATAGTGCTCTATATATTCTCAAGCAGGTGTTAGTTGAATTTCCACCAGATATTTCAGTTGATTTCCTTAAAATTTGTAAGCTTAGCTGTTAGTGTTCTTAGATCTAGTACATTAGCAATGCCTAATGGGATTAGACTTTGCAGATAAATCAAATCTTCCTTTGTGCATGGATTTATTAGTGGCATCTCTTTTTTGCTTCCTCCACCTTAATGCCATTGTAAGCACTTGCTCTTAGAACTTATTTGTGTCTCCAGCTTTTCCTCAGTCCATGTCTTAGGTGGTCTCACAGATATATGCAGCCTTGTAGAACATACTACCAGGCAGATCTCTCATTTTTGTATACCAATAAAGAAAAAACAAAAAGACAATAAAAGCTGTGACTGATATAGTGACCTCTAATGCTGGAAAGCTATGTGTAGGAACTCATTACAAGAGTTTGAATCCAAGGTGAAGATTGGTTTAAGTATTCTCTTTTGAAAGAGACAATCTTTTGTTTTCTTACAACACGGAAATCTATCTTTCGTAGTGGGAAAGAAATCTGTGCCTAGAGATATTCGTGAATCTTATTTCTTATAAGCTATGTTTTGTGAATGCATACACCAGGATATCTGTGAAGTTTCTTTCACTTAGTTTAAGAAAAGGGAAAAAAAAAAAAAAAGAAAAATAGACCTGCAATCACTCAAAAACCTGGTTTGACACTAATGAATTTTCCAATCTTTTCTTCTACCTCCTTCTACAGAAGGGGGTTCCCTTCTGTAAATAATGTGATTGAGAAGGTTGTGACAGGATAGCTGTAGCAGCACTTGTCTTCACTGTTATCTTGGATCCCCACCTTTTTACACCTGGATATGAGATAGATGCATTTGATTACACTGATAAATGCATTTCTGGCCTGGATGGGATAAGGTTTCTGGGTAAACAGACACTAAAATGAAAGAAACAATGTGCAACCCAGTGGAAGGTGGTAGATACAGGGATGGCAGTGTTATTCAACTACTCTAAAGCAAAAGCCAGTGAACTCAGAATGTCTTATTAACATTTAGCTCACTGACAGAATGATATATGGGGACTACCAAAGGCCCCTTTAAAAATAAACAGGCTGGAGCTGATCTTACTCAAGAAAGCTTTCAATCAATCGCTGATAAGAAGGAGTATTTGAGTATGGTTTTCATTAAACAGGCTTGTATTCTGTTTCCAAGTGTAGGGGAAACCAAGTCAGACTCATTGTTCTGAAAAACCAGTATGATGGGAATGGAGAAACAAAAGATAGTTTGTTATGTGCCATATTTATGTAATGGGCCAGTTCTAAACATAGTATTCATTTCCAAAAGCTATATGCAGTACCTACATGTATACAGACAAATAGAAATGAGTTTATAAATACCCATAAATACGTAGATGTGATAAAATACAGACACATCCTACACAAATTTGAAAACTAAAAATGCCCAAAGGTGGAATGAAGGTTTTCTGATGATTACACCTTCTCTTGAAGCAGGAATGAGAATATGTAGTGTTATGCTCTACAAGTCATATCACATTGTACCCTTAGAAATCACAAGAGAGCAGGATAAGTCATAGCTGAATCTGAGAAATTTTCAGCTATGTTGGCTCTCTTTTTTCCCCTCCATATGTACTGTTTCTTTTCCAAGTAGAGAGATCCTATCACTGCACATGGCTTCCTTACAGCAATAGGCTAGAAGGACTATAAGGACCTAATACTTACCCGCCCAACTATTTTCTCTATTCCTTCTAGAAGCCTCTTGTTTTGTTCCTCAATCTCTACAGCCTTCCAGAGGATGGTATCTGGAGCTTCTTTGATTCTTTGCACTTCAGAGGCCAGATGGACAAGGGGATCATTCCAGGAACGCAGCACTCCCAGTACTAAATTCAGTAGGTCTTCATGCTGGTCATCCACATTAAGAAAAGGTATTTAAAATGGGAAAGCTATATGCTGGAAGTATTATGAGGCATTTAGAGAATGTTCTCAGATGTGGAAATTTGGGAATATACTCCACTGACTGCTCTCTAATAACCCTTAGATACTCAGTGCAATTTTTGACACTTTTCATTTTCATTACAACAGCTTAATGGAAAATATCTTTAAACCCTCTCCACATTACAAACTAGTAGGCAGAAATTTCATCTCTGCCAAAAAAAAAAGTAAAAAATTTTATCTGATTTTAATGAACATTTTATAACTCAATGATAGTTATTTATTTATTTATTTAAGTTTAATATGGAATAGAAAATGGAAAGGATTGTTAACCACTAAATAGCTTTTATTATTTCTACATAAACTCATATGCCATCCCCTTTGAACAATGATGCTTCTAGCAATAGCTCTCTGATTTTGAAAATTGTTCTTTCTTGTGGGCAAATGAAAATTCATAAGGCTTATGGTTATGGTAATGTTCAACCATTACTTCTTTTCTAGATACTCTGCATCTGAACACAACCGGTCTTTTTATATACCCAGATGGCTATATTGGCACTGCAAGCCTATTACTGCTGTGAAACTGATAAAAATTTCTCCTCGACACACTCACATTCACACACCTATGCTTACTTTTTTTCTCCAGGGTATTTTCAAATTTTATCTATGAGAATAGGCTGAACAAGACTATCTTCATTTTTGTTTAAGTCTGTCATTATTACATTGATGTATGTTCAGTTTTCTCTTTGCAAGTAGTTTGCAATGTTTTACTCAAGGGTCTTTGTATTTGAATGATGAGTGACTTTAGCTTTCTGGTACCTGCAAGAATATCTATTTAACATTTTCTAGGTAACATCAGTGTCTTTAGTTCCAGGAAAACTATTTCCATTTGCCTACATACAATACATTACTATCTAGTCAATGTATTTTTATGCTTGTTATAGTGATCTAAAAGGTGTTTTAAAATAATGTTCAAAGGTTGTAGTGTTGTGAAAACATTTATTGTGTACAAGCACAATAAATGGCTTTGCTCCATGAGGAAATATTGTATTTGGATATAAGATGCAATGCCTGAAAGCAACATACAGAAAAAGGAAAGGAAAATGAAAGTCACTGGTCTAGTATATTCTGTATTGTCTGAAACTTAGTGAAACTTAGTATCTGCAAAACTCTTGGCTTTCTAGTTCCTTCTTGTTTCTGTTTTTGGTTTTTTTTTTATTTTTATTCTGGATATTCTAATTTTTCCCTCTTTCTGTCTGCCACCTCTGTAGTCTTCCTCCTCCCTCTTTTATTTCCCACACTCACAGTCCATGGCATTAGATGAAGGACTTACGTGAATTTGCTGAGCTTGCTCCTTGTCTTCAGGAGTGGTTAAGGAGGATGTGTGACAGCCATTAACAGCTTTTGTGATGAAACCCCGACCCTGAGCATAGCGTTCATCCTGCAGATCAGCAAGGAAAGGTATTTTTATATAAATAAGAAGAGCTGCAATTCAAACACTATACTAACCAGTTGTTGTTCTATTGCTTTTGGCCTCAAGTTGCGCTGGGGGGGTTTAGTTCAGATATAAGGAAAATCTCTTATACAGGAAAGGTTGTTAAGCACTGGAATAGGCTCCCCAGGGGGGTGGTTGAGTCACCATTCCTGAATATGTTTAAAATCCCTTTAGATGTGGTGCTCAGGGGCATGATTTAGCCGTGGGTATTTAGAGTTAGGATAGTATGGTTACGTTCAAGTTGGACTTGATGATCTTGAAGGTCTTTTCCAACCTGAGCAATTCTGCGATTCTGTGATTCTATCATTGCTTTTATTCTGTAAAGGTCAGAAGTTTCTTATAATTATTTACAGTTAAACAAACACAAACTTGTTTAGTACATAAAGAATTATAGGAAAACAGTATGTTTTGCTAGAATGCTGGGGATCTTAGCAACAGTCAGCACTATAAGCAGATTTGATCACCTCTGGGACTATATTATCCCTGACCCCTGGAGGCGTTCAAGGTCAGATTGAATGATGCCCTGGGCAGCCTGATCTAATGGCTGGCTATAGCAGTGGGGTTGGAGTCTGATAATCTTTAAGATCCCTTCTGACTTAAGCCATTCTATGATTCTATGATCACTGTCTATGCCGTAGTCATATTTGTTCACATATTTAAAGTTTTGATATATTAACACGTTTGGACTCAAAAAATATTGAACTGGATTTTGCATGTTCTTGCTCCCAGGAAAAGGCAAAGTACTTACAAATTCATTGAATATTTCGGAAGAGAGGAAATGCATGGAGTGTGAAAGTTTAACTGCCCGATCAAAAAGTTCCCCGAGGGAAACTTGGCAGTTGACAGATCCACTGGGACAGATTGGCAAGGAGGTCACTCCTTCCTTGGTCAGAAGCATGTTGGACACCAGAAGAACTGCCAGCAACAAACCTGTTCAGGTTTAGAACAAATCAAAATGGAAACATATTGACACAAGCATGCATTTGGAAATTGCTGTCAGAGGTAGATGACCAGGATGCAGGGATGCTGGCTGTGCTCAGCCACATGGCTCAGAGTACCCCATATGCTGACTCTTGAAAATAAATGGAAGATGAAAGCACTGTCCTTCCATTGATCTTTCTCCTCTCTGTCATCCTACCCATAATAGCAGAATCTCCCACAGAATTTGAGGAGACATGGTAACGTGGGCTACAGTACACTATATTCCAAAATCTCTACCCATTGTGCTTGTCTTTATTACATAATGATAAAAGAAAGAAAGAAAATTAACAAAGTCAAGTTCTCTATTCAGCAAAACAAAATAGACATAGAAAAACTATAGAAAACTTTAAAATCAAGTACATGGTAAATGAATGCAGTTGTTTAAAGAACACTGTTCTGTTTTCAAAATCGGCCTGCTACATACATTGGTTCACTGGATTCACTATCGATGCGAAGTTCCAATATGTTCCATAAATCACCAGAACTGTCTCTAGTGCTGTCACATGATATGTTTATTCCTATCTCTCAGATCAAGAAAAGTGTACTTATTTACACAGTATTGAAGTAAGACATTCTCCTCCCCCCATAAGCTCCTCCAGTTAGGACAGTGTTCTGGGTAATTATGCTACAAATAAGAAAACTGAAGACTTGTTGGCTTAGAAAGTTAAATGTACTTATAAAATCATTTACTTCAAAATTATTCAATTGCTTCTGGACTCTGTGGATGATGACGTTAAGTCTTTGCCTTCTGTCCAGTGTTGTGAACAGTGGCCTGGAGAGAATCCAGTCTTTTGTGTGCAAGTGTCATATCATTCAAGTCAATTTTCTGTGATACTGCTCAGTGCAAAGATAGTCTTAGAAGACCAAAGACTGAATAAAGAGAGAATCAAGCTGCCTTCTAGTTTCAAGGACTGAATGCTAAAATTTGAGGTGGAGGCAAGTTTCACCATTATTAGAAAACTGAGAGGCTGGATAGTCTTGGTTTCTAGAGTTGTTACTTTTCAGCTCCTTCTTAATTCAATCAAAACTTAAACGTAGAATTTATCAGACAGTGAATGGCAGAAGTCTTACCTTTCAATGAAGCCCCTCTGCTGCTCATGGTCGGGATCCTGTGTGATGACTTGCTCTACCAGAAAGAAGTCTCAATACCTGCTCTTACTTTCTGCATGAGTCAGATTTATATACACCATTCGGGGTCCACTTTTGCATTCATTCAGCAGGTCGTGGAGTTTACCTCGATAATTACAAACATCAAATTGCCTCTCTTCCACATTCATATTTAATACTTGTTTTGGGGTTTTTTGTTTTTTGGTTGTTTTTTTTCCTTTTTCTTTTTTACCAATGAGTGGGAATTTCATTAACAATTTCAGTTGCAGGATGCTGACTATGGCTGGATGAAGAGAACACCAAAATTTTGCCCTGAATTAATTACAGATGCCACTGGTCCTTGAAAGCTCCAGTTGTCAAGCCTGAGACTGTTGTCCTCTATGCTTATAGAATGCTGTTCTCCCTGCCCACGGATGTCTTCTCTTCCTTCCTTGTCTCTTCACCCTTCCAATGTTAAAATTATGGCTGTTTCTGGAAAGGAAACAATATTTTACAATTTCTACAGTAAGAGAAACAACCTAAATTCTACTGACGTTGATCCAGAGAATGTGAGTGGAGGCTTTCGGAAAGATAAGTCATTATTATATGTAGCATTACAGATATGACATTCTGTGTGTGTATCTCCATACAGCTAAAAAGGGAATTACATACTGCAGATCATGATATAATTGGCTTTAAGGATGATATATGTTGAGAATAGGGGCAGTTCTGTTATTAAAAAAAAGTAATAAATTGTAACAACAAAGAGGAAGAAGTTACATGTTTACTGTTTAATCATAAACATTTCATGATTAAATCAGCATCATTTTAAAACTCCCAAACCATGAGATCATCTTCTATATGTAAAAATTCTTTGCGTAAAAGATGTGCATGTCCACCATAATCAAAGCATATGCTGTCGTAATCAGTGGGATCTGATTCCTGATCTAATGTGCCTGTGGTAATCTACAACCTAGATTTAGCAGGTTGGCTGTTTTCTTGTTGTGTGCGGTTCTTCTGTATGAATATGTTAGTAAATGTGTGATCTCTCATCTGTTTCTCAGATGCATTAATCCATGAAAAGACCTTCTAAATTAGATGATCATAATGAATAAGGTATACAGGGCTAATGAATTTTCTTGCCTCTAGACAACTTGTTCTGCACATGTAGAACAGATGTGTATAATCTTGAACCCTTCATTATTTCATAACTATGGGTGTGATTTTTGAAGCACTCATAAATAAAACCTGCCAGACGCTTTCCTGTGTTACCTACTGTGATGCTTTGGCAGAGTGGTTGAACAAGATGATCTCTAAAAGTTCCTTGTAACCCCTATAATTCTGTGATTGAAGGGAGAAAAAAGGTAGACCTTTTACTGCATACATTAGCACAGGGTAGGGGCTGACCTGATGGAACGGAGCTCTGCTGAGAAGACCTATATGTCCTAGTTGACAAAAGGTTGACCCTGAGCTAGTACTGTAAACTTCTGGCCATCAAGGCCAGTGGTATCCTGAGGTGCATTAAAAACAGTGTGGTTGGCAGGTTGAGGGAGGTGATTCTCCCCCCTCTACTTTGCTCTGATGAAGCCATATCTGGAGTACTGTGTCCAGTTCTTTCAGAAAATCAGGGAACTACTTGGAGAGAGTCCAGTGGGAGACCAGAAAGATGATTAGAGGCCTGGAGCATCTCCCTTACGAGGAAAGGCTGAGAGACCTGGGACCACTTAGCCTGGAGAAGATTGAGTGGGAATCTCATCAATGCTTATAGGTAACTAAAGGGATGAGAATAGAATCAGGCTCTTTTTGGTGGTGCCAAGTGATAGAACAAGGGGCAATGAGTTCAAACCATAACACAGGAAATTCCATATGAACATGAGGAAAAAAACTTAACTTTTAGGGTGACTCAGGACTGGAACAAGCTGCCCAGAGAGATTGTTGAGTCTCCTCTGGAGATATTAAAAACCTGACCATTTCCTGTACAAGCTACTATGGAGTAACTGCTTTAGCAGGGGTTTTTGGACTCAGTAATCTTCAAGAGGTCCCTTCCAATCCCTATGATTCTAAACCATGGAAGATATTCGTAGGGAAGCATAGGGAGATACTTCAGCAGTAAACCAGAACTGACAGGAAGTAGTCTATGTCTTCTAAGATCCATGATGATTTCTAAAACAGTTTGTTCTGCTCGGAGTCTGGAACTGATTTGGAAATTGAGGCATTACTGAGTACATGAAGCAGTTACCTCTAGCTAAGTGTAGTCTGATCGAGGCACTAAGAGCAGGGACAGCCAAAACAGTAGAATGGATGGTGGAAAGACATCTGTCTTCTAAACCACAGCCACATGGTTTGTACTCTTGATTTAATTCATCTTTTCTACCCAAGATATCATAGGTAAGACTGAAAAATCTTAGAACATTAGAAGAGTCCTGTGAATAAAAGAAACAAGCATTTTTCAACCCACTATTTCGCCTTTCATTTACCAGTTTGCTTTTCTTGTCATTTTGAGGAGTTGATCAGTAATACCAAAATAAAATATAGCTTTAACTAATATCAGGAACTAGATAACAAAGGAAGGCATTCGCAAAGGCAGAAGGTAAAATGCCTGAGCTCCCTCTAAAATTATTATCAGGAGAAGCATCAACTAAAGTCAGGATCCTCATATGACTTATGCTCTAGAAAAACCTGTCTCTTGCTAAGTGAAAGGGATACAAGTACCTTAAATGTAAATTATAATGTGATTTATGTGAAACAATTGCAGGATGTTTTAATTAAATTATTCTACCACATAATTACATACATTGCATTTCTCTTATGCCTTTCATCCTGAAATGCCTTACAAACATGAATGGAATAAAATTCTCAGCAGTTAAGAATCATTGGCAGAAGGACAGAAGAAATTCTCTGAAAAGTACGTAAATGTAAAGGTAAACTTCTTTTATCAGGTGTGAGAACTCATGTAAAGGTTAAGATGTTTATTCATAGCTGCACGGGAAGAAGAAAAAATATTCCAGATTCCCAGACCTGTACTTTAAATAAAGACTTAAATAACGTTCCTTACTAGTATGAAAAGAAAGGAAATATGAGAAAAGAGAAAAAAAAGATAGGTTCAAATATTAATTTTCTTTTATAAATTAGGAATTGAGTTCTGTTTAAAAGCTAGAAAAAAAACCTTAAATGTAGCTGAAAATAACCCCCTCTTTCTTTTAAAATGAGTCTGGGTTATGCATGTCCTCTAAAGGATTAATCTGAACCTATCTTGTCCAAAATGTTCACTGATGCTTGGTAAAGAAAGCTGATCTTCACTCCTAACAGCCTCCTAATTCTGGCAGCACACAGGACAGCACTTCAGATAGTTAGACAAGCATCAGAACCAGAAGGGAACCTTCCTAGAATAACTTAGTACAGACTGGCTGAGAAGAGCTGTATGTTTCTGTCTTCTGCCTTTCACTTTTACCTTAGAAATAGATATTTTCAAAATTATCGTGCTCCTTTTTATCTTCAAAAGCTTTTATGGAAACAAAATTATTAGATAGTTCCCAACCAGTACAAACAATATTACACCAGTATATGCAGGCTTATGTACAAGGACTGCTCTGAAAGTAATGCCTTATATTTTATTATGTTGGCCCGTGACATCAGAGACAGATGTTGGTGGTGAGGCAGTAGAGGCTGAATCGTCCCAGCAGTATCTCATTACATTTTGTTGCTGTGTGGAAGATGGTAGCAGTGGGGTAGTTTGACAAAATGGCATCTGATGTGGAAGTGCTGATCAAGCAAAGGGGTAGAACTGAATTCCTCCGTGTGGAAAAAACTGTACACACTGACATTCATGGTTGCTTGCTGATCATTTATGGAGACCAAAGAATGGATGAGAACACAGTGACTTGGTGGGTAGTGTTTGTGACAGCTACACTAGATCAACTTCACTTTTGCTGATTTTTATGAGTGAAGCATTCAGGCTCTTGTTCATGGATGGTGAAAATGCATAGCTCATGGTAGTGACTATGTTGGAAAACAATGGTTTGTAGCTGAGATTTTCCTCTATCAAATAGCATTATTGTGCTCTTTGTATTGGTTGTAGTTTCCATGGAAATTAATAAACAGGAGGCGTTACTTTTGAAGTGAACTACATACATACATAACTGTTAGCTTACTGTTAGATCTTCACAGACATTACATGTGATTTATCAATAAATACAGATAACAGCAGTCTGTGATCATTTCTCAGTAATCTTATCTATCCATCTTATATCAGGTGACTGGCCATGAATTAGACTTTCACATTTTGATTCAGAACTATAGATAAGTACTGAAAGATTGAATACTCTCATCCTAGTTCATATATTATTTAAAGTTCTTGCGATATGCACACTGTTGTTGCTGATTGGTACCTGCCGCAGAGGAATGAAAAATCTTTTCCAAGTTCTTTGCAGAATGCTTCCTGTTAAGAAGGGGAAACAAAAAGTGAGAATTGTTACTTTTTTATTATTATTTTTTTATTATTATTATTATTTTCTGAGCTGGAAGTATAATTAATAACAGAACATTAGTTAATACATAAATTTGAAACTTCAACGTTCTGACTATGTTTTTAGAAGATAATCCCTACGGTATGAATGTAGATGACTGAGCAAATGTGAATCTGCAAATAAATTTCTCTACATTGTATGAACATACTAATCTGACGCACAGGACCTGTGATCCCAATTTTCATATGCGAGTTGGAGTCAAAATACTTAAAATATATTTTTGGCTTCGTTTTGTAGAATAGTTTACAAGGTTACACAATCAGCTTAATTTAATAGTTGACTTTGGAAATAAACAAAGAGATTAGATCTGGATCTAAAACAAAGCCTCAGAGCACTTTCATGTTTTGGATGTGGAAAATATATTCTGAGTAGGAAAGTAAATAATATATTTTCAATCTATTTTAATATAATTTCCAAATGACAAATGTTTTCATGTTTGTTTTTTTTTCCTAATTACTCCCTCTAATGTCCATTAAAATATTATTAAAAATTCAAGTGGTTTCCAAAGATTCTGTAAAACAAGGGTTTTTCCTCTCTCTCTTCTTCATCTAGAAAGTAGGAGAATTTAAACAGCATTCTTTCTGAGTGTTCCGTTTTGTTTTTTGTTTTTTGGTTTTTTTTCAGCAGAAATAACAAAATGCATATTGGGTAATTCCTTAGCATGATCTCTGCATGTAGAGCTCTGCTGGCAAAATGTAGGTAAGAACATAAGGGAAAATGGTTTCATGTGGAGAAAAAAAAAGATGGAAGTCTTTGGAATAATTTCAGTTTATTTTTATTTTAGGTTCTACTGTGATTTCAGAAGTAGACATACAAAGAAAATAGAAGAATACATTTCAAAAATCATTTATTAGCATTTCTACTATGATGACACACAGTCAAATGCTGTATTTCATAGGAAATACTGTGTGAATTCCAAATAGAATTTTAGCTATGAATCACCAGAAACAGGGCGATTAGGAAAAAGAAATGTAAATGCTGGCTTCTACATATTGATCTTGATACTCAGTGTTGTTTGCAGTATGTGGCTCCATGTTTCCTTATGTTTTACCGGTATGTTGTCAAACAATCTATCACAGAATCACAGAACATTTTGGGTTGCAAGGAACCTTATAGACCATCTAGATCCAACAGCTTCCTGCTGTGCACAGAGTTGTTAACCACTTGATCAGGCTGCCCAGGGCCCCATCCAACTTGGCCTTGAGCACCTCCAGGGGTGGGGCATCCACAGCTTCTCTGGGCATCTTGATTTAGTGCCTTACCACTCTCCTAGTTGAAAATCTCTTCCTGATATCTAATCTAACCCTACTCTCTTTAGGTTAATTCTACTCTTTTTCCTATCACCACACTCCTTGATAAAGAATCCTTTCCTAGCTTTCTTGCAAGCCTCCTTTAGTTACTATGATGTCTCCCGAGAGCCCTCTCTTCTCTGGCATCAACAACACCAGTTTCCTTTGTCTGTCTCTACAGGAGAGGCTCTTTGGCTCTCTGACCATCCTTGTGCCTTCCTCTGGACCCAATTCAACAGGTCCATATTCTTCTTGGGCTGGAGGCCCCAGATTTGAACACAGTATTCTTGGCAGTGTAAGTTTGATCTGGATCACACATAAATGCATTTTGTCACTACATGAAATATCTAGAGGCTATATTATGGTACTTTTGCTGGCTTGATAGTTGATATCAGGTTTATTTGATTGGTGAAGGATGAAAAGGGCAACTAAGTTGGTGAGTAGTCTGGAGCACAATTCTTAGGCAGAGTGGCTGAGGGAATGAGGCATGTTTAGTCTGGAAAAGAGGAAGCTTAGGAGAGATCTTATTGCTCTCTACAACTATCTGAAATGAGGCTGTGTTGAGGTGGGAGTTGGCCTCTTCTTCTGTGTAACAAGCAATAGAATGAGAGGGAATGGTCTCAAGTTGTGCCAGAGAGGGTTCAGGTTGGATATTAGGAAAAATTTATTCTCTGAAAGAGTGGCCAGACACTGGTTTGGTCTTCCTGGGGAGGTGGTTGGGTCACCATCCCTGGAGGAGTTCAAGAAAAGTTTAGATATGGTACTAAGCAACATGGTTTGGTGGGAAAATATTGGTGATAAGTGGACATTCGGACTAGATGATCTTGGAGGTCTTTTCCAACCTTGGTGATTCTATCAGCTATGAACTGTGCAACCTGGTCTAGGGAGCCTGCTTTGGCAGGGGGGGTTGGACTAGATGATCTCCAGAGGTCCCTTCCAACCTCTACAATTCTGTGATTCTGTGGATGATAATGATCTGGCATCTGCTACTACAAAGTTATTCTACAGAAATTTCTGTATAAATGTGAAATGGTAAAGTGAGCCTGTGGTAAATCAGTGTTTGCCTTTTTTCAGAGATAAAAAAACTATTGATTTTAAGAGTAAAGACAAATAAGGGGGGAAATATTTTGAATAGACTTCTAAGAGCGTTGCTGCACATTTGAAAACCTGAGTTGTGCCAACCTCTTCTGTCTGTCCAATTTCAGTCCTGTTCTCATTTTGGGATGGTGGATTTATATACTTGGCCACAGTTAGCTTGGTTTCCAAAGTTGTAAAATACATTCCTTTCCAAATGGAGTGTTACAACAATTTAAGTATTTGTACATTTCAACCCATAGGATGCATACACTGCTACAAGAACTCAACTTTAATGCACTGTCTTAGATACAAGAAAAAGTATGCTTCTTTCTGAAGCATCCTGAATATAACTTCAAAAAAGAAAGATGTAGTGATTGAAAAAGTCTGTATATTTTGCTAATTCTCCCATAAACATGGTTTCATTTCTTAATTCATTTTTAATGACTACTATCTGCTATGATCACTGAGCTATTTTGCATAAAAATCTTGATTTCAGTTTATTGAGCTCTTTAGTAAAAAAGTAGAACAAGTTTCAAGAATTTACTTAGGCATGCCACAGTGGAACTCACTAGTGGACTAGGTAATTCTCGGTATTAAGAATTATATTTGTATAGTACATTTTTAAATAAAAAGTAATAAAGAGTGAAATTGTCATCAGGAAGCTGCTTTTTTTCTGCTAAAAAGTGGGAAACGGGAAAGAAGAACCCAGTTTATTTGCATATTTTTAATTCTATGGATAAATGCACCACTGAAAAAAAACATTTTCTTAACTGCTTTGAGAACTAGCATCTGTAAAAGTAAGAGGATTTTTTTTTTTTAATTACAAATACACTGGAAAGAGCAGTGAAGTGTGCATAGAGGTTCTGAGCATATTTCAGTAGGTAAGTATTTTCAAGGATTGTGGTAAATATGCTTTTGTTCTAGAATGTAGTGTTTGATGGTATCCTGAAATAACACACAAAGATTTTGTCCCGAGTTTTAGAAAAATTACTTCACTTCCTAAAGATCATTGTTCTTCCTTTGTTAAGTACTCTTTGGTCAGATAATTTCTGGTATATATGTAAATACTCAGTGAAGAGGAAAAGTGAGTAGAAAACTTTGTGTGTTTGGGAGAGTGAAATGGTATTACCTGAAAGCAGGCGGAGGTCAACACTGACATTCTTGCTTCTTTGAGAGGATCTCAGTCTTAGCTGTGCACTTATTGGAAGGAGGAATGCGTACTGCTACTTGAAATTCTCAATTTCATAATGGATAGATCTGATACAGAAAAAATGTGACCTTAAGTTCATACCTCATATTTAATGAAATATTCAACATCAGGTTGAATTTTACTGATTCCAAAATCTAATTAAGTTTCTCCTCTTCATTTTCTTGTTACCATCTCTAAAACAAATACATAAAAACAAATAAATACATATATTTAACTGAAGGGCTGAGGTATGTATGATGAAGGAATCTTGTGATACATAGGAAATTTGAAGCTTAAATTCTTGTTCAGTGTGTCATTATAACTATTTTATCAATTCGCTTTATTCTGTAGATATTTAAATTTAGCTTGTCATATTTATTTAACACAGACTAGTAATAAGTACTTGAAAAATATATGAGATTGCTTCGGTAAAAGGCATTCAAATTCTTCACAAAGCTTAAATGATTTCTTAGAGGAAGAAATGTGAGAGGGGTTACTCTGTGACTGTATATTCCAAGCTATTAAAAATAAATGTGTGCTACAAGGTGAAAGATGTGTGGGAATCTGTATGGACGTTTACAGTGGGCATGATCCATATCTTCTCTGCAGAGGTAATCAGCTACCTCAAGGTGTCTGGTAGGATTCTCTTCTGTCTTAAATAATCACAAAAAATAGCTATGTTCGCAGAAAATAATGGAAGCAAAGAAGAAAGAAATGGTTGTTAATAAAAAATCCTATACATCTAAAGAGTTCTTTGAAGTAAACATTTTTAAACAGGGAAAAAAATACAGTCATGAAAACTTTTGGTAGCAAACACTGCTAACAACTTCTTAAAAGGTTAAATGCATTAAATTGCACACCTGCAATACATTTCTGTGTTTAAAAATTCATTAAAAACGGAAGATGTGCTTCTGTTCAATCTCTTCTCTAATGAATATATTTGCATCTAATCACAGCTTTTCTCCTTTAGTGATTTCTTACTCATTTCCTAAGTCCTCAATCTGTAACCTGAGCTTCTGGGATGTACAAAGCTGAGGGCACAGTCATGGAAATGTCATGGCATTGCCATTACCAGAAGTGCCTAGTCATCACAAATGTCTGACGAAGTATAGCCTATTGACTGATCAGGAGGAATAACAGCAGGTATACTGTTTAGTTTGTTACATTAGGTATTGATTTTGTGTAGGCAAAAAGAGGTAAATCCAAACCTGAGTTGCATCAGACTGGTGACTGGTCCCTAGTGGAGTTCCACGGATCTCCATTTTAGGACGAGCTATCTGTTTTACCTGGCCTGTCAGAAGATCCGTCTGTTGTGGGGTTGCTACAAGTGGAGGAGCAACAGGTACCAATTGCTACAAAAACGGTGCACAGATGGCAGTACCGCACCAACAGGGATTCCTTGCTCCCTATTCATAATCTGATTCGTCAGCTAGAGAGCCAGGGAGTGATCAGCAAAACTCACTCCCCGTTTAACAGCCCCATATGGCCGGTGCGTAAAGCCAATGGAGAATAGAGGTTGATGGTAGATTACCATGGCCTGAATGAAGTCACACCTCCACTGAGTGCTGCTGTGCCGGACATGCTTCAACTCCAGTATGAACTGGAGTCAAAAGCAGCCAAGTGGTATGCCACAATTGACATTGCTAATGCCTTCTTTTCAATTCCCTTGGCCACAGAATGCAGGCCACAGTTTGCCTTCACCTGGAGAGGCGTTCAGTACACCTGGAACCTTTTGCCCCAGGGGTGGAAGCACAGCCCAACCATTTGCCATGGGTTGATCCAAACTGCATTGGAACAGGGCGGTGCTCCTGAGCATCTGCAGTACATCGATGATATTGTTGTATGGGGCAATACAGCAGAGGAAGTTTTTAAGAAAGGAGAGACAATAATACAGATCCTCCTGCGAGCTGGCTTCGCTATTAAGAGAAGCAAAGTGAAAGGGCCTGCACAAGAAATTCAGTTCCTAGGCATAAAGTGGCAAGATGGACGTCGTCACATCCCAACAGATGTGATTGACAAAATTACTGCCATGTCTCCACCCACCAATAAGACAGAGACCCAAGCTTTTCTGGGTGTAGTGGGATTTTGGAGACTACATGTTCCAAACTACAGCCTCATTGTGAGCCCCCTTTATCAGGTGACCCGGAAGAAGAATGATTTTGTGTGGGGCCCTGAGCAGCAGCAGGCTTTTGAGCAAATTAAGCAGGAGATAGCCCGTGCCGTGGCCCTGGGGCCAGTGCGGACGGGACAGGATGTAAAGAACATCCTCTACACTGCTGCTGGAAAGGAAGGTCCCACTTGGAGTTTGTGGCAAAGAGCTTCTGGAGAGACCCGAGGCCGACCCCTTGGATTCTGGAGTCGAGCATACGGGGGTCTGAGGAGCGCTACACTCCAACTGAGAAGGAGATCTTAGCCGCGTATGAGGGGGTTCGAGCTGCTTCCGAAGTAATCGGTACCGAAACGCAGCTCCTTCTGGCACCTCGACTGCCAGTACTGAACTGGATGTTTAAAGGAACAGTTCCCTCTACCCATCATGCTACTGATGCCACTTGGAGTAAGTGGATTGCGCTGATTACACAGCGAGCTCGGATGGGGAACCTCAACCGTCCAGGAATCCTGGAGGTGATCATGGACTGGCCTGAAGGTAAAAAGTTTGGAACAACACCAGCAGAGGAGGTGTCACGTGCTAAAGAAGCCCCACCATATAATGAACTAACAGAAGATGAAAAGAGATATGCCCTGTTCACAGATGGATCGTGTCGCTTTGTGGGAAAGCACCGCAAATGGAAATCTGCTGTGTGGAGTCCCATGCAACAAGTTGCAGAGGCCACTGAAGGAGAAGGAGAATCAAGTCAATTTGCAGAGGTAAAGGCTGTCCAATTAGCCTTAAATATTGCTGAACGTGAGAGGTGGCCAGTGCTTTATCTTTACACTGACTCATGGATGGTGGCGAATGCTTTATGGGGGTGGTTACAGCAGTGGGAACAAAATGGTTGGCAACGGAAGGGTAAACCTATTTGGGCCGCTGAACTGTGGAAAGATATTGCTGCCCGAATAAAGAACATGGCTGTAAAGGTGCGCCATGTAGATGCTCATGTTCCTAAGAGCCGGGCAACTGAAGAACAACAAAACAACCACCAGGTAGATCGAGCTGCCAAAGTTAAGGTGACTCAAGTAGACTTGGACTGGCAACATAAGAGTGAATTATTTCTAGCTCAGTGGGCCCATGAGACCTCGGGCCATCAAGGAAGGGACGCGACCTATAAGTGGGCTAGAGACCGAGGGGTGGACTTAACTATGGATGCCATCGCACAGGTGATCCATGACTGTGATACATGCGCCGCAATTAAACAAGCCAAGAGGATGAATCCTCTTTGGGAGGAAGGGCGATGGCAAAAATATAAATATGGGGAGGTGTGGCAGGTTGATTATATCACCTTGCCACAATCTCGCAGTGGTAAGCGTTATGTGCTCACCATGGTGGAGGCGACCACCGGGTGGCTTGAAACATATGCAGTACCCCATGCTACCGCCCGAAACACCATTCTAGATCTGGAGAAACAAGTCCTGTGGTGACATGGTACTCCAGAAAGAATTGAGTCTGATAATGGAAGTCATTTTAAAAATTCTCTTGTAGATACTTGGGCCAAAGATCATGTCATTGAGTGGATTTATCATATCCCCTATCATGCACCAGCTTCTGGTAAAATTGAAAGGTACAATGGATTGTTAAAAACAATGTTGAAAGCAATGGGTGGTGGAACATTTAAGCACTGGGAGAAAAATTTGTCAGAAGCCACCTGGTTGGTCAACACCCGAGGATCCATCAATCGCAATGGTCCTGCCCAGTCCAGCTCTCTGCCTACTGTAGTACGTGTAAAGAACATGTTGGGAAAAGCGGTTTGGGTCCTTCCAGCTTCTGGAGAGGGTAAACCTCTCCGTGGAACTGTCTTTGCTCAGGGACCTGGGTCTACCTGGTGGGTGATGCAGAAGAATGGGGATGTTCAGTGTGTACCACAAGGGAATTTGATGTCTGGAGACCGCCCTCAGTAATTCTGTATGTATCAAGCATGATACAGTGATGTGGAATAAGGGGTGGAATGTCGTGGTTTTATGATTTTTTGGTACTGGTATTCCACATCATGGCATCATGTGGTGCATTGGGAGTCAGGGAGAAAACTACATTCCCCAGAGGACTTTGCAATGCTTTGTATTTTTTCACGTGTTTTCCGCTCAGAGGGAACAGATAAAAACTCTCTGCGGTCACGGGACGTTCTCTCTCTTTCCTCTAGGATCACTTAGGAGTGGGTGCTCGCTGCCGTCCGCCTTCAGTGTTAGCGTAAGGCCTTCGGTTTATCGGGCACTCACTCTCTCTCTCTCTCTCTCTCTCTCTCTCTTTCTCTTACTCGTTTTGTTTGATTCATTGGGCTTAATTCCAAATTGTATTGCATTATATTGTGTTATTTACTTCCTGATGTCTTATTTAGTAAATTAGCTTTTCCCCCTCAGATTGTTGCCGCTGTTTTGTTTTGGGGCTTATCTCCCTTTTTCCCTTTCCCCCTTTCCCCTGTCCGGGGTGTGGGCCTGTGGGCGGTTGTTGCAGGGCCGGGCCGAACCGGCTCACAAACCCCTGACACCTTAACAGAGTATGACTTTGTTATATCCAAAGACAAAGATTGCATGCATAAACTCTACAAATAAAACAAATGCTCAGTTCTGCATCTCTCTCAAATCCAGCATTGTTATCTACAGATCATACAACGTTATTACATTTTTAAAGGATTTGCTTTTCATTTCTCCATATAGATTCTTTCCTACTCCTGCTGTGGAACTACATGAAAAGTGCTGCACTTTCTGCTGCAAGACAAATATTGTTAGCCCTCCAAAAAAAAAAAAAAAAAAAAAAAAGCATCAGAAAAATGCCACAGCCTTGTAAAGTTTGGCTATGATACTGAATTAGTGGAAGCTTGTGGATGCAGCTTGGCTACAGCTTCCCTTCTAAAGCACACTCCTCTAGACCTTAGGAAGGAACCAATGTTCAAGTCCTTGACTTGACATGGTAGTAAAATTTACTGTTTTGAATGACGCTAGGTTTGTCAAATAAATGCTAAAGATAATTATGAGTAGAGAAGTGTTTTTTGACTTATAATCTCAGTGAGGTACTAATGAACACTGTCCATGTGAACATAGCAAATAATAGGGAAATCACTTACCTGTTAACATATTTGTTTCTTTGGCAAAGCCTTCTTAGAAAAAAATATTGTGATTTTAATTCAGAATTTTAAACATTTAGCAACTGTATTGCTTTATCTAGTTGTTTTAATCTTAGCAATATTAATATAGTGATCTAGTAAAATTGTGAATATTTATCTATCTCACTGTTAATAACTCTGAAAAATGCTGTACCTCAAACAAAGCTTTATAAGTAGTAGTGGATATATTTTCTTGTCCAGATAAGAATTTCATGCCACATTCCATTGAAGATGCTTGCCACAAGCTGCTCTGAAATTTTTGGAACAGGCTCCATCAAAAAGGAAAGGCATACATAATTCCCTCTGGATGTCATCTCTCTAAGTTTGCTGGATGACTCTGGAAAAAATGAGTCCTACAGCCAAACCTTGTTCCATCAAGATCAGGCTTGTATTCTGTCAGGTCTGAGATCCTACCCAAGCGTTTTATCAGAACATGTGGTAGAATGATAAGGGACTGCTTTGTATATAGGACTAGATGAGTTTAGTTATTGCTGAAAATATAAAAAATCGATAATTTCAGCTACTTAAAAGATACAGTTCAAAATATTGATGTGACATTCTGATAAAGGACTCTCTAGCTTAGGAACTGGCTTGCTGCAGATGAATCCAAGAGAAGAGTGGATCCAAGTTTTGCAGGAGCTATGGCAGAAAAGAATGGCTTCTTTGTCATGCTGACCACTAAAATCTTACTATGCTGTAAGATTTTACGTGCAGAAATTAGTGTCGATAACTAGCTAACAACCAAATTTTACTCTCCTGTTACTTTTATTGCAGTACAACACAGAATCTGTCAGCTCTACAGTTTGAGTGAGGAGAGATAGGATCTCTTTATTATTTCAATAGCTTTAGAAAGCAAACAGTGTTTCCATCAACTGTCACTTACTTTAGCGGATACACATTGATCTCCAGTGGAGAATTTTGAAATTATAATCAATATGAAGATACCACAGAGGAAAATTAATAAACCTCTTAGGAATTAGAAATGTACTTAATGAATCAGGAAGCTTAGTAAATATTACCACATGTGTGCAGTGGGAGCTGTCTGGATAATTGTGGTCACAGTTCCACATAGTTCCTAAATAGCCTGCAGAATAAAAAGGAAAATGGCTTTAGTCGTTATTATTGGAGGGTCTGCACATGGGACTACATCAAATGAAGTTGCAACACCATAAAAAATGAGAGAGAATGAAGCCCTTCTTGTTTCTCTTTAAAAAACAAAATGATAATTTTATTTTATATTCAGGCAAAGCATGTGTATATTTGTATATGTGTGGTAGCTAAAGAATGGGATGAAAGAGGGTAAAGGAGAGTTTCAACAAAAAGTAAGTTACACTTGTTCTAACGTTGTGTACCTGGTCCTTCTTCAGCTCAAGTGACTCATACTTCAAAGGTGGGCAGCCTAATAACCTCGAGTCACAGAAAGGCTCAAGAAGTTAGCCCAAGCCTATGCTGTGATCCCAGTTTTGATACTGGGCAAGGCATGCCGCTTGACCTTGGTAATCTTCCACAACATTTTAACTTAATTAGTTTCATCAGTAAGAATGAGTGATATTTATCCAAGATCTTTGCAGGAGTGTTATAATTAACTACCTAATGTTTACAGAGATCTAATGCAATTTCTGTACTGAATCTGACTGTACAACGCTCTCACCCATCAAGTGGCTGGGGATTTAGTAGTGTGCCATCACCCAGACCAGCAACATCATTGTGTGACAAGTCTCTATAGAGCCAAACGCATGTTCCTGATGATGTGCTGTGTCTGAAAAAGAAGGGCAGTAATGGGCTGATAGCTTTCATTTGTATGATTTAGGTAAAGCAGGTGTGTTAGCAGTTTCACAGCTGTTTCGGTAACCATGCTGCCTTTCAGGGAGAAAGTGGGGAGCAGAGGGATTGGTCTGCCATCATAGGTTTGGCTAGGTGACCCCTGAGGCCTTTCCAGTCTGAGGGCATTGATGACTGCATGATTTGACAGATGTGAAAATAAGCTGCATTTTAAAATGGTAACTAGGAAACAAAGAATAGGGGCATAATTTTATGGCCAGTTCTTCCATCTATACAAGCACTGTCCAGCATTTTTGGCAATTTTTTTTAATATTTGGGGATTGCATATAACAGAGCTTTTTTTTCTCTCATCACAGAAACTACACAAGGTTTGCTGCTTCTTGGAAGCGTACTGCTCATTTATTCCACCATATGCATGCAAGTATAAATCTCTTTATGCAAACAGAATGGTGCCAGCAGGGTCTGACTGCAAGAAGAACTTGCCCCTGTAAACTTGTACACAGCCCCCAGTCTGAAGATTGAGCAGATAGATGGTTATCATGCCTTGATGATGATGATTTTAAAGGTGCAAACAGTAGGAAGAACAGGTCTGTTGAACGCTTGAACTCTTCATGCTCTTTGGTGCTATGCAACAGGCAGTGCTTAAAAATAGAAGCTGCATTCCCCTCTTGCAACCCCTTTCTTGGTGATTCCTCAGAGGGATTAAGCTATGCCCAGAGTCTGCTCGTGAGTGGGCAGCTGGAACCCAGCAGTGGGAGCAGGAGCTGAGATGGCAAGCTTGAGAGGCTGCTGGCAGGACATCTGCCTGAAGGCAGGAAAGAAAGGGGGAGGGAGGGAGAAAAACTAAAAAAATAACCACAAAGAAAACAATTTCTTTCTTGAAATTGGAAACTTTAAAGAGATTCATGAACCTTTGGGTTTATGAAATCAGTTGGTGCTTTACAGTTTGCTGCTGGACAAATCTAACAGTTCAAAGCTTGGTGGTTGTTTCCCTCTATTTAAAAAAAAAAAAAAAAAAAGCCTTTTCGAATACTTCAGCTTCAAATGTGCATTGATCTTATGAAACTCACACTTTGAGTTAACTTGTAAAAATCAGAGACAGTCGAGGGAAAAAGCCTGTTGCATTTTAAGGGCAGAGTTAATGTTGGTGGTGCGCTCTCAGGATTGCACTGCGGCTCGTGAACTCTGCCTTTGCTGTCTGCTTAGTGTCCTCACAGGAGCCCTGTGTGACCTGGGGTGTGTTTTGACAGTTGGTGACCCTTGATCCCTTCTCCATACAATGTTTTGGCTGGGGAAGCCCAAGAGGATCTCTCAGACATGACAGCTCCTGGCTCCTGGCTGCCTGCACCCAGCTTGGCTCAGCACTTTTGTTTATCTGTGGCCTGTTTTTGCCTCACTGGCCAGTCTGTGACACCCATCACTGAGCCCCTTGGGCCTCAGCAATCTCTTCCTTGGCCTGCAGCCTGGCATTCTCCCACCTGAGGAATTAAAGGGCCTTGTGCCCTTATGAGAGGAGAGAATAAGTGTTTCATACTACATTTAGGATGTAGTAGTGCTTTGCTTTTCTGTGGCTTGTTTCTTCGGCACCTATTATTTCAAAATACTGTGTTAATTTCTTTAGAGAATATTCTTGTTCTGAGTTCATTTGCTGTTAGTTTTGTGAAAAATACGAGTAATTTCCACTGCTTTGAATAGCTCTGGGAACCAGGTGAGCCTCTGTTTCCTTGCTGACCAGGCAGGTATTAAACTGGCAATAACACTACTTTGGAACAGTGCACTTAACTCTAAAATTCAAACACATTTAAATTGTTACATTTTAATTGTATACTTGATAGTGTACTATAAAAGTACTCGCACATAATCGAGCATTGAACTTAATCTTAATGTTGCACTCTTCCCAAACTCACACACAAGTGTTTATAGAATGTGGAGGATTAAAGATGGCTGAGGTAAACACTGCTTTAAAAATGTGTATGAATGTCTGACAGTCTCAGTTGCACAAATGGGAAAACATAGCATCTCCTTTTTGTTTCTTTTGTTAATTCTTCCTTGACATGCCAACCTTGCAGCATGCACAAAAGTTTTCTCACCACAGACTGCTTCAAAGGTTAACATCTTGTCTATGGCAGGAGAGAAGGTATTCATTACAGTTTAAGTAAAACTGGAGATTTTTGTCATCTCTGGTTAAAAATGAATAAAGTTGGTTGAGCTCATTCCTGTAGACCAGGTAAGAACGCCTAAGTAGCCAGGTCTTTTTATACCCTTTTATGCATATACCCCGTGACTCTTGACCCTCCGGTCAAAGGTTACACTTTGTAGTGTTATTTTGTCCTTTTGCTTGCTTACTCCTACAACTACCCCATCTACTTCAGCACAGTTTGAATTTTACTAACTCGAAACTTAGTCAGTCCCTGACTACCAAGATCCATCTGTAAGAAAAAATGTGACTATGAAAGAAAGCTTTAAATTACACAATTTCCATCTATTAAAAAAATATATATATATGCAGTGGTAGTATTAATTCACATGTTCATTCTGTTTTTGATCTCTCTTGTCAGCTTGCAGCCTTCAAAAGTATTATGTGTACTCACCTTTTTTTACAAAATAATTTGGAGTTTTGCTGTTTGTTCAGTCTTACACCAAAAGTCTGTGGCAGAGATTAAATTTGTTTCTCTGCAGTAACACAACCCATAGTTAAAGGACTGAACTGATTTTCTGAAGACCTGGGATAAATTTCTAACTCTTTCACTGCTCCTGCATCCTCTTAGGGAGGTTATTTAAGTTTCTGCTACAGTTCTCTACCTACAGAGAAACTGATCTTGTCATTCTCCTCTGTAATCCTCTATTTTGCTAATTAAAACTGCTGAATGTATATTTTCAGGATTACTTTTTTTTTTTTTTTTTTTTTTTTTTTGCTGGTGTGAGGTGCTTAGCACACCAAGGTTATGTACTCATTCTGTGCCACACTCCTGATATTCCTAGGAAGCAAACAGGATTATCCCCTCAGGAAAGCTGAGGAAAGGGAAGGGCAAGGAATCAATAGGAGTAAGAAGGAAGGGTAATCAAAAGACCTAGGTATATCCTCTTCCAATTCCTTGCTTTATGTAGATCTCAAGTGACCTCTAGATGCATGGAGAAAGCAGGTATTCCTTTTGGAGATCAGATTACAAGAAGATAGTCTTTTGATCCTTTCATTCTCTAGTAATAATGGCTTGTTTCTTATAACAGAGATAGGAAAAGTTAATTTTACCTGTGCTGCTAATCCCTTGATCCAGTTCTGCTCACCTTGTTTGCTTAAGAACAGTTACCCTTCTCAGAAATCTATAAACTCCCTGTGGGTGGATATTTCCTGGAAGACAAAAGTTAAATGTTTTTACCTTTTCACATTCACTTCTGGGACAGAATTGGTTATTCCAGTGGAATATTCCAAGATCATTCCTTGGAAGTGTCGGAAGTATTTTGTGGATCCCTTAGGTGTAATTTTTTTTTTAATCTAAGTCTTGATATTACTGGAAGAAATACTTCTTCTATGTCCAATTCTAGGGAATTCAAAGTGGGAAAAAACTGAGAAAAAAGTAAGGGGAAAACTGATCAGTGTTGGAAGAACTACTCACACCTTCTGTGCTATCCTCCAAACCTAAAATTAAGTTCCTGTCTATTCAATTTTAGTGAGAGGTTTGTCCTCCAGTTCCACATGCCCAAAAGTGAATCCTCTGTTTTATTCAGTTTCAGTCTCCTTGTGCAAGACTACTAGGAGCCAACTGTGGAAACAAATCTCTCAGCTGCTGGATCTATCAAGTAATCACGATATTACTCAAGAGGCTAAAACACTTCTGACTTTCAACCTGGGGTCTGTGAGACTGATGTGAAAGGATGCTTGCACCAGCTGTGGCTAATTAACACAGCCAAAGTGAAACAGAACCCAAGGACTGTAATAATTAATTTCCATTTTAAAATGATGGGCCATAACATCTTTCCACTTCACCTCATGCCCTCCCTCACTCTCCCCTCCCTCCCCCCCCTCATATAGAGGAAGAAAAAAATATATGAGAAATGAGAAACAACAGGCAATAACTCTGTTGGGGAACACATCCCCTTTGCTTTATACAGTACAAATTGCCAACATGTTGCTGGAGGTTTAGATCAGAAGTGCATATGTGAAAAATGGTGAGGAGACATCTGAAATGAAAAAATGAATGCATTCTGCCTCAAACATTAAGAACTGTTTGTTTCTGTAACTTCCTTACTGGCTACTCTTGTGTGATGCTTGGGACAACCATGCATCGATGATTCTCTTTGAGACCTAGATGTGGTTTAGACATGCTCTGCAGGCCAAAAAATATGTACCATATTGCCATAACATAGTATGTATTGCTGCAACATGCTGTACATGTTGCTATAATGTATGAAGGGGTAATGCAATGAGAAAACAAAGGAAAATATTTTATATTACTATTTATTATATTACATCTATTCTTGTTAGCTGGTTTTATAGAAGCAAATGCTCATTCAGAGTTTACAAACAATTGAAATTTTGGAGAACAGTTGACAGTGTAGTTCAAGATTAGTGCACGACATGTTCATTCACAGTAGATAGAATAATACAGGTTACCGAACTATGTATGGCTTTCCTTTGTCCACATGTGTACATAGGTACCACTGTATATAAAAACACATCAAAGAGCTTTGCTCATTGTGATTCTGGTATGTGGACTTAGTAAAGAAAGTAAAAAACTGGCAATAATGAGTTAGAAGACACAAATTTCACTCTTCATAAAATAAGAAAGAAAATTATGTGAATTTGTATGAAGAACATTGAAGTATGGACTAAACAGTTTATGATGGGTATCTAGGAGAATTTCCCCAGTGCACCTTATCACTTTCTCACAGCTATAGTGATTACCATCAATTTGTCTGAGTTATGTGCCTTCTAAAAGGATTTTAATTGCAACTGATCTAGTTCCCTTCCCTTTCAGCCCCTTCACCTAGTGCTCACATGAACTGGCATGAACCATTTCATGGAATCTTTGAACTTCAGCTCATGGAATATGACCTTGAAAAAATGCAGTGCATCTTTTATTTCCATCACTGAAGTATCCTAGAAATTTGTTTTGATTGTTATTGAATATAGCACAAAGTGTCTGGGTTTTGGTTTTGTTCTTTGTGCATTATGGTATCCACAGGCACCTGTGCCTGATGTGAATTACATATGCGTTCACATACTATAAATTAAGTATTGCTTTCAATGCACACTGTTTAATAAAAAGGAAAATCAATGAACGTATATCATAGAGGAGCAAGTAAATACAAATCAAAACATTCTTCTCTATTTCTTCCATAGATAATAACTCTCATTAAACATATTGAAGGATCATTTAACTCTGATTGTTTCTACAACATACAGCCTAATCTTGATAGCAGTGAAGTAAGCCCTCACTTACATATTTTTCTAGGATAAGCAAGTGTAAAACATATTAAAGATTGCTGAACTTTCAACAATGTACTGTAGGAATTAGGCAATTTCATTTAGCTCTGTTCTCAGATTTGCCAAATTAAGAATTATAGTTTCTTTTCTTATAGCGGGTAATTTTGGAATGCCTTTGGAAAACCATACGGAGAATAATTGTAATCTTGTAGAGGTAGCACTTAAAGGATTATGAAGATTTTTTGCTTATATATATTGATTCAACAAGAAACTGGTTATATGCACCACAATGTTCTGAAGTGGCAGAAAGTCTACGTGACAAATGGGAACTACTCTTTCAGTAAAAAACATTCTTTTCAATCATAATTGATTTCTTTTGATCAGTTCAGAATTTTTTTTTCCCTACAGATACATATTAGTAAAAAAAAAGCTTAGTAAAATGTAACTGTGTCTGGTGCAATAAAATTCTATAAATCCTAATGCAGTCGTGGTAAATGTATAATTTATTCTCTGCTTTTGTTTAAATCAGGTAAGCAGAGCTGAAATTTTCAAACTGTAGTTAGTGGCTGAAGATGAAATATTTAGTAACATCAAGCAGGTCCTCCTTGCTCTGTTTCTCCCTGATACAACCTGAAACTGTGGAAGTGGTGGATGTGAAGTGTAGGGTGAAATTAGGCTGCCTCAGTCCTTTGAAAAAAAAAGAACAAAGCATTTATGTAAAAACCAACAAAATTAGCATCAAAATATCAACAAAAATAAAACCCAAAAAACCAACAAACCCACGTATAGATGGGTTCTCTTCAATGCATCCTTGTAGAAAAAGTTGTAAGCTTCAAATGTATTTCTGCTGTATACATGTTGCTGTGAAAGAGAGCAGAGATGTACTTGCAAAGAGAATTTGGAAATGACAAAGAATAGTATTTATAAACCATACTTTTTTCCCAAATAAATGAAGTCCATCAAAAGTTTTGAAAGGTCCCAAACTGATAAGTTAGAGCAACATGGGCTTTACATTAATGAGGCTTTTATTCCAAAATTTTTTCTTTTTTTCTTTTTTTCTTTTTTTTTTTTTTTTTTTGACAAGGCTTGGAAATGAATGGGACATCACTGCACTTCACTGAGGCTTATCCACTCACTGTCACAGCTGTCAACTGTGTGTTATTTGCTGCTGGACTGAGCTGGAATTTGATGTTTTCTATGAGACATGGTTTGAGAACAGAATGTAAACTTTCGTTGCACAACGGTAAACTTTGTGGGAGAAACCTGTTACACTCCATCGGGATATTATGGCTGCTGCTTATTCTAGGCATTCAAAACAGACACTACTACACTCTCATGAGACTCCAGCAGAAGTACTACTTTAAGTTCTGGGGCCCCAACTCAAGAAGAATGTGGGCTTGATGACGAGAGTCCAGATGGGGCCACAAAGATGATCAGAGGGCTAGAGCAGTTCTCCTGTGAAGAAAAGCTGAGAGAGCTGGACTTGTTCAGCTTGGAGAAGACTCTGGAGAGTCCTCATAGATGTATCCAGTAACCAAAGGCAGATTACAGTAAAATGGAGTGGGTAGTAATAGGATTAGGTGGAATGTTTTTGAACTAAAAATGGGAAGATTTAGATTGGATATTAGGAAGAAATTCTTTACTCTGAGGGTAGTGAAGCACCAGGACAAGCTGCCTAGAGAAGCTGTGGATGTCTCAGCCCTGGAGGTGTTCAAGGCCAGCCTGGATGGGGCTTTAGGCAACTTGGTCTGGTGGAAGGTGTCCCTGAGCATGGCAGGGAATTTGGGACTAAATGGTCTTTAGGGCCCTTTTCATCTCAAACAGTTCTATGATTCCACTTGATGATTTAATATCCTTAATCTGTATAAATTCAGTAATACATTCCATATGTTGGTTACATTTCCTCATGACGTGGTAAAAGTAGCACTAAGCTCATGCGTTTGTGCTCAGAATAGTTTCATCTGGTTTCAGGAAAGCTGCCTGTGATACACATCATTTCAGTTGTGAATGTAATAGTGATTAATAATGTGATTCAAATGTATTTTTTTCTATTAGATAATAGTATTTTAAATCTTTGAATAATTGTGGTTGATCTAAAAAATTCTTATCTATTATCTCTACAAAAAATAAATTATTCTGAACATAATCTTTTCTTCTCCCCTCTTTTCTTTCTTCCATCTTCTCTGGAGTGGTATGCTAACTAACCATTAATACAATGATATTGTTCCATCACATTTCTAAAAAGAAAATAATAAATACTGGTCATTCTCTTATATCTGAAGTACTCATATAAACCTATTAGGAAATTTAGGTTATTATGATGCTACCTGCATTTGCTTCCAATTTGAATACAAACTATTGACCTACAACTGCTTAAAAGAAACAAAATCCCTTTAATCACTTACAAAAATTCAGAAGTCTGCTCTTAAATTAGAGGATTAACTGGTTAGGATTGATTTTGCATATGGAACAGCAGGAGGAAAAGGGCATTCTGAGTCATGTAACTGGCCTTGTTTATCTCAGTAAGAGAGAGGAAAATTTAATTTAGTGCATGCAATTTAGCATGCAAAAGGTCAAACTGGAGCATGCCTGCAGGTAGTTAATCAGAAGACTGTGATAATTCCCAAACAGTGCTAAGCAATAGAAATGAAAATATTGGCCCCTGCTCTGTGAGGCTGATTTCAACTGATACTCATAAAACCCTCTTACTTATTTCATGAGTCTTTTACATGATACAAATGAGTTTAGTTAAAGGAGAAGGTGTCTTTCCACCCACAGTTCTTTTATCATCTCCAGTAGATTCGAAACAGGCTCAGAGCAGGAGTACAACTTGGATAGGAAGTCTCTAGGATGGATTCAAATTTGGTTTTAGTCTAGAAAATATTTCTGTCACATGGCATGTGCCATCTGACAGTGGAGAAAAGACCTCAGATCAATAACAGTTTGGAATAAAGACTAAGGCTGAGAGAAGCTCTTTGTCATGGTGAGGGAAGTGGATATGTGCAGAAGTCACTGGGAATACTTTTGTTACAGTTTGCTCCTTTTCACTCTGCTTTTCACTTCTCCACCCATATTTTTACATTCCCAATCAATTTAAAGTTTTGCTCAGCACTTTCAACTCAGGGCTGACAGTAATAGAGTAATGTAGCATGTGAGTCCTCGTTTTCCTTAGGTCAATATACAAAAAAATATACTGTTTTTTTTTTTTTTCTTTTCCTTCACAAGGTGTCATAGAAAACTACTTTCCTTCCAGCTTTCATCTATGTATACCTTCTGTTCTTGCAATGCCAGTCTCTGACCCTATATTGTATCCTATTCAATATAACAAACTCCAATCCCAAAATAAATTGGACTCAGACCAAGATTTACTCTTAAGACCAAGTCTTAGGTCTGACTGGGGCCCTATATGTGTCAATCTTGGAATTCACATTTCCCTCCCAGATGCCAGAAAATAGTGTAGGTAAGCAAAAACAGAAAACCATAGAGGCTGTTGTACAAATGCTTTCTTATTTAGTACAGTTACTCACCGGCAGAATCTTATTCTCACTACTCAAAATCTGCCCTGGCTTACAGATTTGCTTCAGAGCATAAAGCTTTGATTCTGGTCTGCAAACTCATGTGTGGTTTGGGTGTTCACTATGAGTTTCTTATGGGAAGTGCTGAGTTGCTTCAGCTCATATTGTATTTAAGGTAAGTGAAAAGTCTCCTTGGGAAGGAGGCACCTCTCTCTTTGCAACGTGATAATATGTTTGAGTTTTGCTAGGACACACATAGTCTCCAAATATTTCACAACAGAATGAGTCAGCTACAACCTAATGTAAACCTTGTTTTCTCAAGGACAAGTTGAGGACAAGATGAGGAGTGGTTTTAATGATCTTGAACTGTTCTTGGATTTTAGAAGGCAATAACATTGTTCACTGTGGCATGAGTTTTAATTTTAAAATAATGGAAATGTACCCTGACAGGTACTCTGTAGTCTGTAATGATTGGTAAAGTATCAGCATAAGGACTGTTTCTCTTTGCTCAACCTATCTTTTCAGCATTTCAAGAGAGCTTCTAAACAAAATGGAGACTGAGTTTTTACAGTGTGATAGTGATAGGACAAGGGGGGACAGTTTTAAACTAAAAGAGGGAGATTTAGTTCACATGTTAGGGAAGTGTTTACTCGGAGTGTGGAGAGGCACTGGAACAGGTTGCCCAGGGAGACTGTGGATGCCCCATCCCTGAAGGTGTTCAAGACCAGGTTGGATGGGGTCCTGATTACTGTGATCTTGTGGGTGGCAATCATGCCCACATCAGGGTGGAATTAGGTGACTGTAAATGTTCTTTCCAACCAAAGCCATTTTGTGATTCTATGATTCTATGATCCCATTTGCAGGGCTGAGCAGATGAAGGCTTACATCTCTGCTAAACTGTGGAGTAGAAATATATCATTCATTGGAGCTCTGTAGTGACTCAGGCTGATGAGTGGGAGTCCTGGCTGCAAAAGGCAGCTGGCTGCTTCCTGTGTGTAAGGTTGATTTTGCTTACTGGTATACAGAGCAGAGAAAGAGAGCTGCCCAACTTTTCATCTGCCTTTTCCTGTATTTTCCTACTACTGAAATCCAGTAGAAGAAAAAATATAATGTGAGAAAGGCAGATGGACAAATGCAACTTTCCATTTCCTTTTCATAAATCTAGACTGAGCCCACTGGATTTAACCCAAAAATTCTAGTTGGTATTGGGTCTATTTTCTGCACCCTTCTCAGCCACAAATATTGATTTAACTGAGCATACACCCTAACAACTCTGCAGTTACTTGATGGCGTTTCCACTATTATTGTTGCCTGGGTATCTACCATCCCATAAACAAATCAAGGCTGTGGTCCAGCATCAGGGAATGTCCACTCCAAATTCCACAGAGAATGACAACAGAGTCCTTGATTGAGGAAGAGAGGTTAGAAAGGAAAACTGGCAGTAGTAGACTCATATTTGGTCCAGTAAATAATTAAGTGCTTAAACTTAAGACTACAAGTAGCTGCTGTGATTGAACTTTGTCAGTGAGAAAGATGACATGTAAAATTAAGTGCATACAGAAGTCTTTGCAGAACTAGGGCTTAAGCCACACTCAGTGGCTTCTCATGATTTGTTACTTTTTGCGTGCATCACTTCATGTGGGTTTAGAGACAATGTTCCAATCTGTGAATTCTGAATAAGAAAATGATAGTTATAATTATGTTTATATAAATATATGATAAATAAATGAATGATTATTTGTGTTTTTCATTTTCTATTTTTCATGCTTCAGGTTTTGTGAACAGGATGAATCTTTTGAAGGTTCTAACAAGATGCATTGGTGACAGTATATTTCAGTCCACACAGCCAGATTTCCTCATAAAAGTCCTCACTGCATTCCTAAATCTGTAGCTCTCAAAATAGACTTAAGTCGTTCTGCCCAAGATAGAAAAGGTATATCGTGAGTCACTTATAAATAGTGTAATGAAGTATTGATTTGTGTAGTACAGGATTGTCATTTAGTTGTGTCCTCTTGAGAATCAAACTGAAGAATGTGTTGGGCTTCTCAAGTTCTAGACAGTCAAGCAAAGCTAGCAAAGCTATTACTGTTGGAGGACATTGTAACAGGAAAACGTGAATAGGTCAAAAGAGTCACACATCACTTTTAGAACAAGCATCTTTTACCTGCTGTTTCTCATCCCTCCAGAAATTGTTGGTTGCATAGGGAATAACCTGGAGGCAGAGTGCAATACATAGTTTGGGCTGCGTTTGCTCTGCAACCCCATATGGACATTGAGTGCACACTAAGAGTTTCTTTGTATGAAGTGGATTCCTCAAGTGAAAGTTAAAGTACATATTCAGGGAACAGCCAGCATGGTGTAAATTCACACTGTAGCTTGTAAATTCACACTCTACCTTCCCTGTGTAAGCAAAGCCATGGCTAAGACTTCACATTCATTCCACTGGCATAAACCTGAATGAATAGATGAACCTTACACCTTGCCCTGAAAGTAAACACATTTGGGCTGATGTGATGCATAATGGAAGGAGTGATTTCAGGAGCCATGGCATAGCCATAGAAAGTCTAGGGAGAGTTAATAAAAATATTTGAGGAATCCTCAGTGGCCATAATGTCATAGGGAGAAGATATCTAGCAGTCCTGAAGTACATGAGCATGAAATACATTCTTGTTGAAATACATGCACATTGAAATGCAGCTACAGATTTCTTTCCCTGTGTGTCTTTTCCTAGTTTTTGAAGGGATTCTCTCTGAATATTAGATTTCTCAAACATTTTAATATGAATGAATATTTTTTGCTTATTATCTTTGGCAGTAGAAGTTATAGGAGTGCAGGTGAGCTCAGACCTACCAAGCGTCACATAACTGAAATGGTGAATTTCTCACAGTAGTCCCAGGGCCTTTTCTAAAAGCCTTCCTCTCTAATAAGTTTTCCTCACAGGGTTTCAATGAGACATTTTTAATCTTTTTTGAGTACTTTGAACTGTCCTTCCAAACTACCACTACCTGACAGCCCTGTAAGCCACAGTTATCCAAGGCTGAACAGATTCTCATCTTCAGTAGGGCAGCAGCAATGATCTCATCTGCTCAGGTTTAACGGGAGCTCAAAAGCAGCACAAAGAGCAGGGGCCCTCTGTGAGAGGAGTGAGCACCTTTTTTTCCTCTTGCCACTGCTACTTTTGCAGGAATATACACAGAGCTGCCATTCATGTTTTATTAGATTGTATTGTGAAAAAACGATCTTTGTTCGTAAGTGAATGAGCCATCCACATGCATGAGACATCATGTAAGAGCAGAACAAGTCTGGGACTACCTCGCGAGGCTGAATGTGTACAAGTCTATGGGGCCAGATGATATGCATTCCAGGGTCCTGGAGGAACTGGATGATGAGGTTGCCAAGCTACTCTCCATCACACTTGAAAAATCATGGCTGTCAGATGAAGTCCTTGGAGACTGTATAAAGGGAAACCTCTCTCCTAAATTCATGAAAAGGAGAAAGGAAGACCCAGGGATCTACAGGCCAGTGAGCTTCACTGCAGCCTGGGAAGACTATTCAGAGGATCCTCCTAGAAGAGATGTTAAGTCAGATGTGAGATGAGGAGGTGTTGTGAGACATGGCTTCACCAAGGACAGATCATGCCTGACAAATCTGGTGGCTTTCTATGGTGGAGTGACAGCATCAGTGAAAGGCAACTGACATCATCTACCTGGACTTTTATAATGCCATTTACACTGTCATGGATCACATCATTATCTCTAAATTAGAGAGACAGAGATTTGATATTTGGTGGATAAAGAACTGGTCGGTTGGTTGTAGCCAGAGGGTTGTTGTCAATAGCTGAACATATAGGTGGAGGCCAGTCATGAATGGTGTCCCCCAGGGGTCTGTCTGGGAAAAGGTGCTCTTCCACATCTTTATCAGTGACATAAACAGTGGGATTGAATGTACCCTGAGCAAGTTACCGAATGACACCAAGCTGAGTAGGGCTGTTGACAAAGTAGAAAGGAGGGACATCTTTCAGAAGGAAGCTTGAATAGTAGGCACGCCAGAATCTATTGAGGGTCAACAAGGCCAAGTGCAAAGTGCTACCCTTGGGTTGAGGCAGTCGCAGACATGACTACAGGCTTGGAGCAGAACTCATTGAGAGCAGCCCTGATGAGAAGGACTCAGGGTCTTGATGGATTAAAAGCTGGACAGGAGCCAGCAGTGTGCACTTGCTGCCCAAAAGGACAACTGCATCCTGGGCTGAACTAAAAGACAGATGGTCAGCAGAGAGAGAGAGATGACTGTTCTCATCTACTGTGCTCTTGTGAGGCCCCATTAGAGGGAAGATTTAGTTTAGATGGTAGAAATAAATTATTTACTCAGAGGGTGGTAAGGAGCTGGCACAGGCTGCCCTGAGTGGTTGTGGATACCCCATATACCCCATCTCTGGAGACATTCAAGATCAGTTTGGATGGGGTCTTGGGCAGCCAGATCTAGTACTGGCAACCCTGCCCATGGCATGGGAATTGAAACTAAAGGATTTTTAAGATATCCTCCAACCTAAGCCATTCTATGTTTGTATGATCAAGATATTTTTTCAGATTGTGTTGATAGCCTCAGCAATCTATGTACAGAAAGTGATTTTAACCAAATATACATATTTTACTGTAAAGTATTTAACTTTGATTAACACTATAAATAATTGCACATAATGAACTCAATTATCAATGACTGGGGCCATGGAAGTTACGTTACAATATTTTGATCGTAAAGCTTAAAAAAGCTATGAAAACTGCATAGTGACTAGAAAGTTCTCCCTACATCTCTGAACATGTGTCTACAAAATGAAGTAGCATTGGCTGCAGACTGAGGAGTTCACAGTCATGGTTTTATGTACTGAAGTAGTGGAAACAGAGTTCTACTGTAGACTTAAAGTGCAAGAGCTCTTGAAACCACTGTATATACTCTGGTTATTAGCTCATGTCTATGGTCTTGCTACCATATTTTCAGTGCTAGTTAGCCAAGTCAGCTGGAGTAATTCTTGCACAAATTTATGTTTTCTGTGTTGCAGTCATGGCTTCATTTTGCTATGTAAGCATATCTGATTTTTTTTTTTTCAACTGTGCAATTGTGTATCTCATTTGTTGATGTGTTTATCCTACTTGACGCAGACATCTCTTATGGTGGATTAAGTTCTGTGGAGATTTCTATTTCTACTTTCTTCCCTCTGATGCACATGCAACTTAGATAACTAGCCTGGTCTGGATGGCTAGCTCCTACCCAGACAATTGTAGAGAAAGCAAACTGTGCTCAGAGAGTGAGCCCAGACTGCATAATGATGCACTTGCCAAATTTGGCATGCAAGAATGTACCACCATTCTGATTCATTATTAGGTTGAATTCTGCTTGTTGTACATACCTGGGATTTTACTGGGACTACTAGGCATTAGCCTGTGTGCAATATAGAGCAAAACCACAGACATGCAGTATACTACAGCTCAAGTTAAGATTCTGCACCCTGCTTGGTGCATTTCTTCACATCTCAAGTGTGCATGCACTATTCTTGCAGCTTGCAGACCAGCTTTGCAGTGCAAAGTTCTGAAGTAATTTTGAATTAGTGTACAAGAAGCACTATTTACTGTTCTGTTTTGGCATTCGACAGAAGAAAGTTCTTGGTGAAGGCACAGAGCATGCTGTAATGAGCATAATTCAAGATAATTCCTACTAACTTTCCTAAAAGACTTCAGTTCTATTAAATATTGTCTCTTAATTAGTTAATGAACAACAACAAAAAAAGCCAATAATATAATTTACTCCAACAGACTGCAGCAGAAAGAGACCACCTCATGTGGCCATGCCACTAGGACACACTGTACTGGGAAAGGGAGTATTTGGATGAAATGCCAGCATTATTCCTCATTCTTGCTGAAAAAGTCACAGGATCTGTAACTGATAGCTGTCTGGTCACAGAGTACTTGAGAAAGCAAGTGAGGTGTCTGCTCCCTGTATACTGTGTTGTTAAACTTTTATAGTTGCCAGCAAAGTGTATACATTTTGTACTCAGTAGTTATGTGCAAATGGTTTGAACAGAAAATAGCTCATGTTAGTATTATTTTAAAGGAAAGATGAAGTAATGTAATGCAATTATAAGAGCCTGAAATATGGCTGATTCATTGAGACGCCGTATCTGACTTCAGGAATGCAGCTGAAAAATATCTGGGGAGTAAGAAACACAGTTAAAAAATACTCAATGTGAGCTGCAGATTTTGGAAATACTGACACAAATTCTATTTTCATTCATAGATTCATAGATTCATAGATTCATAGATTCATAGATACATTAGGTTGGAAAGGACCTACAAGATCATCTAGTCCAACCTTCCTCACACCACCATCCCTACCCTCCAAGCTACTAAATCAAATCCCTCAGCACCTCATCTAAACGCTTCTTGAACAGCGCTAGGGACGGTGCCTCAACCACCTCCCTAGGCAGGCCATTCCAGTGCCGGACCACTCTCTCAGAGAAAAAATTTTTCCTCAAGTCTAATCTAAATCTTCCCTGGCACAACTTGTGGCCATTCCCTCTCGTCCTGTCATTAGTTACCTGGGAGAAGAGGCTGACCCCCTCCTTACCACAGCCTCCCTTCAGGAAGTGGTAGAGTGCAACGAGGTCTCCTCTGAGCCTCCTTTTCCCCAAACTAAACAATCCCAGCTCCCTCAGCCGCTCCTCGTAAGACCTGTGCTCCAGACCCCTCACCAGTTTTGTTGCCCTTCTCTGAACACGCTCCAGGGCCTCGATGTCTCTCTTGTAGTGAGGGGCCCAAAACTGAACACAGTACTCGAGGTGCGGCCGCACCAGAGCTGAGTACAGGGGGATGATCACCTCCCTGCTCCTGCTGGCCACACTATTCCTAATACATTCCAGGATGCCATTGGCCTTCTTGGCCACCTGGGCACACTGCCGGCTCATACTGAGCCGAGCATCAACCAACACCCCCAGGTCCTTTTCCTCTATACACTCCTCAAGCCATTCTGCCCCAAGCCTATAGCATTGCATGGGGTTATTGTGGCCAAAGTGCAGGACCCGGCACTTGGCCTTATTGAACCTCATCCCATTGACCTCAGCCCAACTGTCTAGCCTATCCAGATCCCGCTGAAGGGCCTCCCTACCCTCAGGCACATCAACACATCCTCCCAACTTGGTGTCATCCGCAAACTTACTGAGGGTACACTCAATCCCCTCATCCAGGTCATCAATAAAGATATTAAACAAGATGGGCCCCAATACCGACCCTTGGGGGACACCACTCGTGACAGGACGCCAGCTGGACTTGACTCCATTAACCACTACCCGCTGGGCACGGCCCTCTAGCCAATTCTCAACCCAGAGAAGAGTGAACCTGTCCACACCATGGGCTGCCAGCTTCTGCAGGAGAATACTATGGGAGACCGTGTCAAAGGCTTTGCTGAAGTCCAGGTAGACTACATCAACAGCCTTTCCCTCATCTACCAGTCTGGTCACCCAGTCGTAGAAGGAGATGAGGTTGGACAAGCATGACCTGCCCTTTGTGAACCCGTGCTGGCTGGGTCTGATCCCCTGATTGCCATGCACGTGCCGTGTGATCTCCCTCAAGATCAATTGCTCCATAACTTTCCCTGATACCGAGGTCAGGCTGACAGGCCTGTAGTTCCCTGGATCTTCCTTACGGCCTTTCTTGTAGATGGGAGTCACATCGGCAAGCCTCCAATCTTGCGGGACCTCTCCAGATGACCAGGAATGCTGATAGATGGCAGAAAGCGGCTTGGCAATCACCTCTGCCAGCTCCCTCAGCACCCTTGGGTGGATCCCATCTGGCCCCATGGACTTGTGGCAGTTCAGATGGAGGAGCAGGTCTCTGACTGTCTCTGCTGGGATCACAGGGGGTGTATGATGCGCTTCGTCCCAGACTTCCAGGTCAGGGCGAGGAGTATCCTGAGGATAACTGGTCTGTCTATTAAAGACAGACATGAAGAAGGCATTGAGAACCTCAGCCTTTTCCTTATCCTCTGTGGTTACATTCCCTGCCGGATCAAGTAAAGGAGGGAAATTCTCCTTAGTTCTTCTTTTACTATTAATATATTTATAAAAGGATTTTTTGTTCTCCTTTACTGCAGTAGCCAGTCTAAGTTCAAGCTGGGCTTTTGCATTTCTAACTTCCTGCCTGCAAATCTTGGCAAGTTCCCTGTAGTCTCCCCAAGTAGCCTGTCCCATCTTCCAGAGGACATAGACTCTCTTTTTCTCCCGGAGTCTCAACAGAAGATCTCGATTCATCCACACTGGTCTTTTTCCCCTCCGGCTTGACTTACGGTACTCAGGGACAGCCTGCGCCTGTGCCTTTAAGATTTCCGTCTTGAGGAGGGCCCAGGCTTCCTGGACCCCTTTACCCCACAGGAGCGAGTCCCAAGGGACCCTTGCAACAAGCGTCCTGAACAGGTCAAAGTCTGCCCTCCGGAAGTCCAAGGCAGCAGTTTTGCTAGTCACCCTCTTGATGTCACCAAGAATAGCAAACTCTACCATTTCATGGTCACTCTGGCCAAGACGATTCCCAACCTTCACATCTCCTACTAGTCCATCTCTGTTAGTGAAGAGCAGGCCTAGCAGGGCACTTCCCCTGGTAGGTTCCTGCACCAGCTGTGTCAGGAAGCTATCTTCCACACACTCCAGAAATCTCATGGACTGCTTCCTCTGCGCGGTATTATATTTCCAGCATATATCAGGGAAGTTGAAGTCCCCCATGAGAACTAGTGCTGGCCATCGTGCAACATCTACTAGTTGCTTGTAGAACACCTCATCTATCTCTTCATCTTGGCTAGGCGGTCTATAACAGAGCCCCACCACGATGTCACTCCTACAGACCATCCCCCTGATCCTTACCCACAGACACTCCACTTGGTCGTTTCCAACCTCAAGCTCTTCAACATCAAGACACTCTTTGATATAGAGAGCTATGCCACCACCCTTTCTTCCCCGCCTATCTCTTCTGAAGAGCTTGTAGCCATCCATCCCAGTACTCCAGTCATGGGAGGGGTCCCACCATGTTTCCGTAATAGCAACAAGGTCATAGTTTGCCTGCCTTACAATGGTTTCAAGCTCTTCTTGTTTATTGCCCATGCTGCGTGCGTTGGTGTATATGCATTTCAGCTGAGACACTTGCCTCACCCTTTGTTCCAGCACAGCCCCCCTGGGCTCTTCACTGGGGAGCCCTGTTATATCCCCTACCCCCATCACAGCTAGTTTAAAGCTCTCTCAATTAGTCCAGCTAGCTCCTGGGCTAGAATTCGTTTCCCCCTTTGGGACAGGTGTATTCCATCAGTGGATAACAGGCCAGGAGCTGAGTAAACTGCCCCGTGGTCAAAAAACCCAAAATGTCTGTCTCTACACCAGCCTCTCAGCCAATTATTCATCACTTGTGTTTTCCTAGCCCATTCCGTGTCCTTCGCTGCCCCAGAAGGTATGGAAGCAAATACCACTTGTGCTCCCACACCTTGAGCTAATCGTCCTAGACCCCTGACTTAGTTCAAATATGACTTAGTTATAAAAATGTGGAATCATGCCCTCCCTTCCTCCCTTCCTCCCTTCCTTCCCTCCTTCCCTCTCTTTCTCTCTGTTCTGAAGATGAATGTACTTTTTTCAGTTATATTTCTAGAAATTTAAAGCTTAAATTAATCCTCTGGAAAAATCTACTCTCTTCATCATTCCAGATTCTAACTGGAGAAAGAAACTGAGAGATCATAATGTGATGTGTTCCTCTGACAACATCAGACCACAGAGGTCTGATTGCATTGAGAAGGTCTGGGTTCAGTCCCTTCTCCCATTGGTTGAGAATGCAAGTTTGAAGGAGGGACCCTTGTGTCCTATTTAAGTATCTTAATAACAAGGCTAAAATACATGAGTACATTTTCACTGAAAATTAGTGAAGAGGAGAACTAAAACATGGGTGATCAGACAGAAAGTATGATATTTTTGCTTTTATTTAATCCTTGTTAGAATTTTTCTGTCTCTGGATAATTTCTAAAATTTAGGAGAAGATGGTATATAGCTTTACACCATCATGTTTTCTTTGTCTTCTCTTTCCATAAGCTGAAACTTTTAGGCAAATGAGTTAGACGTCTTCAATTGCTTTATTTATTTATTTATTATTTAAAGCCTTGAAAATATATATTAAGGTTAATTTAGATGTATATTTAATCTTATTTTATTCTGGGAAAATGGATATATTGGTAGAATAAAGGGAACTTTTTGGGAGGTGATCTTCCCTGTCAGTTTCCTATGTAGTCTGATGGCAAATAAATACTTGAGAAATTATAAAGTTTTATGATGCATCTATAGTGTCATGAAAGCAAAATAAAGTATTCTGGGTTCTTTCTGAAATATCTGCTGTGAACTGCAGTCCATGCCACCAGTTGTATATCCTGCCTTTGATAACTGATCCAGAAATTGCCCTGCCCATCATGACAGGGGCTTGCCCTTCTTTTCTGAAAACCATGAGGTTATTACAAGATTTGCTATGTTCTTCATTGATACTTTTCTAAAATAGTACTTAATTCCTATAGTTCCATGTTTTTGCTAAATACATGTATTACATTCTATAGCTGAATATTCCTTTCTATCCCCTAAATTCAGATGGGAGACTGCATTGAAAGCCCAGGTGCTCTGGGCTCTTTCACTATTAAGTGAAGGGTTCTACCTCAAAAACCTGAGACTGGTAACAGAGGATGGCTCCTACCTTAAGTGCCATCATTCTGTGTCTAAAATTAAGGAGGGTGAATTTGAGATTCCTTGTGCTGCTGTAAATAACACAAAACTGATGCACAGTCTCTCAGTATACTCAGTTTAGATGCTTCTCACACAAAAAGCTGCAGTTTACGTGCCAACAGCTACATCATTACCCTTCTGCTGAAAGGTGTTAAGTGGGGCAGAACGTAGGATGTGGAGACAGCATATTTTAAAACATTACCAGATCTCTGGCTGTAGTTAACTGTACCTGCCTGTGGGGCCTGTAGTTCCCTTTTATCCTGCCCACAAATCTTTTTTTTTTCCTTAATCTCCCCCCCTACTTGTTTCCCTTTGTCTCATTAACACAAAAGATAAATCAAAAAGTCTCTAAGAAATGGTGATTTCTGAATCACAAATCCTGTAAGAACTGCTTTGCTGTGTTGTCTCTTTCCGACAAGCTGTTCTTCCGCATATTGTACAAAATCAAGATACTTGGGGAAGGTAGAAGAAAAGAAAGCATTTGTGTGGAGGATAGACCCAGAAATCAGAACCATGCCCTGTAAAATTGTTACAGCTGTTTCTGTTTTTATTGACTGTTTCTTTTGGACTCATTTCTCTGACAACTGCTGTTCATGTGAGCAGGAAGGCATGCAGCTTGATATTGCTGTGGGCTGTGCTGGGTTTGAGGGCCAGTAGTAGATGGAGAATGGAGGGGAAGGAAGAGAGTGTGTTGATGAGGACATTTATGTGGGACACATCAAAGCATATCCTTGTAATGTGTTGCAGTAACCCAGGAAATTCAGTGCAGATGCCATGAACAACCTCATGGCAATTCAAAGATTGCAGTACCGTTAGAGCAGCAGCTTTCACCATGCTTGATTATTGGAACTTCAGTGAGCTACTTATCCCTTTGCTATCTCAAATTCATTCTCTTTATTTCAGTTTTCTCTGCATAAACTCTTCAGAGAAGTCTTGCTGCATATCATGGCATGCAAACAAAAGTAAGCATGCTACAAATGAGATAAGCTGTGCCTCTTTTATAATCTAGGAAGAAGTATAAAAGCTATTGTTAAAGCCATTTTTTATTTGCTTGGATGTGACATTAAAAAGACTGTCTGAACATGAAAATAGTGAATTATGTAAATCTGTACCTGGGGGTAAGTAGTAAGAGAGACTTTTTCCATGTAGGTAGATACTCTTCTTTTTGATTACATGAAATATCTACCCTCCTTGACAAAAGTGTTGGATGGAACTGGAAGTTAGGAAGTGCAATTTCAGATGCTCAACTCAGTTCACTGCCCAAAGGGAGAAAAGTCTAGAAAGTAGTCTGAAAAGCGCAGTTGGCATTTTTCTGCTGTTTCTTTGTCCCTTGTAGTTTCTCCACTGTAATCAGGATTCTTAAGCAACTGGCAGTCTGAAGGGCTTTTTCTTTACATTTTTTCTTCTGTATGTGAAGTGACATGCCCATGTGCTTATATAAATAGTCTGGAATATTCACACACTCTCTGTATATTTTATTCAGCTACTATGGTATTGTATCATGTGGATGCATGTATTGGTGACTTAGGTCAATAATGAGACTGCCTTTTTTAAAAAAGGGATGTTTTTATTTGGTAAAATTTTTATTTGGTAAAGAAATAAATCTGTACAGAAAGAGAAAATTTTAAAATGTGTCTTATAATGTATATTTGAGATGAAAATTGGAAAATATAAATACAATGTATTACAGATAAATGCTTTATACGTTACTAAGCATCACTGTTTCTCAACAGTTTGTACTGGCACTCTTTATTCTGCTCATCCCTAATTTTCATCCATTTGTGGAGCCTCAGTAAGTCCACAATATTTGTCAGAAAAATCTTCAGTCAGAATGCACTGAAATCATGTGGTTTGGATTCAAGTCCCAAAGACAGTCATACCTCTTCAGCTTTTGATTAGAAGTTAAACTCAAAACTGGAGGGCATATAACTCTATTGTTCCTTGCAGTTTTTGTTAAAATCTAGGTTGGAACCACAGATCTGCTTTGACAGAAGAACTGACGTCATGGTCAATAAAAGCAGCGTGTAAATACAAACATCAACTAAAGTCATTCAAACAGTGAGAACACCATGTCAGAATGGTGCAAAAATTCATGTATTCATGATCGTAACTGATCATTCTACATTTACTTAAACTAGCCATTGATTTTTAAATGGAAGTCTATGTCCATAAGGGTAGCTTTTCCTGAAATATGTATTTACATGTACAAATCATGTTTCTGCCTAGCAAAATATGTAGCTAAATTATTAATATTTAGTATTCTGCTTGATTCATAGTGAGATGATTAATTTTTCCCTTAGTATGCAGGTATTCGCTTTTACTTATTTCTATTTACCTGTGGTTTTTAATGTGTCTTTTACAGGTGAAGGTGTTGTAAAAGCATCACTATGAAAAGCTGCTGCTTTATGAGCAATAGAGTCACACTTTACATTAGTGCCTACAGCAAACCGTTAAAAAAACGTGAATTCTTTTAAAAATTGAGAACAGAGCTAAACTGTAAAAAGTACTACCAATACATCTTTGTGGCTGTTGCGACTGTTGTTCATTTCCAGGCCATTGCCTTATCTGTTGGATGTTGTCCAAACAATTGAAAAAGACAGGTGGGACATAATGGGAGAAAAAAAGAAATGTATTCTATTTTTGTCTGCTTTGTTTCTTTATAAATCAGATTTCTAGCAATTCTTGGCCACAGATGAGTCAGAAATACTAGCATAATAGGCAGTTTTTCAGAATGCTGGGATGTTAGTTTTAGGTCTCAGAGAAATGTTTGAATAAACAAGTGAAAAGTTTGAATAAATACATTGAATCCCCACCAGACATGAAATAACTGCATCTTCTGAAGTCTAAAACTGTTTGATGGTTGATGAGGTAGCTTTTAAGTTACCTTTATAAACAGGATTTGATTGGTCATTCCTAGCAAGGAGTGACTGCAGCTCTGGAGAGCCTCCCGATATTAAGATTAAAATATTAGAATTGTAAGGATGAAATAAAAATGAATATATATGAGGATCCTTTCCCTTTCCTTTATTATTTCATTGGTTATTGGTTCAGATTACTTTCCCAAACTCTTTGCAAATCTAAAATCTGGATTGCTACAAGAACACTGCTATGGGTATACAAGCACTTGTTTTCTGTTGATCTGCAAAGATCTTTCTCTGGAATCTCCTGATTAAGATAAATATATAAAAGTGATAAAGAACTTAAAAGATGCTTTGTTTTTTGCTTTTTTTTTTTTTTTTTAATCTTTCAAAGTTTTCAAAGTAGCAAAGCTTTTTATCACTCAAGGATGCGGGGGATCCTTTTGCTCCTACCAGGATTATGTGATACATTTACTTCTTTTAATTTTCTGATGTTTAATTTCTCCCTGCCCAGAGTATAATGGGCAAATAATTTCTATTGGATTTACACATTTGGAAATTTTAATCATTAACCCCCAATTTTTTCTTTTCTGATTTATTTTCTTTTTTCAGTATTTTCTCTCAAATTGTTCTGACAGCATTTGGTATTCAAAATATTGTTTCCTTGCTATATTTTTTTCCCCTAAGTTTCTTGTTACTTGCAATGAATTACATACAACCTCTGCCTAGCCTTGGCTGAGTTCCTTGAAATTTTACTGTTTAGTAATTTGATGCTAATTACTATGTGCCAATTGTACTCCATTAGTGTGATTTACAAACTAAGCAAACCTTATGTTTAATAAACCAGGGATGAAAAAATGGATATAGTATCTCTGAGAGTTTCATTTTAATTGAAATATTCACATGCCTAAACATCTTGAAAAATCAGAGAGAGACACCTCAGCTTCCACCTGCTGATGTTTTTCTTCTCAAATAAGGTATTGTATGTAAAAAAAAAACTTGCTGAGGAAGGGAACCATCTTACTTCAGCATGCTGGTTTCTTTGACCACCTAAACTATTGTCTAGTACACAAACTTCTGAATCACTTGTAATGATTTACTTATTAAATCAAAGCAATGTACACAGTATAGGGCAAAATGTTGCTTAATGCCAAATGTTCAAATCTCTCTGATTTCCCTAGAATACCTATACATAAATTATTTTTAAAATCCATTCCCAGCTGAAAATTCTTTTCCACGGGAAAGGGAAAAAAATTGGAAACCAATCCACAGATTGTCATACATTTTCACAAACCCTAGAAGTTGTCATTTTCTTGCTTCTTATTATTTTGAAGAGTCTCGCCCACAGAAATCTGTCTCTGATATAGAGTCAGTATGTCAGTATTTTGGGCTTGCTTCATCTGTCACTCTAGCTGCTTTGTGCCTCACTAACACTGCAACATCACTGCAGTTATGGCTAGACTGGACAAAGTTAACCATAACCCTAACATTGATCAGATTGGTGATTTACTTTTTTTAAAGTTCATTGCCAGGAAAATTCTGTAACAACCATTGGAGAAATTGCAAATTGTAGAAATGGTACTTAGCTGTTTCTATCACAGTTCAAAAATCTAACTAATATTGCTGTGGATTATTCTTCTGGGCTAAGCATTTAAAAGTTGGCTTCGGATTAGCTGCGGGATAGGCATGAAAAAGTACTTTAATAAAGCTGGAGGATCAGTGCACTGAATATTTAAACTGCCAAGAGAAGAAGGGAGAATTGTGAGCAATGCTGATCAATAAAGCATATGTTTGGGATGAAATCAGATAATCAGAGTTAGGAATAATAAGGTAAAAATGTAATTTAATTGTAATAGCATACTGATATTCTGGAATGAAAAGAGGTCAGTTCTTTCAAGGCCTCTTTAGTTTTGTATTCCTACTCTATAGTGCTTTATTTATTTTTTATCCTCTTTTAAGTGTCAGTCTCCTTTTGAACATAGTTGCAGCTTTTACTGCTGCTTTTTACAGTGTGTTCCACATGTTAACCCTTTCTAAATGCTTTTTTTTTTTTTTTTTGAACTGGTTCAACATAAACTCAAACTACAGTGAAATTCTTGTAACCACAAAAGCTTAAACCTCACTAATGAATTAGTAACAAAAATCCTGACATTTCACTTATTAAAGGGTGGGAAAGGGAAGGAAATAATGATTTATGTTCTTTTTTTTTTCTTCTTCTCAATTTACTCACATTCATGTATTGAACAATATCAGAGCCAAGCAATGATAGGAGGATAAAATAATCCAGAGGTCTTCAGTTCATGTCAAAAAGAGTAAATTTTTTTTTTCACATTTGCAACTAACTGTATGTAAATAGGGTTATTGTTCTCTAACAGCAATATCAGTTTGTATTTTAATTAAGGTTGTTTTTGAAGACTGAAGACAAAGAGATGAAGCTTAATGATATATTTAAACTTGCCAGGAAGTGGCTGGTATAATCATATATATTTTTATATTTATTTTTGTGTCATTTTCAAATGTGAAGGCTGTTGCAGGAACATACACAAATGACATAGATGAGCACCTTTCTTTCCAGATTTCTTGCTATCAGAATTATTTCTCTGTTTTTATTCATGTACCTAATGTAATACTAGTGTTATTTTCTTGCAATCCTGGGTGCCTTTTAAGCCCAGATCCTCCAGTTATGTCTACTCCACTGTGGCATGATTGTGAACACTGCTCTGCTACAGATCAAAAGCAATTTGATGAATCTACTCATTTAGTGTGTGAACAGCATGTGCTTAAATATTTTGACTGACTTATGACATAGCATACTGACTAGCCATATAGAAATATGTTCTTCACTATTTTTCCTACTTCACAGACAAGTGGCCAGGAGACTCTTAGATCAGCAGCTGCTCACCAACCTCTGTGGTGCTAGATGAACTTGTGAGTTTCAATGGGTTTTGTTGATTTTTTATAGCTGTCCAAAGCAGCTCTCGTAAGGACTTAGTCTGTATTTCTATGTACGCATAACAGAAGAACACAGAGAAGGGAGAGGTGACTTTAGTCTTCTTCCTATTTGTGGAGGAATAGGACGTTCCTGACAGTTCCAGTTGCCATCTGAATCTGGTTTATTCTTGCTGCTAGACTTAGGTTATATTATTATATGCAAAAAACATATTGGTCTGTATTTGTTATCCAGGTTGTAGGCATGATGTAAAATCATCCTGAGGGCATTTTAAAGTAATCAAGGTTTTGGGGTTCTTTTTTTCAAGATTCACAGTTTAAAAATAAGCAATCTTACCATAGGAAGAGCTTGATTATAGAATTTCTTCATGACATTACACTCTTCTGAAATCCAAGGCATAACTTATATCACACCTAACGTAATTAAGCATAGAGACAAATTACTTCATGGAAGCAAACCTTTTGTTGCTGGATTTTTCATCTTTCATATTAATGTCCTTTTTGCCATGTATAGTCCGTGGAATAGTATTCAGGACTGCTATTTGAAAATGATTCAGTTTGCTTTGAGAAATCTCCACTCTCATCTGTTGTAACCAAATTTCTGAAGTAAATTACAGCCCTGCAGAGCTTCTAGTGGAGAAAACAGCAGCCTTCTGATGTTATTTTGATACTTAAATGGCCTATTGCTGTTGTACTACTTGCACTACTGATTATTTATGGTTATATTTTTTTATTTACAACTGTAAAGTTGTTAGCTTTGCAAAGAAGAATCTGCCTTAGGTGAAAAGGCACAATTCTTAGTCATGGTTGGATCCAGAGGGAGAGAGAATTTCTCAGAGGAAACAGCCACATTTGTTTAGGCTGTACTTCAGTGCCCTACAGATCCAATCCTGCATTCAGACAAATGGTCCTAAATACACTGCTTAAGTGTGCATATTAAACCATTGCCAGAAGCTACAGTTATTAAATAATACCAAGATCTCCCCCAGTTTTCCACTAAAACAGTTGGAACTGACTGTTAGGCTCATGCTTTCTAGGCAGATAATTTCAATCCTTTGGGAAACGGAGAGCCACTATAAGAAGTTAATACCTCTGGGGCAGTATATTGGAAAGCTTCATTTGATCTTCTCTGACATATATGACAGTATCTCATTTTCAAGCTGAAAAAGTCCCATCTATAGGTTATGCCACAACCAACATGCATTAATAAGGCTCCAGGTAGGAAAGTGAGAGTGATGGGATATTGGAATGAGTGGCAAATGTTATCTGAAGCTCCTATTAGAATGCTGCTATTAAAAGACATGCTGACAAAGCTGTCTGGCATAACTGCAGCATGTTGCTGGATTATTTGTGCTATTTGGCTGAATGGATGGTAATTGTCAGTGCAAAGATGGAGTCAGAAATCAGGGAGCAGTAACATTTCAACCTCTCTGGCAAGATCTGTAAAAGGGCAGCTCACTGACATCAATCTTCTCCATCAATTAACAATGACTCATAAGTCTGAAGGGCTCTGATTTTGTTGCAGCCCAGTGTATGGAAAACAATTCATTTTCTCCAAGGACTCTTAAGGAAGTTGTTGTATAAACTTACTACCAAGAAAATAAAAAGGATGGGGGATACAGAAAGAAAGAAGCTCCTTCCAGAATCCACATCAGTCTCCGAAGAAAGTTTATTAAAAATTGCAGCAGATCTCCTCTTTGTGCTAGAGCTATGCTGTAGAATGGCTGCTGCACAACAAGATAGGTAAACTGAGGTACAGAGGCAGATGGAGGTGATTTCTTGCAAATCTTTGGCTGCCTTGGAAATCTGGTCCTCCTGACTACTTCCACATACATTTTTTATCAGTGAGAGAGGATTACTGGACTATACTGTTGAGTCTAATTATATCACTGAGCCTGAGAAAGCCTTTAAAAGCAGTACCTACTTTTCCCTGTTTCTTCAACATTCTAAGACTGTGATACTGTTGGCTCTGGAACAGGGAAAAAGAGACAATGAGAAATAGCATTTCAAAATCCTTCATTATGCAACGTTTTCTTTTATGCTTATTTTTTTCCTGACTATTAGTAAAGGCTATGTTATTCTGCAGTCTTGGCAGTATAATAGCTGATTCAAACTGAAATGAAATAAATGAGACCATTAGGGCAAAAGTCAACAAACATTTGCAATCAGTGATGCGTATTTCTTATCAGTATGGGGACAAGATATTCCTGACCTGTTTTTCACCAAAATAAATGCAATTCCAACCCAGATGTTGCTTCTAGGAGCTAATGTTTGCAGTTTCTTAATCAACAGGAATGTCCCTCTCTCCAGCAAGGAAAACTTTTTCAACACTGTTTTCTTGTCTTTCCTTGAACACCATCAGAAGATACGGAAAAATCTGTTTACTGTTCTAATGATGTTATGGACTTCAGGAGTTCGGGAAAATCAATTTTTCTCAGTTACTTCATGAAATAAAAGCAATAGTACATCTACTTTCCATGACTCTTGAGAGAACTGAATGATGGTTATAATGCGTTTGTAATATCTCAGGTGGAAGGTAAGGAAGAAGAGCAGTGTGTTGCAGTGTTACCATTTCAGGGGGTAGTGTTTAACCATCTCATCTTGAAGAGTGAAATATAGATCTATGAATATAACTTAGAACTTCTGTGAATAGTATGCTGACTGTATGTTGTTTTAAACTGTGAACTGTGAAGAAGAATTTACAACTGCTCGTTATTAAGTTATCTCTGGAGAAGAAATGTTAAGCACTGAACTTCACTGCCTTTCTTTTCTCACTGGGAAGGGTTGACAGCAACTGTTAATGTACTGGTAAAACTGCACTACGACCAGTGATCACAGAATCACAGAGTCACAAAATCATAGAATCATAAGGGTTGGAAGGGACCTCAAGGAAAAAATTGTTGTGGTAGCAACACTCAAGGCTTGTTTGTCAGCAAAACTTACAAAAAACAAACAAACAAAAAACAACCACCAGAAAATTACATATCTGTAGTGGACAACATTATTTTATGACATAATGATGAATCAATGAAAGAAACATTAAATATTTTAAGAAATAAATAATGTAGCATATAGCTTTAAAGTGTATTGACCTAGATATTTCAGGCCTAAGCAATTATTTATTGGATCTTGTAAGATCGTTGCTTTACTTGGAAATTAGAGTCACTGTCATGAGTGTGTGGAAATAAGAATGAAATATCCTCCATCTTAATCAGAAAGGGATAGATAAAATATAAAGAACATTCTTATTTGCTGTTGGCTGATTTGACATAGATTGGTGTGGTATTGTCCTGAAGCAGTATTTTATGATAGCCTATTTTGCTGCCATGTGTATTGAACTTCTCTTTGCACTTTTTTCCTGATGATAATATAGGGTTAATCATGCTTAAAATCTATTACGTTTATTCTGTTTGTATCAGAAAAATGGAATGAGGTGAGTGAAACATTCAGATGAATAACATTTAATGTAGGCTTTATGTAAGCCAGAGGTGTCAATAAAATTTTAAATCCTTTTAGTCAGCTATTCTTCTAATTACTTTTTATTTCTCCTCTGCTGGAAGAGGTTTCAGGCTGTGTACAATGAACACTTGGGTTTTTATTTTACATTAATGTGTTCAATAAAAAAAAATGATACAGCTGAGTAATATGGATCACAAACTAATTTATATAAATATTGATTGTTTCAGAGAGCTGGGAAACCTCTTCGTTTTCTCGATATGACTGCATTTCAGTAAATGTGAAATGCAGTAAATCTCTCTGACAAGTTTTCTTTACTTATATAGACTCTGATGTGGAAGACATTGACAATTGGTTCTGCCACCTTACTTCTTCCAAGTCTTGTGAAATGGCAACCTCAAAATGAGATACATCACTGCTGCCTTTCCTGTTCCAATCACCAAGTGGCCAACGCAGAATACTCCAAAATCCAGTGAGGAGTTTTCATTGACAACAGTGTGCAGCAACAGGACGGTGGATAAAGGGAGAAACTGGAACACAAGAAGTTTCATAAAAATGTAAGGAAGAACTTTTTTAAAGGTGACAGAGCAATGGAATAAGCTGCCCAGAGAGCTTGTGGAGTCTCCTTCAATGGAAATATTCAAGACCCACCTGGAAGTTTTCCTGTGCAACCCAATCTACTCTCGAGAGCCTGATCTAGCAGCAGGCTTGGACTTCGTGATCCCCAGAGGACCCTTCCAAATTCTACAATACGATTCTGTGATCACTACTCTGTTAATACTTTGGGGATTAAAAGATCTATAGAGAATGTTCCAAACTCACACAAACAAATCAGAAAAGTATTCTCCGTTTTAAGCACAAAACTGAGTGTTTTCACTTTGATGCCTGTTATGAACCTAGAGGACACACTGAACTGCCATGCCACTCTATTACACTAAAGTAATCCATGTATATTGAGGATAAAATATAAGGTTTCAGTTTGCTCACTGATGTGAGATGATTCCTAAGACCTCAAATTTGGAAATTAGTCAAAATATTCAGCACCCAAATTTTACGTATGAGGTATTAGTGAGACAACGGATAAACACTGAAATTCTGTAATCTTTGAAGAGCTATGATGACAGCACAACTTTTGGAGCAAATGAGGGTGCCTTGAAGAAAAGAACAAAAGTATTTTATGTTATACCTTTATATCAACAGATATCCCAACTTAAGTGGTTGTCCTGAACCAGCACCCCTCTGTGAAGGATACATGGAGTTCTCACCAAGCTGACTATCCACACCTACGTGTAGAACCACAGAGGGTGCAATAATCAAATCTAACAAATATCCACAGGCAAATGACATGGAAACACCTTGGAACTCCGGATTTTATTTTGAAATATGATGCAGTGAATCCATTTCTAATAAGTTCCTGTGGAATACATAAAAGTTGACCGGGAGAAAGATGTCTGGCAGAAGTAGATATCTGCTTTTGGGAGTGAGGTGCTTGTCACATCAGTGTGCACAGATTCTACAGGATTTTAGTGAGTTGATTTCTTTTTGTGTTTCTCATTTAAATGGCATAAAATGCAAGACCCTTAGAGTGTAAGTATACAGTGTAAGAAAATGAAAGATTTTATATAGATTTCTGGGTATACAAATTGTCCAAAATGAATATGTGATTCAGACATGTAGACGCTTGTAGTAGTAATCTGGATTGTAGCAATGTATTTAATAATCTTACAGTTGGAAAGATGTCTTAGGAAAGTGCTGAAACATAAATAAGTAAGTTAGAAAACAATTCTAGGAAAAGGAGATCTGGGCTGAACAAATCCAAACTTGCACAAACCTGTCAGAAATGTATTTTATTTTCCAATACGATTAATGTGAAATGAAAATACCTTATGGTATGTAATATGTATGCACGCTGCAAATCCATTAAAACAATCTGTATATGCTTTATTTGTACTTATGTAAATTAAATATTACAAATAGAGTTAATGCTGAAGTATAGGTGCAGTTCTTCACAAACAGGGACAATTTGAATTAATACAGCCTTACATCTATTTTACTCACTGCCAGAAGTTCAGTAGTGTAATATTTACACTAGGCTAATCTTTGAATGTGCCCATGGAAAGGGAAATCTTTGATATGGTGAAATTTTCCTCCCTCCCTCCCTCCCTCCCTCCCTCCCTCCCTCCCTCCCTCCCTCCCTCCCTCCCTCCCTCCCTCCCTCCCTCCCTCCCTCCCTCCCTCCCTCCCTTCCTTCCTTCCTTCCTTCCTTCCTTCCTTCCTTCCTTCCTTCCTTCCTTCCTTCCTTCCTTCCTTCCTTCCTTCCTTCCTTCCTTCCTTCCTTCCTTCCTTCCTTCCTTCCTTCCTTCCTTCCTTCCTTCCTTCCTTCCTTCCTTCCTTCCTTCCTTCCTTCCTTCCTTCCTTCCTTCCTTCCAGCTAGAAACTCCTCTAAAATGTCTTAATAACATTAATTCTCTTGTTTATTCTACATGTACTGCATTCCCAGGGTATCAAGCCTATGCTTTTATATTGAGCCTTCTTTTCAAATAAACAACAAAACAAGGCAAAAGAGGACATTATGGAAGCATCATACTAGTTCATTATTGCTATCATTTTTGGTGTTATATTAAATTCATATATGGATCACACTACATTTTTAACTCTCCTTTTGTGTGAGATCTGAAATTGTCTGTGCAGAGACCTTTTTGTGTAATGATCCTTGGTCATTTTAAATGCCACTGTTTAATTCTTGTGGCAGAGGTTATCGACCTCTTTTTTGTGAATCCTGGAAACAGAATCAAAAATGCCGAAGGCTACATGAAAGCCTCAACTAAAAGGGAAGTCAGAAAAGAAGGCTATTTAGCTGATAGTCGCACAAGGAGTACAGACTGTAATACAACAAATTAAAAAAGTTTGTGCTTAAGCCAAAATGTAAAATCATTACTAAGCACTTTTTCTAAGCGGTTTAATTTATGAGGGAACATAGCTTTGCAAAGACATTATTCTGTAAGTGTCTAAATATGACAGGAGTTTTAGAAGGAACAAAAGTGGTACTAAACCAGTAAATCCCCAGCCCCAAATATTCTGAATCCCACAGCAACACGGCTTTAGTGTGGCATCCCTGTGACTTGTAGTGTATGATAGTAATCCTCTGGAATAAATTGACACTGACTACTGTAGCATTTTAAAGCTATTCAAGCTGCACATACAAATTGTGAAACTGAATTACATCGTGTGTCCAAGATTTCATCTAATATATATTTTTAAGTGGAGTGTATCCTTGGATACTTGAATTCAAGTGGGAGAATTTATTTAGGAAAAGAAGAAAGATACATTGGAAAATTGGAATATTTTCTTTGAAGATAATTCAGATTATCTTTGAATCTACCTGTGGAATATCAGTCAATATAAACAACTCTAAACCATATCTGGACATCTGTTTAGCTTCAGTTGGTGTGAGTTGCTCACTGAAGATTTATGGGCAGGTCAGTCCAAATGAATATAGTTCAAAAGGGGCATTAGAGAACAATACAGGTGCCAAAAAGTAGGGTCTACCTCCATTTTAGATGGTGCTATATGTCTTGCCCCTAGCTGCCTGGCCATGAGAGAAGGGGCTCCCATGGTTTATATGACAGATGTACTCAAGTGTCTTAGATATCTAGTGACATGTACTGTTTTCATGTTTAAGCTATTGAATACTATTTTTAGATGAGAAGTGGGACTGAAGTAGGACTGTTTAGGAATAGGGTAGAGTCTGAGGCTGCTAAAAAGATATTCCAGGCAATGAACTCTGGGTAAAAACATCAGTGGAGCCAGAGATTCAGGAGGCATGTGGGTGTGCATGCTACAGATGCTACTGGCTGTTGTGATTTTGACGATTGGTGTATGTCCATGTGTTCAGTTACATGCAGTGAGCTTTTTCTTAACAGTGGTAATGCCTTATGGAATATGGCTAATCTGTCCCTTACATGGAGTGCCCACTCAACTCTGACAGGAGCATGATGAAAATAAGAGTCTCTTTGCTGGGCCACCCCAAGTCCAGAAGCAATTGGTGGCCTGATCAGCATGCTACTTCACTATACACGATGTAGGCAAGAAAGATCTATTATTACATTCCAAGAACTGACTGTGCTGAGAAGCACAGAACAGGGACATATCACAGCCTAGACTGAAGCCTTTGGGAGCACTGGGACTTAATCATTCCCCCCTGGCTCTCATTACTAGTCCAAGGCTGGTGAGACGTATGGTGAGTTAATAGCTAAGGCAGTGGTAGCCAGAGGAAGATGAGAGAGAGGGAGGTGGAACATTGACTGTAGTCTGCTTTACTGTCGTTGAAACCAGCATTTCTGAATGCAGATGATATGTCTGTATAGCTCTGTGTGCTCCCGTTTGCCATAACCTGCAGAAAGGTGCTCATTTCTTAGTCCTTGACATGCTTCCTAACTGATCTGAGGATAAAATGGTCCCGCTACTATGAATTCCTCAGGAAGTGAAATCATAAACTTCCGGTTACACAGAACCATTCACGATTTCAGATGAGAAGACTAATACATTACAGTTCCATGAAAGCAAAGAAAAAGATGAGAGTCAAAAAAGTGTGTCTTGCAAGAAGGCTCCAGGCTTCATGTTTTAAAGTCTTATAAAAAAATCGGAGTCACTAATTCTGTGAGTCTTCCTGGCTACTACTTCAGTGCAAAAAGTGCTTGGCCTGGATGTAATTAGTCAGTCTGCATTATGGCTTCAGACAGGAGGGAACTCCTTCCCTGGTAATAAACACAGCAAAAACAACTCCTTTGCAGTAGAAAGAATGCAAAACAGAGTCATGCTCTGCCAAACCACTATTGCTGTAAAGTCCAGCTTGTTGCTTGTTGCATAAATGGCAGTAAATCCTGGGCTGCTCCCACTGTCTGTGGGGCTATAATAGTTCAGGATTCAGCTACAGTCAGTCCCTCCCTTCCCCACCCCTTTGGTCACGGAACAGAGCCAGGCTGAGAAGTGATCTCTTTGTTTGGGCACTTATGCAGTTGAAATTAATGTTTGTATGGAAATAACAAACAGTTTTAAAAGTGATCATACTGCTTAAAATACAGAAAGCTTACTGTGTGCAGGAAAGCCATGGGGGAATGGGGTCTGGTTCTTAGTTTGGAATGGAACAAGTGAACTGCCCTGCACTCATCACATCCTTTAGCCAGAAAGCGCAGGAGTATGTTTTTCCTGGTCTTTCACTCCCTTTTGTCTCATCTATCTATCTATCTATCTATCTATCTATCTATCTATCTATCTATCTATCTATCTATCATCTATCTATCTATCTATCTATCTATCTATCTATCTATCTATCTATCTATCTATCTATCTATTTTAATTTTAATTCTGACAAGTTGTTAACTGATCTGACTCACCCACACTGATGGACTCTGCTTTAGGTCACAAGTGGGTCATACAGGATTTTTGGGAGCACTTCTCATACAGTTGGGGGAGTTCCAAAATCATCTTATTCCAAGTAGAAAATGAAGCTGTCATCAGTCCAGGGTCAGCTCAGCAGCAGGACAGAGGAGCTCCTTCCTCCTGCTTTATTTCCTTTTAGTCTTTGGTCCGCTTTTTATTTCTGGAGAATGTTTTCAAAGGCAGTGAAAACTCTTATGCAGCACCTCTGGGCTTTGGATCTCAAATCTTTAAAGGAAACTTCTTATTTTATCTTATTGGCTTGAATTTTTGCCCCCAAGGGAAGGGCAGCTATTAACTTCTTGGTGGTGATTTCACCTACACAAATTCTCTTATGTTCATGGAGTATTTATAACTAAATTTTAGTGATATAAGCCACCAGCTAATGTGGAGATATGCTAGGAAATTCTGCCTTTAGTGAAAGAGCTGTTGTTCAGGGCTTTAGTCTTTCTTGCTTTTATTGTATTCAAAGAGCACATTATGGTTGAATGTGGAAGTCAATAGACAAACATCAATTGTGTTGCCTTTATTTACTAATAAATAGTCCAGCTGCGCAAATAATTGACTTTTTTGTTTTGTTTTGCTGGTTTAATCAAGGGTGTTCCAGGTTAAACATTTGATTTAATTTTAAATTTGTTGTTAATAAAAAGTAAAATGTTTTCAAAATCTTTTGAGAATAAAATCCTAATATTCTCTTCTGAAAATTTTAAAATGAAATGTTTTATCCTTTAGAGAATGTTTCTGGCTATGAGAATCTGATGAGCTTGTTGTGTATTTGTGATAAGTTTGGGTAATCCAAATTTATCTTTCATGGGCAGGCAACAACTGAAACACCCCCATTATCTCTAGTTTCTTCTTCACATTGTATATACCTTCAAATAAAACCTTTTCCCATTGTCTGCTTTATGAAAATATATCAAATCTATACCTTCAACAGAGTGTTTGTTAAAACTTTCCTCTCCACCCTTTTTTTTTTTTTTTAACTGTTTGAAAATACATCTGCTAATATTTTACAGGTTGGCACTAAAGCTAAAACAGCTGGCCAGAATCACTCTGCTTGTTTTCGTGTTCATCTCCGCACTTTGTTACACAAGGCAGCTGGAGGAGCCAGTATCAGAACACCCGACCACTTGCTGAGATCCATCTTTCATTTATTTTATCTCCTTGCCTGCGTCTACATCTAATGACGTGGTAGGCCGAAGAAAGAAAGTTGAGAAGGTCAGCCTATTGTGTTGCCTCTCTGGAGCTGTGTATTTGCCGTTCCTGAGTCTGTTTATCCTTTGAATCATTTGACATACTGCACACTCTGCTCTGACCTTCAGCCTGTTGCTGACTTCATCCCCTTGCCTTAAGGCCATGATTCTGCAATACACAAAACTAACTTTAGGGAATCTCATCCCAGATTAAAATCCCCATGCCCAAAAGCTTTGGTCCGGTTTAACATCATGTTTTTGAATGAATGTAGCTCAATTCTTTTTGACAGATTAACTGCTTCCTGGCAAGCAGTCCTCTTGCCTTATGCCCTTACCAGTGCCTGACTAAACCTCGGCTGGTCACCACAGTGGAAAATCTGACTGGGCATACAGCCACACAGAGCCATGGAGTTGATCATGGCTAGTTCCTCTCAAAGCTCAGCCAAACTGCTACATCCACACCCTTTCAAAATAGTCCCCCTAGAGAAATCCAACTGACTGTACAGTATGGCTATGGAGGTTGAATGCTGTAGCCAAGGTTACATCTAATGGCACAAAACTTGGAGGATTTTTTTTATCAATTTCAGACATCATATTCCATGTCAGAGTTCTGGACCAGTGAAATGGATGTTGACTGCAGATAGGTGAAACAAATCAGCCACCTACCAAGTTTACCTTGACTTATTAATCCTTAGAAATTAAATGGTATTGTTTCACAATAGCCTAAATAGCTATGCTTCCACTATTACAGCAGGTTGTTATTTGGAGGTTTTATTTTAGAATGAATACAGAGAAAACTATTTCTGTTCATTATCTGTTCATTATTTACTTACATGAAAAGCCTTTACCAAAGACATACACCTTAAATCTTCACACTGGTCAGGTTTATTCACTCTTGTCTTTTCCACACATAGTAATGTGTGTTTCAATGTTTTCTCTTTTGTAATTAATGTGTAGGACTTGGCTGTGCTGGAAATATTATGGAGAAAACAACACTATTTATATGTCTTCTGAAAAGTGAGAACGGTGCTAGAGGTAGAATGATAACCCCAGATAACTCTTTACATAATCAGTCTTGTAACCTGAAGATTGCATGGAATTATGCTGTGCTGTTTTGTGGTAACATCAGTGAAATATGTCTGAAAGGAAATTAAGTTCTAAAAATATTTGTAAATGAAGAAATATATATAAATTTTATAAATGTTATAAATGTTTCCCATCCTGGAACGATTTGGCTGTTTTCTCATCTACAGTAGTGCATCTGCAAAAATTTAAGCCAATATTTAAAAGAAATACATAGGTTAACATTTTGAAGGAGAACAAATTAATCATGTTACTTTGGGTTCTAAACCAAGCTTAAATTTTGCAGATATATGTCAGTATTTGCAATGCGTCACTTTTATATCTCCAATTGGAAATGAAATTAAATGCCACAGGTTTCCAGCAAGTACATGGGATTTCACACCTACCAGAATCTGGACATTCATGAGCCTTTCCCTCATAGGCTATTTTGTTTGTATGCCATGCTCCTGAGGTACTTCTTGTCCTATTCAGTGAGTAGTATGGGAACACACTTCAACTCATGCCATCTTTATTACAGGGCAGTGAGATCTTCCCAGGCAGTTGGTAGGAGAATGCTGTGGCTTTGCCATCTGTTTCTGCACTGCCTGCTGGAATTCTTGTCTCACTGGATGTGCCATCACCATCTAATCAAGACATGGAAGTGGTTACTGTTAAAGGGACTGTCGTGAAAAACTCTCTTCTGCCTGAAGAGTTGTCAGAAAATGTAGCAATGGCTATTCATCAGCTGCTAGTTCTCAGTGTCCTCTCCACACCTTAAGATCTTTTGTTGTCTTGCTGATCTATGAACAATCGTGTGTAACTGCAGATCCACTTGCTCAGACAAACTGTTGAGCAACACTTAGGTAGACCATGGAAGCATAAGATAATCTCTTAATTTTTTAAGTCTTATAGCAACTTCCTGAGGTATACACAGAAGCTGGTTACCTAAACACTAGCAAGGCAAATGTGGACTCCCATCTCCCAGCAATAAGCTTTCACAGAACCACAGACACCAACATTTTCCTATGGGCCACAAATGCTGAGATCTTGGGCAGCTAAAGGAGGAAAAAAAAAAAAAAAATGAAGTTCCTTTCCTTCTCTACTGCAGTTTAGACTGACTTACCTGCCAGCGAACCATTGGATGATGCTGAGCATGACTTCTGTGTAATTTGTTCTTTCATAAAAATCTAGTATGAATAGTCATCTTTGGGCACATGATGAATTTATTGCCTTCTCCAGCTTTTAGGCTCCCAGTTTGTGTGTCTGACAGCTAATTTAATCAAGAAATGTTCTACAGAAAGTCTACTCATCAGGGAAGGCAGAAGAGCATAAGCCAGGATATTCCCTTGGCCTTTATGGTAGGTAATAGGGTTTATGGCAAAGGGGAGATAGTTTTCTCTGTATCCTTATCACCAGCAAGTTGGATGTGAGGTTAAAGGGCAGCTTTCTCATCTGATCAGTTCTTTGGACATCCTGTCAGGATTTGAAGGATATTATCAGATACAAAATCAACTATGTTAATGAATCATTTTTCAACTTTCTAGGCTGAAAAAATTAAAATATATCCTTTATTGGGAGTACAGTAGCTGTCAATTGTTAAATAATATATAAATGATGTAAATATAATAAATGTGCAGTTGCATTTACTGCCAAACAACTTAGACGGGAGTCTGAGCAGTGGAGCATGACATGACATGAGCATCACATGGTGGCTGTAATTGTCTGGCCACTACTTTGGAATCACTAGCAATCATTAGGTGAAAAATGTAGATTTAATAATTGTACCTTGCTTTCTATGGGTTAAAACAAAGTGCACATAACTGGTACTGCCTTTTCTTTTGAAGTTTTGGAAATAATGTGATTACTTTGTAACAGTGTCAAGGTTCCAGTACATTTCAGACCTTCATCACATCCTCACTGTAATAAGCCATTTTCCACACTGACAACTGGGAAAGCATCTGAGATAAATTTATCATTTGATGCACTCCATATGATTCTTGAAAACAAAACAAAAAGAAAAATAAAAAATAAAAAAAAAGTCAAAAACAAAACAAAACATTTTTTTTTTCTAACACTCTTGGAGATTTGCCTATAACTCTGGTTATAGCTATAAGCTTTCACTCGCAGAGCCATAAATGTAGTCTTCCTGCATCCCTTTATGCTCCTGGGCAGCAGGTGGACAGGAAGTTATGTGGAGCAGGAAGTGTCCTTGGCAGTACAGAAGTTTTGAGAGATGGTACATCAGGACCTTGCCCTGGCTCTGGCCCACCCACATTCACTACCAGGTCTGGCAGCCTCCCACCACCACTTGCCCCCACTTTACCCATGACCTAGCCACTGCCTGGGTGGCAGACAAGCTCTCATCCCCCTCTGATCGCTCTGATATTTCCCTTTGAACAATATGGTATTTGCATGACCCAGAAGTTACGAAGTATTTGAATAAACAGGACTTCTGTGTCACATTGCATCCTGTAAGTGTCACATTGCACCCTTTTGACAGTAAAGGATTTAATTTCAGGAGTCAAATTAAAACCAGTATTGATAAATTCAAAGCTACCTTGTTATATACTAGGAAGGGTCTGGAATCTCAGTGATATTGATTAAGACGGTCTCTTGGACAAAGATGAATTTTCTCTGGCAATGCTTTTGGTTTACTGAGCTCTCAAGAGTTACCATGTTCCTTCATAACACCTAAAAGAAACAAGACATTTGTCTTTCCTGATGCAATTCCTCTTCTCCCTGCAAATACTCTAGCACCTGCCTTGGCAAGGTGGCAGGACTTCATGGACTCTTGAGGTCCCTTCTAATTCCTGTGATTCTATGATTCTGTGATTCTGTTACTGAAAGGCACTTTATGGTCATGAGGAAAACTAAGGGTGCAGGATGAGAATTTAAAGAGCTATTGCTACAGATTGCAATAATTAAATTTAATCCACTCTTGATGTCTCAGCGTCTTCACCATGAAATGCAGGAGAGCAGTTCTAATAACATCTTTTCTTTTGTGCTTAATATCAGTCTTCTTGCAGTTGAAGCTTTCAAATAAAAAAGGTCTCAGTCCTTCTGTGCTTTTGCTTTTTGTACACAGAGTCACTTTTCTGTTGCTTTTAAGCTACTGTACCAAATTTATGATCTGAAGTTGTTTGCATGTAGCATACAACTAAATGACAGAGAGTTAAAAGCATTGTAGCATCATCTAGAGGCCAGACATAACAAATTACAGTCTGTTGTTAGGTACTTCCAATTGAGTAAAACACAAAGATATTACAAGTTATGGACAAAATTCTGATTACAAGGAGGGTTCAGCAAAAGACATAAATACCAGAAAATACAAGTTTTGGATTAGATTCCTAACCAGAAGAGTTAGAAATGCATCAACACGTATACTCTGTATTAGTAGTTGTATTTGTAAATTTGCATGTTTCCCCTAAACTTGTAAAAAAAATAATCAAAGATAGTAGAAAAATTTACAGCCTGAGTCCCATTTATTCACCAATTTTGTGCAGAGCTGACAACTTAAACGAAAATACAAGTCCATGTGCCCTGTTGTAGAAGTGAAGCAGGTGACAGATTCAATTTGTGTAGCAGCTACATGATTCAAGATTCTCATTGTATTTAATTTATGTGGAAAAAATTCCTTCTTTCCATTTGCCAGTTGTAAAATTTATCTTTTTCTGAATGTGTTTAATAGACACAGAGTACAAATGGCCTGTTTGAGAGTTTTATGAGGAATTCTTGCCAGCTGCAGACGTTTGAGAAAATTATTGGAAATATTTACATATATGGCACAGTCAGCAGGAAGAATGACTTTCTGACTTTAACAAAGAAACTTGAGGGATTTCAGTGTACAACTTCCATTTCCATGCAATAAGGTTTGGAAGAATCTCCCAAGCGTTATTCAAAATCTGCTTAAAATCAAATAATGCCTGACTCTTATCACTCAAGTAACTGAGAGTACCTTAGACATGTTAAAAAGTATATCATTTTTGTATTATAGAATTGGAACAGACTAAGAACTGAACAGATTACTAATTTATTCAAACTGATTTGCTCAAATTCCCATGGTGAATGGGCAGTGTTGAAAATTAAGCTAGTTCCCTGGTATCCTTCTCCTGTGTATTGAGGTCCCTCTATGAGTAAGATTGGTATGACTGATCAAATTAATTGTCCTGAGAATAGAAACACAAATGCAAGAGTACTCACCTGCTGTACCTATTTGCCACCCTTTAAAACTACTGTTTCTTTCTGGAACAGACTACCAGGCTCAGATTAGAAAATATCATGAGAATTCAGCACTGTAGATTGCTGCATTGCGCTGTCAATCTCTTGAGAAGATGAGCTTTTCCTTTTCAGTCAGAACAAACAAATTAGGCCAGCTGAGAGAGCAGCCAATGAGCAATTACTAGATATGAGCAATGAGGGAGAAAAGAGGCAGACTAGCTGAAGTACTCTTCTATGTGCTTCTTGCTTTGTCTGCTGTTGTAGCTTCAGAGAACATCTTTGAAAGAGCTGGAAGCAGGGGAGGATCTTCTTGAACCTCAGCACATCGGTGCAGGAATAGGATTTATGTACTTTTGGAAGCCAAAGACACGATTGAAATAGTCTCATTTTTGAATGAAACATTTTCACAGAAATGAATCTCACCAGCTGACACTTCTCAAAATACGAGGCTCTGAGTATAGATTTAAAATGCAAAGATTTTGTTTGGGCCTTATTTCTAACAGTTATCTGTGCTTGTGCCTACACAAATTTTGTTGAGCAACAGAGATTTGCTTGATATCTTAAACAATTTTAGCTTGTCTGAAGCTATCTTGTTCAAAATATTAATATAAAATCTTTGAAAGCACCAGAATCTATAAAAAGTTTTAATGAACAGCCACAGTCAAACTGAAGAGTTCAGAAGCCTGAGCTTATGAAAGATAAAGAGAACTGAACTTGTTAACATATAATTACATCTATATATAATTAAAATGGGACATACAAATCTTTAGATACTCATGTTTAATTAGCCAGGTGGATAAACATATTGAATTCAATAAAAGCTTACTTAGGGTCCTTGTTTAACAAATGCTCCATTTTCCTTGGTTTTGGAGTGGCATTCAGAATGTTCTAAGCAGTTTCTCTATTTGTAGGGTTAATAGAAGAGTACCTCATAAAGAAAGATACAAAGTAGAAATTAGATTCTAAAATTAACATTTAACTGTCTACATCTTTTTCTTTCCTTGGGACATTCACTTGGAAAATTTTATAATTAACCCTTTGCCATTTCTAATTAGATATTCTACTAAAAAAGACAATGCTAAATTACAACAACTAAAGTGATAAAACTTATTCAATAACACTTATTACACTTACTTATACACTTACTTATATACACTAAGAATAGTATAAGGTAAGAGAGAAACTAGGCAATTAAAATATATGTGCCTTGAAAGTAAAAGAGTGTGAAGTTCAGAGACAGATGAGATGGCTATTGTTGTTTCATAAATGCATGCTTACTTAAATGATTACTTCCAAACTTTGGTGAGGTCTATTAGTTTAAAATCATTAACCTACCAGTATGAAGTCCCTATGTGGAAATGAAAGAATGATGCAATTTGTAGTCCCATTTAACATTTCTTGAATAACTCTGCTATTACAGATGGACCATGATTAGATCTTGCAGTAGGATTTAGATATTTGTCAGTGGTAGTAGTTTGAGCCAGTTTTTATGGTAGCTTTAATTCCACTGCAAGGAAATCGGTGTGAGCTTTTTGCAAATTATTCATCTGTAGAATCACAGAATTGTAGGGATTGGAAGGGACCTCTAGAGATCATTGAGTCCAATGTTCCTGCCGGAGCAGTCTCCCTAGACCAGGTTGCACAGGTAGGCATTCAGGCAGGTCTTGAATGTCTCCAGAGAAGGAGACTCCACCACCTCTCTGTGCAGCCTGTGCCAGTGCTCCGTCACTGCACTGTGAAGAAGTTCCCATGCATATTTGTGCAGAACTTCCTATGCCTCAGTTTGTGGCCATTTATCCTTGTCCTGTCAACACACACTGCTGAGAAGAGTTCAGCCTCGTCCCTTTGCCTCCCACTCCTTAGATATTTATAGACATGGATCAGAACCCCTCTGAGTCTTCTTTTTCAAGGCTGAACAGACTCAGGTCTGTCAGCCTTTCCTCATAAGAGAGGTGTTCCATGACCTTTACCATCTTTGTAGCCCTCTGCTGGACTCTTTCCAAGAGATCCCTGTCTTTTTTGTACTGAAGTGCCCAGAACTGAGCACAATACTCCAGGTGAGGCCTCACCAGAGCAGAGTAGAGAGGGAGGATCACCTCCCTCGACCTGCCGGCCACACTTTTTTTAAAGCACCTCAGGATCCCATTGGCTTTCTTGGACACCACCAGGACACACTGCTGGTTCATGGCCAACCTGTCATCCACCAGGACACCCAGATCCCTCTCCTCAGAGCTCCTCTCCAGCAGGTCATCCTCCAACCTGTACCAGTGCATGCAGTTATTCCTCCCTAGGTGCAAAACTCTATGCTTGCTCTTGTTAAACCTCATCTGGTTCCTTTCTGCCCAACTCTCCAGCCTGTCCAGGTCTTGCTGAATGGCAGCACAGCCATCTGGCGTGTCAGCCATTCCTCCCTGCTTTGTATCATCAGCAAACTTGGTGAGGGTGGGCACTATCACCTCATCAAGGTCACTGATGAAGGACAGGACCAGACCGTGTACCTTGAATTTAAACTCTAATAATTTTAAGAATACTGGTCCAGGACTTTGGTCTCAGTGCTCAGGTTTCTGTGAAGAAGGATGCTCAAAATCCACTGGCAGTTTGTTTTAACTACAAAAATTTTTGGATGAGTGATAGTTTTAGAAGGGACTGAAGTGCTGTTCACATTCAAGGGGTTCCTCTTGTTGGTTCCCTCTGTTGGGTTTCCTCATTAGTTCCTCCATAAACAAATAATTACAGTGTTTAAAACTTCCATTTTAACACCAGGACCCGATGTGACTTTTTCTTGCTGCTTACATGGATTTATGAAGTGTCCTGATATTAATTTTCCCTGTTACAATTTATCCCGTATTTATCAAAATCAGCAATGTCATCCTAGTGAGTTGTCAGAATACTTGCCTATTCAGAGCTAAAATTTAGATAAAAGATATGATGATGTGGAAGTGTTTCCATGGTTTTAAATAAATGAGGAAAGGAAAAAAGCATACACATGTGTATATATATCCCTACATGCCCATACATTTATGACACAAATCACAAGGTTATTGTCAGGTGTTTGTGAGCTGGTTCGGCCTGGCCCCGCGACAGCCGAGGAAGGAGACCCACAGGCTCACACCCCGGACAAGGGGAAGGGGGAAAGGGAAAAGGGAAAAAGGGAGATAAGCCCCAAAACAAAACAGCGGCAACGATCTGAGGGGGAAAAGTTAATTTACTAAATAAGACACCAGGAAGTAAATAACACAATATAATGCAATACAATTTGGAATTAAGCCCAATGAATCAAACAAAACGAGTAAGAGAGAGAGAGAGAGAGAGAGAGAGAGAGAGTGAGTGCCCAATAAACCGAAGGCCATACGCTAACACTGAAGGCGGACGGCAGCGAGCACCCACTCCTAAGTGATCCTAGAGGAAAGAGAGAACGTCCCGTGACCGCAGAGAGTTTTTATCTGTTCCCTCTGAGCGGAAAACACATGAAAAAATACAAAGCATTGCAAAGTCCTCTGGGGAATGTAGTTCTCCCTGACTCCCAATGCACCACATGATGCCATGATGTGGAATACTGGTACCAAAAAATCATAAAACCATGACAGTTATATATTTTATACCTATAAATGCAGCTTTCTTAGGAGTACAGTACTTAGGTATTAATAATATGCTTTAGAGCTACGTGTGCATTTTACATACAAGAACTCAGCAGAGTTGTTGATTTTTTTTCTTTACCTGTAGGAAGCTTTGAGAACAGTTGCAGTTTAAACAAGAGAAAGACTTACCCAACAGAGAATCCATGGATCAGCAGCTGTTGGTGGGGCTAAATATTTCTGGCAGTTTGGCTGCTTATTCAGTAAAAAGATGAGTCTTAGGCAATGGTAGCAAATAGGCAGGAAAAAGACATATTGAAATGATACCCATGTGCTCTCTGAATGACCCCTAAATATCTGAAGGGTTTCAAGTAGAAATGACTTAGTTGTTTCATTGCTTTTCCATCTGCTTGGTACACTGTGAGAGAATGAACTTCTTTCACTATTTACAGGGGAGAAATCCAGCCCTTCATAATGTCCAGTCTTCTCATCAAGAAAGCTGTGATAAGGTTCCCTATGGCTTAAGATTTTACCTGTAACAACATTCTTAGAAAATAACTAAGGAATGTGAATAAGTATCTCTCCTGTTCAGAAATTAAACTTGGTGGTTGTATTTATTTTTATTTTTACTTCTATTTTTTAAATTATTTTTAATATCAATACCAGAAATTGGCATTGGGTATGATATAACACAATGGTGATGAGATACAAGTAGTACTGCCAGACACAAGACACCTCTATTCAAAAGCTAGCCTTCAGAATGGAAACAACATAAACTCTCTGTCCAAGTGGTTTAACTAAATATTGCATTTATGTTTACCTGCTTTAAGATTTTTGGCCATTTGTTTATTGAATTTTATGAAATCTTTCTTCTCTACCATCTCCTAGAGTTTTCCTCCTTGGAGAAATTATATTCCTTAATTTTGCCACTTCATATCCTAAATCACTTTATCTAGACTGAGACTTCCTGGAGACTTTAATAATACTGGGAGGAACAACAATTGGTATGTACTTGATTTTTATTTTTATTTTAAACATTTAAAAGGTGATGTTGACACATTATCTTTAGGACCTTGTTATCCAATGGACAATAACTGTAGGACATATAAAATATATTTTAGTTAAGAAAAACTTTACAAATGCTGTAAAAACTGTCAGTTTAATATAGAATGACTTTAACACTGATGTATTCATTGGTATTGATTCAAAACTGTGCTAGACCCTAGAAGGTGAAAACTGATTTCATTTCTATACATGCATACACACAAGGAAAATAAACCAAAACCAAGTTTTTTTAAATAAAAGTTTAAACAGCACAGACATAAACTAATGAAATTTTGAAAACTCCAAGGACACATAAAGCCTTCCATTACCTTGGGAACATGTTCAGAAAAAAGTAAATGATTTTATATTGGCAATTGTCACTGAAGCACTTCTCCGTTTCCATCTTATTTTCTAGACAATTTTGAGAAGTTCCTTCATCCCTGTTAATGTGCCTCTGCTGCCTCCAGCTAAATATGCTTGTGCAAGAAATGGCTGTCCTGCCATTTGAAGTTCCTGTGCAACAAATTCAATGTAAATGCTTCTGTTACTGTGCTTTAAGAGCTGTAAACCTTGGATGATGAGTACACAAGCTGATCTTTAACTAGAGTGAGATTTCCCTTTGGGCACAGTTACTTGCTGGTAACAGCAACAAATAACCAGTGTCCAGTAAAATACAGGCAGCTGAGTCAAAATGAATCTGAAATAGGAAACATCTTAAAATTTTCCTGGTCATTCTCCTCATCTTTCAACTCCTGGACTTTAATTTTAGTGCTGTGTAGCCCACGTATAACAAATCTCAAATGTGGTTTTGAAGAGACTTTTCACCTAGGGGAAGAAGAATTACTTCTGCTAAAACGTGCATGATGGTTGTGATCGATACCTATATGCAATTCATTTAAATGAGACAACTCACATGATTAAGCAGAACCTGTTTTGAGATCAGTTAAGAGAAGAGTGTTTAAAGGATACCTTTCAGTGACATGAATTGATGAAATGCTGCATTCAGTCAAATATCAGAAACTTGTAACAAACTTAAAATCAAAATTTCAATGTACATGCATTAGGACTGTTATTGAATTAGTAGAAAATGTAACAGCATAGGACAACCATATTTTGCCATATGGGAGAATAACTTTACATGAAGAATTATATTTAAACTCTGAGTTTTATAATTTCAGTTTAACTTGACTAGTGTTACATTTTGCAATATCTAGAGAAATACACAAGAGGCCTCTTAACAAAGCAAATGCATCTATTAGCAAAGGTCTTCAGATGAAGATTTTAATAGAAGAAATAAAACGGAAAGAGCATGAAACTAAAACTATTTTAAATACAAGAGCTAGATTATGGATTATTTATGGAAAACTGCATTGAACTGGGATTCTATTCTTACTACAATGTATAATTTCAAACATATTTATTTTCAATTTCTGAGATCCCTATATATAAATATTAACAGGGAAATAAGTGACTCCTTGAGGGAGAAGAGGCATGTTCTATATGGTTGCTTTTACCACAGTGCTGTGAGAACTTTTGGCCAGTTTTGTCCCTGACTTTATGTGAGAAAGTCATGACCAAAGCTCTTCTAGGGGCTGCTGAGTTAAGAAATCTGTATTGCATGAAGCAACCTACATGATCGTGCAACTCCACTACCAAAATGAGAAACAAAGTTTACCGAGGTTTATAAACATGAAGAAAGGCACAGTCCCTTTTGTTTCTAGATCCTGTAACTTAATATGTAATAAAGTAATTTGTATCTTAGCATAATATAGTGATCTTTTTTCCACCTGGGTTATTCCAGCAATGGACTTAGAGGTAGTTACTGTTGTCAGTGTCCTTCATGTGCTTGGTGTTTAATGAAGGTACACTCTGCAGAGTATCAACCAACTGCAAAGGGCATCAGTGATCTCTAAGTGAAGCTCCACTGTGATGGAGCTGGTCACTGACACCTATATCTCAGGATATTTACACAAAATAAAAATTGTCCATGTTTTTACACAGGTATTAGAGATATCTGTCTTTATTAAGATCGATTTAGTCAGAAGATGATACTAGACTCTTCTAAGTTTTACTGACTGTGTTACTATGCCTTCTGTCTCTTGTAAAAAATAAGTCAGGACAGTTCTCATGCGAAACAAAATGTAAATCAGCAGGAGTGAACTACCAGACCAAGGTATACAAATTCACAATCTTTTGGCATTCCTAATGTCTTCCTAAAAGATAAAGAGCCTATTGAGATAAAACTAGTTCTAGTCTGTTGATCATAATTGTCTCAGTATTATAATATTCCCTACAGGATCCTACATTAGTCATAACCTGTGCTTTCAGTAATACAAAACTTGCTCTTCTCAGTAGGTGTCTTCTGTGGAGAGATGTCATTGTACCTTGATGCATTGGAGGATGCTTCCAGGCCTGTGGTTTAATGTAAAAAATAATAATAATAACAATAATAAAAAAGAAAATAAGAAAACAAAATCTTCAAAGAATGAAACTGCTATTAACAAACTTTTAAATGGGAAAAGACATCCAGTATTCCCAAATACTTGCATTATGCATTCTATTTATAAAAAAAATAGGAATATAAATTGTACTTACCTTAGTGATTATTGTTTTAAAGAGATCATTTCTTCAGTAGTTGTGCCCTAAAAGTAATTTCTTAGGCTGGTTTTAGCAACAGTGGGTATAAATAGTAATCTAATTATATGTGGGGGAGATTTATATCTTTGATTACTACCTCTTTAAAATTTCAAAGGGACGGATGTGAAAAATCAACATATCCCATACTGTGAATTCATCTTGCTATTATAAAAACTACCTGCCAACTGCTTTTCTACAGAATGATGTTCTATGCTGCACATATTATTTCAGGAATTAATGATGCATGTGTATAGCATGTGCATTTTGTTCAATGCTATGACATAAACCCTGACTGCTGTCTGCTAGAAGTTCTTCATTTTCCAGCCCCATGGTTACTTCCCTTGTTTTGCTTTTAAAGATATATTTTTCTCTCTTTCTGGATTTGTCGACCCACTTACTATGCAGGGCTTGCTGTCTCTGTGTGAATTACATGGCACACAGGCAAACGATACTAAAAGCACATTACTGAAGTTTTAAAGTCAAGTACACTTATGTAGAAACACCAGATCTGAAGATGCCCTATGTATACCTAATAATGTTTTTATTTACACAACACACATTTGTCATGCAAAATTCTAATGTTACTGTCTGTTTTCTACTAATGGAAGCAGGGAAGCCATGTGAGCTTAAAGATGGGTAAACAGTTCTCCACCTCATGTAAATAATATCAGCCTGCCCTGCTTATAATTTTTTTTATATTCAGGCTGAAGACAGCTGTACTCTGCCCAGTCAGAGTTAAGACAGAACCTGAGTACCCAGGTTGGTTGCTAGTAGCTAATTTAGATGCACTCAGTCTGTTTTGGGATGAGGAGGAGATGTTAGTCATGTAGACCTGGACTGTGCCATCGCTTGCTCTGAGTCAAAGAACATTGTCTGGTTTGGTTTGTTTGTACAGTGATACAGACACAGATGCACACATTTTTTGGGGAAGTTCATATGGACTGTTACAAGAAAAGGAATATGTTCATAGAATTCTTCCCCTTCTCTGCACTTGCTGCAAGAACAGAAATAAAACTGTAGAAAAAAATGTAAAAGGACAGAACAGCAAACTACAAGAAAGAAGAAATACAGATAGTAATAATAACTTAAAAAGAGTGTTTATAGTAGTAGTTTATAAAAGTAGTAGTTTGTAGTAGTTAATATCTGATGCATCTTCATCCCTGACAAGTGCCATCTGCAGACCTTATATGTTTACATCCCTACAGATCTGCACAAAGTGTTTACACAATTTAGACTTAACCTAGATTCTAGCACTTCTTTCTCTTTGACTTTGCAAATTCAGCAGTATTCACTGTGAATTCTTTGTGTACATATGAAAGGATAAATTCCTTCTTTTGAAAAAGAGATCAGTGCTCTTCCATAGAGGTAAAATCATAATGGTTTAGGTGAACTCAGATTTCTGCTGTTTGAGTTAAAGGCATAATTGATTCTTAGTTGTTGTCTTGTATTAATAATCATTAGATGAGTGTAAGATATGTGGACATTAGCATTTGTAATGGCCAAACAATATTGGATGCTGGGCTTCACTTCAAGCACTATAGAGAAACCTCTCTCCTGGGCAGAAAATTTTCTGCTCACTTTCTTTCAGCAGCTTGTCTCTTTTTTCTCTTTTTCCTCTAATCTGTTTCTATTGTGTCTCCATTTCCTTGCCAGACATCTTTTGTAGCCTCAAGCTCTTCTGCCTCATGAGATTAATTTTCTCCATCTTTTGCTTCCCTCATTCATCTAGTTCCCCAAAGATTTCCCTAGAGATACCTGTATGTCTGTTTTTCTTGTGAACCTGTCCCTTGGTTTTACCATTCAGTTTTTCTCTCTTCCCTCTACTCTTTCTGTATCAAAATGAGATGGTTTCCTGCCATATGCGGCTAGCAGGAGGATTATTTAGAGGTGGGAAGAGAAAGGTTCTTCATCACAGTTTCAGCAAGAACCTGGCTTTTCCAACCACAGAATTGAAGTTTGGAGTATTCATTTATGCTGCACGTATGCAACCCAGGGAGCCTGGGGAGCTTTGAGATAATGGAACAGTGACTACCAGGAGCTGGGAGAGTCACAAGGACATTTGATACTGGAAAAGTCTTTAAAGACTTTTTTAGCTGATATAATCAAAATTTTCTAATTCCCTGTGTAAACTGGGATTTTTCTTCTCCCTGCAGGCTCGTGCTTGTAGAATTGTAGAAGGAACAATGAAGACATACAACGTTTCCAGTGAGTGGGAAACTTTTCAAAAACTGTATCACCATGATTTTCTAACATTGCAAATTATTTTCTTCATTGTTGGAAGCAGCTGTATCTTTTTAGGGTAAATTCCCATTCTGCCCATACTGTAAGTAATGTGTCGGGTTTCTTCTACATTCCATTTGAGAAAATCTTTCCTTTCTGGCCTCATCAGACCATCTCATAAACTTTTAAAGGTGTTTAATTAAGAAACTTTTTTCTCATAATAAGATTACCTAAATTCCTTCATGTCTTCCTTTCTAACTTGAGCGTGCTCTCAAATTTCATGTGTGCTGCTGCTCTGGGCTGTGTAGTAATGAGCAGAGGTGATGTATTGGTGTGATTAAGTGAAATGCTCATAGTTCATTAGCTTTTCATTGGGCAGCCACTCAGGGCACCGAAACTGTAGAGTGGGAATGCAATACTGAGGAAAAATTTGCCTAGATATTCCAAAATGGAGAAATCGTGCTGCCAAGTGTTAAATGAAAACCATTTGGTCTGGATGCTGGGGATAACTGTCTCCTTCATTCACCAGGTTTAGATATAGTCTGTGTAGCTTGGTTGTTTATTTTGTATCATATTCTAGTTCCGTCATTAGGCTATTATGTGCAAGTCTCATTAAGCATGCTTGTTCAGTACTCCTACTTATCCGTGTGGAACAAGTCTTTGGGTCAGTAACTCTTCATACATTAATATAATCCTGCAAAAACCTATTTCACTCTTCAAATCATTTTAAACTACTGTCATTTTGTTCAAGTCAGAGCTGCAAGTAGATGTAAATGCAGCGAGAACCATGCCTACTACCATTAAAAGATAAAAAGCATCTTCATATTCTCTTTCATACCTCTCTACATCTGCTTTACTTTGGGAAAAAGTGCTGGGGAATACCAGCAACAACATATCCTTGCAGAGCAGTTACCCTACATGCTCCAACCCTTTCCACTATTGATGCACAGTCGGGAGAAGTCTTTGTGAACTGTTAACTGTTTAAACTAAATTTCACATAGTCAAGGATACCACATTCACAGAAGAATGTGTATACGCACAGACCTGTACACATATGAATGTGTGTACACAATTACAGAAGGTTATGTGTGTAAGTGCACACATGCATGCAAAATTAAAGACTCCAGAAAAAATCCCTGACAGATTTTAACTTAACTTCTTCTAAGATTAACAGAGGAGGTTTTCTATGACTCGTCAGACAAAAGATGCAAAGAAAGAGACTGTAAGATCGTAACTGTTTAACCCCAAAACCCAAGGCAGGATGTTAAACTTTCTCACTCTTATTTTTCTAAAAAAAAAAAAAAAACGGAACACCCTTAACAACCACCACCCTAGAAACATTTTCCTAATCTTTTTCATGCTTCTTCTCAACCATAAATTAAATGTATTGTTTTTGTCTTGGTCCAGGTGGGTAAAAACAACCTGTTGTTTCTTCTGCATCTGCCTTTGATGTACTTGAAGACAATCACGATGATCCTTCAGAAAGCCCTCTTATTCTGGACTGAAGAGGTTGATTCTTTCTTTACATTCTAGGTCGTTCTCCCATGGACATTCTTTCAGAGGATGTCACCCTGCCCACAAAATGCCCAGCTTTGGGGATAGGAAAAGTGAGGGACTAGGAAGGCTGTCTTTCTTAAAATGCTCTCATTTTTCTGTTTTTAACTATTGAAACAGCCTGGCTTTGCTGATTCATATGCTGTTTGGAATCCCCTCAGATTCTTTTCTGAAAAGTTTGTGATTTGTTTGCTTTACCTCTTATTATATTTACAGATTTAAGTTCATGACTTTGCACTACTCCTTGCTGTTGCCTAAATTATGGAGTATTACTCCAATCTTTTTCTTGCAGGTTTATTCTGAGGAATGTCTGCTACTCATCCTATTCAGTGTTGATTACAAGGCTTTACTCTGTTGTCCAACCAGTATCAGTATTTTTACCAAGGCTTTTTCAGTCAGTTAAGAATATCTCACTTGGAGTGTGATAAGAGTACTCAAAAATGCGTGTCATCAGAGGGAAATGAATGAATATTTAGCCCATGTTTCATGTCTCCTTTTTTTCTCTTCGAATTAACAATTGAAAATGTATGTCAGGGGGATTATGAGTATGAAATTTATGCACTAGGCATTTCAAAAGAGTGTTATATTTTTATATGGTGAGACTTGGTGTTCAGTAGGTTTGTTCACATCAAAGTTTGCCACTAAATTATGTACTTGTAATAAGTGTTCTGTGCTGATATTAATGAATACAGGTGGCAGTGAAACTCTTCTCCCTTTATACCTTATGCAGATAGAGAAAAGTATGAAACTGTTGTGTTTTTAATGCAATATTTGATGATAAGCATATGAAAAACAGCCCGTCTTTATTTAAATATACAAGTACATCTTATGTGCTACAGACAATAGTAATTCCTTGTTTGTACAACAGACTCATTTGCAGCCAATTGCTAAGTCTGTTTCAGCAAACTGAAACTTTGATTTGGTGAACTATTTTTATCTGTGAATCATTTGAAGTCTGTTAGTAGAGCAGTTCCCCTTCCTGAGGTTGTCTGCATTTTTAAAGTACATTGAGTTTGTTCTCCTTCATACTCTTGGCTGGCACCAAGTAGTGTTTTTCTCAAATGAGGAAACATGCAATTGAAATTAGCAATTTTGTTCATGAATCAGAAATTTGATTGTTGAAATATTCTCACATTCTTGTTCAATCTGAATTTTATTTGTGCCTCCACTTACAGAAGGGCAGTTTCTATTGACAGAAATGTATTCTGGATGACAACAATGGGATAATTTTAAACTCTTTGTTTTCTGATCCTGAAATTGTTAGGGCTGGTATATAGCCCTTTCTTGGTTAGTTTTGTAGAGATGCAGTCTCTAATGGTGTGGCATAGTTTTCTCATGCTTTACTGTATATCCTTGAATTACACTGTACTATATACTAGGCCCAGCCACTATGGTGGAATGATTTGTTTACATTTGTTTACTCCCGACACTGAATGTCAAAGTACTGAAGAATACATTGTCTGGGGTCTTGAAGTCATGGATGCTTTTTCTTTATTTCTGACACAATGTTAACTTTTGTTCTTGACTACTGGCTCAGTATTTTTGAAGAATATGAGTTCAAGTACTAGACACAAATTTTAAATGTGCTAGAGATTTATGATGCAACATACCTTTTGCAGTTCATAAGACTAAGGGATTTATATAAACAATGTCATTATCCTAAATACTCCTGATTGTATTGCCTAGGTCCTTGGGAGCACTAATAAGACAGTGTGATCTTCTGAGTAATACAGTCATTTGATTTGGAAGGGGCTTTTAAAGGCCATCTAGTCCAACTACCAAATGATTAGATTTCCTTCTTCCTCAGAATATTAACTTAGTTTATTGCTTGTTTTTATCATAAACAGGGATGTCTACCAGTTTCTTTGTAATAGCAGAAAATCATCCATCTTACTAGAAGCACTATACATAATGAACAGCTGAGACCTCTTCTTGGGAATTCAGTGTCAGCCCTGGTAAGCCATTAAATAGTCCTTAGTGTTCTTGTTCTATAATACTTCTAAACAGAAATTCTTGTCTTGTCGCTTAGCCTTTCTTCTTCTATATCAAAACTGATGTAAAAGTGAAAAATGTTGATGTCAATCAATTACCCATTCATATGAGATCAGCTGCTAATGTGTAGGTATGGCTGATGTTTTCTTGATCTTAGTAACTTTCCCTTTGTTTATTAAAAAGTTATTTTCCTGTTACTTCTGAGAACCAATAATGTTCTAATGGCCACAGTGCTTTCCTAACTAATAGCCAAGAACTACACACTTCAGAAAGTCTGTATGAGTTGAGACTGTATGCGTGTGTAATACTTCCAGCAAGGATAATGTGATCTCTGAAGTGTGTTACCTTTAGCCATTCTCAGTTAAATCTATTAAACTTTTAGGGACTCAAATCAACTTCGTCAAGAGTATATCAGAGATATTTCTTTAATCTTTTATTCTTGTCATTCCCTTTGCTCTGACTTGATTGATCTCTTTGAGGATTCTCCTTGAAGTTTTTAAAGATTTCATTATTCATGGAGGTCAGACAGGCTTCTTCGAACCAGAGAGATCCCCTTTCCAGAACAGACAATATCTACAAGCTTTTTTAAATTGTGAAGTAGTAGGGTTTGGCGTTCTTTTTGCGTGCTGGAGATTACATATCATTTTATAAGACACTGCTATAAATGCTTTATCCTGTTTTAATCGTGAAAGACGATGATGGCATACTTTCTACATTTGAGTTATAATTAAGATGACGGTTACATGTCTGGACTAGGCAGTGTACAGGACAGAAGTGGAGCTTATAAATTTGTGATAGAGCTCACACTGTGCTGGGGCTTAGGAGGGAGGATGTGTATCTAAAGTCGAACAGTCATGCAGCTTTCAGAGAAGAGGGAGCTGGCTGCCCTACTTATGACCCTTCCCTGTTGGCTGAGTGAGAAGGAAAAGTAACTTTTAAAGCCCACCTTTCTACGTTTGAAAGAGAAAGGAATTGAGAAAAAGGTAGAAGAAGGGAAAAGAAACAGGAATGAAAGGAAGCACCCAAATATATTCAAAGTACTGATCCTTGCCTTTGGGAACTTGCTTTACTGCCTTGGTTAGCTGAATCATGAGTTTGTTTTTATATATTCCCCCAAGATATTCAAGCTCTTAAAGATTTTTGGCAGAATTCCAGTCATTCTCCAGAAATCTTTTCCACTTAGGGTTTCAGCATGGGATTTGCTGTCAGATTTTTAGGGCCTGATTCATTGCAAATTTTCACATCCCTTATGTAGGACACTTAAAAGAATTTACGCAGAGAGAGAGAGAGAGATTGGATATATATAGAGTAGTGGCTGGAGACAGGCATTTCTCAGCTTTGTTTAGAGAAGGAGGAAGAATAGAATTTTCATAATCATTTCTCAAATTACTTCATATATTTATTTCTGTACTGCTTGATACCTAGGCAAGTCTTCACTGCACAGTGAATGTGTGGTGATTTAACAACCTTGTTATAGAAAAGGCAAATCTCTCCCCCACCTGAAAAGCACGAAGTCTTGTATATAACTCATGCTGTATTAAAGGTTTTGGATACCTGTTTTGGATACACTGTAATTATTTGCCTTTCCTGCTTCAAGGCTCACTAGGAACTTTTTGTCAGGTAACTCAATCAGTCTGTACTTTAAACCTCATGTCAGGTTCTGACATAGCTGGTCTGAACTTGCAGTCAAACATCTGCCCTGGAAAGCCATCAGGCCTACTTTCAAGTATTTTAGCCATAGGTTCATATGTCTTGTCAGAGTTCAAAAGAGCACCAGGCTGTTTTTCTCCCATCATACTTTTGCCTCTCTTAAAATCCACCCCTTGAAATCCTACTTGAATTCTTGACTTTCTGACAGAGCCTCCTGTTGCTGTTAGTCCAGTCTTTCTCTACTGTATTTCTCGGAGTAGACATGAAAAAGATTGCTAAAAAATTAATTTAAAAAATTCAAAACTAGCTACAGTTTATATCAGTTCAGACTCATGAATTTCATGAATGATAACAAAATAAATAAAAAACCATAACAGAACACTCATACCTGCAGTTCTATAGGAAATCCTTCCTTCCTTCCCTTCCTTCCTTCCTTCCTTCCTTCCTTCCTTCCTTCCTTCCTTCCTTCCTTCCTTCCTTCCTTCCTTCCTTCCTTCCTTCCTTCCTTCCTTCCTTCCTTCCTTCCTTCCTTCCTTCCTTCCTTCCTTCCTTCCTTCCTTCCTTCCTTCCTTCCTTCCTTCCTTCCTTCCTTCCTTCCTTCCTTCCTTCCTTCCTTCCTTCCTTCCTTCCTTCCTTCCTTCCTTCCTTCCTTCCTTCCTTCCTTCCTTCCTTCCTTCCTTCCTTCCTTCCTTCCTTCCTTCCTTCCTTCCTTCCTTCCTTCCTTCCTTCCTTCCTTCCTTCCTTCCTTCCTTCCTTCCTTCCTTCCTTCCTTCCTTCCTTCCTTCCTTCCTTCCTTCCTTCCTTCCTTCCTTCCTTCCTTCCTTCCTTCCTTCCTTCCTTCCTTCCTTCCTCTCTTCCTTCCTTCCTTCCTTCCTTCCTTCCTTCCTTCCTTCCTTCCTTCCTTCCTTCCTTCCTTCCTTCCTTCCTTCCTTCCTTCCTTCCTTCCTTCCTTCCTTCCTTCCTTCCTTCCTTCCTTCCTTCCTTCCTTCCTTCCTTCCTTCCTTCCTTCCTTCCTTCCTCCCTTCCTTCCTTCCTCCCTCCCTCCCTCCCTCCCTCCCTCCCTCCCTCCCTCCCTCCCTCCCTTCCTTCCTCCCTTCCTTCCTTCCTTCCTTCCTTCCTTCCTTCCTTCCTTCCTTCCTTCCTTCCTTCCTTCCTTCCTTCCTTCCTTCCTTCCTTCCTTCCTTCCTCCCTCCCTTCCTTCCTCCCTCCCTTCCTTCCTCCCTCCCTTCCTTCCTCCCTCCCTTCCTTCCTCCCTCCCTTCCTCCCTTCCTCCCTCCCTCCCCCTCCCTCCCTCCCTCCCTCCCTCCCTCCCTCCCCTCCCCTCCCCTCCCCTCCCCTCCCCTCCCCTCCCCTCCCCTCCCCTCCCCTCCCCTCCCCTCCCCTCCCCTCCCCTCCCCTCTCCTCCCCTTCCCCCCCCTCCCCTCCACTCCCCTCCCCTCCACTCCCCTCCCGTCCAGTTTTTTATTTTAATCCACATTATGTCTTTGCTTCTCTCTTTCCTGTTTCTTATTTCCTTCTTTCAAACATGTTTTCTCTTTTTTCCTGTTTTCTAAGCCCATCCAACTTCTTACAATAAAAATGACCATATTTTAAACATTTCTGTATTCAATTTGCTGGCATCTTACTTTCTTGCCTCTGAAATTGTCTTGCTTTGTTGTTTGTTTGTTTTTGTTTTTAAAACAAAGAAGATGTTGAAGTCTGAGCTTGAGATGAAAAGCTAGGTTTAAACCACTCAGATTCAGCAGGCTATTTAGAAATGAGGAAATGTCTGAGGAGAAGCTTAAGAAGAGAAAAAGAGAATATACAGGTTCACTCTTGGAAGAATAATCTATGTCAACTGCAATAAAAAATTGTTATCAGAGAAGAGTCAGTTGGTGTGTTTGATCTCAGAAATATGGCTTGAATTTTTGGAAGTCCTACGTGGAGTCAAGATTTGGACTCAATGATCCTTGTGGGTTTATTCCATCTAGTGATGTTCTATAGCTTTTGTCTTTGGATGTGAACTTGTGAACAGTTGTTCTTAGAGCAGAGTCTGTCTTTCTGGGAGAGGGCTTGAGGAAAGCAGAGGGAACGCAGGAGGGTCTGCTCATTCATTCATCAAGCTTATTCTGCTAAACCACAATTATGGAAGTCTCTGTTTTCTTGGCTATACCAATAAATTTAGGATTTTTGCTTCCAATTCTGCCCTTCAAGCAGTTCCAGTGAACACTGTTTCCATGCAGAAATTGTTAGGAGAAAAGACAAAAAGCATGTGTATTTGTGTATGGGTAAAGCTATTTTGAGTTAAATGTTTTTCACGGACAAGCAGGATATCCAAACTGTCTTTCTATGATTTATAGTGAGATTTTTATATAAAAAGACACATTATTTCTGAAAAGTATTATACACTTCCTGTAGAGAGGTCTAAATCAGCTGTATAATTCAGCTGAATTCGGACTTCTTTGATAAATGAAGGAAGATATCTTTAGATAGTCACAGGAAGTCTATCCAACAGAATCATGATAGTGAAATGCGGAAAGAATAAAGACATGCTTGAAGGTGAATAACAGAGAGTCCAACATAACACAATAGAGCAGCATACAAGGAAAACAAATACATTTGTGTCAACGGTTTACCGGGCTGGATCGGCCCGGTTCCGTGACGATTGGTGCGGGGGACCCACGGACCCATGCCCCAGGAAAAGGGAAGGGAAAAAGGAAAAGGGAAAAAGGAGATGGGCCTAGAAACAAAACAGCGGCAACGATCTGAGGAGGAAAGCTAATTTACTAAATAAGATATCAGAAAGCAAAATAACAGAATATAATACAATATAATTGGAATTGAGGCTAATGAATCAAATAAAATGAGCAAGAGAGAGTGTCCGATAAACCGAAGGCCTTACGCTAACGCTGAAGGCGATACGGCAGCGAGCACCCACTGCTGAGTCGATCCTGAAGGAAAGAGAGTGTCCCGTGACCGCTGAGGGTTTTTATCTGTTCCCTCTGAGCGGAAAACACGTAAAAATACAAAGCATCGCAAAGTCCTCTGGGGAATGTAGTGCTTCTTCTCTTCTGAGACAGGTATACCTGGAATTATCAATGATCTATGGAGCTGGAGTATTAGCTCTTTAACTCTTAATGCAATACATGATGTTATGATGTGGAATACCAGTACCAAAAATCATAAAACCATGACAATTTGTTTTGAGAAATTACTATAACTCACCAATAGACTCAAAAATGCTTCTGTGAAGAGGGCATGGAAAGAAGACAGGTTGAATGAAAACATATGATTAACAGGTAGAAGCAAATCAAAAGGTTTGAACTAAGGAAATAAGTTGTTGCAAAGCCCTGGAGTATTGTTTCCCTACTCAGCACTTAATGGTTTCCTGGACCATATGGTTTTATGCTATGGTATCACCTCTCTATGTGCTAATGCAAAATCTAATTGAAGTTCTTGTTTGAGGACACAGGAGCTCAACCATACAAACGTGAAAGCTCACTGCAGTAACAGTAACATAAAATGACTGGAATATGCTGTTTGTCTGCTACTGATATAAAAATCCATACACTCAGTTTTTTCTACAAATTTCTATTTGTTTCATTGCATGTAAAAATGTGTAATTGTCAGGAACTGAATAAAGAACATCTCTGACATGTAAAAACATTTCCAGAAGATAATGTTCTCTCTTCTCACCCCTTTTATCCACTTAAACACCTCAAAAATATGAAACTCAAGATTATTAAACAGTGCCTTAAGTTTTTGCACTGATCTCCAAAATACAATTTTACCACAGTTAGTTTTTCCAGTACTCTCTGTGTTGCAACTACAGTTAGTAATGACACACTCGTGTTATGAATCTACAGTGGTTTGTCATTTCTCCAGTGGCAGACTTTGGTAAAAACTTATTTCAGATGTCTACAAGAATTGCAACACAGCAGCAGGGATTCGGATGTACAGACTAGAGACACATAGAATTTTTTAGTCCAGCTTTATTTAATTTCAAATAGTGAAGGAAAACATTTGATGTTTTTAATGGGTTGAAATTAGCAGAGTTTGTTTTGAAGAAACTTGCATGAGCTTAAGAGAAAAGCCTTTGCAGCCTTTGTGAAACTCTGATATGGTACACCAATTTATCACTGAGTTATCCATTAGGAAAGGAATGGGAACACCTGAAACAAAGAAAAAGCAAGGTCTCATTGTCTGTGGAAGGAAGAACTGCTGGCCCTGCTGCCAGCTCCCCAGGCTTGATCCTAGCTCTAATATCCCTTTGTTACTAGGTAGCCCAGTGTTGCAGTCCTCTAATGGCCATCACGAGTTCACTAGCAGGGATGCTGGAGAAATATGTTTGTATAACACAGTGGTGGTATGGTATACTAATCCCAGGCTGCTGAAGTATTTTGTTATTCTTTGTGGGTTTTTTTTTGTAACTAAAGTCATGAGAACATGCTGGTACTTTTTAAATTGCAGATATACCAGGTAAGTTTCTGTAAGTACTCATTGCTAGCCTTATTGTGCTTCCAAATGATGGATCTTTTTCTCCTGTTCCTATCTCTTTGTTTTTATTCTCTGTCCAAGAAAAAATATGTAAAACAGAGTCAACCGATCTCTTTGGTTTCCTGGCCTTTCCTGGAATCACACAGATGCTGTACATTAGGACACATCGTATGACTGCACCACTGCTGGTTACCAATGACAAATGAAGTGTGTTTGGCTGTATGGAAAAAATGCTCATGTACCTGAAGTCATATGTAGAAGCTGCTTGAATGTACTGTCATAAGAAAGGAGATGAGTGAGGTTAAGGCCTTTTACCTGCTGTGACATGCTCATAAACCCTTGCCAGCAGAAGGTAGGTACACAGGTAAGTAGGTACACCCTTGATACAAAACCACCAATGCCTGACTTTTGGTTACTGTGATGGCAGAGGACACAGGAATCATGGGACAGAGAGACAGACAGACAGTGCATCAGAATCCAGTTACATAATTTTGGCAGTCAGAATTCGACTTATGTCACTGTATGCTAAGAATTTCTGGAATAAAATATAGTGTAACAGTAATTAAACATCTACATATAGTGTAGCAAAATTAAGAAATGGGTGATTTCTAGGTAAAGACTGAAACTGCAAGGTAAAAGAGCAGTTTATATAACTCAGGAGCTAGAAAAGCAAGAGAGGCACAGTATCTTTATTTTGCTTCTGGAAATGAAATTTATTCCAAGTTAAATCAAATTGTCTTGGTACAAGGATAACTTATATCTGTGTAAATCCTAGAGATGCTAAATATCTTAGATTTTTAATATGCAAGTTTACTGGTTATGATAGCTTGAAAGGCTGTAGTACTTGGGAATTTTAAACAGTTCTGTAGACTAAGAGAAAAACACTGCTTAGGATGTTGTATGAGTTTTAAGTCCCCACTCTGGATGAAGCAGAGTTGACATTTGCAGTAGGATGCTCCAGATAGCTGCCCTGAGCAGCCTGAGTATAGTTGCTCTCAATGTGGATGAGAGCAATGTGGATGTTCACTCTGAGCAGACTCTTCATATACAGCTGAAAAAGTGTGATCCATTCCCAATGAAAGATTTGGTTCAGATAAATAGAAATTACTCTCACTAAAAAGTAAAAAACAAACAAAAACCAAACAACAACAACCAAAACAACAAAAAGAAAACAAAAAAATACAGAGCATTTCCTCACATTATTCCTAGTTGTCTCTATGGAGTAGATTAATTTCAACACTCTCTGAAACTACTTTTAACTTTTGCCACCCAAGAAGGACCACAGGAGGAAGTAAACAGAAAATGCTCTGTGACGTGTGCTGGTAGCTCAAAGGGGCTGAGAAATGTCAGTATGTATAGCAATAAAAAAGTTTGTTGTTGTGTGGGGAGGTGGCAGGTCAGAAGTGAGTCTATATCTTGAAATTATGATTGTGGGTACGTGTTTTGTGGTGGGATACCCTATCACTAGGTTCTCATACAACCCTTGGTTCCCCACAGAGCTCTTGTTATTGAGGCTTTCTGTAAACCCAGGATATGCTGAGATCTTTGCTGTACTGAGGTCCCCAGTACAGCGAGCTGACTTCTCTGTTTCTGTGGAGAGTCCTTGCAGCTGGCACAGACACACGTGATGTTTGAGGTGTGACTGCATTACCAAGCCTTACGGTTTCTTTGCTGAAATCCACTTGGAGACAGTGAGACTGTAGCTTTGGTGTTTGTGAAGGAATACTTCAAAAACATTACCCAAACTCACCCTGCATTAAAAGGCAAACGCACCACTCAAATGTATTTATTTATTTTTCAGTAACTCATATTACAGCTAATCTCATGATGTTTTGTGGCTTGACTCATGTTTTTCAAAAGCTTGAGGCTGGCAGTAGTGAGTAATACATAGAATGTCAGATACCAAGGAATTTTTTTTTCTTTTTTTTTTTTAAGATCAAGGGTTATATAATGCCAAAATCAGATTCTATCCTATTTTGCTCTTGCCTGCGCTATAGGATCTTGACAATCCAAGCCTCTGGCTCTGGTAAGAACCTGAATCTCAACAATAACCACATCGTTTGGTAAAAAGTTCTGTAAAACATGTAACTAGTCTAGTCGAGCTCATTTTCCTATGAATTTGTATTTATTCTCTTTAACAATATCATCTGATATGAGGCTTCTGTATTCTGCAGCTCTGACTGAATCTGGACAATACTTTCAAAATTATTAGAAAAGTTGCTAGGTGTATATACATCTGATTTCACTTGGAAATTAGAATAAGAAGAAAAGCTTTTTCTTAGAATACATGTGAAGTTAACAAAAACAGGCAAAGGATAAAAAGTTGAAGTCACTGATTAATTAGTTAATTCTGTTGCTAGCATCAAGCCGTGTATTTTCTCATGAGCAAGCAACTGTACCTGGCTCCTGTTCTTCCTTTTATATTTGCTGCCTTTGGGATTTAATATGAAAAGATGGGCAGACAAACAGATTCTGAAAGGAAATCTGAAGCATTTTATATTATTCATTTTCCAGATCACCTGTTACAACTTCATCAATTTTTTGGTCCACTTTTTCTAGTACAAAGAAAAACTTTCAGCATAAAGCAGCAATCAAGGAGGGAATTAATTTTCTTGGCAGCCATTACGATTCATGTAGTACTACCGTTGATTTCCTGCAAAAGGATGTGTTGATGTCATTCTATTATCATTGCTTCTCAATATGGATGTACAGAGGTGTACATGTCTGGTGTATCGGCATTTGTTACTGTGGTGAGTTTCCACGGAACACTTCCAAACGCTTTACTCCATGGGTGTGCAGCACCTTTAGTAAATCCCCATCTGTGCAGCGAGAAAAAGGATGGTTATCTGGCACTGTATGAAGGAAATACAATTGTGTCTTGGCCTGTTTGCAAGGATTAAACCCCAGGCTGTATCCATAACTGGTGAGATAATTAACTCTTCAGTTATTGATTCATACTTTGTGCCACGCACACAAACGATAATTACCTTCTTCTGTTCCACTGTTACAGATCAGAGCTACAATTAGCTAGCCAGTGTCTTTCCCAGACCTTGAAGAGAACAGATTCAGATGTCTGTCCTCTATGGGCCCTGCTGATGCAAAAATCAGCTCCTCTTTTTTCTCCTATCAGCAAACATGGAACATTAAGTTAACAAAAAAGGCTGATTAAGCAAAATGTCATTAAAGTTGGACAAAAAATGTGCACCATTAGGAAGATCCTGCTTTCAATGAAAATATGATAATGAGAAAAATTCAATTGTAATTTCATTTTAAAATATATAGAAATATCTCTGCATAAAATTCAGATGCCTTTTTATTTTTTAAAATCCACCTATGCATTACTATTAATTAATGTTATCAAAAGTAGTAACAGAATTATTCTAATTGGTTTTTTTTCTCTGCAAAAAATGAGTACCTAGAAGCATCCACCCTTCTCCCATGAACAGTTGGATGTCACTTGAAAGCTGAGTAATAATAATGACTATTCTCAGCAGAAATGTTGAAGCCTCTGGAGACTCGTATGCAATAAAATATGCACTCTGCATTTCAACCATGAAGTTATACATGACTAGATTTTTTTTTTTTCTGCACTGCAATTGAAAAGCTAGGGAATTAAAGGCATAGATATCTGCAGGATGACTTCAGAGGTTGCAGAGGTTTGTCAGGGGTCAAGATCCCATGAACCTTCCTGTAACATTTTCTTAATATATGAGTAAGGGAGATTTGTTTTAAATAATTTCTGTCCCGTACCACAAATGCCACTGAATCTTAAATTTTTTGTCATCTGTGATCATATCTTCCCTTCATTCCTCCCTCATCTTCATTCTTCTAATTTTTTTTTCCCTGATAGAAGTTATGATATGCTCTGCATATTTCATTTTCCACTGTAAATATAAGGCAAGAAATCTATGTGTATGCAACAAGCTGTGTCTATATTCTTCAGGTTGCTCCTCTTCTACTGTTTAGTTTGTTTGTGTGTCAGGGGACTACATCTTTTCTCATACAAAATGAATCCTGCACATCATTATCCATTTAACCATAAGGCAAGAAGATAGTAACAATTTAATGTGTTAATTTGACTTGAGTAAAATTTTTCATGGATAATCAGATGCTACCTGTGGGAATTATGGCTTTGTTCTTTTTGTTAGTATTTTTGGAGAGAATATACTATAAAGAGTCCATGCACTATAGTAATTTTTTTATAAGCCTGGGTTTGAAATTTCTAATTAATCATGTAGACACCTACATTAAGTAACTGATTCCCAACCACTGAATTTGATAGAGAAAGGAGTTTTTTTATTAATCCAGCTTAACAGTAATCTTCTTTTATATAGCATGGTAAATTTCAAGTATAGAATTAGTGGAAAAAAACATTTTCAGACGGTCATTTCCCCTGTTGTTCGCTTTGAGCTAAGGCTTCTGCTATTGCAGAAAACACAGCCAGTGTACATGTTAGCTAATTTACAGTAAACATACGTCCTCTTAGTTGCATCATAGTAGCTTAAACAGATTTGTAGAGCCATTAAAAAATCAATATTTAGCTTTTAGGTGATGAATTCATTAATGGGGTGTGAATGCTGAAAGTGTTTTTTATGCAGCATGCACTATGGCTTTTGATATTTTCAGCATCAATAGAAGGAGAAAGAAAGCTGCATGATGTTAGTAGACTGAAAGGACTTTTGAAAAGATATCACTTTCTTTCTGATATAGAGACCATTTCAGTGAAACTGTGTTAGTACAGAAAAAGGCAGAAATTATTTTCGTATAAAAAATATACACATATATATGTATGATGGCACACAAATCTATTCTCCCCTGCTCTAAGGTCCCTTCTTTTGACTTTCCTGCTTTGCTAAACCTCACTTGATGTGAAGGTGTTTTAGATACAGACCTTACAGGGGGAATGTTATCAGCCTTGCAGCAAGAAAACGTTCACATCAAACTTAAAAGGTATATCTAGTAGAAGTCCAACTGTGAAAGAACATATTTCATCAGTCCTTTTTTTTCAGTCTGTCCTGCAACTAGAAGTAGAAAAGCCAAGTGATGGGAAGAATATATTCTCATCTTAGAGCAACTGGGGTTTAATTCAAACAATTCTCTAGATACTTTATAGGATTATTTATATGTTCATGGCTTATATTTAATTTTAAATTGGGATGAGCTATAAAATGCTGAGACTAGTGATTAGTATGGTTTTTTAGTTCTTTTATTTCTAAAACTGTTTAACATTGGTTAAAATGAATGCTACCAAGGTCATGTTAAAAAAAAAGTTATACAGCTAGCATTATCTTGTCTGGCTTGTAACTCTAGGATTCTAAGTCAGTCTACATATTCACATTCCTGTGTATGTGATAAGATCCTTGTCTTTCAAAATATTGATTCCTGAATTCTGTAACTGTCTTCTATTCATACTGGGAAGTTCCTTTAGACTGTAATTGTAATGACTGTAAATAAATGTTCTTCACTTGAGGCAACCCAGAAGCAGAATGAAAGTTCATTGTAGATTCACTGTTTAATTAATACAAGTAATGCATTAAATAATTGCGCCAGAACAAAAAACTGAATATTCAGAAGCATTACGTACTTGTAAATTATGTCACTGAATTATTTCAAACTTTAGTTTTAAATGAAAATTGCATGCTACCCAAATTACAGAATTGCTGAAGTTAAAGTAGAAGCTGTTGGTGAAAGCTACTTCAACAGCGACTAAGATTCACTTGGTGTTTATTCTTTGGGATTTATAAACTGCCTAGTTCTTTAAACGCTTGACCTTGTAGCACAGAATATCTGCCCTTTTAAATGACTTCAGTGTTTTGTAATTAACTCCAGTCCTCATTCTGTGAGATGGGGGAAAACATAAATAAGGAATTATTTAAAGAGCTGTCAAAAAAGAGCGTTCTGTTTTACCACTTGAGCATGTTTTGATATCACATTTAGTATATTCATGCCTGTGTCAGAATTTCAAGGAATAACATAAAAGGAGCCCAGTAGGTGCATCTTTTATGCCGAACATCTTATCACTGAAAGTCCCTTGCGGAGAAGTGGGTCAACTGTATTGTAAAAGGGGATTTTTCACTCAGCTTTCAGGTATGGGATCAAAACAAATCGGTTTTGAAGTGTTCGGGCTTTCATTACTTCTGTTGGAAATGAAACCATACTTTCTTCATTCAGCTGGAATTATTGCTTCTATTGTATATACAGATAAAATCCAAAATATCTGGACCAATATTTTTATGAGAAGTGATAGCAAAACTGGAAATGTGACAGCGTTATTTGATTTTAAAGCCGTGGTGGTGATTGGCACACCGCACTGTGTTTGAAGTTTATTCTCTGATTACATATGCTCTGGTGGAGTGTATATACTTCCTGTAGTTTTGCTCTTAGCCTCACTCTTCTATTTTGTGTCTAGAGATATTCTTCAGGAATAAACAAGCCTGCACAGATAACTCATGAACTGCAATGTCCTAAGTCTAACATTTTCTGACATTCAAACTTATTATCAAATAAATATGTATTTTTTCATATTTAGGATCAAATATGATGAGGGAGAAAGAAAGGAAAAAAAATTGAAATATTCAATTCCACATAAAAATAAGCAAGGCATTTATTTTTTTATTTATTTAGTGGATGTTTAGTGGATTTGTTTCAGTAACAGGCATTTTTCCAAAGCAGGTTTCAAGATGCTTTCTCAATTTTACTTAATAATACATTTGGTAATAGGTTCCAAACTTTCATCCCATATACTTCCAAGGAGTGGGAGTCATTCTGTGCTCAGTATGTGAAGTTAAAAAGAACTGTTATTGCATATTTTGTATTCACAAAGACACCATCAGTGTGTGGTTGTTTGTTTTGTTTCTTTGTTTTTCTTTATTTTCCTGGCATGTCATCACAATGCAAAGGGAAGAACTGCCTTGCAAACTTTTAAAAAGATCTATCTTTTTTCATTTTTCTTTCTTTTTCAACTTCGTATTCACCAGCAAATGCTTCCTCAAAGCCAATGTAAAACTGGAGCATGAAAAGAACTAGGGAGACTGGAATTCATGTTCTCAGACTCAGTGAAGCCAATGTCAACAAATGCCAGGTTATCAGCAGGCTGTTATGTGCTGTAAAGGAAGTTTTTTTTATGTTTTTTTTTTGTTTGTTTGTTTGTTTTCTTTTGTTTTTTTTCCATTGAATGTCTGGTAAATATATCTGTTTAAGAGGAACACATCTTGTGGTTGAAACTGCAGCCTCACAGTGGGCTGAGTAGGACTTTAGAGTAAACCGAACTGCTGAATACACATTCATTTTTTTACTTTGTGTGGTTAAATTGCCCCTATGTAAAGCGCCCAGCCATTAATTTGACAGAAAGGAAACCATTTACAGTACTTTTTCATAATAGTTACACATGTACATAGGTATCCACTTCAAATTATCCCCTTGGAAGGACAGGGAAGAAGCAGACTTCGACCCTGACATCCTCAGCTTGAACTTTTCTAATGTGGCACATCAAACTTCAGTGCAGATCCACTTCTCATCCGTCTTGTTCACTCTTAAGCTGCCGGCTCATTGCTGTTACAGCTGCAGAGAAGTCAGAGCAAGCAGTTAAAATTTCTGCTCTACAGTGGGGCAAGTGGGTGACACAGTATATGTCTTACATTAGTGAGGAGCTGCTGGCAGTTTCTCTGAATTGGTAGCAGTAAGAGAAGGCTGGAGAATGTATAGTCTGAAGAAAATAAGTGAAAGGAATAGAAGATGTTTCTATTATTTTAGCCCCCAGTTGAAATGAAAACAGAAAAATTTCAAGTATTGTTTCTTTTTCATTTTTTTGTTTCATTGTTAGTGCTTCTTTTGTTCTTTCTTTTCCTCAGCATCTCTCTCTCTTCTTCCTTCCCTTCTCTATTTTGAATTTGTAGATTATTTTGTCCACCACCTAAGCCAAAATGAGGAAGGCTGGGCTGGAAAGAGCTGTGTCAGCACACAGAGTGGGAAGACTCTCAGCAGTTTTTAATACTTCTTAGCTGGCGTAGTAGCAAAAATAAAAGCAAAATTCAGTCTACTCAGCCTGCTATTTCACCAGTACACCATGGAGGGAATGCTTTCTTCATGGAATATCTGCAAAGTTAGGTCTGAGCAGTGTCATCTTTCTCAACCTGCTCTACACATGCCCATTTTGACTACCTTCCCCCTTCGGGATTACCTCACATTTTTAATCAATGCCAATTGATTCCAGATTAAATGTGGCTGTGATGCACAAGATAAACAAGCAGTTAAGGGTAGAATGTCAGTATCTGAGCTTTCTGTATGGATTTCACTGCCTTGATCACTTGAAACAAGAATAATTGGATTCAACTGAAGGAAGGACCATTCAACTCTTAACTAAAAAATAAGACTCAGGAAACGCTGGAAAGGACTGTGATCAGAAACAGTGTGATGAATCTAAAACCTACCGGTATAATAAATTAAAAATACAGCCATACCAGGTAGTGAATGGAGGTGTTGAGAGGCTGATGAGCAGAGTTTTGCCTATTCACTGGCCATTTATGTGGAGTTAAGTCATGTTTTCAATATATTGAGTTTATGTGGTAAGGTTTTGGTAGTAGGGGGGCTGCAGGGATAGCCTCTGTAAGCAGAGGCCCTCAGTTGCCTCATGTCAGATCAGAGCCAGCTCCAGCTGCTCCAAAAGGGATGCACCTCTGCCCAGAGCTGAGCCATGAGTGACACTGGTTGTGCCTCTGTAAGAGTAGATTTAAGGAAGGGGAAAACTGCTGGGCAACAGCAGCTGGGAGAGAAACAGCCCTGCAGACATCAAGGTCAGTGCAGAATGAGGGCAGAAGGTGCTCCAGGCACGGAGGGAAGCCCATGGGGGATCAGTTGGGGAAGGATGAGAAATGTGCCTTCTGGCCTTCAGTTTTCAATTACCTCTACATATTTTTTTCTTTATATCTAGTGGAGAGAAACCTCTCTAGGCCTACCTACTTGTGCATAGATTTCTTTAATTGCATGCAACTTTATGCTTCCTAGTTGTAATTTTTTGGGTTTTTTTGTGTTGTTTTTTTTTTTCCCACTTAATGTTTTCATTGAGTTCACCATCAGTGTTTTCTTTCCAACATTTTCCTTATGTCATCGTGGCTGATGCTGCTATCAGTTCCCAATTTACAACTTAGTATAATTTACAAACTCAGTAGGGTAATAGGAATTTTGTTGTTGTTGTTGCTGTTTTTTCATTTTTTGTTTTAATTGGTAACAATCCAGCTTCGGTCTCTGGTAGAGAAGAAATGAAGTTAAAGAAGGATAGTTATAGCTTTGGGTTTTCCTTTGTTTTTGGGGTTTTGTTTCTTTCAGGAAAAAAAATTCTAGATGATCTTGTTTCAACAATAAGATTATGATACATTGTGCAAATAAAGAATTTGAAGGAATTAAATAAATTTGTGTAACAAAGTGCTTTTTAAAGGTTACTAGCCTTTTAATTTGTGATGGCACATTGTATCATAAAAATAGTTATGGAGAACTGTTCTGAGAAAAGCACATAAAAGAAGAATGAAACAATGTTTTGAAGCTAAGCTAATGCAGAGCTCGACTCTTACAGATAACCATTGAGTTTATGTTAGATTCAAGTGATGGGGAACCATTGCTTCTACTTCCATTTGAGAGACAAAATACAGATTCAGTTTGAAATTTCACAACAAAGTGAGTGGATGACAAAATGGCAATGGCAACTAAAAAGGTTTATTATTCAGACATTTTATTTCCAGAACCGTTAAATAAATAGATATAAATAAATAAAAGCACCTGAGAACAGGGAAGGTTTATTATTCATTTTCCAGAACTATGAACCTGTGGCCTCTCAAGTTATGAACCTATAACTGGTGCTGCTATCCTTGCTGTCTGGAGGGTGTCCCACACTAGGGTGATGGCCCATCACCTGCATATGCCCCATGAGAGATGCAGGTACAGTTTGGGCAGTACAAGGCTGCCTGGATCTGTCCATTTTGGTGACATCAGCATGGCTGCTGCCAGCACAGCCATTGCAGGGGATGAGGTAAGGAGTGCCCTATGAGCCTGCTGCAGTGGTGCTTGTGGGAGCAGGGGATGCTCCTGCTGTGTTGCATCTTTTTATCCCAGTTCTTTTGAGGGGGAATTACATGTATATTTCTTTCCATTTGTGGCAGATGAATGTATACCTTTTGTGATACAATGCCACAAAAGATCAGGTATGGCGTGTGTTGTCATGCCAGAGATTTCTCTAACTCTATTTTAAAGTAAATGTTGCATTACATAGTTTTGCAGCCCTTTCTTCTAATTTTGTGGTACTGTTTGATGACAATCTCAGAATTCAGAGTCAGCATCTTCACTTCTATCCTAGGAAAAAATTGAGAAGGCCTGAATCCTAGTATTTCTAATCATCCTTTCTGATGAGCAGACAGATTTGGGCATTTTTGAATGCTCTTACACTGATTTAAGTTGCACACTTATTTTATAAAATACTTTTTCCTCAGAGGAAAACTTTTTCAGTGAGGTTCTTCAGCTTGTGTTTTCTATCTTTCTGGTACATCAGCTGAACATCTGGAGCTTCAGATTGAAAGGGTAGCTTTTATGTGTTTTTATACATTGTCCCAGCATGGGGAAATGGCATAAAATCTTGCACTGTTATCTTCTGTGTGAATTGTGACCTATGTATTTTCCCACTTTTATACTGCACCCAGACCTTCTATAGACACTGTTGATGAGATGTCTTTCGTCTCTGCTGCACCTTGGAGTTTATATTTAGCATCTCTGCACGTAAACACATCCTGTTCCTTGCCATCCTTGACACCCACCACAAACTTCCTCTGCCTTTGTCAGTGTCAAGCTCCTTCAAGCAAACACTAGCTATTTTAGACACTTAACATTTATTTTTTGTGCAACCTGACAACATGCCTGCTCTCTCTATTTTCCATTAAAATGTTCCCACAGATGTGTTGTTGGTTGTTCTTTGTTTTGTTTTGTTTTTAAAATCTGATACTTGACAAAGCAAATCCTGTCTGTTCTTTTCATACTTTTCCCTCTGATCCATTCATATGGCATGAGTATGTTATTTTGCCATGCAGGTGGTACATCTGTCCCCCTGGTTCTCCAGAGTGACACAATAAATACTGACATAGGGAATGGCAGTGCACAGGAGGTGGCCCCTGCTACTACTAGTATGTGCTTGGATATCCAACAGACAAATCACAGAAGCCCATCTTATCATTTTGTGCTGAGGAGCTGGTCACTATGATATGAAGACTGGTTTAACTGAATGTTCTGTCCTGTCCCCTACCATCAGATGGGAAAATATCAGTAAAGGCCAGGAGGTAGAAAACTAATTATCTCACATTGTGTTTATTACTGTGTTTTTGAAATCTACATCTGTGGAGCATTTAGAACATGTGACATTGTCCTCAAACTCTTTCAGATGTATATGTGTTTCCTCCCAAGAATCAGCTCACACACTTTTGCATTAACTTCAACATAATTTATAGCAGATCAGCTACCTGCATACAGCTTTGATGCTTAACTTCTTAAGCAAGATACTGATGAGAAGAGTAACAGAGCACTCACATTTCCAGAAGCTTTCCCTATCAGTGAGGGAGTTAGTATAAGCTAGAATTTAGTCCTTTAAATTTACAGTTGTTTTGTTTCATTTCTGATGTGTTACTTTAATGAGATGCCAAGTCCTTGCAGTGCTAAAGTCACTGAAACTTGTTTTAGCGGCCTAAGTAGATCTCCTTTCTATGAGAAGATATTTCATCTCATGTTTCACAGCTCTCCCAAGTTTCCCAAGTGCCATATTATTCAGCTATTTTCACACCTCTGGCCAACTCATCAGCACAGTCATTATCCAGCCTCTTGAGCTCATCTACTTAACATCTCATTAAAAAAAAATATGCTTATCTCATCTCCTCTCACTGCTCTTCACTTGTCAACAAGCCCTTTTTTTTCCCATTTTTCATGCACTGTGTCTGGTGCTTAATATTTGTCAATCATTAGTTTTTACCCTCTGGTGCAGTTTCCTCATGCTGCCTTTACTAATCATATCAATTTTAATATATGCTACTGCTTTTTTAGCTTATATTCTGCATCTATATATGATTTTTTTTTGTTTATCTATGAACATGAATGCTTAAGCCAAGATGTAATAAAGTATTAAAGTATGTCCTATAGCACTGGATTTTATTATTATTATTTTTAAAGAAGCACTTTTTTTATATATACAATGCTGTTTCTTTGCTATAGCTGTCAAAAACTTGGTTGAACTTTTTCATAGAAATGGTTTTCTTACTTGGTTAGATCATTCAATATTTCTTTGAAGAGCTCATAATTTTCTGAGGCAAAATTATTAAAAATATTTTCATAAATAAATATTTTGTTGTTGTTTGTTTATGTGAAACAGTTAAAATCAGGGGAAATTTTTCACTGAGAGAGTGGTGAGGTGCCCAGAGAGGTTGTGGATACACCTGGAGGTATCCAAAGCCAGGTTGGATGGAGCTCGGGCAATCTGATCTAGTATCTGTTCTAGTGGCTGGCAACTCTGCCTGTGGCAGAGGACTTGGAGTTTGACCCTTGAGGTGTCTTCCAACTTTAGACATTTTATGATTCCATGATCCTTTGATCTTAATTTATATATACAGGTAACTGTCATAGCTATATGTTACTTTCTTACTGCTCTTCACTTTGATTTTACTATACTGCGCAAATAAATCCATAAGCTGGGTCCCTCTTGAAACTTAAGTGAGCACTTAATGATGTCTTTGACCATGATGGGGACAATGGGCAAGTGAGTAAATAGCAATATTTCTTTAAAAATATTTAACAATTATTGACACAGTTTATTTTGTTCTACAATCATTCAATATATTTTCTTCAATACATGAAATAGTAGCTATAGTTTTGGGAAACACCAGTATGTATTAACTGCAGACAAATGCAGACTCTCTGCAGCTGACCATGTTGAGTTCGAGTAGCCAGAAAAATAGCAGTGTTGTTTGTGACTGTCTTATGAACATGAGATACCCAAGAAGCCAGAATTTTCTGGTATTCATTGACTAATACCAATATCTGCAGAAAACTTCAACATATTGGTCCCTGTGCCTCCAATATCAATATCAACGATAGTTTTTCTTTCACAAAGAATTCAGGGCACATTTTCTTTTGACACATTGCCCATATGAGAATAGCAAGAGCATGGCAAACAAAACTGAACACTGCAGGACAAGAAAAGAAAATCCTGGAGAGACTGGAAAAAAAAAAAAAAAAACAAAAAAAGTAAAAACATTTCAAAATTGTTTCAAAGAAATCCAGTCTCCAATAAGTTTGACTTTCTGGTGATTTATTTTGCTCCTCAAATAGTTGATGTAATGAAATGTTCTTATGGAGGCAGATTGTTCTTTGAGGAGATATGTTAAACTTTTCTGCATTTAGTGTAATGAAACCTTAAAGCCATGAGGTTCTAGACACACAGACTACAGTTTTGATTTAAATTGTTGAGTTCTCAGTAAAGTCTCTCTGAAGAATCAGCTTATCCAACTTATGACTAGAGTACCTCAATTTTAAGTTCAGGCATGTGTTACCCTCATTAGCACTAGTATTACCAACACAGAGGTGCTTTTGAGTATACATAGAAATGAGGAGGAATAGTACATTCTATGTAACAATTACAGCCTTGTCGTATTTCTGTCTGAATTTTGACTAGGATTGAAAAACTGTTCTTAGTTTTCAAGTCTTCTGAGAAAGAACAGCAAAGACAATCTGACTCTGAGAAACATGTTATTTAATTTTTTCAGTGTATTGCTTTCTCATAGGCTGCATCTGTACAGGTCTCAAGTGGGAAAGCATTTAGAAGAGGAGGAAACTCCCAAGCAGAGGATGTTTTGAGGAAAAAAAAAATCTTTTAACTCACCATAGCCAACCTACGTGCATGGAACTTACTATGAAATCTACATAGTGCCCGAGACTACCTTTAAGTAGTTCCTTGCCTTGTTAAACAGTGAATAATGAAAACTGAATGAAACAATGAAGGACAATACCCTAACTACACCCATCATCTCTTAATTGTCCCTATTTATGCATGTCAACAGTATCATAAGGGTAACTGCCTTCCCAGAAGCTGTGCATAGTGAATTCTTTAGGCTGTCAATCTATTGAGAACAATTATTTCTTCTTCTTTCTACAAAGAAATGCTCTTAAGATGGCTCACTACCTGAATCTTTTGCTGAGAGATCTTAGGTACACCAGTATAAAAAGTTCATTGCTGTAACTATGCTGGGGCTACAAAAAAGAGAAAAAAACGTATTGGCACAGCGAATGTCTTCAGGGTTGGCTTTTTCCTTCCCAGCCTTGCTCAAGAGTGGAAGATACAAAGTATTATAATACTATCACCTCACTACTTAATTTCCCTATTATCCGTAGGAGAGCATAGGTCGCTTCCATGTGCATTTTGTGCAAGGAAGCCTACTGTTCTCATTTACAGTCCTGTAGACTGAGAGCTGTAGTGGAAAAGAATCTATTTCATCTCCATGAAATACAGATATGAACCGTCCTTATGTTTACTAGTGTAGTCTTATGTATGTCATAAGTGAGAGTTTTCAACAGACTTAAAAGCATAAGATGAAAAGTGTTTTTTTCTTCAGAACATCTGCACAATTGTAACAAGCTTCAAACACTTTTATAGATGAGAAGCCTAAGGGCTTTAACTGAAATTGCAGTATAGGGTTTATTTTAGCCATTAGATGGAAATTAGCCATACTTCGAATATGATGTAAAAATTAAATGTCTTCCACATCAGTCTGACATCATTGTCTTGGAATACCTGCTCTGCTGCAAACAGTATTGCTTTCTTGTCTCTGTCTTTTCAGTCCTGATACCCTGAACAATAAATAAATAGCTAGCCAGCTACAGTGAGAAAGGATGATAATTTTCCATTAGAAAATTTATACTGAATACAGTACATCAAATATCTGCCAAATTCATTTATCTTTGCATACTGGAGGATATTTTTGAGCTCTATGTACCCTTACCTTCAGCTTAGTAAAGAATTTAAAGGGCAGATGCAGAGATGTCTGCATCTGGAATCATCCCAGAATTAACATAATTTTGATTCATTACAAAATTAGGGAAGGTCCTGGGTTCCTTGATAGAAAAGTTATAACACACTGATTTTACATTGTATGGAATTGGCAACTTGCTTTGTTATTCTTAGAAGGATTTGGAATAAATCATTAATAAAGTGAAATTATAAACAAGGTTTTTGTTGTTACTCAGGATTGCAAAGCATCACGTTCAATCAACATAGTGAACTCACTGATAGAGAATATGCAAGCATATTTCAATAACATCAAAGGAGATAATTTTGTAGTACTTATTTGCACTTGCTGAATTGTTAATTTTCCTGGAGTTATTGAAGTTCCACGGGGGCACTGCTTCTTCCATTTTGGCCACATCTACCTGGCTTTTCAGCAACAATATTCTATCTTGAATCTATTACACTAAACGTCTACCCGTGTAATGCATTAAAAACTATATGAAATATTCATTAGAAGTGCATGGAAAACAGACACAGGCACTTCTTAAAGCAAATGGAATTTGCTCATCTGGAATACATGGTGATATTAGTTCCTTAGTCCTTCAGATAAATCTATGCTCCTCACTAGATCTGAAGGTATAGGGGGATTGCCCTTCTATTTCAAGATGTATTAAATAATTCCTCTTTGAAACAATTGATTATAAAATTTATTCTTAAAATGCAGGTTTACTGAAGAAAAAAGAAAAAAATTAAAAGGCTCAGGCTGGAAATCCAGGGCATTTACGAAAGTACAAAAAGTGGATTAGCACTCTAGAGCCGTGAATTTTTCAGTATGGTGAAAATATTACAGAGGAAACTATACAATTTAATACACTGGTGTTGTGGTTGAACCCCATAGGCAGCTCACAAAAACACTTGCCAACTCTCCCCATGTGAGATGGGGGAGAAAATTAGAAATAAGGTATTAGTGTGAGAACTTATGGGTTGAGATAAGACATGCAAGTACAGCGAAAACGAGGAAATCATTTCCTAATTCTCTTTAGCAGGCAGATGTTCTGTGACTTCCAGGAAAGTCTGGCTCCCCGCTCATAATGCTATCTTGGGAAGACAAATGCCAGTACTCCAAACTCCTCCCCTTCCTCCTTCTTTACCCAATTTTTATTGCTGAGCATGATGCATATAGTATGGGATATCTCTTTGGTCATTTGGGGTCTGCTGCCTGGCAGTGTTTCCTCCCAGCTCCTTGCACACTGTCAGCTCCTTGTTGGCAGGGCAACATTAGAAGCAGAAAAGTCTTTGGCTTTGTGCAAACACTGATCTGCAGCATCTAAAATATCAATGCATTTTTACACCTGTTTTCATCGCAAATCTAAAACACAACATCATACAAGGCTCTACAAAGAAAATTAACTCCATCCTAGGCAAAATCATGTCAACCAGATGTGTTCGCTCCTGTATGACTTAATTCATGTAAGAAGTTCTGATGTGCTACCTTTAACACTCTGCTTTGGTAGAGGGAAAGATTTATTTTAAAATTAAACACAATTTACCTGTGAACTCATCATGTCCAAAATTAAGCAGCTCTTCTTTACTGTGTGGGTGATGGAGCACTAGAACAGGCTGCCCAGAGAGGCTGTGGAGTCTTCCTCCTCTGAGACAGTTAAAATCTTTTTGGATATGGTCCTGGGTACTCTGCTCTGGGTGTTCTGCTTGAGCAGGGATTGGACCAGATAAGCTCCAGATGTCCTTTCCCACCTCAGCCATCCTGTGGTTCTGTGATCCTCTAAACTCCCTCTCACCTGTAGTGTGAAGGGGACTTTCCAGCATCTTCATTATTTGACTGAACACAATGTTAACATCTTTCCTTTAGTGCAGATCCAGTCGAGTGCATTCATTTGGAATCATACAGCAGCTGTAGAGATTACTGGCATTAGTCTGGGAGCAATATTCAGTATTTTCTAATGAGTCTGGTTTATTCCCATGTTGTGTATAATTAGTATTAGTGTCCCTGCAGCGGCTCCTCTAGACTTTCGACTTTGGATTCAAGACAAGTGGAAGAGACTTTGTGCTGACTTTTTCTTTACTGTGCATTTATTCTGTAGCATTCTTATATATAGGATAATTCAGACATCATACTTTTCTGCACACTAGTGGTTGACCAGATAGCATTCTTCTTCTAAGCTGTGCAGTGATTACTGTATACCTTTGCCTTTAAGAATTTTTTTACTTAGATCTGAAAGAGCTAAATCCCTTGGTACTGGGTGTGTGGACATCTTATTTGCTTTTGGTAGTGCATTGCTACTCACATTAGAAGTAGTTGGTCATATTTAGAATTTTCCCATATTTACATTTGAAAATATTAGTATGTTAAGCAACTGACAATATCCACTTCAGCAACTGATTGATTTTTTCACTGTCTTACTGTTCAATCACAAAAATTACATTTAATGTCACATTGTTTATTCCATTTTGCACATAGATTTGATTCTTACCAAATGCAGCATTCAACATCATAGTGCCATTGCATTAAACAGAGACCACCAATGCAAGAGCTCATCTACACGTGAGAATCTACAAAACAGTAGTATCCTAAATATATAAATAAATAAATTATTATTATTATTTCTTTTTCTAGGTATGGGAATGTGGTTTATATAAGCTCTATATGCATATGCTCTTATTCCACAAGAAGTGAGATCATATAGGGACATCTGTAAATATCTAAGGAGAGGGAGGCAAAGAGCGAGGCCAGACTCTTCTCAGCAGTTTGTGGTGATAGGATGGGGGGAATGGTCACAAACTGAGGCATGGAAAGTTCTGCACAAATGTGCGTGGAAACTTCTTCACAGAAAGGATGGCAGAGCACTGGCATAGGCTGCACAGAGAGGTGGTGGAGTCTCCTTCTCTGGAGACATTCAAGACCTGCCTGGACGCCTACCGGTGCAACCTGGGCTAGGGAGCTCCTTTGACAGTGGGATTGGACTAGATAATCTCTAGGGGTCCCTTCCAATCCCTACAATTCTGTGACACATTTGTGGCCTGCTCTTCTTTCTCTGAACCTTAGTACCACTCCCTCTTTCCTTCTTAGACAAAAGTAGATTCAAATTTTTGCGACGTCTGGGAGTTTTACGTGGGTGTACTTACCAGTATTTAACTTAAGAAGAGTTAATTGGTACTTTTGTACAGAATCATAGAATCACAGGATGGTTGAGGTGGGAAGGGAACTGTGGGTCCATGGCCCTACCTGTGGTCAAGCATGGTTACCCAGAGCAGGGTGCCCAAGTCCATGCCCAGGCAGCTTTTGAGGGCTGCCAAGGGGGAGACTTCACAGCCTCTCTGAGAAATACCTAATTGTCTGTTAACAGAATTTCAGCATGAAGCCAGAGAAGAATCAAAGTTCTTTATCTTACTAATGGAGTGAAGTATTTTGCTCAGTCTTTAATTTTGCAGGTGACAGTAACAGTAGTGCAACGCTTACTAATCATTGACATGAGTAACACATGTCGGGGCTATTTTAGAGGATGTTTTCTCTATATATAAACTTGATAAAACAACTTGAAAAGCAAGCTGGAAGAACAGTGATTGCCTTCTTGCTTACTAGAAAAGTTTGATTCCTTCAGATCCTCTCAAGGGCTCTGGAAATAGCTTGTGTGACCTCTCAGTTTACTTGTTTGCAACCTACAGAGCATGATAAACTTCCCAGTGGAGCATGAAATTATCTGATATGGGCATCTACAGCAATGTAACTGCATGACATTCATATCAGAGCTTTTCCTGCCCGCTGAGATACAAGTCTTTACTTCTTCTTTAAATAAATATAAATCTCATTTTTACACATTGGAATAACAAATCCAGGTTTGATACATATCTGTACTACTGGTTTCAATGCTTAGACTGGTGATTAGCTTGCTGTGCAGGCCCAGGTTAACCTCAAAAGATTTATTCAGTATTCTGAATACTTCTGTGGAGGACATATTCTGATCTGCACGCAGAGAGTTAAGCAATACTAAATTAAGTGGTCCAGTACAGCTGTATAACCTACTGAGTTTAATCCTACTGTGAATAGCCTCCTCATTGCCTCCAAAGAAATTCCCAAACCTCTGCAGAGAAAGCCTGAGGAGTATAGCAGATCTCACACATACTCTGAGAGTGTATTACTTTATCTGTCTGGAGAGAGAACTCAAGGAAGCTTGAGAAAGCTAGGTACCTGAAAGAAGCAGCAACGTCTTGTTCTAGCAATTGAACCTTTGCTGTGACAAGCTGCTAGCTTCATATATCCTGGTTCAAACTAGGGCTGGAGCTGCAAGTAATGAAATGCTATAGCATGACGTTCAGCTGTGTAGTCTTTTATCCTCCTGGGCTCCCCTTCTGTTCCCTGCAGCTGGTTCTTCTTGCTTCATGCCACGTTTATGTCCCCTGCAGCAGCTTTATCAATGGAATACAAATAATACAAATAATTCCTGCACCTGATATACATATTTCATGTAGTTTTTCATGTAGCTGAAAGTACTCGCTGTTCAAAATATTATACTTCAAAAAATAATGAACCAGATCAGACAGGGCAATACTCTAAATATGGATGCACATGGGGCTCAGAGAATAAGCAACACATCACTGTCAGAAATTGAACTGGAAAGCCCATTCATAAGAAGTATCGCTTCTAGGAGCCTCATATCTCCTAAAGCATTCCTGTCCAGAAATTGCTACTCACAATAAACTTAACTGTGTCTGTGAATCAGTGTTGTTAAGTTCATAAGAGATGATAATATATTTTTCTGGAATCCTAATATCTCATATGTGTTAAAAAAAATCTCAGTTTACCTTAGAAGTAGATGCTTCTCAGAGCATATAGCTCTACTGTAATGCTTCAGAGGTCATGAGACATCAGCTGATAAACTGATCCCAGCAAGAGCAAGTTTTCCATCTGTTGCCTAAACTCCAAATTCCATTGGTGCAGCACTGGATATTGTAGGTTAAACCGAAAGAGCGAAAATACTTTTTGAGCTAGTGTGCATTGCTTGTGTTACTTTGTAGGAAGGCATTAAAGATGCATGATTTTTTAACAAGGAGCTAGAGCAGTAATTGCCTAAAACTCCAGAATCAGCAGGCAACGGTTTACAGATTAGCAATTTGAAATATTTATTTTCTCTGATTTTAAAATGCTTAGTCTGGAACATTTTAAATGATACTTTCCCACCATGTATATTTGGCTTCTAAAGCCTATCTTGGAGAGATACAGCAGATACTGCTAGATACAGGAGAGATACTGCGGACAAGCATGGACTACAGGTTACTGTATTTTATCGCTTAGAAAACGAGTCCATAGTTGAATCCCATAATCGTAGAATGGCCTGGGTTGAAAAGGACCTCAAAGATCACCTGGTTTCAACTCCACTGCTGTGAGCAGAGTGGCCAACCAGTAGACCAGGATGCCCAGAGCCACATCCAATCTTAACATGAAAAGTCAAGTGTACTTTTAAGAATGCCAGGGTTTATGTTCATGGACAAAATAAAAGGAAAATGACACACTAGGAATCTTGTGAGATTTCCCTGATGGTAATATAATCCTCTGATATACAAACACAGTGTGGTAATTTATGAAAGAGTGTCCAGATGCATGTACCAATGGAAGAAAATACTATGTGAAGTATCATGATTGAGTTTTTGGGTTCAATAAATGCTCCTAAGGAAACTGAGCCAATAGATACATATGCCTATCTTAAAACGACAATTTAAAGATTGTTAACTATCAGACTTCTACTTTCATCTTTCTTTAACACTACATTTTGATATATTTTATTCTTTTTTACATAGATCTGAGCACACATTCACCTCTGACAGGTCATCACTGGAAAGGAAAGGACTGGGATGCTGAAAAGCATATCAGATGTCGGAGGTATAGCACGGAAACTAGGTTGCAAAAATAAAAAAATGAAAAACAAACAAATATTCAGAACCAAATGAAAAAGAAGGTAGAAAAATCAGTCTTCAGTCTGATACCAGTCAAATATATTTACTGTCACAAGTAAAATAAATTGGAAAGGGTGCAATCAAAACTTCCTGCTTTGATTAGGATTGCATGGGGAACTGTGAGAAGGATGTATAGATATATGCATGAGACATGGAGACACACATTGATGCACCTATTTAATGACTGAGTAGTTAGTTCTGTGGGATGGAGATGAAATGTTTCATTATATGGGGATTTTGCAATTCATTCACAACCAAGTCAGTAGGAACTGGAGAAACTTCTTGATTAGGCATCAGTACAGAAAGTTTTGCTGTGGTCTGGTTTTCCCATTCCTTTCTTTATTATATTCCTTTATTATATATATTACTATTCCTTTATTTAGCTGCTTGTTTTTCTCTGTACTATTACTTTCCTTTTATTTATTTATTTTTCCTGTTAAGAGACAACTCTGTTTACACCTACCAGTGTAAGATACATCTGATCTAGTGAGGGCAGAGATTGGCTTTGATTTCAGGGAATAAGTTACAGATAAGCCTCTAGCGGCATTTTCAGTTGCAACAAGGGAGTTGGCCAGACTTCCACACAGATCAACTTCGGTGAGTTTAAGAAACTCAGATTTGCTCCTGAATATTCAATTGCAAACTCTCTAGAGGTTGTCACAATAAAACTTACACTGATGACAGACCTCCTCTAGTTCAAACTGTCTAGCTACAACCAGTTCTCATACGTACTTCCTTTGCAAAATTAAAATGGCCTTCACCAGGATTTTCTGTACTCTTGAGACATGTTGACACTTAATAATGAAAATAGCTTTAGACACAACATGGGAAAGTGCTTTATTTTCTCTCACCATTTCCCTTCAATAATGGTATAAGTGAAACCAGATAAGATGCAAACTAAAATCCGCTTGGCAGAAATATTTGCAGCCTTCATATACACATACTCTCCAACATTCTGGTAAAAGTCAATTTCTCTCTATTTTCTCCCAACTTGAACATGACCTTTACAGCTAATCACATCTCTGAAGGCTGGCCTTTATTATATCTTCATGGGCAAATAGATAATAACCTGCATCATTTAAAACAACTTAATATAGTATGGGGTTTATGAAATAAAGAAGCATAGGCTAGAACTTGAAGAACTGTTCCTGTTAAAAAGATGTCTACTGTTTGGTAATCAGCTTCTAACAGTCTGTTGGGACAGGAAAAGTTTGACTTTGACTCTTACAGCAGTTTTGTGTTTTCCTGGCTCAATGAACCTGGCATGGGAGGGGCTCAGGTTATAGGAACAGTGCTTAGCCAGAACACCTTGATGCCCTTCACATTCACAGCTGAAACTCAAACAGCTTGTATGGGAATGCCTCTGGGTCGCTCAAAAAAAGTAAAGGCCCTGATTAAAAAGTCATTCAAGGATTTGTATTTAGAAAACTTGTTAACCATGAGAATAAAACAAGTTCATTCATGGTTTTACATGTGAATTATTATTTCTAAAGAAGAGCTGTGACCCAAATCAGGCCGTATTGGCTTGCAGACAAAGAACTGTCTAGTTGTAGCTGTATAAATTCACCATCGCAACTCTGCAAAGGATTACCATTTTGTTCAAGTACACAAATAAGCATTTTGTTATAAACAATTTAGGAGAATTTTAGGACAATTTGGTAACTAATTTGTCTCACTTCTGTACTATAAAGAAGAATCAAGATTTTCTGATGGGTGCGTCCTTTTTCCTAAGCTTCCTCATTTGAACTACAGACTACATTAGAAAGTTTTAGAATAGACAGGGAAACATGGGCTTACTATTGGTTGCCTAAGAATTATACGGATAATTGTTTTTGGGGTATTTGGTGTTTTATTGGTGAAACAGCAAACTGGCAGGAAGCATATTTCTGACAAGAGGCCTATATTTCTTTTACAATAGAGATACTTTTGCTCTTCTCATCAAGTTTTTTTAGTCTCTCTGATGTATGGAGTTAGCCACTACAGAAATATACTCCTTTTCATTTTCCTCTTTGCTAGATATGTACTTAGTCTGATGTACTACCTGTATGTTGAGGGTAGCAACACCAGCAACAGATCTGTCAGATAACTTTTAGTCTTTAGCATTTTGGCAAGTCATGCTGGAGTGGAGGTAATTGGAGGTAGCTGTGCTTTATTTAGTTACTTAGACACTGCATGGAAACCAACATTTGTTTCTATTAAGCACATGTTTAAGCAGGATTAAGAATTTACAAGAAAGCTGCCTGGGCACCTAGCCAAACGGGAGATACCCATTTATAGCTCAGCAGCGATGAGCCAACATCAGGAATTGCTAGGCCAAGCTCCTTCACAATGTGAACTAATATAAGCAAGCCTGAGGCCCCAGTGCATGAAGAGAGGTTATATTCCCCCCAAACATAACAGATACAGGCAAAACTCCCTGTTGTCAACTTGCAGAGGTTCACTATTACCATTAGAAATAAGTGAATTCTGTCTGCATGTGAATTTACATGTTCTAAATGTCAAGACTCATACTAGAAGGGAAAGATGCCAATGACATTAGCTTTTGGTACTCAGAAAATAAGATCTTGTTAAAAACATGAGGCTCTCCAGTGAGAAAACAGGATTAATTTCCCTCTGTTAGTTTAAAACGGAGGGAACCTGATTTTGGAGATGTGCTATTTCTTCTTTAAACGATTGATCAAGGATGAAGCTGTGAAGTTATCCAGAGACGATGTATAGCCTTCTATGGAGGAGAGATCAAAATCCACCTGGACATTTTCCAGTGCAGCCTATTGTAGGGATCCTGCTTTAGAACAAGGGATAGACTACATGATTCCAGAGGTCCCTTCCAACCTCTGTGATTCTGTGAACATGTGGAATATGAAAATGCCTACAACAAAGAAGTTTTAATTTTTAAAACAGTAGATACTTTTTGCCACATATTACCTTCGCAGAAAATATTAAATACTTAAACAGCTGAACTTGTTGTACACTAACTTATTTTATATGAAGACACTTACTTACATGTTGCCATGTCCAAATTTAGCTTCAGCGTTGGTTTTTTTTTGCCTAAAAATTACCTAGTATTCTTTGCTGAAGCAAATTAATGCAATAAAAAGCTACACAATATTGTTCTACTCACCATATAATTAAAACATGATTTCATAACACAACAAACATGATGATTCCTTATTTAGCTCTGATTTAACTATGTTATCCTGAATTAATTAATTTTCTGAAAGCTTGAAAGCTGTGCAATGGATTGCCTAAAACTATATCAGTGATCCCAGACATTGGCTGTCAATTGTCTGGTGTCCCTACCAGTGGGAAAATGATTTAAGTACATATACTTCTGGATTATTCTCAGCCTAAAGGAACTTGAAACACCTCTATGGTCTCTACGGATGGAGTTACGCCCTTGTCACTTGATACACCACCTGAAAAAAAAAAAAAAAAGTATGGAAGCATATTATCAAGGGCTTGTCTATTGTTTAATTTTGATCAATGCTGAAAGTTAATATTCTGAAATTGTAGTCAACTGTTTCTCCGCGATTTGAGCATCGGGAAGGCTTTTGCAACATCTCAAGATAGCTTATAATCTTTTGCTTGCTAATTTTTGCAGAACTGTGCCCTTGAGAAAGAGTGAAGTTAATCATATTTGATTTAAGGGACAACAGAATTTCATGGCTGATACGGGAGTTATTAATGATGTCTAATTAATATACCCATTAAAAGTTTGCAAGATTAATCTAACAAGTAAATTGTAACTAAAATTAAATTGGATTCTTTTCTAAAATTGTTTTTCCAGTCTTTTAGGAAGGATTCAAAATAGAAGGGCTGTGGTTGATAAGAAATTCTTGGCAGTGTTATTTAAATGAAGTAGCAGGCTGAGGGATTGGTAACAGGATACTAAATCTTTTTCTTTACCTTACCCCTGTGACTGTAATCCTTGGTGACTTTAATGAATAATTCTTACAATCTGTTCACTATTTGGTAAGATACATTAAATTACTAGGTCTTGGATTGGTTCATCTGGGCAGCTGGCCACACTGCAGAAAGAACTGGTGTTATCTGAAACAGATCACTCATGGAAGGAATGCCAGCTCTCACAGAAGGTCACTGAGGAGAGAGTGAGGGCTGAAGGGAAGGAGAACAAAAAAGGCCTCTGAGATGCAGTGTCCAAGCTGCTTGACAAAAGACCAGGCCAGGTGGTGTAGACTGGGCTGTATGCATCCCATTTGAGATTAACTCATTCTAAAGTTAAATGGCATTTCTTCTGTCTCTCTTTTGGATTTCATAGGGTTCCCTCATGGACTCACGCCATTAATATTTTTATGTGCAACTATTTCTCTTCTTAAGAGCTCTGAAAAACACTGGGATGGCTTTGTTGCTACCAGTTACCCAAGTAGCATGAAATCAAAGGCATGTGCTACATGTATGGAGGTGGGTTTGAGGCATACAGGAACACTGCAGGGAGCAAAGGTCAGAGTAAGAACTTGGGATACTCTATCACAAATATGTGTGATGAAACCCAGATATAGAGTTTCCTTGGACAATAAACAGCAAGTATGTTATATGTACAGGCCTGGCATGAGAGAGAAGTTGCTTAAGCCAGAAAGAAACACTGAAGACAGATGGGTTCATTTTTTTTCACATTTATTAAGACATTTTCTTATGGGAGCTATACCAGCTATGTTGATGAAGCTAGCATTTTCCAATTGAAACTGCTTTTTGGACTTAATCATTCTATTTGCCTCCTTGAAAATGAACGCCTGATGCATCTTTGTAATGGCTGAGTAATGGCTTAGTAATTAGTTTCACTTGCCTCATTAAATATGGGAATTACAAGTTTGAATGCTTTTTTGTATATAAAGGACACCATAGAATAATACTAGTTTGTAAAGTCCTAGACACAGGGAGAAGATAGGCTGTAAGATTCGCAGCTTGGCCAGAATGACCTCTTTACATGCACAAAGTAATGTGCTTTATTTTAGTCACTACAGTGTGACAGCCTTCAATCACTCAAGTGTTCAGCTGGACTACTGAGAGACTGTTTATACTTAAGTACCAAATTGTGTTTGTATCGTTTTCTTTGACATAGGTAAATTTTATATATGTGGCCCCATGTGACATGATTAAGGTTGCACAGAGTCTGTCACAGAGACCTGAATCCCTTCCCAAAGTCACAATTGCTGGACCATACTTTACTCATCCCTCAAATCCACTGAAACTGCATTAATTTTATGTTATTAGGCTGTACAAGTGTTAGAAAACTACAAGCAACTAAGTCAGGGTGATTTAAACAATCTTTGCAACTTCTGAATGTTAGTGATTCTTAAGTGAAGAAACTGTTAAAATAGGCAGATTTTGAGCTTACTGAAAGGAACTGGCTGCGTGTTATTGCAGCATTTTTGCTTATTATTGGCTTGGACTGGCCGTGCAAACAGATCTGAGATGAAAGAATGGTAACAGGCAGTTGTCTAGAGGAATGGTTTCTTAACATGCTGTAGCTTATCTGCCTGAAACAGTCTTTACAATACTTTAGGGCTAGGTTAGAAGCATTTAATGTTATCTTGCCAAAATGAATAATTTACAAAATATAAGAAAACTTCTCAATTTGTAGATCTACAACCAGGTGAAATGAAATACAAGGAAATACTATGAAGATACTCATACTTTTCATAAGACTATATTATTAGTTAGGTGCTGGCAAGATGTAATAACCAGCAGGCCACAACTGGACTTCTTTTGTAAATGCAGAACTCCCCAGGTATTTGGGGAAGATTACTGTGCCTCCTAAAAATCCATATTTTCTCTTATTTCAGGTCTGCACTAACACAGACATTCTGTTTTAAGCAGAGTACCCTCCATGTCACGTGTTGGTAAAATTGGATCAATTATGTAGGATTGCATTTACACAATTATAGCTTTTCAGCTATTATGTTACTCTGTAACAGTATCTGAGGCAGAAAGTGATTCGTGCTTACGGAAATTGCATTTTTTTAATTTTTTTATTTTATTATTATTATTATTTTTTCCTGGCTCTGTATCTTTGGATTATACTAGAAAATCTGGAATCAATTCTTGAGTACTCTGTATTTTTAGGTCCCTGTATATCTAGAGACCTCTGTTATATCATAATTACAAATGATGATACCACTGAAAGGGTTTTATAGAATTAAGTAACAGGAGGATTCATAAAGCAGGAAAAAAAAAAAAAAAAAGATCTGCACAGAACCATTCTTTGTGTAGTATAATTCTGTAGTTTAAAAATGTTGGCCAAACTTTGCTTTGTACTGATGGAAAACTGGAATACATACATGGATTTTAGAAAGAATATATTTGTAAAACTTAAAGCCAATATCAGTCTAAAGGATTAAATGTGCATTCATTTGGAGAAAGTACAAAACTTCATGTATCACACCTGCTTTTTCTTCCACTGTTTTAGTGTAATTTCTTTGATACTAATTTAAATATGGGAATTGGAAGGCAAAAGGTAGCAGGCGCTAAAGATTCTCAGAAATTGTCTGATTATATTTTTATTTTTATCTTTAACAGCACCTGCTGCAGTGAATATAAAATACTTTTTATAATGTACATTTTACCTGAACCTTGCTTACACCATGTCAGATTGGGTTTATTTTATTACAGAAGACGACCAGAGTAAGTAGCAAGATTCTTCTCATATAACCTTGAATCGACCATTTCCTTGTAATTACAGTGTATCTGACAGTGGTCTAAGTGGAAGGAATGATAACAATTTGCATATTTTAATCTGGGGGTTAGGAACCTCTGTCAGAGTAACAACCTGGTCCAGGTCAGCTGGGAGAAACAGAGAGGAGAAAACAAACTGAGAAGGCAGTTCACAACAAAATGAAATTTGCCTAATTGTCACTTAAGGTTGTCTTCATGTCTGTCTGAAGAAGAGAGGTCAGCTTAAGAATGAAGAAGGGAACAGAACAAACAGGTCTTAGTAAGGAGCAAAAGACTATTTCCTTGATCTTAGTAACAGGAGCAGTTGTAATATGTATTTATGTGGAAGACTATGGAAAACCCCCTCATTTCATATCCCCATTATAAAACAACTGGTGACCATTGACCAGCAGCACTGCAGAGAGCAGGTATATCTAAAGGCTGTCCTCAAAGATTACATGTGTACAGAGACTAAGGAGTACTTGATGAAATAACTCACAACAGCATACTGATTTCAAATGCAAGAGGGCAGGAAAGAATTTTCAGCAGAATTAAAATTTCTTAGTTCAAACAGCTGCAGTGGTGGGTCTCCTATGAGCATTTTGTCTTCCACATTAATCATGCTTACTATGCACACTTGTCTGTTTGAACTCTTCTTTATACTGTGTTTTCAGTTGAGTTTTGCATTTACAGGACTAGGGCATCAGCAGGAGATTAGGGTAGCAGAATGTTAAATTAAAATGGTTAGGTTTAATGAAGTTTGTCATCTTGGCCCATCATCTCGTACAGGAGATGGAAGGAACTCATGCCTGCTGCATGAGCAGGCCATGGAAGCAATCTCTGAGTGTTGTAGCATCCTGCCTCTAAAAAAATTACAGTGATATGCCCCTCTTCAGAAAGGATTTGCCTCTATTGTTGAGAACATTCTTTAGTCACAGGAGCTGACAATGTTTGTATGATGATGTATCTTTGTGAAAGTGGTTGTGAAGCCTCTACCATTTAAGTAACTGACATTCTTTTCCCCTTTTCTTCTATCTTTTAGGTCATTTCATCTGCAATGGAGCAGTGAAAAATCTTCAAATGTGTCAGTGTGTGATCCCTGTTAATCACACAAGGCTCTTGCACTACTACAGAGTGTGTTGGGGTCTCCACTCATTCTTGTACTCTGAGAAGGTTCTTCTGATCTCATTTAACCACTGATTGGCTTGAGCAGGTACTCAGAAAGTAAATGTCCAAGTGGTGCTATTGGCAGGGAAAGCAGTTTCTGTTTTCCTTTCCATGTTAATTAATGAAATCACTTTACATCAGAAGTGAAGATATAAAACAGTAACACTCAACCAAATACAGTGACCTGTAAAAATCTTTTGAAAACCGTCAAGGAGTTGCATTCTGAATGGTAATGTAGAAGTGTTGTTTTTTTGGCAAATTTCTTTTGGACAGGTAATTGCACAGAAATATCTATTGAAAAGTGGGCAATACAGCTGGGCATCCATCTAACATATGAGTCTTACTTTATTGTATATATAAGGTACTTCCCGGAGGAAGAACTCTTATTTGCCTCAAAAAAGCGTGCTTGTATAATAAAAGTAGCACTGACAGATTATGTTGCAGGATGAGACACCTGAGATTAGGGTGCCATTGTGTGAATAATGGAAGAACTACAGAGTACTGACTGTGGCTCCAAAGGTCTACGTTTAAATTCATAAAACTCTAAGCTGTACGTCTGTCTCTACAAGTTTAACTTTTCTGTATGCAAGAGCAGCTGACAAATTCTAGTCTTTCTTTCTTCTGACTGGTAAAGTATAGAAGTTTTTTTTCTCTGTGTGTTCACAGACAAGTGATGACATTTGTAAAATCAAAAGTCAGTAGCATATCAGGAAGTGTAACCTTGCTTTCCAAGGGGGATATTGCACTTCATGTTGAACCACTCTTTATGTATGTGAAAACATTCCCATTTACAGTTTAGGACTGAAGCAAAACTGATAGGGTTAATCCCTGGAAAATCTGAACTGATCATATGAACTGAGGAGCAGGGCCTAAATCAGTTGAAGCGAAAGAGGAGAGGAGTAATATCATGAGTGTGCATGTGTGCACTCTGGTTTGCTCTTGCAGTAACACAAATGAGTTTTTTAAAGAAGATTGTATTGTTAAAGAAAACAGCATCTTACCTTACCCTCTCCCTGAAAGCCCTTGCTCTTTTATTATTAGGCCACAAAGTAGTAAAATTTTTCATTCCCGTGAAGGACCAAACATTTCCCATAGGTATGCGATATCTTCCTGTCTTGCAAAAGTGCACTTGCGTCTAGTTCCATTTCAGAATAAATCTGTATTAGGTCTGAAAAGTTCTATCAGTATGTTATGCTGGCAAGTGCCTCCCTGTTCGGAGCACTTTTACACAGACAAACCCACAGCATGGTCAAGAGTTATTCAAGCTTCCCAACCATTCCTCAGAGTACACGTAGTTGTGCTAGCCAAAGCATGCTTTTAACAGCAAATCTTCATATGAACTGTTTCACACATACTTTTTCTTGTATGTTGGTCATGATATGATGAGGAGAAACCTTCAACAAACTTATCTTTGCCAGCAAAATAGATACTGCAAATCTGGCTTAATGTAAAGAGATTAGAAATAAAACTTTCTGGATAAGGAGTAGATAATATCTTCTGTAGGTTTTTTTTAACAGTGGCAAGATATTGTATTTATGTAAGTGTTGCAGTGGAGCACAAAGCACATCTCTGTTTTTAATTTTTTTCCAGTTTTGAAATATTGGCTATCTTTTTTTTTTTTTTTTCCAAATCCATTCTTTTATCCTTCCATTCCACCAAACACAATTCCAAATCTCATAGTTCCCAAAAAGCAAGTACAGACCCAAGGGGAACAACCTCAACTAGCTACCTTTTCAGATTATGTCTTACAAATGATGACTGCCAGATTGCAGTGATGGAAACCTTTGTACTAGACCACAGGCTGTGCAAACAAGTGAATTCTAGTTTAACCATAATTCCACGAATTTGCTGGAAACTTAGAGAACTTAGCTTGCATTTAACCTAAAGTACTATTTGTAAGAGACAGCATTCTATGACATTTATGCTTTATTTATTTATGAACCAAATGCTTATATTGCACAACTTCCCTCAACTCAACATACGGTTAGTGACGCTCAACTTCAGAATATTTATGTTTAATGAATAATGTGGCAATATAACATTCTTCTGGCATTTCACTGCTTCTGATGACGCACTTATAAATGGGAGTAATAGAGTTCAAAGGAAATGTGTTACAATAGCATAAGATCTAACATATGCTCTAAGATGGAAATTATGAAAAAAGGGAGTTGTGAGAGATTCACTCACTTGTTTATAGCAGAATGTTTTTTCATAGTTCAAATTTCAGCAGTACGCATTGCGCTGGTGGCTTTACTTCCGGTAGAAATTTCTAGCTCACCTGCAATTTTCTGCCTACCTCTCTAGCTCCCTTATCAGTAACAGTGTGGTTAACACCATTGGTGTAATATGGGTAAAAATAACTGTTTGACCTGTTTGTTTTCATGCTATACTGTCATAATGACCTACCCATAAGGCCATACCACTTTGCAGAAGGTATGCATACATCTGAGGGATGCAGAATCTAATGTGAGTTCTTGGATCTGAAGACTGGAAGATAGTGTGAGCCAGGAGGAGCCGTGATTATCCAGCAGGTGAAATAGGAAGCTACTTTTGTCTGAGCTTAGGATCCAAAGGTTAGACAGAATGGTTGTTTGCTAATTGACTAAACTAACTCATTTCATTATTTTGAAACTTATTTATTGCAATAAGCAGAGTATTAAAAAGAAGTTAGCAGCATGTTAGATAAAGATATTAAAACAGGTCAGTACATTCAGAGGATTCCTGGCTCAGCATCTGTAGTTATAAAAGATAATCTACTGAATCCAGTTGGAAATCAGTGACAGAATGACTTTTGTTAGGAAAGACCAGCTAGTCACAAACAAAACTGTACCTTCCCTGTCAATCAGTAACATCAGTTTTAATATCGACCTTCAGTACAGGACATAATTTTGACCAGAACAGGACAGGGCAGAAAAGCCTCATGATAGGTACATTTTCTGCTTACATGCCTGAAGGACTGAATCTCACAACTGCTTACTAACTGGTTCTGTTTTCCACTGCACGATAAACGAGTGGGAGCTGGCTTTTCTGAGAGCAGCATATGCTGTTTATTTGCAAAGGAAAATTAACTCTGTGATTCAAAGAACCAATAACACTGCATGTGTGATATACTTCATAGAGGTGGATCACCAGAGAAGTTGTCGCCCTGCTTACTATATTTATGGCAAAGACCAGGCTCTAAAATGATGAGATGAACAGAACTTACCCAGGGGCAGAGGTTTATGTATACAACCCAGTCTAGGGTTCTGCATTTATTATTATTATTATTATTATTATTATTATTATTATTATTATTATAAGTAAAAGGAACCAAGGGGTTGGTATTTTTTTCTCTCTCATCTCCAATTGAAAGGCACTCTGCACTGCTGGCAGTTTCATCTGACAGTGGTGCAGACAATAGTTTTAAGAAGAAATGGAATTACATTCTGCTCCCCTTTAGTTTAGGCAGATTTTCAAAATTAGGCTTTAAAATGCAAAAACACTGTAAGAATGAATTAAAATGCAGAAATTGCCACTCACAGGAAGCCTGCACAATTTTAATTCTAAACATCATTAGAAAAAAAAAATAACATTCTGTGTCTAATGATCTTTTTTCAGAAAGGGAGGTGGAATGGCTAATTTGAATTACAAAAAAGCCTTGATAACCCCCCACACATCAATTTACCTGTGAACAAAAAGATTCACACAGAGAAAATGGGATTTGGGACTATTTGATAAATTACCACAGACTGCTTGAATATTCCATTAGCAAAATAATAGCTCGTTATGGAACCCAGAAGTATGTAGTATAATTATGAGAGTACCATCCCCCACACACACTATGGGGTAAGAGGAATGCAAATGTTAGAAATGATAGCTACTTAACCACAGCTTGGAGATAGGCCTGAAAACAAATGGAGGGGTTATACGATCTCAGGCATTCATACAAATTTCTCCAATGTCAGTGCCTTAAATTGCATTCCAACTAGCTGAAGGTCGTATTATTAATAGTAATCTTTATTGTGGTAGAGTGCAAATGCCCACAAAGGAGAAGACTCTTTTGCAGATGAGATGTAAACAAAGAGCAGTCGAGACCCTCCACCTCAAAGTTCCTACAAACTAGACCTAAGCAAACAAGGCAAAACAAAGGGTTGCTGCAGTGACACAAAATGGCATTTTAGTCCCACATCTGGTTTTGCTTGTTTAGGACTTGGAGGGGGGGAGGGGGTGCAGTTTGCAAGTATAACGAATGGAAAACCAACCAGAGAGTGAGACCACGGTGGATAGTAGTGTGAGGAATAATCCACGACAAAATTAAAGTTTAACAATTTACCTGAATATTTATTGCTTCTGCAGCTGTGCAAGTGACCAGAGCTCCTGGCATAAACATGCAAATGTTGTATACAGCTATTGCCCCTTGCCCAGTGAGCAGGATGCTTGGCATGAGGGACAAAGCATGACAGAGAGCCTCAGCCTAATTAACTCAGCTTGACCTTGCTGCTCCCAGCTTTGTATCTTGAGCTCCTCTAGCTGGAAACTTCCATGCAGTGCCCTCATTTGCTCACTCTGCTGTGATGCTGGTGTATCCCTTCCTCTGCGTGCACTTATATGTGCATTTGGATGCACAACAAAAGAAATACCTGGTGTGTTTTTTAAGATCAGCTGACTTTGAATTCACCTGATCTTATATAAAAATATAAAAAATATATATATTTATAAATTTATATTTATATTTATCAAAACTTACCAGGTTGGGTTCATATTGGCTCCATGCGCACAAGAGAGCCTTTTGCTGCTTATGTGCTACCTCAAATGTGGTAGAATATATCTGTGTTGGAGTTTTACCTCTTACTGTGTTTTATTATTAACAGCTGGAGTCTGTGAATCCTCTTTCTTCAGGGCAGGTTGCTGTTTGTTCACTTTGGTATTTTCTTGGAGGTAGACCACAGCTTTATAAAAATCTTAGAATATTTTAAATAAATCCTTAAAACATTAGAATTAAAAGAAAAAGAAGAAGAATATGAATCCAATTGATCTGGAATAATTTTTTTGACAGTCTTTTCAGCTACCTAGGTAGCTACATATGTGAGAACACCTGTGTAAGTCCAAGACACTAAGGATAGATGGGAGGAGTATGTTGTTTACAGCCATATTAACTCACACCCCATAAGTTAAGATTCTGTCTTCTTTGTATTTCACACCGATTCCATTCCAGCCTTTTCCCTTTAGATACAGGTCCAATGAAAATGCTGAAACATCAATCTAATTTGGCTCCAGATTCAGCTGAGTTAGAGAGCTGCAAGAGTGTCAGCTGATTTTTCAAACAGGATTCTTGGAGCTTACTGATGGAGTGGCATCAAAGCTCTCTTAGGTGAATAACTGATTCTGTTCCACAAGCATAGGTACAGCTATATAAACCACACCAGGAAGAGGGATGCAATGCACTTTCTCCATTGAAGACCTATGTGCTTTGTTGCATTCATTGCATGTGAAATATTCTGTTGACTTCAAGGTTTCCACAGATCTCTGTAATGATTTCAGCTGCTGTTTTTGTGAAAACAAAAGAAAAGCCAAAGTCCAAGAGGCTTTTACAAAAACACCAACTACCAACATTTATAAATAATATGTAGACTAAGATAGTCTGGGTGTTTGTGAGAATGTGTTAAAGAATAAATAGAAAGGTCCAATGATGTGACGTGTTCCTAAGTATGTAACAAATGCCCTTCTCTAACACTCTGGGGAAAAAAAAAAACCAGTCATATTTCTTCAAGGCTGCATGATCTTAACTTCATTTGTGAGGTGCCAGAATGTTAAATGTGACATTCAATAAACCACCTAGGAAAAGCTAACCAGTGCTAATCACGCCTTTTTCTTTTTTTTCTTTTTTTTTTTTTTTGAGTTACATGGAGTACGAAAAACATAATTAATAACTCCAGCTGAGAAAGTAAAAACAGGAGTTAAGGCAAACATCTGGTCTTTGTTTCATGAAATATTTACCATTATATCAAAACTTTTTTCTGCTCTTGTGAAATGTGCAAAATTTCCTGCATTGTACGCCTCAATACAAAAATAATTTTGCACCTGCAAATAAAAATGAGCTGCTTGTGTACATGTGCCTGAACACATGTGTGAAATTAAATGTGTGGATGTGTGAGTGCCTGCCTCTTTCTGAGTTGGTCCTTCTCTAAACTCTGAAGTGATATCAGTTTTTGAAATTCTGACAACCTGTTAATTCACAGTGCATCAATTCTCAAGAACTACAATGGTAAAATGTGCAGCAAAACATGTGGCAAAGCATTTTAGCTGCTGTGTGGTTAGTGGTTACTTTTCTTTCTTGCTCTCTCCACTGCTAGTATGTTAGACTTGTTACCCTATGCTGGGTATGTACCTTCACAGAACTTTCTTATAAAACAGGAATGCATTGGCCCCTTTTTATAGATTGGGATGTGTGATAACACTAAAATGAAATAGCTTGTCAAAGGTCACAGAGGAAATCTTAGACGAGATGGATGAAGAACAATTTAGGATTCTGATTTGTGGGTCATTAAAACCCTAATGAAAGATGTATAAGGTGAGTTACACAGCCTTATAACAGACTGATACGATACCTGTACAGAGCCAATGTTGACTGGTCACAACCAGTTGTTTGGTCACAACTCAGCCAATGGTGTCAGCTCTAACTTAAGCATTCAGTGCCCTGGATTATCCTTCCCTCTCATTGCTGTTGCCATGGGGAGTCCCTTAAATGATTTAGGAATGTATAATTGTGCTCTTCTAGTCAGTGCTTCTAAAATTTGTAGCTCTCACATTTGAAACTACTGCTGAGGACTGTCAGAACACAATTCTCACTCTAGCCTACAACTATATGTCTTCTAATGAAATCCTGTGGTCAGCAGAGCTCTGCAGGTTACAGAAATGCTGAGCATGCCTTTCTTACTATCTCTGTTTTGAAAGCTGTATATATGTTTGTCACAGTTGCACAGCAGGGAGGAATGTGTTGATGCTCCCTGTACAAGTAGCTGTGTTGATGCTCCCTGTACAAGTAGCTCTGCATAATCTTACATGAAGAAGTGTAGCACTTCAGTTTGAGTTTTGGCTATCTGGGAAGCTGTGGAGTGTGACAGGAAAAACAACATCTATGACAGTGACTGTGGAAAGAAGAAATTCTTGCAACACCTTACAGAAAATAAACGATCTGTCTTAGAATTCCATCTCAGGACAGATGGACTCAAGACTGAAGTTAAATTGATGAAAAACAAACAAACAAACAAACAAATCCTCTGTACTTTAATAGGTGAAATGTGGAATATATTTCAATGATAAATATTAAGAATTTGTTTATCTGAGAACCCTAAACCATGGTTTGGGTTCCCATCTGAGAAGTCCAACTGCAGACTATGGATGAGGTGCATCAGGAAGAAAATAATGAGTATCCAGAGTGCAAAAGCACTGTGATCATCATTAAAACCTGTGTGGCAGTAATCTCTTGAAAGAATTCTAGGTAAATAATTGAAGAGTGCAAAAAAAGTATACTGGATTGGTCAGAGGAATGAAGAAACTTCAGCAGTAACTAGTTTTTTCAATTTGTTGTGGTTTTCAAGGCTATTTTATTCTGGAACAGGATAAAAACGAAGACATCAGAAATTCTATTCAGATTTCTAAAAGCAATGTTATTAAGAAAAGGTGAACTATTTCCAAGAGAGAAAAATTAAACTCCAAACAGGTTTGAATAGAACATTTCAGCCTTAGCAGATGCTTCAACAAACATTTTTTTGTTTTGAAAGTACTCTCTCTCAAAGACGAAACATATAATTTTAGGTGATCCTATGATCCCAAATAGAAAGATTTTTTTTTGAGATTTTTCCAGTTCTACTTTACGTTTAAGAGAAAGTCAGTTAGATTGCTTCTGTTTTTCAAGAAAATTTTTGATGTAGTCAAATCAGGTATTGCTTTTGTGCTTGTGCTCGATTGACTTGTTGTACTAATATACAATTTATGCAAAACAATGCAGATACTTGTTGAACATAATTTTTACAAATATTCATGATCTTGAAAAAGTTGATTGTTCCCTAATTGTCAGACGGAAAGTTATCAAAAGTAGATCTCAGCCTCAAAACTTGCATTAGGACGTAATTCATGAATGAAAATGATCCACAAAGAGTTTAGTTTATAGTAAAAGTGATTCAGAAAAGTAAGTCAGACAGAAAGAGACTCGTAATCAAATAAATTCTACATCACTCATTAGTTACACTGTTCATTCTCCAGTGATAAAGAAGAGGAAAAGCAGAATGTACCTAGTCTATTTGAGTTTTGATTTGGTTTATGCAATTTTTGGATTCGACCCCTCAGCTGAATTTGTTCATGTACTTATTTTACATTGTTATTCCTACGCTGGATGAGATCTGATGATTTACTTTGCTTGTCAGGACTCCCAGCTAACACCCAGAAAATAGCACCAATTGCCATACTTAGTTTTCATAATTATATTCCTCAATTAATAGGAAGAATCATATGATTGAGTACTTAAGAAAAAAAAGGCTTAATTTAAGCTTTGCAGAATTATTTCTGATAGGAGAAGGTCAGACTGACTTGAGTAAAGGACAAGTGATTCTTGTCCTTCCCTTGACTCCAGCATTCATGGAATTGTACACGACACAGAACAGTGTGTCACTACTTGGGTAGGCATGGGTGGGCTGAAATAATGCAGGAAAGGACAACCTCTCCACATTCCCAGCTCACCCAGGGTGCTGTAAAAAGTCCTTTCTCTAAATACACAGGCTGCAGGCATGAGCTATGCAATATGCCTGGTAGAAAAGAAGCTGACAATGCTGGTCAACAGCCAGATGAACATAAGACTGCAGGATGCCCATATATCACTAGGGAAGTGATTTTCCCTCTCTCCTCAGCATCGGTGATGTCACATCTCATGTCCTGTGCTCAGATTTGGATCTCTCACTAAATGAAGGATTTGGGGTTGCTTGTGCATGAGGAGAGAAAAACAATGAAGCTACTGGAGAGTATTGAAAACAAGGCACATGAGGAGTGTCTGAGGTAACTGGGACTATTTAGTCTGGGGGATGCTGAAGGAAGACCCACCTGGATGCCTCTCTGTGGGATCTATTGTAGCGTACCTGCTTTAGCAGAGGCATTGGACTTGATGATCTCATGAGGACACTTCCAACCCCTGTGATTCTGTGATTCCCCTTTCTCTTCCTTGCCCTTCCCCAGTCCCTCCTGATGTCCTGAAAAACATTTTAGCACAGAGAAAATACAGAGCTTCCCAGATGGGTAAAACCACACAGCCAGTATACTCTATTGCTTTTTCATTCCCCCTGTCTAGCCAAAATTATTCCTCGTCCATTTTGTTTTAGAGGTTATCTGCATGAATATTTTTGTTCGGCTGAATTGTATCCACTGTAAGAGAGTCTCAGTGTCCAGTTCCTGTGCTATTCTTACTGTTGCAGAGAGTTCTCAGGCTTCGTAATGGGATTATTTTCAAATTAAACTAAACCAAAAAATGTATTCAGTGAGCATATTCAACCTCCCTCCATTGCTACTTGGAGTTCAGTCCACTAGAGGAGTAAGTATTCAAAATAAAACCCCTTGCAATATTTACACTTTGGGGTCTCATCACTGATGGTTTCATCAGTCTCCTTTTATTGATTTGCACTAGATACTAATATAGACATAGCTTGTAGATATGGCTGAAGAACAAGTACTCTGCAAGTACTGCCAATATCAAAATTACCATTTTCATTAACAGATTCAGGGAACTTCTAATTTCCCCTGTGATTGCTGGGAAATTTCATAATTTTCCGCTGCAAAACTCATGAGGCATCAGTTTCATTCAACAGCTGCAAGTTCCAGGGAGTCTGTCATTTATGGAATATTATATTATCATATTAATTTTGGTGCCTTTCAAATGAAACCTGAATCACGAATATATATATATTGTATATAAATGTATATGTATATGTATATATACATTTCTATATTTTCCACCTGTGTACTAGCCATACTGCTTTTTTGGTAAGCTAAACTGCTTCTCAATTTTTGACATGTAAATTTAGGTAGAGCCATTTTTCTCCTGTCCATTCCAAGGTAAAGACAGCCTAGTTTGCTATAGGTCACTAAAGAGAGCCAGGAATCTTTAAAGGGAAGGAAAAATGTGTCTCATTTTGAGTTCTGATATGCTATGAAACACTGGTGGAGCTGAAGGCTTTTTGTCACCACCAGAAAAGTCCTTTTCATGCTTTATGTTTGAAGAACAGATCAAAAACTCCTATGTGTTTTTCCATAATAATTCTTGAGTGTGATTTACCTAGCAAGTGTTGCACTGGCAAGCTCCTTTTTTTTTTTTTTTTGCTTTGAGACAGCATATATTGCCAAATATATTGGTATGGTCCCCTAGGTTTGAAGGTTTTCTCTTCACTGAATACACTAAGTCATCAATTTCTTTGTTGTCAGCACAAACGCCACAAATGCAGATTAGTTTTAACCATTTTGATAGTATTTGATTTTGCAAAAATCCAGAGTTCTGAAAGCTTTTGTTCTTACCAGCCCAAGGTTACCAACAGAACCCCCTATATGAGCCTGTGTGTCTTTTACAGTCCTGTTTCTTACATCTTTTCTCAGTAGTAGAAAAGTAGTTAAATACTGGATTCCAGAAAAGATCACCCTATCCGGTATATACAGACCTTTATTCATAAGTGACAGAAAGAAATGCTCAGCATGCCTCTATCATCTTTCTCCAGTCTTGTGAGGATGGTGCAATATGCCAAATGTTTAGTGACCCTTGGCTTCCCTGTGTTGTGAGCATCCTGCGTCACCTCCAGGGAAGATAAATACATTATGTTTGTTTTGTTTCTAAACAAGACATTAACAAAGCTACCTGACAGTTCTTAAAAATGGTGCTTACTGCATGCACTTACTTCTAGAGCATGTGCCAACAGTCCTGGCTCAGAATGAGCTTTGCCAGCAGTGACCTTGTGCTTTCACTCTTGGCTATAGCTATCAGTCTCCTGAGAATGTTTTTAGTTGTTTTTTTTTTTAAGGGAAGTGGGGTTATTTTTTTAAGGCCTCAGATCCTGCCAGATCTTTGCAAGAAGCACTGAAGTGGACTGAACTGCTGCCAGACTGCAAGAGATCTCTCAAGGGCCGCCTCCCTTTTCATCTGTCATAGACTCATGATGAGTGAGGTGAACCACCTGCTTCACACACTTGCCTCACTGTGCCACAGTCTGAGACATGCCAACGTATTGCCCTGAAGTCCTTTTGTGGAGGCTGGAAAAAACCTAGACTCCTTTAATATGTTTGTTGAACCACAGGAGTTCTGGTCAAACAGTGTCCCATCTAGTCCTGTAGCCTACCTCTGAGGCATCTGACTGCAATGCTTCTGCACCAGGCACAATTTTGAGAACACCTGGGTACTTTAGAATGGCAGCATTTTTATGACAGGACATGTATGAACGTAAAAATTATCCAGAATATTTGGAAAATTTATGGGCACTTATGTCATCCAGAAAATAAGTTGCTGTCACATTTGGGGGGAAAACCCATAGATGCTGTGTTGGTTTCTGTTACCACTACTGCTGGCAGAAGTGAAGAAAGAATCTGGGGTAGGCTCTCCTCTGAATGGAAAGACAATTGCTGTGTGGCAAATCTTTTGTTGACGGAGATGCCAAAGCTCACTACAGCTATAGATATATCCTTTGGTTGCCATTTAGAGTTTGGGGTCCTTCTAAGTAGCTGTCAATAGCAAAAAAATGTCTTTTTTATCAGTTCACTATGCAGTAACAAAGCTGTGCTGGGATGGGTGGCACAGGAGGAGTCAAACAACAGTATTAGCTGAAAGTAGGAGAGCAATTGCTTCAGCTGGAAAGAGATCTGTTTTAACTATGCCTTCATCAACTTCAGGGCTCTTTGGGCTTCCCTTTTAGTGGTTTCTCTTGTGTCAAGTGTTATAGATGGATATAATGATTAATGCAATAAAGAACATTATTTTGATCATTGGTAATTGGTGTCTCTCCTAATGAGGATTTAGAGCAATATTTAATTCTTAAGCTATTGATTAGGGAGCTCCAGGAGTGTAGACAGTAATTGGCTATTGTTCTTTGTTATTTCAGGGGGGTGTTTTAGGCTTTTTGATCTGCTTGGACAGTTCATTTGCTTAGTTTTTGTTTGAATCTTTTAGGTACCTGAAGCTGCAACTTTCAGCATTTTATCCACTGGTATAAATCTCAATATCGTTTCCAACAGGAACATAAGTAGTTTCAGAAGATCTTTTGATGCTATTGTCTCCTCCCTTTTTTTCCCTCTTACGTACTCACATATTGTATATGATGAGATAATGAACAGCAACATCTGTCATATGTTTTCTAGGAGCAGATTATACATTTGAAACTTTGACCTGATAAAGACTATTGAGCAGCAGATGGCTCAGAAGGCTTTAATCTCTTACTTTAAAAGTTCACAGGAGTCCTTTGGTCCAAATTCTCAAAGGTTACTTGCATTATTGCTTGCTCATTTTTACTGGATGACAGCTTTTTAGGAAGTGAACGCAAAAATTTGATTAACAAAATACTCTAAAATTATTACTTCCCCCCTCATAATTAAATGTAAAACTAAGTTCAATATTAAAACAAAAAAAACTTTAATTTTGTAATGGATATTGTTGTACTGTCTGCCTGAGGTGTACAGCGAGGCAGAAGTTTGTGTTTCTTTGACAAATGAACTAAAGGCAATTAGTGAGTCACTTTTGATCTCAGCTCAGTTTTTCTTGAGTGCAGTTCCCTTGACTGATAAGTGATTATATTATGTCACTGTGCAGAGGTGTTGCTTCCCTGCCCAAAACAATATTAAATGACTACAGTTGTAACTGAGAAGCACAGCTGGACATGAGACAAGATCCCAAAGGGTCCCTGAAAGTTTAGGAAGTTTAAATATTGAACCTGGCCTATTTCTTCTTAAAGATTTCAGTCCAACCCCCTGATCCAAATATTGCTGAACTTTGGGAGTGTTTGGGTATAATTCCAAAGTCCGTAGCTTGAATCCAGTTATATCTAGGAGGACAGATCTGTGAAACAGATGTTTTCCCACTGGAAGCGTATACATGAGCCCTATTAGCAAAACAAAAAGGGTTGTCCTGCAAAACATATCTGAAACATTCTAATGCACTCCGTGAATAGAAATGGAAAGTTTATTCTCCAGGCAGTAAACCAATGTCTCACTTGAGTCAGTTTGAAAAGATTCCAGTATGGCTGGCATCTGTCAACATGTTGAAACAAAAACAGTCACTTTGAGGAGTATCATAGAAATACATTATGTCCTATTTGACTTGAGGGAATGGTTAGAAAGCAAATGGAGTATCGAGTGGTTATTCACTCACACAGAGGTGAAATCCAAGCCCCACAAAAATCTGTGGAATAAATCTCATTTATTTCAGTAGAGTTAGGATTTCAAAGCAGGTCTTTCACACTGCAACAGGAGTTACCTATTTCCAAGCACAGAAGATCTGGAAAATCTGTGTGCATATGAACTAGACGTGTTTCATGAAGGAGATAATTTTAAGCATTTGTTATAGCTAAAAGCTGCATGATACAGAAGATATTTACTAAAAACTAAACAAATGAGTCGGTACCACAGTTGTGATCTTTACTGGTAGAAATATGCTGCTACTTTGAGTCTCTAGCACTTAATAAAATGTCAAACAATTTAATATTACCAGGCTAGATCTTTAAGTCTATGTTTCAGCCTCCTTTTTCTTTTCTTTCTTTTTTTTTTTTTATATATTGTAATGGCCCAGATCCAAATGATTACATGTCTCAATGTAATCCTATGTTTTCCTTGGCAAAGGATCTTTATCTGTCATCATTTTAATCCATCTATAGAGGGAAATGATAGAGACTGCCATACCTGAGAAACAAAGAATGCTATCTCAGATTGCTCTGTGCTTGAAGTTTTTCAACAGATGCCATTTTATGTCATTCTTTGGAATAGCCTCTTTATTTGAGCTCTGAATACTGCTGTTTGTCTCATAAATATTTTCTAGTATTTAACCACTATGTATTTGACTTTTTGAATGACAGACTGTAATGCCTCTTTAGCCATGGTAGCCTATTAAGCTGACATCTATATCAATTTTACATCATGTTTCCCTTATAATTCCTTTCACAATCTGTGGGGCTACAGTCTGATACATTTAATGCATTAAAGAAAACAATTATTTTCTAGTTACATGAAATAACTGAAAAGTTCTTCCAATTAGACAGACACATGCTCTGAACAGTGCTACCATTACAGGACACTGCTGTACTAGGCATGAGAAAAGAAAGAGATGAAAGTGCACAGTAACAGACACTGAACTCTTCAGTACCCAATCCAAGTTGAGTGAGGAAAAGCAAAGTGGTAAGAACAGAATGAGTCACCATTGCTCTCTGGTGGGTTTACTGTATAATCAAGGCTAAAACCCAGATCCATTACTTTCTGCTCCTTTCTCTCTATCTACCTGGGACAGGTATGGCTACAGGGAGGCAGAGATGTGGATAAGAGTAACCATAATAAAGGTCTGAGTCATCTTAACAGCATGAAGGCCTGTGCATACGCAGAATCCTGCTGGGTGTACTCCCTCTTCAACAATGCTGTATATCTTGGTATTCATTCTGTGATCTTAGTACACACCACATGAAAAAAAAATTAACACGGTTTCTGGTGTTTTTGTTCAAATAAAAAAGGAAGGAAGAAAAAGTGTTATTTGGCAATCTTAACTTTTACATTAACATGTAATATTGAGTATATCCACAGGCAGCTGCCAGAATACTGTTTAAGCTGGGTGCTATACTAGGTGCAAGTAATGACAGGCAGTAGTTAAGCTGCTCTTATCTTTTTTTCTTCATGTCATTGGTAATGATACTCTAATTCTTTTCTAACTGTGGTCCTTTGGCTATATTTTGACAGCATGGCTGCTATTCCAGTGGTCTATGGTATTCTCTTATGTTGTCATTACTGCTCAAGATTTCTCCCTTAAATTTCATCTTTGAGCATCTTTAAAATAAAACTTAATATTTTCCACCAATCACTATTTCTCTAAGCAACAGTAGCTATTGTGTTGTAAATCAGTAGCTCTTTTGGATTTCATGAGAATGTTTATACCTTATACTACCTGAGAACCTGCTTTTATACTACTTGAAATATGAGATAAAAGAAGGTTTTTGTTTCTGTTAGGAATTTTATTAGTAGAACTGAATAAATGTTTCAGAATGTTCTGCACACCAATCTCTGATCTGAATTTGAAAAGACAAATTATTTTTGATCTACAGTCACAGAGATCAAATCTGGAAATTCCCCATTCAAATTTTTATTCTGGTTGAATTTCTGAAGTAGATAAAACTCTGGTAAACAGCAGATTACTGAAGGTCATGTGAGTATGCTGATAGAAAGATTGGACTTAGGTCTGTGAGGGTGACTGTGGACAGTTTATATGTTAGGGATACCAGAATACTGAGAGCCAAGGGAGGGAATAGTAGGAATCTTTCTACTCTGTATTTCTGTGGCATTGGTACAACACACTGCGGTTCCTGAATTGCAATATTACTCCAAGTTGAGAAGCAAGCAGTAGTGAAACATAGTCAAACTCTGTCCTCAACCCCTTGCTATGAGCAGATTAGTGAAGAAGATAATGTCTTTCTGCTTCCCATTGCTGTTGGCTACTTTGTTTATCAGTAGAAGACACAGCGATGGAGGCAAAGATTGTGGTCCCTTTGCGGTACCACCTGATGCAGTTTTATGTATTTTTTTTTTAACTAGGAACATAATGTTCTCATATTTTTCCTTCATTTGAATTCAGATTGAAAGATCATTGTGATCAGAAGCTAGAGATGTCACCGTCAAGTTGTCAGTGCAATATGCATTTGGATCGTTATACAGGTTAGTGCTGCCTAAGCATGAATTGTGTGTTTTCTTATATTAGCATTGAGTCATTCAATAAGGCACAGTAAACATATTCAAGGAACAATTATATGTTGACTAGTAAATAAATATTTTACCAGAATACTTGTGTCTCACAGGTAGAAGAATTTGGAAAGTGTGTAGTAAGTGAAGCAAAAGACTTCAGGAAGAAATTGCAAGACTTTGTAGCTAAGGTAGCAAAATACTTGCTATCAGAATGTAGCTCTCACCTTCCTGGTCTCATGTGACGTGCACAATTTAGAAAATTGATGGAAATAAACATGAATTTGCATTTCTCTTCATCTGTGTCCCATTTTCCACAATCCCAATAGCAGCGTTGCAAAGTTCTGAGATCTTACAGATGACTTTTAATTATTTTTTTAAGCTGTCAATTGTATAATAAGTGGAGGAAAATGAAAAATTAGATCTCAAGTGTTAAAAATCAGGAATGACGATGCACTCCCTTGAACCTGTGTGTATCTTAGATACTTGTATATTGAATTGAAAAATAATCCACTCTTCTCTGATTTAGAAATTTGGAAAATCAAACCATTAATACTTGAGAACAAAAATATTGCAATGCTGGATATCCTGGTGAAATTGATATATCTGTGAATGAAACAAGATTTGTGTTGTCTTGTGCTCAGGTGTGAGTGCAAAGCACGCTATGGAAAGGATATCTATTCCCATTCCGGGGGTGCTTTCTTTCTGTAACTTAGGTGAGGCAGAGCGTAAAGGAAATAGGGTATGACTGAGTGGTTGCATAGTGGTTGCAACTAGGCTCAGTTAAATATTCACCGGCTTGACTTTGTGGCCTGCATTTTCTAATGCAGTTGATATTTTGGAACAATAACAGTCTAGACTTTTTCTCCTGAGATGTCTATAACTATGTGTAACATGTATTACTCATAGCTGTAATACAGTTATAGCCACTATTAGTCAAATATTAACATTTAATAAGCCCTCTGTAAGTGGGCCCTTAGGGTGACTTACTGTGTGAGAATGTCTCCAAGTTTTTTCAACCAAACCTTACATTCTCAGTGATTTCTCAGGCCCAAAGACAGTATAATCAGCTTCCAGTGTCAAAACACAGTCAATGCTGTATGTATCATAAGAATTGCTATTTGCTAAAGGAGGCTTTGACATTATTCATCTAAGTGGTTAAAGTTACTTCCAAGTCTCTTTGCTCATTTCCAGGTTCAGAAAAGTTCGTCCCATGGGAATTAATATCCTGACTTTTTTTGCTGTGAATAGCTAGCACACCCACTCAAAAGCATATCCAGCCAATCAGTGATGAAGCAAACCTCCTGAAATAATCAGAACAACCTTAAAATAGTAGTCTCTATTTACTCAGAAAACAGAAATGACATAGTTTTTCCTTTCTTTTCCTTACTTTTCTCAAGATAAACTAAAAATCTTCTGTGAGTTTCACACTTCAGCTACATTCAGAATCCTAGTCTGAGTATCTTGACCTGCAGTATCTGAAACCCACTCTAATTCAGCTTTCCAAGCCAGCACTTCATTAATTACTGTTTCAGGGAGATTGGGTTTCTCAGGTCTGCAGAAATGACTATTCCAGTAAAACTAGCAATCAGATTCAATGTTAAGTTGTTTTTTTTGTTGTTGTTGTTGTTTTTTTAAGTGTGCAATACTTGCTACCATTACACTCTGCCAGACTAAAACCTTCCTTTAACTCTGTGCTTAGTAATTTATACCTCTGCCTCCATTATATTAGTGAGATATTAATATATGGATGAAGAAAAGCAGTTAGTGTAATTACAACTGCAAAGTGATAAACACGCAGATATTTTGCCTGGTAATATTGTATATTTAACAGGTTTATTTGTTCAAGAGTTCTTGCTTTAATTATTTCTTGCCAGTTGGGATTTTTATATGTTTAACAGTCATAGCTCTTCCGCAAATATTATTCTTAAAGTAAGTGTTCATGCATTATTAAAAATTGCACAGTTGCTTATTAATGTATTTATAGTGATTTGAATATATATTAAATTTATTTAATTATTTATTTATTTACCTTTCTCGTAGTGCATTTTTTAAAAGTTGGAGAGAAAAATCCCAACTCATGCAGTGGAAGAAAGGATATAAAACAGATTCCTCACTGTAGACCAGTTCTAATCAGGATTTATGCTGTATTTTGAGCATGCAGCTAGAGTTGTTGGGTGCCACTCCTTGCAGACATGACCCCAGAACTTTCCATGTTTTCTGTGAATGTACAAAATTTGTATGGCTATGAATATTCAGACACAAAATGCCAATATTAAACATTGCAGTTCATCTTATTGTCACGGGGCTCGTTTATGACAAAATACTCCCTTGGAAGTATCTGCATACTCCAAAAGAGAAGTTTTGGGTAAAACCAATCTAGGATACAGCACATCAAATATATAGAATGCTGTAATGCAGACTATGTCATACGCTGAATATGCTTTTACTCCTTCTTACTGATTTTTATAGTATGTACTGATTCTTCAGGAATGATTCAAAATACCCACTTATAGGTAACATATAGTTGTCAGAGTATATGCAGTATTTACTTTAGAGACAAAACTTGGTTCTCAGTTGCTGCGAGGTGATTTAGCTTAATTGTTTTACATAGAAGGTGGTGAGGTGCTGGAACAGACTGCCCAGAGATGCTGTGGACAGGCCATCTCAGACAGCAACTTAAGGCCAGGCTGATGACAGGCTTGAGAAGCAGGCTCAAGTGAACCTCATGAGGTTCAACAAAGCCAAGTGTGAGGTCTTGCATCTGGGTCATGGCAACGTGAACTATCAATATATGCTGGGGGATGTAAGGATGGAGTATGGCCAAAAAGAACCTTGGGTGGGTGGGAAGCTGGACATGAGCAAGCTGTGTGCCCTCACAGCCCAGAAAGCCAGCAGGCTGCAGCACATCCAGAAGAGGGCCACAAAAAACACCTTCGCTTTGAGGGTGGGCTGTAAGAGCTGGGACTGTTCAGCATGGAAAAGCGAAGGCTCTGGGGGGACCTGAGTGTGGCTTCTCAGTATCTAAAGGGGGGCTATAAGAAAGAAGGCAACAGACACTTTAGTAGGACCTGCTGCACAGGACAAGGGGAAATGCTTTCAAACTAAAGAAGGGAAAATTTAGACTGCATATAAAGAGATGTTTTTTACAATAAAGGTGGCAAGGCCCTGGAAAAGGTTGCCCTGGTGATGGAAGCCTGGTCTTTGAAGACATTCAGGGCCAGGCTGGACCAGGCTCTGAGTAACCTGATCTAGCTATGGATGTCCCTGCTCATTGCAGGGGAGATGGACTAGATGACATTTATGGGTTTCTTGCAACTCAAACAATTCTGTGATTCTATGATGGGGCCCTGGGCAGGCTAATATAGTGGATGGCCACCCTGCCCATGGCAGGTGAGTTGAAACTGGATGGTCTTTAAGGTCTCTTCTGATACAGGCTGTTTTGTGATTCCATGATTAAGCACATCTTTTTTTTTTTATTTTTTTTTTTTTGTAAGAAAGTCCTCATTTGGATTGCAACCTTTGCACAGTGAACTTTCTGTGATTTTGTCATGGGTCTCACAGCATGTTTTTTAGGTCACCAATTTTTTTAGATACACAATTTCAAGGTAATTGTAAAGGAGCTGAAAATCAAGATTCTACTACTAATTGCTGAAAAGCTGAAATGAATTTATCTTCCTATTTTTGGAACCTGACATTATTTTTGAGTGGTGGTGGTTGGAAACACAATCCTCCTTGGCTTTTAGAGTGCTGGTAGTGTCAGTGCTGGAGACTGACATTTCCTTTGGACACAACAGATCGAGTTTCAGAATGTCTCTTCCTTGAAATCTGATGGATGGGAAGGTAGTGAGCTTCAGACTGAGGGTGAGGGGCTTGCTTACTGGAGCTCAAATCCTTAGTGAACAGTCCACTCCAACTTGAATTATAAAAACATTACAGTTCTAACAGTTGCCTGGCCATGAATTATTCTGACAATGTTTAACCTGAAGATAAGAAACCACTATCAACCTGTCACATTTCCCCCACTAACGAGTTCAGCATCAGTTTAAAAGGAAGTGCAACTCATGAAGCAGTGGCTGTGTCATAAATTATAGGTATCTGACATGCATTACAAGGACAGAAACAGTAAAATAACATGGGACTCCTTATTCTACATTCTGACAGTGACAGAAAAACACTGTTTAATCTACCATAGATTGTTTATTCCCTTTCACATCCATGCCAGTTTTGGTGTTGTATTTTGCTACTATCTGCAATTAGCACAAGTATTTATTTAAAGCTTGAAAGGAGAGAAAGAGGTTGTCTTTGATAAAAAGCACTGGACTCTCTAATCATCCAGACAGTGGAAAATAGTGCTGTCAGAGGAGACTTGCTCTCATTTATTGTTTTGTGAGTGTATGTGTGTGAATGTGTTGCTTTATGTGAGTCTGTTGTTTTCTCTTTAATTAAGTACACAATCCCTTTGTGAAACAAAATCTAGCAAAGATACCTGTGTTACTGAAAATGCATATGGTGTGCATGTTCAGGAAAAAAAGCAAAGAAGCAAACAAACAAAAAGTTGTGATGATACGTTGTTCTGATACTGAAATGAAGAAAAGCATTACAATAGAAAGAAGGAGGGATAATTTCAAACCTAGTTGCAAATACATAAAATGGATGGATCATTTTTTTCTGGTGTGACTGTACAATACCACAGCAGAAATATAGGAGAATTTTCTTAAAAGCTTTTCCCACTTCTGTTTTTATTCTTGGACATGTTCTTTATCTCCCCACTCCCTCTTTTGGAAACAAGGATGAGAAGCTTATTGGGCACCCAAACGAATGAGAGGTGACATTGAGGGATGCAAAGTGTGATACATGAGAAGACATTATCAAGCATGCTTCAGATCAGACATACTTGCTCAAAAGGCTCTTGTGAAAAGGCAGAGGAAGGAAGTGCAATCTGGTCTCCCTTTCCTGTATCATGATTTTTGTCACTGAGTAGCTAGGTAAAAAAAAATAAAATTAAGCCATTGTTTTGTGATTCTAGCCCCTAACTTCATCAATTAAATATTATATTTTGTATTCAAACTGCAACAGTCTTCCATTAATGAGGCAAACCACAGTAACACATCTTCATTCACACTGAATTGCATTCTTCACCCCTTATCTCAATTTGACATCTGAATAGGAATACCAGTGATTTACACCCATATTCTGGACAATCATGAGCAATTGCCTTTACTCTGGCCGTAGAACTGTTAGGCTTAGTCCTCACTGTCTCAAAGTGTCAAGGCTTTAGGATGCTTGTCTGATGGTAATGTCTTGCCAGACTTCTGGCAGGTAGCGTATTTTCTCCAGCCCTCATAAGCAATGGTATGGGCCAAAATTCTTTTAAACCAATAAGCCAGAGGGGTTTCTATTGAGATTTGGACTTGGAAAGTGTTCTTTGTGGCTTGGAGAAACAGGCAGTATATATGAGGTGGAGAGATTTGAACTTTGTCAGCAGAATCAGAAGTCTGGTCCCCAGCCCAAACATCACTGCAGTAAACCTACCTAAATCTGCTACAATTGCAAGAAATGTTTAGATGGCTTCATGATGTTCAAAATGTTTTTTTGGTTTGTTTTCCTTTCTGGTGGAGTTTGAGATCTTTTAGAAAAAAAAATGTATGTATTACTGGTAGAATATTAAGAAGACACAATGTTTTTTGTCTTTGTCTTTTATGTGATTTGTACTACAGGAAAAACAAGTTTATTTCTCCGGAATTTTATTTTTATGTCTTTAATATAAATACAGTGTACAAATTGGAAAGGTGAATTTTGGTTTTCTTTCCATTGCAAGGAGTGATTATGTTGATACAAAGGTTGCAAGAAAAAGGAGCATGACAGTTGTTTCATTCTGAGATGGGAAGACTTCTAATTTTTACATGGATGATCTCATTAGTTTCCTTTTTTGTGCTTTGAACTGTGAAGGATCTGATACACTGTCCTGGACAGGTAGAGCGGCACCTTGTTATCCATCATTTTTGTTACACAAAGGAATAATAATAACATGCATGTTTTGAGCACTTCAGTTTCACAGTACTTGATCTGCAGCTGACTTTCAGTAACTGGACTTTTTAATCACTTCCCTAGCTTTATTCCAGAATATCTTGCTGTTTTCATTTTTGGTGTTTCCTTTTGGTTTTCCTCTGATGCTTGGTCTCCATAGAAAGGAGCTGGTGAGAATCAAACTTAAGTTTTTTCACCTTAAGGTTTCTTTGGAGATATTAAAGATCCGTCTGTTCACCTGCCTGTGCAACTTACTGCAGAGAACCTCCTTTAGCAGGGGCATTTGACTGGATGATCTCTAGAGGTTCTTTCCAATTCCTGCAGTTCTGTGATTCTATGATTCTTAGCCCTTCTCCCATTCATATCTTGCATAACTGTGTCTTAAAGACAGAGTTGTACCACATTAAGAATGGAATGAATTACAGCAAATGATCACATTTAAATAAATACAATAACATTATGAATGCATAATTAATGCGGTGTTTATCAGTGTCACTGCAGTAAATAATATTATAAATATTGTACTGTCAGACTTTTAGGCATTGTCTAGTCTATCATGATTCAAAGTGCATTAAGTATTCCTTTCTCCTGTTCTACTTAAGGATTAAAAAAACTGAATTAGATATTATTTTATCATAGAAACCTTCGATGTCTTAATTGGTTATTCCAGCAATTAATTAGTAAAGAAGGTAATAAATTGACACTGGGTGCTGTTGTGAATGTTGGGGTTTCACTTGTTTTTACTGTAATAAAGAACTTTGGTCAGATTTTACCACATACTGATCCATTTGGCCTGGAAGCTTTCAAAATTTTCAAACCTACATATATCCTACAGGATATGTTTAGAAAGACTGTCTTCAAAAGAAGCTCTTTTTCTACAATTGTTTAGTAGTGAGTGTAACGTCCATTATCAAATGCCAGTACTTTTAAAAACAGAAATATAACAACCTTTTTCTCTTGCCAGGGGGGATTCAGGTTAGACATTAGGAAATATTACTTCTCAGAAAGGGTGGTCAGGCACTGGAATGAATTGTCCAGGGAGGTGGTGGAGTCGCCGACCCTGCGGGGTTCAAGGAACAACTGGATGTTGTGTTGAGGGACATGGTTTAGTGGGAGCTATGGTTGGTAAGTGAATGGTTGGACTGCTTGATCTTGTAGGTCTTTTCCAACCTTGGTGATTCTATGGTTCTATGATTCTTCTTCCTAGTCAGAGCTTGTTCACTAGTCAAGTATGAGTCCTGCTAACAAAGAATGAAGTAGAACAGGCGAGCATTTTCTTAACAGATGAAGATGGACTTGCATGTTTTTATCTTCTGCTTGTGAAACTCTAGGTAACTTTCTGGTCAAATAACATCTGAGGAAGTTGTCTCTAATACTTTGAGGGTCTCTTGTTATCAGGACAGATTTGTCTTAAGTTATTGGAGTTATTTATACTTTTGCAAAAGTGTAAAAAATAATCCCTCCATCAACATGAAATGGTACCAAATTCTTGCTTTTCTCAGAACATGGTTTTTGAACTTCAGAATGCTTTGCCTAAAGCTTTCCTTATAAATCAAAGAAAGTCTTCATGATCTCTACAATGCTTTCCTGAGATGGTCAGATCTTGGACATGTGTCCATGCTTTCTTTCTTGTACAGCAGGGGAGCAGAGGCTATGTTTTGTCTGAAATCCAAGGATTCTAGAGGCTGTAGCTCTAGAATGGCTGCATCTACAACTCTTTAAACCTGAACTAATAGCACCTAAACAAGTATACCTAAACTAAAACTGTTAAGTGCTGTGTTGTAATGTGAGATTACCAGCCTCCAAGATTCCATTGCTTTGTAAGGAAAAGTGCAAGTTTTAGAAATTCAGATTTCAATTTTTGTTTATGTTTTGAAAATCAAAATTGCTTTGAAGCTTTTATTCTCATATTGAATAGATTTCAAGTTTGTTTGAATTTTTCTAATTATATATATATATATATTTTTTTTTAATGATACATTTTATTTTTCCAAAAATTGTTGTCTAAATGCAAACCTGTAGGCAATCTAGCATCTAAATTAGGCATTTAGAGGATGTACTGTCACGTTCATATGAGATTCACGGTTCCTTGATGCAAGTCCTGTATCAATCTAATAATACTATTAGCCCCATACTGCCCATGTGAACCCAAACAAAAAGAAACATGCCTCCATCTAAGTCATTCAACGAACGCTGTGCCAAATGAATTTCATCTGGAATTAGCTTTTTCCAGATCCCATATGATGCAATTTCTTCTCTTCCAAAAGTTATGAAATAGCTAGGTCAGCAGGTATAGTAGAAAAGCAAATGGAGAAAAAAAAAAACAAAACAATGTATGTTTGTAAATCCTGAACTCTGTTCCCAACAGTTTATTGAAATGAGATGTGATGCCTGCACATGTATCATTGCTTTCAGATGTATGGTAACTTTGCCAAAGATATACTCAGCAGAAATGACTGTATTTTTTTGCGGAGTAAAACTCACTCCTTGCTCCCTGGCACCTGCTGTTGCTCCTGTTTCCCAGTTCAGAAGGAACAAGCTTGACGCAGTCCTCATATTTACCATGAGTTGGACTTGCTCATTTTACACCTTGCTTTCTTTAATCCTGATTTCTTTTGTAATCATTGTTTTAGCCCCATTGCCTATCTGATATTCAATTCTTGTGACTGGTGCTAAAGCAGCAAACAACATGCTATAGTGAGAGAAAAGTCTTTTTCAAGGCTTTTAGCAATGTGACCTTAAGTATTGATTTATAGCCTGCTGCAGTGCTCTAGTGCAAAAGGGAACTGTGGTAATTAAGTTAGTATCTGTGCTTTCTAAAATAGTGCTGAGCTGCAACAAAAAGAGACCCTTTGCTTTTCCTCTCTGCTTCTCAGTGAATGCAGATGCAGACACTGCCCTTTGACCTTGCTCAGCTTTCCCCAGCTGCAGATTATTTTTCTCTCAATGCCTTTGGGTGCTGATGGATGGACTCGGACCCATTAATTCTTGTGCCTTTCTTTTTTAGTGCAGGCAATGGAGCAAATTTTTGCACTTGCACCTGACTTTTAAAATATTGTGTGTCCTTATACGTCTAAGGAAAGAACAATGGCCAACAAAACACAGGCAGGCAGCATTAGAAAATGCAGCAGTGTGGGTGGTCACGAAGTGACTCAGACTTGAAAGAAAAACCTTTTGCATGAAAATTCCCACTTCTCTGCATGACACATTATTCTAAAACTCATGTATAAAGTAACAGAGTAAATACAAGGAGAAATCTCCTTTGTATTCCATCACAGTCATTAGAGAAACAGGCCACAAAAAGTAATGGCAATAACACTGAATACCTTAAAGTAAGCATGTAAATTACATGCTAATATATGCAAACCAGCACACCATGTGCAATGTCCATAAAACTACAAAATATGGCTAATTAATAGTGGGTAATTTGCTTCATTTTTAATTCACAGAATTACAGAGGAGGCAGTATATTTTTATAATTGTATAACATTGGCCTTGGGCAATGCATCAAACATTCAGTTTCTCTCCTCTGGAAAATTTGTCCAGCACACTGGAAGTAATTGTCTTTCCACTTCCTCACCTAAGGACTTACTATGAGAGCGGGCTCTGAAATTAAAGTTAAGAAAAAAAAAAAAAAACATATAGAAAACCCCTCCCAGTTTTACTACTTTCTTTTGGAAGCAGTTCTTATTATTGTTAGCACAATTTCTGTGCAGCAAAGTGCCTAGAGTTGTTTGGAAATCTTTACATGATTGCATCCTCACATGGATATAGGCTTTGTAAAATCCAGTCCTTTTGGTAATCTGTTCTCAGTAGAACTCACAATTCAGGCTCCCAAAACCTTTCGAGGGAAAAACAGGACACCTGAGAATAGGTTCAGCAAACCGAGCAGGACCTATGTAACTCACCAGGCATGCCATCCATCTCTGCAGGTTTTCCAACAAGAAGCATCTCTGTGGAGCTCAGCCTCTTCCCAGAGCTTCAAGAGCCATCTGAACTGTCAGCCATCTTCTACATAACAAGGGGATTTGAGAAGCAGTCTGTGCTGAGCTATGTGATTGTGTGTGCGTGTGTATATATAGACACACACACACATATATCTAGCTTACATGTGTTTGGCAGAGCAGCTGAACTTTGATAAATGTGAGATAAAAGCTTACCTTGCAATTTGCACCACAATGAACCTCAGTGTTGAAGCCATGCTTAACTGTTTTTCTGGTTTAAGATGGATTTCAGGATCTAGGCCCTAAATAGTGTAGCGGTTTCAGATACAAGATAATGGAGAGTGGCAGAAAAGAGAATTTACAAAGAGGAAGAAGCATGTGAAATGCTGGAAGTTTTGAGCAGAAGAAGGAAGAAGATGTATGATAAAAGAAACAGGCTTATGGGGGAAGCAAAATATGAAAACAAATGTCAGAATAATAGTATGAGCTAAAAAAAAGGGTGAAACGAATGAAATGTTCAAAGAATTTGCTAAAGGTTACTGGGGGAATGTAAGCAGTGAATAGCAAATTAAAAATGGCAATAGATAGTGGAAATACAGCCTACTGGATGTTAATTTAAGACTGAATGGCTTATAATCTAAATCACAACATGCTCGACTGAAACGCACGAATTCATCTGCTTTTATTTGTACCCATACTGCCTCATATTTTGGCATGCTTTACACGTGCTAGGGAGTCTCAGGGAAATGTGCTGAGAAGGATCATAATTGCAGGGACTTGCATCTGCAGCAGAGATGCAGAAGTGTTCAGGGCTTTATTTTCAGTGGAATAAAGAATCTGGAATAAAAAAAAAAATGGAAAGGGTCTGGGAGGGGTCTGAAGGAATCATTTTCTTTGAGAGAAAAAGTTTCAGGATTAGCAAGGCACTTTTCAGGCAATGGAGAAACTACAAGTGCCTTGCTGCCCCTGGGAATTAGTGCCTGTCATGGGCAGTGCCGTGTGGAGGCTGTTGATTCAGCATGTGATGTGCAGAAGGCTTTGGCTGATGTAACCTAGTGACATCTCTAAAAGGTCTTTAATGATATACGTACTGTGGTTTGAAAGAAGAGAGAAGAGAGAGAGAGAGAGGAGTAGGATTTGACTGTAGCTGCCTCCAAAAAAACCTTCTAGTACAGAGGCTGTCCTGATGTCTTCAGACAGCTTCAGGCAGATCAGAGTTAATTATATCAGTTATTTACATCAGAGGCAACTCGGAATTAAAACTTCATCCTTTTCATATTCACTCTGGACTAAAAATATCAGAAAAGTCAAGGTCCTTACCCAGGTTGTGACCGTTGAGATGTTTTTCTTCCTCATTTCCCCCCTGCCACTCCTACTTTCCCCTGCTTTCTCATCTTATGTATCTTGGAGAGAGAGCACAGCAAATCTAAAACTGATGGCCTCGTTTCTTTTGCCTTTTTGGCTGAGTGCAGATTCAATACCTGCACACGAGGGAAGAAGGATCAGCTTGGAAAGAAAAACAAAAAGGCTTCTGCCAAAGTAACAATCATAATATTAGCACAGAGATGTATGGAGGCATTTCTGGCACCCAGAGCAAGTGCTACCCCCTCTCTCCCCTCCTTCTGTGACCCCATGACTTTTTAGCTTACTGCTGGCTACTGAACTGTCTGCTGCCCTTGGTCACCTCTTGATGCCTCTATCTCCTTTGTCCCGTTCCTTGGCATGGTGGTGGCAGAAGCACCTAAAGGGACATGGGTAGATTCAGCCTGTTACACCTAAAACTCTGTGTTTGCATACTCACCTGAGCATAATATTCCTGTGAACTTGAAAAGTGCTTCAAGAGCCTGACACAGCCTTCTTGATCTTGATCACGTTCATTCTGAGGAGGAGGAAGGGAAAATTAGGGAGAGAGGGGAATGCTGCTCTTGGCAGAAGATACAGGCAATTGCCTGCTTTATGGCTTTGCCTTGATGTATGTTTAAAAAACAGCCTAAAATCTGGCACAGAGAGATTTTTCCCACTTGTTTTATTTCTAAATAGTCTTCAAAAGCTTCCATGGGATATAGAATACTGCTTTGATCAGGCAAACATACTTTGTGCTGAAGTTTCTAGTTAAAACTGACTTCAATTCATATTCTGCCAAATTTTTAATTTCAGATTTGAGTTCAGATTTTCTTTAGCCTATAGACAATGGAAAAATACAACAATTTCCCCTGTGGATCATGTTATTTCACTGATGTGAGTTGAAGTTTCAGAAGATGGGGAAGAAGGGAATGAAGAAAATATTATCAATTCTGCTTCTTTAGCAGAATTCAAGTATGACCAAAAGGCTGAATGTATGCAGGGAGTGTACTATAGGCTAAGATAATTTGGAAAAATTCACATCTTGATTTTCTTTCAGATAAGCCCCTTAAAATTTGCATTGTTTTCTAATCATTATCTAAACTGTTTGAACTACTGACATTTGTGAAGTTGTGTGAGATACATGTGATTCACCGTGCTTCCTCTTTCTGCTCAGTCATAAAATACACTCTTACAGTAGCTTCTGTCACACTGCTTAGGACACTTATGATCTCATTTGGAACCTAGAATGTAAACACATTTTTTTTTCCTACATTAGTCCTGGTTTTTGAGTATTTCTTTGAGTTAAATTCTATTAAACATCAATAACAAAAAGGCCTCAGCATCTAAACAAATTTTGATTGTGACCCAGAGCATCTGAATTATGAGCTGAGTTCATAGACTTGGTACAGCATTTAATTCACTTCTTTTAGCCCCCCAGGCTGTTTAACAGCAGTTTCTCCTTTAGCTGCTCTGGGAGCCCATGTAGAAACCACCCTGAGTGGTGCTGCTCACTTATTTGATGTATGTCTTTTGCAGACAGGAGCAGGTTGTCCTCCAAACATGGAAAAAAACTGAGAAGTTAATTCCTGATATAGAAAGCATCTTCAATCCTTTACAGGAGGTTCTACACAAGCTTAGATGTGAAATTGCATCAATTTCTAGGCTGCCAGCCTAATCTCCTCTAGGCCTGTCCCACAGTACTTCAGCACTGACAAATCTCTCATTATTTTCATCCTGAAGGTCTGCAATGTCATGTGCTCATGATCTTCCCTCAGCTGCCAGACTGAGGCAAGCTGGATTGTCCAGCCAGTGCTGCAGTGGTAGAGAAGCCCAGCTGCACCAGAGCTCTGAGTAGCACAGTGTTTTCTGTTTGGTGTTCATCACAAGAAAATCCATGTTAATAGCTATCATTTCACCACATCAGGACTTTGCTGGTCAGTCTATATACTGAATAACACCTTGCACTTTCCAGTTTTGATGCACAGCCCACACATGGTAGTTATGCAGACCATAATTCATAGAATTACCTGTGTTGAAAAGTACCTCAAAGATCATCTAGTTTCAACCCCCCTGCCATGGGCAGGGTCGCCAACCACTAATCCAGGTTGCCCAGAGCCACATCCAGCTTGCCTTGAATGCCTCCAGGGATGGAGCATCCACAACCTCTCTGGGCAACCTCTTCCAGTGCATCACCAGTTGCACATCAGTTCCTGATGTTTCCCATGTGGTGCTGCAGCAAGGGAAACTCAGGCAAGCTGGAAATATAAGTCATGGACCAAAGTAGCATGGATGCTCAGGCTCCAGAACTGCTGTTTGAGGTGCTTTAATGAGCAGTGTTGACACAGGAATCTGTTTTTTACAGTGAGAAGTAAACAGCGCTTTTAACAATACTTGCACTAGGGCTTTCTGCTGTGCAAGCATTATCTATATTTAAAAGTCAAATATATATTACAAAAAAGCTCTAGTCCCCCCATCCCATCCCGTCCCGTCCCGTCCCGTCCCGTCCCATCCCATCCCATCCCATCCCATCCCATCCCATCCCATCCCATCCCATCCCATCCCATCCCCCTTCTCCCCCCACAGTTTAAAGCCACAGTGACCTCAGAGAGCACGAGACTGTGTTTTTTAGTTTTGTTTTTTTTTTAATCTTTGTGAAAGAAGTCTTGTTTGCTTGCTGGCCCTTACACACCAAGGCACTGTTGTGTTATTTAAAATTGTAAATTATGTCTATTTAAGAAAATGTCAGTGTTTTTTAAAACATAATAACAGAACTGGAAAAGACTTGGCTGGGCTGTTTGTTACACAAGTTGCAGGCAGTGAGAATGATGCATTCATCATTATGAGCAGATTCAAGGAGACTAATGACTGCTATACAATATAGCTTCAGTTCTTTCAAGTAACATGATAGTTGATTCTTTGCTTGCCAGCAAGATTATCTGAGCACTGTTAATACTCAGGCACTGATGTATAGAGGAACCATCAATATGGGGCTGTGCCTACCAACAATAACTCCCTGCCCCTACTTACTAATTAAAATGACCTTTCTAACAAAAAAGGGGATTGTAAGACAAATACAGCTTTAGAAAAATACTATGATTTCTCTGGCAACATCAATTTGCACATGGGTATTTCTTGTACGTTGCCCATGAGTTCTACAAGTGTTATTCAGCATTAGGACAGGAGTAAGTTATGATGAGCAGTCTCTGGTGCCAGCCCTTGATAGCTTGCTAGAAGTCTCTCTCACGTCAAATAATTCTGGTAAATTCTGGAAAACTGTGTTGCTTCCAGCCTAGGTACCCACTACAAAACCCAGATCCTTTGAGCAAAGGGAATTAAGAGAAAAATCAAAACACTGAATCGGCTTCACTGCTGTCACTTCTCCTCAGGGAAAGCTAATATTCTACGACGTGTGGAAAAATATACAAACACTGAGGAGCTTTGCATCATGAAATGCCACAGGAAAGTGAACTAAGCATCTGGACTGTTTCCTTGCAGTTGCATGAGCCTCTGTCTTGGCTGTGATTCACCTTAAACATCCAGATGAAATCAGGAGAGGTATACTGATTTTGCAGTGGTTGCTTTGTATATTTATGTTTGTCCACTTGTTTGAGAATACTATTCACTGCTTTTGCTCTGTTCCTCAAGGGAGGTGCTGTCTTTCCTGTGGTTTTTCACCAAACACTGAGGTTAGGCTCTGCTCTTCAGAGGTGTCATTTTGGAAGCCCATTAGTGAGGTTTCAGCCACAAGAAAATGAAAAAAATAAAACCTTTATATATGTTTTCTTACTAAATAAGGAAAAAACCAACAGAGGTCTGCAAACTGAGTTTTTCTCTGTGGGTGGACCATGCTTGATGTGAAACATGTTTACCAGATTCTTTTTCCCATAAGAATCAAATTTTTCCCTGTCTGACATCCAGGTTTCTCATCAGCGGGTCTCAGAAAATCAGATCTTCCAGCTCCATTTTGGTGACTCAGAGCTCTAGCCCTTCATAGGTAACAGAGTTGAACTCCAATTGCCCTTTTGCCTTTCACAGTTGGCCACAGACACTTGCCCAGGGCACAAAGGAGTAAATCTCTGGGCTCTCTTTTCATAGCTTTCTGTAGCTTTCAGAAGGGACTGGAGGTCCTAGATGTCTCATACAAGAAATGAGAAAATGGAAAGGACCATGATCTTTCTAGTGTCTAGTAGTCATTTCTGAAATTCAGACCTCCTTTGAAACCTCAGATTCAGATGATGTTTCCTAAAACACAACTCAAAACTTTGGCCATATATGTATCTTAAGCTGGCATTAATGAGGACTGCAGTACAATATTTCCTAAATACTCTTCCAAACCAGGAATTATTGATCTCTGTGAACATGCTGTCAACTTTTGGTTCACAGGTGAATGGGATGATGTATGTTTTTCTTGAGTATCTGACAGATTAATAGCCATTACACTCAACAGTACCTGAAAATATGGCTTTTGGATATATTGTAAAAAGGGAAAAATGTCTTCTTCCTTTAGCTTAGCAGCCACTGTTAGCTATAATCTTAACAGGATGCAGAGCGAGATTCACCTCTTCCCCAAAATGTGAATTCCCCAGCCAGATTGGACCAAGTTGTTCTTCACTGCTAAATTTGCTTGCGTGCTAAGACTTGATAATCATGGATTTCAACTAAGCCAAAGCTCTTTAACTTGTTTTGCTCTGCGAGGTCACATTAATAAATAAATAAATCTGCTCACTGCACCTTACTGTTTTAGCAGAACTGGGTTGGGTGGGTGTTGATGAGACACGGTCACAGATGCTGAAGAAAAGGCTGTTAGTATTTCAAGAGAAGATAGTGCTTCTCAACTACATTTGAACTTGAAGTTCATACTGAAAAAAATAAGGTACTACTTGTGTTTATTTGCATTCCAAGGTAATTTTTAAATTCTGGGGGACCTAGTTTCAACTGTGATTGCATTCTTTAAATTCACTTTCCTGCACCATTCGGATGCATGCTGAATGTCTGCCATATTTAAGATGCTTGTGCTGCTTGCACCAGTAAGAACACTGCTAAACAGTGGCTGCATTCCCTCCAAGAGATAGTTGAAAGGGGTAAGAAAGCCCTGATACTGCTTCAATACTGTCTGAATATCTCCTCCACCTTAATGCACACTAGTGTATATACATACATATGATTCCAGTAGATTAAAGGTTCTGTTTATTTTATGAGTGTATTTATACCTCTTATGTACAGACAAGTTTTCTTAAACTCATGTTTGTTATTTTCTAAGTAAAACTAAAGACTATAACTGAACTTGTGGATTTGTTACTTACTAGGACTAAATTTAGTCAGAACTGCATTTTTCCCATCCTATTTTTTCACCTTATAGGTGCCCTCTATAAACCATGCTGAAGAAACCAGACCACAACAGGTAAAACATACTTCTCAAGGGAGAAGTGGAGTGTCTTCTAAAATTTAAAATAAAAATACTTAAAAAAAAAGAGTTTTTCCCTCCTTTTTTCAACAGCTTTATTTCTCATTGTTTTGGTTCTCTTTCCACTCCTCACTGAGATCCAGCAGGACATAAATGTACTTCATTTTAAATGTGAGCATGAAACAGACATAGTTAATATTCCAACAGCTGGCTTTTAGTTTCTCATCTCTGCTCCAACCTTACTTTCTTGCTTCTGTAACTTGGGCACAATCACTTCAGTCAGTGGACTGAGAATACATCATGCTTAATTATTCTGTAGTTCAGTCCCCGTGTTTGTTAAGCCTGTCCTCTAATAAAAAAAAAACAAAAACATGGGATCAGACAGCCATGTGCATGCTAACTTCATTCCCCCGCTAAAATACTGTGCTTTGTCTGGCTAAGGGTGGGATTTCCAAGGGACCCTAAGAGGTTTAGGTGGCTGAGTCTTGCCAAGATTCAGCAGACAGTGCCTTGGAAAAAAAATCACACCTTAAACCTCAAGTCAGGTGAAAATCTTCTGCTCTCAGAAAAAAAAAAAAAAAAAAAAAAAGGAGGATTGGAAGGCTAATTCTGATTTAAATTCTTGACTGAAAGGGGGCTTTATTCAAAGTGTTATTTAGAATAAGAGAGTCCAAGACCACAAAAAATAAAGAGGAAAAGACATGAGGGCTGAAGAAAAGGTTCATCCTTGGTTTTCAAACCATTACGTTAAAAGCAATGAGAGTTTGTTTCTTTTCTCTCCCCCTCTGGTAATGAGTCTTCTTCAAATAGCTGGTGGAGGGTTTTAGAAAAGATCCATAGGACTTGCTTGGAAAAAGAGAAGTGAGCAGTTAATTATTGGAATGCGAATACTTCCCTTCTGCCCACTTTATCTGTCCATCTGTCTGTGAGTCGGATAGACATGCTCATAAACAGATCAGAAGGATCCCTTGTTGCAGGAAACTCTTTTGAAAAAGAGGGTCCAGATAAACAAATACCCATTGATTAAAGTAGGTAATCTGATGCTCACAGCGTGCACATGTGTTTGTGGTTTGCTTTTATTTTTTAAGATACATTGGCCTCAGCTCTAGGGGTGGAAAGTACATAAAGAATTTTAATTGCCACTCCTTCTCAAAATCACATTCTTGAGCAAATCTGGATTACTGGAGAGATTAATTTAGTGTACGGACATAAAAACAAAACATGGTTTTCCAAAATTCATCTTCAGAATATGCTTGGCAAACATATTCTACCATTTTCATTCTTTCTAGATCAGTGTCCCACTGCTATCCCAGCAATCTCATCAAAGCTGAGGAAATCTAAAGCTTAAAAAAAAAAGGTACTGGGCAAAATAATGATTTTTGCCAATGGTCTGAACAACAGGTGATGCAAAGTCACCCAGTTTGGTGGGGGTTTCAGAGAAGACTTGTGATTTTGTCAGGACAGGCACACGTCTGAAGGCCTTGCTCCTATTTTCATTGGAATAGATCTGGTTCCCAGGGGAAAGGGGTTTGGAACTGAGGTGGCTCATGGTCATGGAGCTGGGAAGTAGAGGCTCTATTCTTGTTCAAGATTATGGAAAGCTGCCTTCTCCTGCTGGTTGTTCTAATATCCATAACTCCTCTGGTTACCCATCTGCCTCTTGGCTGTTTTCACAGTGCTCTGAACTACTCTGCTCAGAAAGATGTCGCTTTTTCTTGTTAGTAATCCTTCAAAAAGCTGAACTGATAAATGGTTTTGCCAGTCCCAGCAGCCAAGTGAGCAACAGCTGCCTTCTGCCTGTCCCAAGTGCAGTACTGAGATAGGAATGATCCATGAAGCCCTCGTTGTGCTTTGGAGAAACTTTACTGACTGTCTTGAGCTGTGAAAATCGAGTACAATCACCAGCACCATCTCATTGATCAGCAAGGGCTTCAAAGGAAGGGTGACAAGCATGAGCAACAAGAGATAAAGGCCATTCATTGGCAAAACAAACCTCAGAGGGTCCTGTGTTATTCCGGTGAGCTAATCCACCCTTCCAGCCTCACCTGGAGCCACACTCCCGGTATGCAGTGTCAGAGCCAGTGCTCCTGGACATAATGGTTAGGCTGTGTCTGTGTGACACACAGGTGTTTGGGTTTATAGCTGCTCCTTGTTCCACAACTGGGAATATCTTTTTTTAAGGGATTATGAACAGTTGTTTCAAAGAAAGAGAGAAAGCACTGTGCAGAGGCACAGAGCCTGTCCTTGATGTTCTCATTACCTGGCTGGCCCTCCACATCCTCTGATGTAAATCATGGGGCAGATGTGTGCAACACTGAGCCCTTTGTCCTGCTGAGGGCACCTGACACAGGGGTGCTGGAGGAACTCCTCACTTTGCACTGCTGGTGCCTCAGCATTGGTGACCACACTGCCTGCACATTGAAACCCGCCCAGAGCTTCCTGCAGGCTGATGGAGGACCCAGCTTCCTTTCTCAGGCAACCTCTTCCGGACCTCATCACATGGGTGCATTGCCTTATTGTTGCACCTTCTACCAGCTGCCCCACCACAGCCTTTGCCCTCTATAGGACTGGGAATGACTTCTAAGCTGCATGAAGCCCACTCCGCCAGCCTATATTTCCCTGTCTTGCCCTGTTTCCTGGTAGATGGCTGCTATCCCCACTCCATGTGTCTGTGTGAACAGCTGAGGAACAGCTGCAGAGGTGGGAGTGCTGCAGCCAGATGCTGCTGACAGAGAAACAAGGAAGGGAGAACTGAACATCTGCTAAGACAGAAGCAGTGCAGAGAAACATCATAATGCCACAGCAAGAACTATGTGGAAAAATGTCATTTGAATCATTCTGAAGTGAATGAAATTACTATGAATATGTGGCTTCTTCTTTTTTTTCACTTTTTCTATAATTTCTTATTTCATTTGGAATTACTTTTTCCATACCTAACCATACAAGTAAATTTTGGGGCAATTTTACAGTTTCTGAAGAACTTGCTAGTCTTCAATCATGTCACAGACTTGGGCTGCTGACCCTAGCTCTTGTTTCTTGAGACAACAATCCTAGAAAACTCATAAACATCCGTTCAAACACAACCACAGTGATTTATCACTAAACCTTATAGCACACAATTAGGACAGGATTTCTTCAGTCCAGATAGGACTGATACAAAACAATTTTAGGTCACAGGGGTGGGAGTTGGCAAAGTTTACATTTTACACCCAGTTCTGCCACTCATTGGGTCCACAAAACAAATCCTGCTTTTAGACTCCTTGGAATTGCAGTCTTCAAAATGAAGACTTTTTGTTTGCTTGTTTGTTTGTATAGGTAATATGGTAAGATTACCTGTGACCTCAGCTGGAACATTTCCAGGGATAAAATCAGTTGGAATCAATGTTAATGTGAGGTCTGGGAGATGAGGAAGAGAGGGTCTGGAGGCCTTGATCATTTTTTTGAATGGATTCTTTGAGTATCTATTCATTTTGGAAAAATTCTAGGTAACACTGGTCTTCATTCATCTGTAGTTGCTGCTGCCTCTGTTTCCATAGTTGATTTCATTTTCTGTGAGGTCAAGGACTGCCTGTGTAAAACAGTATTTGCAACAGTGTCAGGCAGTGATGGCAAAGTTGGAGGTGTTTTTTCTCTCTTTCTTCAGAGATCTTATATTTTTAAAGTGGAGAAGAGAAAAAAAAGATAAAGAGTAAACTTGATATAGTCTAAGACTTTTGCATATGAAATTTTTCTCCCGACAGTGAATTGGGTGTCTGGTGAGGTAATATTTGAATTGAGCTTCAGAAGTGCAATTAGAAACTGTCCTCATTCTGGAGGCAAATCCAACAAAGATAGACCTCTCTTAACTAACTTTGCTGAGACGTATAGAACCAGTTTCTTAGCATTTGGACCTTGTCATGGCAGTGATTTTGAATTGCTACTCTTTCCTCTTCATGATTTCTTCTACAATATGATCTCCTACATTATACAGTCCTCCAGTGAGTGAATACATGTGCACACAAACATATACATGTATATACATTTATTCATATGTGAAGACAGACCGAGATAATTGAGGCTGTTCAATAGAGAAATCCATGGGGAGACCTTATGGTGGCCCTCCAACACTTAAAGGAAGGCTTACAGGAAATCTGAGGAGGGACTCTTTATCATGGAGTATAGTTATCATGGAATCACAGAATGCCCTGGGTTAAAAAGGACCTCAGAGATCATCTAGATTCAACCTCCCTGCCATGGGCAGTCACCAACCACTTGACCAGGCTGCCCAGAGCCACATCCAGCCTTGTCTTGAGTGCCTTCAGGGATGGGGCTTCCACAACCTCTCTAGGCAAGTGGTTCCAGTGCATCACCACACCCTGAGTGGAAAAGACGAAGTGTAATGGATTTAAAATAAAAAGACAGATTTCAATTGGATATTAGTAAGAAATTGTTTACTCTGAGGATGGTAAGGAAAAGGACGCCCAGAGAGTGTGGATGCCCCATCCCCGGAGGTGTTCAAGGCCATAATTTCTTCTTCTTGTGCTACTGTTTTCTGAAAATTGTTTCTGATCACCTCTTTCTTTTCAATCAATGTCTTCTGATAATGTGTGAAGACCTCCCATTTTGTGCTCAGAGCAGTGAAAGGTATATCTTTCCATTAGTAGCACCATGAAAAGGACGTTCAGTCCCGTGTTAAAAACTTGGCTCTGAAAAAAGCAAGGCTGACTAATACAGTGTTTACATAGCCTCCACTCAAGAAAGGACAGATGGAGTCCTATCCAAAGAAGGAATGACAAATTCTATTCAAACTAGACCAAAGGGAACAAGCAATTTCATAGTAGTACAATATTTTAGGTATTCAAAGCTTTTGCTCATGCACTAAATATGCACCCTAGTAATTAAAGCCTACGAATTTTGTGAGGAAGGAGAGTCAGCCTTTCATTCTTGACTCCCCTGGTACTGCCCTTCCATTCAAAAAATACCACACTGAGGAAGATCACGTAGGAAAAAAATATTTCTTAGTAGTGTCTATATTTTGTATGGTTTGAAATTACCTTACAGAGCTAATGCTGCTTTTCACTATTATAATTGCATGTATCCTCTTGCATAACTACAGAAATACTTAAAAGTATCATAAACTTTAAGTATTAAAAAATATATAAACTTTTAAGTATTATATATTTAAAAGTTATATAAATATTGCATAAATTACAGACATAATTTATAAAGGTTACATGACTATTTGCTACCTGAACTTGAAACCTGCAGATGACTTTGAAGATGACATAAACAAGCCTGTGCCAGAAGAAAGCTTCTAAATTCATAGATATCTAAAAGTGAAGCAAAGAGAAAATGAAGGGCAGGCATGCAACACAAACCTTAAATTAATATGAAGTAAAAATGAAACAGTTTTTAAACCACGTTAGGAATTTGGATGGGAAGAACTGAATGGGAGAGTTTTTCTCACTGATAGTCCTGCAAAATACCACTCAACACCCCCACTGCCCTTTCAAAATTATATCAGTTAATTGCTTAGTTCATCTCATGGCCTAAGGCAAAAAGAATTAGGGTAAGTACATCAGTATTTTGGGTTTTACACCAGAACATGATGCATCTTGCATGTATTTGCCTGCTGGCAGGTAGTTCAGGTCCTGAAGATGTGGATGAGATCACTCAGGATTCAAGATGCTGAGAGGTGGGACATTTTCAAGGGTACAGTCATGTGCACAAAACACTCAATATATAACCGATGGAAATTGCTGATAGATTTCCAAACATGAATGAGAACAGTATGTTGGAGAACCCAAGAGAAGACAAGTTTAAATAATTTTTATGTCTTTAAATTGAAATGGCTTTGTTTCCAACAATGCTGGTGATCTACATGTCCTGTAGATTGATTTCTCTATTCATTATCTTCATCCACAACAGCTTATTTTTCCATAGCATTACCAATTTTCATAGCCTAAGGGTGAATATACATCTACAGCTAATCTTCGCACTTAAGATTGTCACCATTTAAGAAGATTGTAGTGCTTTTTCTCAAGTGCCAACCAACAATAATTCAGGCACCTGTAGTCAATGCTGACCTTGTAGTACTAGCCAGCATAAGTATCCTTCACAATATAAGGGATCTGACTGTCACTTAGTCAACGTAGGTGAGACCTGTATAAATGACATAAAAAACATAAACAGCCACAACAGTGTGGGTTATGTTATTTTGAACAAAATCATTCACCACTCACATTGATGTAATCAATCGATTTAGATTCACCCTGGAACTTGAAACAATGAAAAAAGCAAATATTGCTGTAGGCCACTATTCATTTTATTGTTGTAAATTCAAAGTTAGGAGGTGCTCCAAAAGAAAATGGCAAATGATGTCCTTTAAAACCAGCTGAATTGTATTCAGAGTATGCAGAAAATCTTTGAACAATTGCAATGTTATGAAGAACGTCTAGAGATTTCTGACCCCAAGCACTCAGCCTTTCACATGAGGAGCCCTGTTGAAGCAGAGAAAAATTCACATTGCTTTCAAGTGCACAAGCAGGGAATTACAATACATAAGTATATCAGGGCTTTATGTGTCAGTAAGATAAAGTGTGCTTAGCCCATTCTGAATGAGGTGATCATTGGCTTTTCTTCTATTTTGAGCCTCGACTTTTTTGAAAGATAATTTCATTTAATTGTTCAATTCTCTTTGGAAGTCTTGATAGACTGTCGTGTCTCATCTCTTCTTTTTCCTTCATATAATACAGTATATGCACAATATGCTTTTTCGGCTGTCCTACAGCAAGAAATGAGATAAAGTATTCAAACAGAAACAAATGTAACATATATGCTTTCTACCCAGGGAGATTTTTCAGAAAAGAAAAAAATAAAAGTAGCAAATTTTATATCAGCCTCCACACAGTTCACATACATACAGCAACAGCAGTCCTCAGGTCTCAGTAGTGCAGACTCTGTTTTTTATTTTCATTACAGACAACGAACAGGGAAAATGGTAAAGGGAAGAAATGAAAGAAGTGAAAAATTGCTTGGCTCAGAATGATGAGATTAAGAATGTTACAGTTGTTTAATACTACTTTATAGAGAAAATATTTCTCTTGCTTCTTCTGTCACACTATCCAAAGAATGTATTTATCTTCAGAAGCCTTTTGCAAAAATTGCTTTGCTATTGAATATGTGGCTTTAACGTCACTGGACTGGGATTTTAGGCTTAAAATCTGGACCACCTGGAAATCCAGAAGCTGATATATATATAGACATCTTGATGACATCCAGCTTGATTTCATTTTAGCTGCATTTATTTCTAATCCAGCCATTTCAGTTCAGAATATGGTCAGATCAAGCTCTCTTTTTCTTACCACTGACTCTTTCTTTCTTTGCCCTGAATCAAAAGTCTCATTCAGCCTGCAGCCATATGTGAGCAATCACAGCTTGACATGGGGTACTAATAACACCTACTCCAGCCATCTCCACTTAAATTGGAGCACTGCCATTGATGTGTTCTGGCGATTGCTCTGGCTTATGTCACTTGCATGTGAGCAGCAGCGGGCACCACAGGAGAAAGATGGGAGCCCCTCTCAGGGCTGCCAGCAGAGAAGGTGAGGCCATTTGAAATGGCAGCAAGGTCAGAGATCGTGGCTGAGCCTGATTTTGTAAGTGGCCCTAATGTGCTCCATAAGGATGGATTGGCACAAAGTGTCTCACTCAGGCCCCAGTCTAACATTTGTTTTCATTTTTCAGAGGCTTCACAACACACTGGGGTCATTGAACTGCTCCTGCTAGAGCTATTTAGCATTCATAGTCTGGAGGAAAATAAAGCCCTAAGCTCTGACCTTTCATTAGAGCAGAGCACACAGGGGTGGGAGTGGGGAAGGGATGGAGGAGAGGGGGGAAGGAAAGGGGGAAAAAAACGTTACTCTCCCTCCGAAAATAAGTGGCTTCTGTTCGTGGTGCAGGTCTGGCTCGCCATTATTGCAGGACTGTGTTTGCTGGTAGGGAAAGGAGTCTGAGTGTGCTGTGAATTAACATTTGCTTTTCTAGACAGTTAATTTCCCTTGAGTATGGGCACAAAAACCCCTTCCTCTGCGATTACACTCACTGGGAAGATTCACAGCATGGCCCATTGGGATGAGCACAGTGCTGAGAAGGGGATCAGCTCCTGCTCATCAGGTCTGGGATTTTGGCTGATGATTCCAACATTTCTCTAAATCTCACTCACAGTAAATGGTATTTACTGTATTTACACTGATCTTCCTCTAAGGTCTCTCATTTGGTAAGGAGAATAGATCATTTTTGTTTTTTTTTTCACTCAGATGCATTTGCTCCCTCTGAGAAAACGCGGAATGGTTTCACCTAGTGTTACTAAAATAAATACTGTCCATAAATCGTGGTCAGCGCTGTGTGCAGCTCCCCACTGAGTGCTGGGAGGAGGGAGCAGCCTTGCACCTCCTCCTCCTGCCAGCAGCCAGCAGTAGTTTCAGAATGCTTCATGTGCATGATGCACAATACCTGACTACTGCAACAAAAGGCCTGATTTTCAACTGCTTTCCCCAGCCCGGGAATTGATAGCGACGTGAATCGTGAATAGATGAAGGCAGCATGAAGGTGGGGTGGACTGGCACGCTAAAGGAAAACACTGTGCAAAATTAAACCTGCAGACAAGAAATACCTTGCTATACCTGGATGCGGTTAGGTATCTAGGCAAAACTCCAGGCAGTCCAGGGCAGATATGCAGAATTTAAACCTGCAGCTCACTGCTAAAAATCCTTTGCCAGACTGAATGTTGCCTAAACCCCATTAGAATGTCATTCCTGATGGCTCCTGTCCTATTTGAGAGCTGTTTCACGTGTGTTTGGTGGTTTAATGTAGTGGGAGCTCAAGAAGCCTGTGGATTAGGTAAAAAACCATAAACTGTGCTTGACAAAAGAACATTTGGCTCAAGACAGAGCTGCAGCATGCTGCCAAGCTCTGGGGAGACAGAGGGATTGGCGCGTGTTCCACAGCCTCACTGGTGCTCCTCTGCTGCTGCTGATGCAGCTGTACTGAGTAATCGATAAGCCTTGCCCATGGCAGGCACTTGAAAACTTCCAGTTAGAACTGCTTAAAGAAGCAGCGCACTTGTTGTTTTAGTACTGAATTATAATTTAGGATATTCAAAATTTGGATGTTTAATTTTTCTGCTAAATATGTATTTGCTAATTACGTAGCACTGTTTCCTTCCTTCTTTAGGTGGCCAAAGTAATAAACCAGAAAAGAAGAAATTCAGAAATTCTTATCGGGGTGTATTGTGACAATTTCAGTCTTGTATGATCACACTGCTATACTGTGCAGTCAAGAATAAAAGCAAACTAGTGTAATTTGTGTAACTGTTCCCACTGAGAACTGTGAATGATAGGTACAGAAACAAATAATCATGAAAAGTTCACAGAAACATTCACCAAGAAATTAACTGTGAATTAGAATAGCTATACGAAACAAATTCTCCATTGTGAGCTGTAGTGGAGAGCAGAAGAGACCCAGCAGAGGCTGAGCTGTGTTGGCATGGGTGTCACAGGCAGAAATTCCTCTGTGAGACTGCAATGCCTGCACAGAGATGAAATCTGTAAGCACCAAAAGCTGTGCTAAGAATGCGTGTTTGCTTGTGGAGTTAAATCCTCCCCGTTGGAGTCAAATTCTGTTGTCAAATCCTCCTTGCTACTGTGAGGCCACAGACCTGCAGGTATGAGAAGATTCAAGAAGTCAATATTCATGAAAAATACATGGTACAAAGTGAAGAGAGGCTCGTGCACCTCCATAAGTAGGGAGGCTGTATAACCTTGCCTCTAGAGGAGGAAATGTAAATGAAACTACATACAAGTGCTTCTACAAAGAGCACTGCTGATTATATCCTACCCTCAATGCATTTATTCTGCATCAGCCTCTCCTGCCTGCTTTCAGCTGTGGTTATCGTCTGTGTGACTCTAATAAACAACAACATTATTACACAACATAAATAATCTAGAAATAGCTTAAGAAAACATGAATTTAGATGCAACATTTCCCAAGGTCTGGCCTCACTATTAAAACAGAGGAGGCATGTTCTTAATTGGGCTCTCATTACCACATTCTTGAAGTCAGGTGAGCCCCTAGATAGAGTTACATTAGGAAAGGCTTTTCTGATTCATACCTAGTAGCAAATGGCGATTAGCCTTCTCGTTATTTAGGTTGGGGAAGCAAACTCCTAACAGATTTGGATCCATGTCTGAAAGAAGCTGGATGCTGGAAGCAGGTTCTTATCTTAGCCTACCTAGTTACTTCTATCCCTGCTTTGGGACTATGATGAGTACAAGCTGAATTTTTAAAAATTACTTTTTTTCATTCACAGTGTAGCAAAGCAGGTTGCTTTACATTTGTTGTGAGCATACAGGGATAGTGTCTCTGACCTTCTCCCTCCTCTCCACCATGAACAAGTCAGGATTTTTGGTCCTCACTTTAGGTTTCCAGTAATAAATACTACTTCTCAAACAAACCTGGTCAAGGCCTAAAACCCGAACCACCCTCTTTCTGTTGTTGCTCTGTTTTTGTTTTTTTTTTTGTCTGTTTGTTTGTTAGTTTTTCTATGGGTTTTGTTTGTTTTAAAATCCTCACTTTTCAATATGTCTGTCTTCTTTTATCCTCCCTTACTGACACAGATCTTTGCCCCAATCTTAATCCTCAGTTTTAACGTTGCTAGAGATGTTAAAATTCTGGAAATGCTGCAAGTTTGTAAAGCAAATGTTTTTCTTGGAAAGTATGAAGGGGGGAAGGGGTGTAAGGAGATGTTCAGAAAAACTGGCCATTTAGGGAAAAATTCCAGTATCTTTATAAACATTATTTCAAATGCTTTTTCACTGCTCATTCTGGGGCAGAATGTTTCATGTTTCACATGAAAGCCTCTTCCCCCCCCCCCCCCCAAATTTTTCCCTACCAGATACATGGAAAGTAACCTTGCAACACTAACTTTTTCTGTATATATTTCCAGGATTTTTCTCTCAGATCCTGAAGCTTCTAAACATGTCTTAGACACTGGACTTGCATATGGGTAGGTGGCACAACATGTGAAAGTCTGAGTCATCTGAGAAGTTATAACCATGATGTAGGAAGCAAATCCTTTCTTCCTGTGTGAATGTGGGGTGAATTATGCCAGACTGCTTTGGACCTGGAAATAAAGTGATGTACCCAGAAGCTCTCCTTTTTTTTTCAGTTGTTTTTTTTGTTTCGTTTTCCCCTAAATCTATCATCTGTTCTGTTAATAGATGTTGCTTCATCCTAACTACTTTTCTGTATTTATCTCCTTAGACCATCTTAGTTCTAAGATCTGTGCAGGCTTTGTGTCAGATGCAATGGAGACATGTTTGGCTAGGGATGTTTGCCTGGTTGTTCTATAACAAGCCATTGCACTGTTGCCTTGTGTTGTTAGTTCACCCTCTAACCACAGAAGCAGGAAGTCAGGAGAACTTAGTGAAAGCAGTCACGTGCATCCTGGAATACAAGTGGAAGGAGGTTATCAGGAATAGTCAACGTGGTTTGACCAAGGGAAAATCATACTTGACCAATCTGGTAGCCCTTTGTGTTGTCAGGACTGCATAAGATTAGGGGAGAGCAGTGGATGCTGTATGCCTTGACTTCAGCAAGGCTTTTAACACTGTTTCCTCTAAGTGTGGGATAAATGAGAGGAAAGTGAAGTGGATTGAGAAGTGGCTGACAGACAGAGCTCAGAGGGTTGTGACCAGTGGCAGAGTCTAGCTGGAGGCCTGTAGCAAGCAGTGTTCCCCAGGAGTTGGTAATGAGTCCAATCTTGTTCAGCATCTTCAACAGTGACCTGGATGAACAGATAGAGTACATCTTCAGCAAGTTTACTGATGATCCAAAAAGATTTGGGTGTCCTGGTGGACAACAGGTTGGCCATGAGCCATCAGCGTGCCCTCACGGCCAAGAGTACTCTAGAGTGCATTAAAAAGAGCACGGCCAGCAGGCCAAGGGAGGTGGTTCTCTCCACTTACTTTGCCCTTGGGAGGCTGCATATTGGAGTACTGTGTCCAGTTCTGTGCACTGCAGATCAAGTATGAAAGAACTTCTAGAGAGAGTCCAGTGGAGGATCAAAAAATTGATTAGAAGCCTGGACCACCTCCTGTATGAGGAAAGGCTGAGAGACCTTGAACTGTTCAGAAGATTGAGGAAGGATCTTATAAATATAAATATCTAATATAAATAGACATATAAATATCTAATAAGCAGGAGTCAAATGGATGGAGCCAAGCCCTTTTTTTTTTGTGTTGCCCAGTGACAGAACAAGGGGCAATGGGTACAAACTGGAACATAGGAAGTTCTGTACAAACGTGAGGAAAACTCCATAATTTTGAGGATGACAGAGCTGCCCAGAGAGGTTGTGGAATCTCCTTCTCTGGAAATATTCAAAACCTGACTAGATCCTTTCCTGTGTGATGTACTGTAGGAAGCCTTCTTCAGCAGGTGACTAGATGATCTCCAGAGGCCCCTTCCAACTTCTATGATTCTGTCATTCTGTGAACAAGTAACTCATTCCCTGCCTCATCTTGCCTGTGGTTTGAAAGAAAACCTTCAGTTATTTGGTCAGGCTGGTAAGTATTTTGGTGATGCAAAGTGCATATCTGTAGGTGCCTGTGAATATGTCCATGTAGAGACGGCATCCAGCTAAATGGAGATGAGCAGAACAGCCCTCATACATAACTGAAAGTGCTTTTAGGTTTTTTCTTCACAGGCACTATAAGGCTTTACTGTATACAGACTTTCACTGTCTCTCAAAATTGCCAGTGTAATCCCTTACTTGATGGCTGATCACACTAATTCACACAGCAGAGATGTGGACTTACACAGCTCTTCCTGATGCCTGAGTGTTCTCCCGTGCTGTCAGGGCTTCATGATAATGCAGAGATCCAGGACAGTAACCTGTCAGACCACAGGCACAGAGCTGTGCTGCCAACCATTGTACACACAACATTCTGGAGGCTTGGGAACTAACATAGGAAATGCTATTCTCCCCCACTCTATTACACACATGTACATGGGTAGACAGGTATGTAGATAAAGTGGTAGCTGTCTTTTGACATAAAGGAGAACAGGTTCATATATACATAAAAGGTTGTAGCTTGAAGTACTGTATACTCAAGCATTCTGAGCTAATAGCTTCTCTGTGATTCTGATTAAAAAAAAAAAGTACAGACACTGAAATGTGTAACTTTATGTATTATCCTGAACTTTTGCTAAGCCAAAGTTTATATGCTTTTAAAGAAGAACTGATTTGTTGATTTAAGATTTTGAAAACCCAGTCCTCCAGCAACTACACTAGAGGAGTGGAAAAAATAAAACCCTTCAAAACACCATCAAAAACATCAAAACATCACATGATGTTTTGAATGAACGCACATCTAACTTCCCTGCCTGCATTCCCTGGGACACATGGGCCAATAAATCGGATCAATCAAGCCTCTGATGTGGGGAGTGGCTGGTGAAAGGCAGCCAAGCAGCAGCCATGTCCAGAGGTGATTAGTTAGATGGGAGCAGCTAGTGAGATACAGGCTGGATAACAGGCCTGGCAAATACGGGATAGCGAGAGAACGGTATCGCTGGTTTACAGCATTTTGTCAGGGTGCAAATCAAACTGTCTGACCAGAAGCAAAGCTCTTTGTTGCCCTCTGCAGGGACAGAAATCAAGAACCTTATTCATCAGACACTGTAAAGAAAATAAGAGGAAAAGGGGGAGGGGGAAGAGGTATCTAATGGAGTCCTGAAAGAATATAGATTCTTGGCAGTAAATCTTGATGTATTTCTCATTCTTTAGGAGCTCTTCCATTATTCAGTGATTTATACAGTAGGTTGTATTTCAAAGAACTGACATGTTTAATACTGCAGAAAGGTAAGGACTTTCTACTCAAGAAAAAGCGAGTCTTTCATGAGCATTTTTCTGTTTTTCTATAGGAGGCAGTGTAGATTTTGCTGGAAAGATGGTGCTTATGTTAGTTATATCTGTGTGTAACAAATGTATGTTGTGCCTCATGAAGTTACTAAGAATTACGTAATTTCTGTGTTACATATAAAGATGCTGAACTTAGCAAAAAAATAGAAAAACAAACAAACAAACTTATTTTCAAAGGCAACAGAATCCAGAGGGGGGACTAGAAAGAAAGATCTGATTTGATTTTCTCAAAGGATCTCTAGAAATTATGTATTTTATTCCACTACGTTATCATTATTTTAACTAGCAAAGTAGCTGAAATAACAAAAAAGGCAGAAGAAAAATCATTAGGCAGAAAGCAAAAGTAGAACTAGAGCTCCATTTAGCAAACCACCTTTCTCAGCTGTCTCGGCTTTTCAAGGCTGATGGGATGACAGTTTCTTGTTTAAATTTCCACAGATATCTTTACAGGCGCATAGCCCATGAACTCATTACTGAGGTACATGCATTACACATGCATTCATAAATGAACATTGATCAGTCTTTGGAATGCTTGATAATGAACTCATGCTTCTTAGATTCCTTGAATATTAACACCATGTTACAAAATCAAATATGTTCACTTATTCCTTGTTTTTTTGTGGAGTTATTTCTGGCTTCTGCCATCAAAGACCTCAGATCACATAATATGTGCTGAATAAGAAATCAGGTGGCCAGCTACAGGTGCCGGGCAGAGGTTTAGTTTTGATACATTAATTCACCATGTTACATATTTGTAATGTAATCTCACCCTGGAACATACACAGGGGAAAAGATATGATAAACGGGCAAAATAAGCCTGTACTGCCAGGCTTGCATTTTTGAATGATCCTATAACCTTGGCAAGTTAACAGCAGCTCCCATTGCCTCCAGTGGATGTATGTCAGGAGAGCAGAAAAGGAATACTGAGAGCTTAGGTCTGTATTTCTTTTCTTCTTTTTTTTTTTTATGGCATGTTTCAGCAGCGAGGCTGAAATCATACAACTGCTCACTGCCTGGACTGCAGGTGCCTACCTCCTTACACACTCTCTATATAGCAGGCAGGCCACCTCAGCCTCTCTCAAAGGACCATCCTGACACAGGCTTTCTCTCTCTTCCCACCCTTGATAGATGTTTCCCCTGCCCTGTTTGTCCTGACATGCTCCCTGCTTCCCCAGGGGAGCTCAGGATGGGATGAGTGCCTGACGGCTTCTACTGTTTTGCATGGGGTGCTGTGGCAGGGCCTGCTAGCCCAGCTCTCTGCAATGCTACCTGCAAGCATGGCTGAGATATTTGGTGGCACTTGCCTCCTGAGCAGCTGTTTCTGGGCTCCTCTGGGAAGGAGAGTCAGCGGGCAGGAAGTGCTTTATTGGCCAGATCTGGCATAGTGGCTGCCAGTTTGCATAAATGTGTAATAACTGCCTTCTCGCGCAGACCACAGGGCCCCAGGGAGCAGTATTCCATCTCTGACGGTAGCTGAGAACAGATGCGTCAGGAAGGTTACAAGGACAGGCAGGAGAACAGTGGTGCTTTCCCGGTATGCCTTCCCCACCTCCAGAGGTCTATGGCTCAGGGACTTCCTGCAGCAGAGGTGATGCTGTTATGCTCAGTAGCCCTTGGTTAATTTTTACCTCATTATCTTGTCCAATCACTTTCTGGAGCCATGCAAGCTTTTGGCATCCACGACATCCTGTGACAATGAATTTTTGTAGTGTATATTGGGTTAAAAAAAAAAAGATGTTTCCTTTTTTTATTTTAAATCTGCCACCTGTTAATTTATTGTCCCCTGAATCCCATATAGTGACTAGCAGTGAATGCACACTCCCTGTGCACCTTCTCTATGACATTCTTGATTACACAGAATTCTTTGTAGATCCTTTCTGATTAACTGTTTGTTTTAAAGAAGCTGTCCCTTACCAAGTGATGTGGGCCTTGCAAATGGCCTTAACATCACTGTTACAGAAAATGATGATTGCTTTAAAAATCCAAACATCTATTGCACACCTCTTAAATATTGTCTTTTCTCTTTTTCTCCAGTAGTTAAGCTTACCAGACTCCAGGTAGCATCAGGTAAGAGTCTTTTGCTGTCCTGAATTTACTGCTGTCTGTTTACAGATGTATAACAATAAAACGGCATATTCTATAAAGATGACAAAATCATGAGCACATACCTGACTTCTCCCTGCTGTAGCTAATTTATTTTTCATTCAGGTCACCTTCTGTAACAATAACTTAATTATCATGAAGAAAGCTTGTTATAATTTTTTAATATGTGGAATATCTCTTAAGACAAACATAAAGCAAGTAGCAACTTCATGTAACATACACTGTGAGGGAATTCTAAGTTTGATGCATCTTCTGTGTTTAAATCAATACTCCACACAGGGTTACAAGTGACAGAGAGAGGTGAACTTGATAAATTGATGGTTATACAAGGTGAACAGAAATACCGGGACCTACAAAACTGTGGCAAAGATCAGCTGGGAGGGGGGAAGGGAGCTGAATAGTTGGCTGGCTTCTCTTCTGCTTAAAACTGCTGCTCATTTCCTAAAGTTGCCAAAACTGCTGCTCATTTCCTAAAGTTGCCAGCTTGTCTGCTTGATGGCTTGGCAGGATTCTGTCAGGAAATGTGCAAATTGCAGCTTGTGGAAAATGGAAAAACGACAGAAACTAGACTAATGTGGAAGAAGAGCATCTAACCTTACAAAATCAGTTTTTAACCTAAAACTGCCAGGCCTGGTTAAGAAGAAAGATTGGTTGCTTGTAACTTTAATCACATTTGAAGTAGTTAGCCTATTAAGCCTCGTTTATTCCATGATTCTATTAGCAGCTTTGATCCATGTCTGCGGCTCTTCCCCACATTAGGAGAAGTGTAACATGTGCAGCTGCACAAAAAGAAGTGGGAGGAAACCCTTTGCTCAGCGTGGCAATAAAATAGCTGCCTCACGTATGGGTCAGGGTGGGTGATGAAACACTATCCTGCTCTTAGCATATATGCCCCTGGAAAATGTCAGCAATCTTTCAGAGGGAGGATCAGCAGAGGAAGTAAACAAACACTGCTTGTCTGGATTTGGCAGTCACACCTCTTAAATAACCTCCCAAATGGAGAGATTTCAGTGGTCAGGGGAAGCAGAAGTATCCCCATTTTCTCTGGGGCAGAAATACTGCAAGATCAGGAACATGCAGGAAATGTTTATAGAATTGAAGAGTTCTGCTTGCTGCGTACAAGTTCCAATTTAATGCCAATTAGATATTCCGTAGATGTTGAAAAAGTGTTCTGGATTCTAATTATCTTGTTTCATGGTGAATACGTATTTTCATTCTTCGTTCAATCACTCAACAGCCTGAAAAGTCTTGCTACAATGCAAATGACTTCTACTGTTCCCACTGAAGTTTTGCAGGAGACAGGTAATCTTACTGTTAACCATTTATCTCATGCAATGCAAGTACAGAAATATAACCACAGGTCTGTAGCTAATGCAGTTACTTTGGCAGATTCTGCTCTAATTTGCCAATCATACTTTGTCCTGCAAACCTGAACACATACTGACAGTGGAATTTAAGATCAGGTTTTGGGGGTAAATAGCTGTAGCACAACCAGATTCCTCTTTCCTGTTCCTGTCCTGTCCTGTCTCTTGATCCTTCCGGATCTTCTTCTTCTGGATCAACTTCACTCTTAAAGAAGAATCATTATTCTACTGGATTTCAATGTGGATGAGAACTGGTCTTGATACTCAAGAGCCTGCAGTTTATTTTCTCAGTTACCTCATCTGTGATGTGAGTGGATGAAACCTCCCAAAGAGGCAAACACTTCTAAGCTCCAGGTTTCTAGTTCTCTTGGTCCAGTTGCATCCACAGCTCAACTGAGTCTTTGGACAGTAAATCTTAGAGAGTTTTATGGCTTAGGAAGTACTTACGTTATTCTGCAGTACTGCCTGTCACTTTCATCAGCAAAAGACCAGAGTGACATAATTCTTGAATTCTTGCTTTGAAGCTGAAATAACCAGAGGTATATAGTTTGCCTTCAAGAGATGCTGTTCTTAAAAGGCTCTACTAGAAGAGCTCCACAGGCTCTCCGCATGGCCCACTTCTCACTCTCCAATTTTTGTATTAGTATCTTTCATGAAAGTAAAACCAATGCTTCTTTTCTATTTGAACAGCTGACCACCATCTGCTTTATGAAATTTTTATGTATATGATGATTTTTCATCTGCTGTATGTGCACCTTGTTCACGCTGTTTTGGAAGATGTTAGAATAATGACACACTCTTCCTTATAATAGCATCAGGTTAGCAACTGTAGCATGGTGCTATATTTTAGTAGGGGAGGGTGTAGAGGGAGAAGGGTTGGTCATACAAGCATCAAATGTTTGGAAAGTTTGAATATTTGGTTTTTTTTTGAGAACCTATAGAGAAAATCATTTTTTAAATAGAATTTTGCATATTACTGGTCAACTGATTCATTTCTGGTACTTTTAAAATCTTTTTTTAATCTTGAGGGGTTGTGCACCTATGTTCTGTCAGAATTTGTCAATTTTGCTGTGGACATGTTACTTACAAATAAAACTCTACCTTCAGAAAATAAGTCCATTGTCTTGTCCATAAAGCTCATATTGTATTAACAATTTTGGTGGTAAAAGTTCCCATCATATTGGCTGTGGTAGCATACCTACTGGTATACATGCCTTTCTCAGTAGAACTCAGGAAGAGGGAGTCAGTTCATTAGTGCACAGTGAACGGACAAGAAATAATAGGCATAAGTTAAAATAAGAGATTTTTGGGCTGAATTTAAGGATAAATTACTTCATCACGAAGGCAGACAAGACGTGCAACAGAAGTCTGGGAAGACTGTGCAATCTACATCCTCAGAGGCTTTCAAGACCCACCTGGGTAAACAGCGTGGTCTGATCCTGCAACTGATCCTGCTTTGGACAGGAGGCTGTACTGGAGACCCCTGAGGTCCCTTCCAGCCTGAATAGTTCTGTGATCTTGTGAACCTATGACCCAGACATGAAATCAGGACAGAGACGAGCGAAGGTTTCTGACGAGTTTAGTGAACTTCCCTTGTTGCTCAGCATTCAGATTTCTAAACAGTACAAAGGTCCTATATTATGTAGAAAATTGTGCCATATGCTCAGTAATTTGTTATCAGATATTATGGTCCTACCTTCTGTGGGAGCTGCAGAGTGGGGTGGTCACTGTTTGGTGTTACTACGTACAGACCACAGAGGCTGCACTGGATCTAGCCAGTTAGTTGAATGTGTGAGTACTAGTGCTTTAATCTTGTCATGGTGGACTGAAAAACAAAACTAAGGCTCTTTCTTTTTGTAAAGGGAAGTATAACTGAGTACCTATCCAAACAGGGAAACAACTGTACCAAAGAAGCCCATACAATTCCATTAGTATATATGTTGGCACATCCTGGTGCAAAAAGAGGTGTGGTAAATCTGTCTCTGTAGAGCCATAGTAAGTAATCTTTGTGGACTATTCTTTTTTCATTTGTGACTTAAAAGGAAAGTTGTTTTACCCATAACATAAACACTCCTGGGACTATCTGCAAATAATGTGAAGCAACCCAAACAGGGTAGCTCTGTACAGCTTAGGAAATGGTAATTACAGAGATAATAGGAATAGCTCTTCACTCACATCACTCTTTCTTTTCTAGGGAAAAAAAGCAATTCTCTACTTTTTTTTTTTTTAAACACAAATATTAAAGATATTTACATATTTATTTCTTAAAATAAAAACATGTAATTTGGCTTCAGTCCCTCAAATAAGTATCTGTGTCTGTTTGAGTGTTCTTGGCCTTTGGTGGTCATCTGTCTTCCTGCCTAAATTTCTGATACCTTCAAATTTTTAATTTCCTGTTCCTTCATTGTTGAAACGTATGGACAATGAAGTGTAGCCATTCCATATACTCTAGCAGATGCAACTGTGTGGGCTTATGGCTACAGAACTGCATATCTGGAGGAACAGGGGACCCTCACTGTGGTCTGCCTCTCATTGTTACGTTCATTATATTTTGTTATGCGTGCCCCTGATTTCAGGGGGAGCATCAAGCAGCAAATGAAGCTGGAACATTTGCAGATCATGTACTACAAATGAGGAAATTCTTCCTCTTTTGCAGGCTCAGGATCACTCTCTCCATTAATTACCTGATTTCTCAAATGGCTGCTCACTGCCAAACATCTTTCATATCCATTTCTCAGATTCCTCATTTACTAGGGCAGTAGTTGACTGTTTCCTCTCTCAAAAGGAACTAAACAGCCACATTTGCGGTGAGGAAGCATGGTTTCGTAGGCAACTCAGAACAGACCAGAGCCATGCTACTGAAGCCTTTGCTTCATATTAATGGTAAAGGCTTCTGGGCTTTCTCTTGCTCAAGTGAGTTCTAATACAGAAAGGGAGACTGTTTCTGTATGTGTGGCCACGTACCTGTAATCACTCTGCATTGGATGTAAACATCTTTAGTTCCATTTTGGGTATGTGCAGGTCAATTGGCAAAGTTTTGTTAAGGCAGTTCAACTATCAAAAGTTCCAATGCCTAAGCACTGTTCTATTTTTAAAAGTGTATTTAAAATCAATGTGGCTTCCAAGGCCAGGTAATAAACTCTGCCTGCAGTATACAAGTATCAGATTTACTGTATTTGAAATACTGTTTTCCACTCTTGTGGTAAAAACTGGCTACTGCAACACTGCATTTGTGGTCCAGGGTTAGATTTTTCCTGAAGGGCTACCAAAATCTCTCACTACAGTGAGAAACATCACATACAGCTTATACCTTCCCTCCCCTTCACCTCAGCCAGCCCTTCCTCTCCAGTGTGCAAGTTTTAAGATATGTATGAAGACAAGTGGAATTCATAGGTAGATTTTCCAAATATTTGGCTGAATGTTTTGCCTCAATTCACAACATACACTTCATGGTGACGTGGAGAACTGAAACTTAGCAGTCTGTTCTTGTGACTTAGAAAACTGTACCTAACTGAGATTCTGACAATAACTTTCTGTGTTGTTAGCAATGCTTTATGCAATTTATTTTATTATCCTTCTTCATCCTGAAGTGTAATCCTGTATTAAGCTCATATTTTTTTGCTTTATAAATGTAGTTTTCCTTACAAATCCTATCTATCACTATGGTTAAGAGGTATCTACCTACACCATATATACAAAATGAAAGATTCTTTTTCATTTTAATGGAACATGGAAAATTTTCACTGAAAGCATCTCTAGTTTACTAGGGAATATAATGAGCAGGACCAAAATTGTCAGCTCTCACCAATTTCAAGTAAGACGTTCATTTTCAAGCAGCTTTTCAAAGTACACTACCCCACTCTTGCAAGAAGAAAATCTTCCAATATGATTCATGGAACTTACTCATTCAGCTGTCACTGCATGAGAATTCCTATCTTGTGAGTAAAGATAATGGGAAGATGCTCTTCGTAAGACCTCTCAGCTTTGTCAGCAGTATGATATCCAGAAATGAAGCAAGGAATGTTCTGCCTTCAGAAACAGTCTCTGCTCCGAACCAGGAGGAGCTTCTCTGTTCCAAGTGGTGGGGATATGCAGGTGTATGTGCAGACACCCCCTTCCCAGTAGCTTTATCAGGACCATAGGCAATCACAGTTGGGTGCAAAAGTCATGAGTAATTTGGATAAGAACCTGTCCTGAACTGTGGAATCAAGGCAATCTTTCCCTTGTCTGTTCAGTCTGAACTTGGAAAAGATCTTCACTTGCTGAAACCAGGTTGACAAAGTAGTTTGGGGAAAGTACAAGAGCATGTTTTGCTTCAGAAATGACCAGTGTTATTGCCACCAGCTGCTTGAGGGTGGATAAAAGGCTTGGACTTTACTTTGTCACATATGTGAAATTGAATTTGCAATAGATTTTGGTTCTGTTCTTTTTCTCCTTCTTGCTTGCTATATGCAATGAAACATGAGTCCCTTAACTCTACACTGATCTGACCGACTCTCATCACTTACATGATGGACTGCAGATGGATTTAGCTATTAGCAAGACCTGTCAGTCATTAGCTGGATCCAGTGATCTTTCTCCTTTCCCTATGTGGGAGATGAGGGTAACAATACAAGTACAATTTAGGGCAGGTCAGACAAAAAATTTAAAACTCTGATCATGCTGATAAAACATTTAACAGCACTGGTCCTCTGCCAAGTAATTAAGAGACCTGACAGATATAGTTTGAAGAAAGAGAAAGAAGTGAAGAAAAGAAACTATTGCACTGTTAACAAAACTAGGTATCCATTTCTAGGATGGTGTCTTGCCAATGCTATGATTCTAATAAGTTATCAAACAATAATAATGTGACAATATGGGTAGATGGCTCTTGGTGAAGCCTACAGGAGTGGCACACCCAGTATTATCTTAGCTCAGAAGTGGTGAGCTGGAAACAATTACAGACTTAACTCTTAGTTAAAAGGAATGTTCTTTTAGTTAGGACAAATCTAGTCAACTGAAAAATCTTAGATATTATTTTAATATTTTTATTTATAATATGCTATATATCACAGAATTACAGAATTATAGGGGCTGGAAGGGACCTCTGGAGATCATCTAGTCCAATCCCCCTGCAAAAGCACCTCCCCAGACCAGGTTGCATGGGTAGGTGTCCAGGCGGGTCTTTATCATAGTCTCCAGAGGAGACTCCACCACCTCTGTGCAGCCTGTGCCAGTGCTCCGTCACTGCACTGTGAAGAAGTTCCTATGGTTATTTGTGCAGAACTTCCTATGCTTCAGTTTGTGGCCATTTCCTGTCATCCTATCACCACGCACCTTTGAGAAGTGTCCAGCCTCGTCCCTTTGCCTCCCATACCTTAGATATTTATAGATGTGGATCAGATCCCCTCTGAGTCTTCTCTTCTCAAGGCTGAAAATTTATTATGTATTAATAATAATGTTTATAATTTTGTCACCATAAGCGGTTAACTGGTTGGCTATGCTTGTGATTTCATCTGCATTCTTGAACAGACAACTGGAAACTTTCTTTGGAATAATACAATATTTGGAGAAAAGAGAAAAGAAACTGTATGTACAGTTACAAATATGACAGACACACCTTCAAAAGCATGCCCATGCAGGAGCTGTGCTGTCTTCTCCTCGGGAAAAAGGCCTCTCATGCTCTGATGTGGCAGCTGAGAATTTATTCCATCATGTTGAGAAATTGCCCAGACCAAAATTTCAGCCATCTGTGCTACCAGAAACATGATCAATCCTAGCAGTAAATCGTAACTCCCTGGTGCTTTGGACAACACAAACTCTTTAGCATTTTAAAATGCTACTGACTAGTGACAGAGGGATAGAATTTGTGAGGCCTTTTATGATCAATCTGCTTGTGTTAAATAGCTGATAAATTACAGTCTGAAGAGTTATGATATGTCTGTTGGCTAAGAGCAGTCTTGTTTTTAATAGATTTCTACACCTTTTGCAATCAGAGCTTTGAAAGCTAAGCCCATGGAGGGGTAGGAGCACGAGACCTTTTGCAGATCAGGTACAATGGGTACTTGTATTTCTACAGTGTATTCTCTCTCCTTTATTTCTGATCCTATTTCAGAGCACTCACTTGTGTGATTCTTTTCTGATTTACATCTTAGTACTTTTTTCCATATAGATTGCTCTCAGTTTTCTCTAATTTATAGTTTTTACTTGTCAAATAAGAACCTCTTAGGTAAGTAAACATTTTCTTACCAGCTTGTCTGCTATTCTTTGTGAGGTGACAATAACAAAGAAAGGTTATGAAAACCAGACACTGATAACTCTGCAGTATTTCAGACCAGAGAGTGTTCAGCCTTCGGACTAGCCGTGAAAGAGAAGAAAAAGCAATGCCCTTTCAATGGTTCTGACCTCTACCTGAAGGGAAACCTGTGACAGCCCCAGAGTTGGGTCTAGCAACAGTTTGCTCTGATACAAAGCAGAACACCCACTCTTCCTCTGTGCAAGACTGACAGAGCATCGAAGAGCATATCCCATAAATCCCTTAGCTGAGGAAGATACACAGGTGGTATCTTCACTTTCCTGGCTGTTCGGACAAAAACTGTCTTGCCTTGCTTCATCAGGAAAAATTCAGAGAGCCTTTTCACCATACCATTTCATGAGAGGTGGGCTAAAGCTTCTGTAGGAAGGACTGAATTGTGCTCCATTCTTCAGAATTGTGCATCTGAATCCATGCTTGGTTACTGGCAGTAATTAGCTAGTTTGGTATGTGCTGGATGAAAGGCAGTAACATTTCAGGATCACATTGCTTTGGAAAAGGTTCAGTTGGTTTACAGGCCTGGCAGTGAAAGGCCTGGTTGTGTGCATACCAAGCTGGTTCCAGGCACTCTGACAAGTTCAGTGGCTTTCAGCAGTTTTTGTTAGGTGTGCTGGTGAACATAATACTGACCGTTGTGTCAAATGTACTTCGCATTGTAATAACTTTTATCAACAGGTAAATAACCGAAGACACAGGAAATAAAGCTGTCCTTTATCTCTGTATGTAGGCTCTTAGCAGTCACTGAAGTGTGCACAGATAAGCCTGCCTTAGCCAGCATGTAGACCTCACCTTTAGAGTGGAGTTTTAAATTACGTCTGTCCTTTCTCATCTTTTTAGCTGATTCTATCTCATAACAGGTATTTGTTATTAGTTGGCAAAACGTGATATTATATGTGTATTTCTACCTATTTAATGGGCAAGGTCATTACAATCTTTCTTCCTTCATTCCTTCAGACTTCCACACTGACTGTTTTCTGTCTATGCTACTGGTTAGTTTGCATTCACTCACTCACACTTCTGCTTTTTTATCAGTAAATAATAAAAATACGAGGGCAGCTCTGAAAGTAATGACTCCTATTCTATTGCGTTGACTCACAATGTCAGATACATTTTTTTGGTTTGGGAGCAAAGGTTGAACTTCCCTGCTAATATTCCACTAGACTTGATTGCCATGTGACAAATGGCAGCAGAGGGGTAGTCTGACAAAATGGTATCTGTCATGGAAGTGCGTATGAAGCAAAAGCATGCCACTGAATTTCTCCTTGCAGAAAAAATTACATCAGTTTACATGTATCAACTCTTGCTGAACCAAATTAAGGCCAAGTGCCGGGTCCTGCACTTTGGCCGCAATAACCCCATGCAATAGGCTTGGGGCAGAATGGCTTGAGGAGTGTATAGAGGAAAAGGACCTGGGGGTGTTGGTTGATGCTCGGCTCAATATGAGCCGGCAGTGTGCCCAGGTGGCCAAGAAGGCCAATGGCATCGTGGCCTGTATTAGGAATAGTGTGGCCAGCAAGAGCAGGGAGGTAATCATCCCCCTGTACTCAGCTCTGGTGCAGCCGCACCTCGAGTACTGCATTCAGTTTGGGGCCCCTCACTACAAGAAAGACATCGAGGCCCTGGAGCGTGTTCAGAGAAGGACAACAAAACTGGTGAGGGGTCTGGAGCACAAGTCTTACGAGGAGCGGCTGAGGGAGCTGGGATTGTTTAGTTTGGGGAAAAGGAGGCTTAGAGGAGACCTCACTGCACTCTACCACTTCCTGAAGGGAGGCTGTGGTAAGGAGGGGGTCAGCCTCCTCTCCCAGGTTGATGACAGGACAAGAGGGAATGGCCACAAGTTGTGCTGGGGAAGATTTAGATTAGACTTGAGGAAAATTTTTTTCTCTGAGAGAGTGGTCCGGCACTGGAATGGCCTGCCTAGGGATGTGGTTGAGGCACCGTCCCTAGCGCTGTTCAAGAAGTGTTTAGATGAGGTGCTAAGGGATTTGACTTAGTAGCTTGGTGGTTAGGGATGGTGGTGTGAGGATGGTTGGACTAGATGATCTTGTAGGTCCTTTCCAACCTAATGTATCTATGAATCTAGGGGAATCTATGAAATAGCAGATGTTAGCATAGGGAGGCAGTGAGTGGTGCATTTCAGCTGTGGCAACAGTGGCATGAAAGACAAGCCACATTTTAAATGGTACACAGCTGTCACACCATGTAATGAAGAGCATCTTGATCAACTCATCTGTACAAATAAGCAGATTACAAGTTCATGATGCAGCCCCCAGTGGATAAAGTGATGTGCACTGTGCTTTTGGGTCAAGAAAGGGGTGATTCTTCTGGATATCATGGAACCTGGATAAATCATCAACTCTGACCACTCCATCATGGCTAAGTTGTATGCTCAAACTTCCAGAGTCCATCCAGAGATGAAGAAAACCTTCCTCTTGCAATATAACCCTAGGCCCTGGTTTGAAGACCGCAGAGCACACTGCCAGTCGTGGTTGGACTGCACTACCACACCCACTGTGTTGTCCAGATTTGGTACATTCTGACTTTCATCTTTTTGGGTCAATGAAAAACAGACTGCAACATTTTCCTGGCAGCAATGCTGACAAAGCAGCTGTGAAACAACTGGTCACCTCCACTGGTGCATGTTTTTATGAGCATGGCATGCAAGCTCTTCTTCATTGCTGGCAAAAATGCATAGTTAATGGTGGTGACTATTGAAAAAATAGTGTTCTGTAGCGTGAACTCTCTCTATCAAATAGTGTTATTGTGCTCTTTGTAGTTGTTGTAGTTTTTGTGGAAATAAATAGTATTACTCTCAGAGTGATCTACGTAAAACAGTACCAGCCTCGTTCCTAGAAGAATGCTCCTTGATAAACTTGTACTCCTGAAGGGCAGCTGGATATATCAGCTCCCAGTTGTGTTATCTAAAGTAACCAAATCTAGTTTGCAAGATAGCTGTGGAGACAGGTGGTAGTGAAGAATAGCATGGGAGTACATGTGAGGAGGTTGATGTGAGGGGTTGTGCCAAGAGCTGCACTCAAAGTGAGCAGTTCCTGTCATATCTGATAAGCACTTCCAGCTCCACTCTATTCTGAGGGCACTTTCCGTATTGCAGAAGGGACGGTGCTCCTTGAACTTGGGAACACCAGCAGCACTGCTGGAGGAGGATGTACACCTCACAGCACAGGAATGTCTGACCGTTTTCAAAGTTTCCACAGAGGCAGCTTCTCAGAACAGATGCTGCTTTCTGCTGGTTGAGACCCTAAACATTGCTGTATTGTGCTCCCACATGAGAACCTGTATGCGACATGGGGCAGGAGTATGTTTGTTTGCCTTATTCTCATTTTCAGAGAAGAGAATTGTGCCAAAATAAATAAATGGTGAGCAGCTAGTATGATTTAAAAACATTTTTTTATAATCTGTGTACTTTAAAGTGTCAGTGATAAAAGTTTAATGTGCATATAGGCATACAGTCCCTTCTCGTTTGCTCTTTTACTGTTTTTATAACAGTTTTCCTTTATGGAAACCATTACCATTGAAAGTGTGTAAGTAAAATTTTACTCTGCTCAAAGAATTTTAATTTGTGTTAAAAAATAAAAGAAGCTAAACATGCTGTATATCAAAATGCTGTCTCTCTGATTGCAGCGTTATTTAATCTCATGTTTAATCCTTCAAATCCTGTTGGAGTTCACTGTTAACCAAAACTGTGTATTTACACTCTAGGACAAATTCTTTTGAAATTCAAACCTGAACTTCATTCCAGACTACAGGAAAACATCTATCCACATCTGAAGAGGATTAAATGCAAGCTCTCCAAAGCTCTGTCTATCTACCAGCAACCCTATAAAGCCTGTCTCTGCAGTGTCTAGACACTGAGATAACCCTCCTGATGGAAGCAGATGGCAAAGACCCCTCCACATCATGGATTTGCATAAAAGATATACTGACACAAGTTTGAGTTAACAGTCTCTTCACATAGCTTTTCAAAGAAAAAGGACACTATCATATCTGCTATATTTAGCCGTATGCTACAGGAGCAAGTTAATTGTTTATTTTTCCTTAATTTACCCACACTAAAGATTGATGAACCTGAGCAATAAATGAACACTTGAAAAAGAAAAGAAAAATTAAAAATAAAAGCCATGTGAGGGGATCCAGAGCAGATCTACATTTCAAGAGAAATAAATAAAGGAAACTGGAGATCCAAAACCTAATGCATTTCCTTCAAATAAACACACACAGGGATGTTTTTATTCCAATGAAATAACTCTTCCTGGATACTGGATGCAAAAGGAGACAGAGTTCCGTTTAGGACCTAGTAATTACAAAATTTAAGACCTTAGACAGCCAAGATATGAACGGATAGGGTGATTTATAGTCTTAGATCCTAAATACTCTGAAACTCATGCAAGATCCCATTGACTCTAACAGAAACTGACTGAGAACAGCTCTTGGGACTTTGCCTTCCAAATCTCCAGCTAAGTACAGTCTTCCAGTCAGAATCATCAATATATATTTATATACAGTAAAAAGACCATGAAGAATCATTATTTTACTTTTTCATATTTTCAAATTTCCATTCACCTCACTGAGCCTGACCCTGGGTAATAGTTCGGATTCATTCTCGCCCACGTTCAATGGCACACTGGTGTGACATTGACTGTGTTGATTTAAAAACTTTTCCTTGGAGTCAAAGACAGGTTTGTGAGGCTCTGCAACACAACAAAAACAGCAAAAGAAATATTTAGGAGTCAAGAGAATATCAGACATATTTCCTGAATGCTTAGCTAAGTTTATAGTGAGTAAACGTGGCTGGGAAGTGATAGTTCCCATTCAGTAAAATGGAGAGTTCTGGAAATAAGTAGCAATTCCTAGGCTTGATCTCTATGAAAAATTGAGTATGTAATAGCTGGGTGAAATAACACTTAGGCAACTTATTTCCCAAATTAGATTCCTATATAAAGAATGTCTATCTTGTTGCAGTGAGAGCAGGACAGGTTCTGCTGCACCACAAGGGAAGCATCATCCAATCATCTGTAGCCTCTTATAAGGCCTCATTCTAAACTGGAGTGATCCAAATGGGAATGGGTGTAGAGAAGGTCTTCTAGAGAGTGGACAGGATTAATAGTGAATAAAAGCTGACCAAAAAGCATGATTTACTTAGCCTGTCAAAAGAAAAGATAGGTGATGTGACAGCTGACTTAAATATACGAGGGTTGTTCTGAAATTAATACCTCCCATGTTACAATGTTGGCCCACAGTGTCAGGATGTTGGTGGTATGTCAGTAGAGTTTGAACCTTCTCACCAGTATTCTGTTACATTTTGTTGTCGTGCGACACACAGCAGCAGAGGTGCAGTCCGACAAAATGGCCACTGACATGGACGTGTATATGAAGCACAGGAATGTAACTGAATTACTCCATGCAAAAAATGAGCACCCGCTGACATTCATCAACACTTGTGAATGCTGGCAGTGACTTAACAGTGGATGCGAGCACAGTCGGGTAGTGGGTGGTGACAGTGGGTCACTTCTGCTAGCACAGATTTTTGACTGCAGTATGCAGGCTCCTGTTTCGCATTGCTGGCAAAAATGCAAAACTAACGGCAGTGACTATGTTGAAAAACAGTGTTTTGAAGCTGAGAATGTGATCTTTCTGTGTTGCTGTGGTCTTTTTATCAGTTGTAGTTTCCACGGAAATAAATTGCAAGTATTACTTTCAAAGCAACCTACATATTAGTATGGAAGATAACTATAGTCAAGATTATTTTGCATAGTCTCAGGAAATACTGGCATGATAGAAAACATAATGTATTTATGGATGCATGTAGCCTCAATACGATAAAGGATACAAGGTCTCAGAGCAGATGAAATTTTGAACAGTCTTCCAGAAGGAGTAAAAAGACCCAGATCTCCAATCTACTGACTTTTGAGATTGAACTGCACAAGTTGATAAAAGAAATGATGTGGATGCCTTGTGACTTACCTAAATCAATCCCTGTATGTCTCACTTCCCTTTCTGTAAAAGCAGCTTACTGCCACTCCCCCTCATGAGGCAGTGTTCATAAGGCAAGGATATAAAAGCATCTGAAGTGTCCATTTACTTTGTTGGACATCAGACATACTGTAACACTTTTTAGAGAACCAGTCACTGAAATATCTGATAAAGACTTTCCTGAAGATGCTATTTGGCGTAAGGTAAGAGGTAAGTGAAGACTGGTTTTATATGTATGATGAGAGATGTAGTGCCAACATTGGAATAGATGATGTGTCACAATGAAATAATCTTTGTAATTTATTGCAAGTGCATGTAGATTCTGGGACTCATATAAATAAATATCCCTGAGGATTCTTTTCCAACAACAAGATACATAAAAAACAGACAGGGAAGCATCAGCCCATTAGCAGAGCAGTTTCAGAAGCACAGAGCCCATTTTTCCTGTCTAGACTGACCTCCCCTACCCTTTCCCCCAGTCTATACAGTATATCTACCTTTCTTTTTTTTTTTCTTAGAGATGTAAAAACATGGTTGGGTCTTCCAAGATTAAAGATGGAGTAAGTCTCTTTTATCAGCCAGACTCTCTATGTGGGATAAAACCTGATATTCTCATATGAGATATTCTCATACATATATGAGAATATCTCATATTCTACATTTGGATGGTACTTAAAATTAATTACAGATTTTACCTGAACTTCAGTTTGCAAATCACCATGTGAACACATACATGACTTAGCAGAATGAGAAAGCTTAAAAAATAAAAACAGACAGACAAAGCAGATGTAAGAAAACTAAAGGACAAAATGAAGCCATTCCCTGGGTTAACCAAAAATCCATGAACAAAATTAAGGAAAAGAAATCATACATCTCAGTCTAGTGCCTAAAATAATGCATAATTTTACTTTGCATGTGTAATGTCTCAATTCATGATTAAACCAAATTTAAAGCTATGTGCAACATTCCTTTCCAGCTAGAGACCTTAAACATATATTTCCCCTTCAATCTAAGTAAATCGTAATAATTTATGAATTTATTTTAATTTCCATAGCTGAGTGATAGAAGAGTAGTTTAACCAACTAAGTAAGCCCATCAATATAAACAGTAGTTTAAAACCCAATCTCAAATGATGCTATCCCACCTTTCCCTTAGTTTAAGAACTCTATCACTAGGACTTCTATAAAAAAAGGCAAACAGGTAATAGAAGGCATCTTTTCGCCTATTTTCTTTATAATATAGAATATAAGATGAGAATAGATTATCAGTATTTTGGCAGCTCTGAGATAAAATTGGGGAATAAAGCATACCAGTTGTTCTGTAAAAAATAATATATTGGTATAATTGTGCCTGCCTCCACGTTTCTGGAATAACATTTCTATTATTGGCATAAGAAGTACTACATAAGTAGAGCGTGCTTAGGTAAATTGAGATAGTACAAGAAATACAAAATTCACATTTACTCAGAAACCAGAACTGCATTACTTCAGTCAGGGCCATGTGAAATAGAAGTTGCTTTGTGGTGAAAACCTACTGTCACACATATATTTACTCCTTATGGTGCAAGAGAAACACAAAACTTTTGATTTTAATGTTCTTGAGAAAATATTTTCTAATCTAGAAACTTTTCCTTATAGAAACATCAAGACATAAGATGGACAGAGAGAAAACCAACAGTATGAGGAATGTAGGTCTGTGTGCACTAATGTGCAACAGCTCACTCAAAAGGATGACAACCCCTTGGGGTTAAAAAATAAACAACAACAGGCAGTTACATTGTTCTGGGAATAAGAAAAGACAAAACAAGATAATCAGTGGAACATACCTTCAAAGCATGCCAGTTGAAATGTGCTATTTCAAAAGAGACATGTGGAAGGGAGGAGTAGAAGCGGCCAAGAGATTGGTAAGAAATCAAGAAAGGGCAGATTTCGGAAATGCACTGCTTTTCCTAGCGGTAACTACTTGTCAGCCGTGGGTTGGAAATGGCAGTAAGACACATCAGGAAGCCCTCCCTCCGTCTGCACAGTTAACATCAGCACGTATAGATGTAGGTATGTGGCAGGACCTGAATGGCTGGGAGCATCATCACCAGGGCCACGAAACAAAGACGTTGGTGTCTCTGGAGGCAGTGAAATAACATTTCTGCAGGACTTGCAGAAGTGATCAAGTTCTGCATGTTCTCCACAGATGCTCATCTTCTCACCATGACAGACATCCAGGGGGAAAGGATGTGCTAAACCACAGCTCTGTGTTAGTGCAGGGCTGAGACTACAATGGCAAATACCATATGAAAGCTGGCATGCTGTGGTATTATGCTAAATCATCTTCCTTCTCAAGGAGGCTGAAGAGACCCTTCAGAAACTAGAGTACAGCTTTTCTTAGTTTCTTCTCTTCTCATTAACCCCAATTTATTTCAGGTAATATGTACATGTTGTACTTTAAGCATGGCATTGTTAACTGCCAAAGAGCTTGTTTCTCACCCTTGCCTTTGCAGGACATGGCCCTGAAATATTTGATAATAGCAATTGTCTTTAAAATCAGTATCAAAGGCTCAGCATTAGGGACAGTATTGGGTGAGAGAAATAAAAAGGAGAGGAAGACAACCACAGTCTTGAAGTGGTAGTTCACCATTCAAAATGCATCTATATCCTCAGCACAAGTGGTTTTACTTGGATTTTACAAGGAAGGAAGAGAAAGGGAGATTGTGGCATCTTGAAATAGCTGTACTTACTGCCTTAGCACACAGTATTGGCTCCGCTATCATCTTTAGAAATGTTTTTTCAAGAAAGATATAATAAGATTCACTTCACTGCTTCACTGCTTGTGGTGCACCATGAAGTCAGTACTAGTGAGGGCTGAGACAGAGCTGTGTTCTCCTAACACACGGAAAGAAAGGTGGGAATAAAGGATGGTGGAGAAATGGGAAAGAAATCTTGTAAATTCTCTCTCATAACTGTAAAAATTGCACATAATTTGATCCTTCCTGAAGAGTTTTTTTCTAATATCTAAAGAGGGGAATAATCTTCAGCTCAGCTTTGAGGGGATTAGCCATTCTTCTCATTCAGATGGAGAGGGACAATCATACTTCACAAGTTTCCCAGTAGCCAGTCTCTAATAACTTCAGTATGGTTAAAAATTATCCAGTAAAATTGCCTGGGACTTGAACCGGCAACCCATTTTTACTTCTGGAAGGTGACTGTTAAACAATCTGTGTCTATTGGCATGAAGCTCTGCGTGCAAACCCCTTCCCCCACAGTGGCTATGTGAAATCGCACGGCATGTTTAGGCACACTGATTGATTACTTATTTTTGTATCCTGCCTGTGTTCATTACCTCAGACACCAGAGGATATACGAAGTGTGTCTTTCAAGGCAACATCCAGTGCAGATTGGCACTATGAACAGAAATAGGTCATTGGTACCTGTGATTGTGTCAAAAGCTGATGAGGTCAAATAGTATAAATTCAGGCTTTAAATCAAAGCCAAAAGAAAGATATTTATCACTGCTCCTTTTCGCTTCTCTACGATACGTCCTGGTTCAAAACCTGCTTTTGAGATATCCCAGACGTGAGCATAAGCTGGGCATTGTTCAATCTGGGTCACTTTGCTTCAGAAGCCAATGGTAGGAACACTTGGGGAAAATGTGCAATTCATGCCTGTGATCTGCAAGAGGTAGAGATGGCAACTGCTTTATTTAGAGAGATTTGATTTCTTTAGAGAGATTTTCTGAAAGATATACTAATTATTAGTGATAGTGTAACTGATATTGGTTTGCTCTTATTAGCTGGAATGTGCTTCGCAAGCAAGCAAGTATACATTAACATACAATGATAACGTGTGGTCACATCCTTGTGATCATGTCAATCCAGGTCCAGCCCTAGTATTTCTAGTATTATAGCCAAAGGATGAGCCATGCCCTTTAAGATGTTGGCTGACTGTCATTAAGAGATTACTCTCAGAACAGTTTGTTATAAACTGCATTTTAATGTGAAGCTGGATGTCAAAACAAATTCAGAGGAATCTGAATTCAAGATTTTTGTTTTATACCCAATTTTTAATTACCGACCATAAAAGAAGGATCTATTTTTCTTCCCTATTGCCAGGATAGAAACAATCCAACACTGTTTATCACTAAAATGCGGCTATCAGAGGAGATTGCAGAAGCAAAAGAGGACAAATTAAACACAATCACCTGCCCTAGGTGGATTCTTTGTCTTCCATTAGAATGCAATGGAGCTGGGAGCCATCTTTGTGGCATCGATAATTTTAGCATTGATTAGAGCTAAAATGTCAGTAGTAATTGCACAGTGTTAGTCTACAAAATTAAGCTAAAGTGGTCTGAGTATGGAAGCATTTAAAGTTGTATAGGTACAACAAAATATTTCCATAATCACTTGTAATTCTTGGTATAAATGAAGACAGGCTCATAATACATGCCTGGACAAGCCTCAATCAGCAAAATACTGTTTGGTTGCCTTGAGTGAAGAAACAGTTATGTTTTGAAAATTTAAGCCTGAAATTAATTTTCTTACTCTTATTCATTTCAGCTAGAGATTTTTCTGTCTCAGTTTAAGACATCTTTTAATGTTCCTCTGACATTTTTAGAAGAAACCTTTTTACTTGTGCAAAAGTTCCAATAGTTGAGTGAGAGCTTCAACAGTAAATGTGCAGTACAAATGTGTATGGATACCAGCTGCCTTCAGGAGATCTCCTTGTAGTTAATAGGATGCTGTGGGTAGGGATGCTGGCAGCTATTCCTAGCTTTTCAAGCAAAGAAAAAAAACACTCAAATGTTCTGTTTCTCAGTTAACTTGTAACAGCCAAAGAAAGACATCTCCTTTTGTTGGGGCTGCATATGCACCTGGAAAATTCATAGTAAAACCTCCAGTTTGAAAAGTATCTTTGCTGGGCTTTGCTGTACTGTCATAAAAAACACTGGGGCTTCACAGTTTTGACCTGAAGATTAATACGACCTAATAGGCGTGAGGATAGTGCACACTAAGCTCTAACTAGAAGAGCTACAATATAGCTTTGTACCACCAGAGGATAGATTAAGAAGGAACTTCTAAGCACTGATATTTTTTCCTAAGGGAACAAACCAACTGAGCCTGAAAATACACCAAATGCAGTCATCAATCTTCTAAAAAAGTATTGCTTATTGCACCTCACTTTTTAATTAAAAGGAATGTCAGATATTTCTGAAAAGGCACTGGATGAGTTGTCAAAAGCAACAAAGACAGAAAATAATTTCAGAAAGAAGGAAAGTCTATGTAAATTATAACACCCATTCTTTTCTATGTTAAACCATAGCTGTGAACATTTCAGGTGACTTTTCGGTGGCATTTTAAAATGAAATATGATTCTCTTGTTCACTCTCTGGCAATGTGCCCTGAAATATTCCATTAAGTGTTTTCAATTACTTGCCAGTCCCAATAGGATCTCACTAAGAGGTTTTAAAAAGGAATCTTATCTAGTACATTATCTAATGCAGTCTGAATGCTATCAGTGTTTCGATAAATAAAGGTAAATTAAGTTATATATACCAAAGAGGAGTTGTAGTTTTGAATCAATAAACTGCGTAGCAGATGAGGAGATGCACATATGCACACTTCTTAAAAAAGTGTTTCAGAACTTGGCACCGGAGCAAGGCTTTATTTAATACCTCATTTTCACCAACTTCTATCACAGTCTATTTCTGGAACAAAAACAAAATTAAATCTAAACTACATCATTATTTCTGAAAGCTTAGATGAACGTATTTTTGAAACATATGGAGGTACATTATCTGTACTATGACAGCAATTACTGGAAGAGGCTGCTGAGAGATACAAGCGGAAGTACACTTGAATGCGTGGATTTTAGTTTACCAGAGTAGATTAGGTGTATGTATTTATGTTCTTCTGCATGGGCACGAGGCAATGTGAGGGTAATTTGTGTTTCTACTAGTGGAGCTGATTGTGTTATTCATCCTAGATAATTTATTGGACAAATTTATCTCATTTATGTAAAGAATTTCACTGATACGTGAAGTCTCGTAGGAAATGAAATCTCAAAGGAAACTTCTTTACTAATCTAAAGTGTTAGAAGATCAGGGGTTTGGACCTTTTTTAATTTCTTACTCCAAGCAGCTCATGGTAAGAATCAGGATCATAGAACCATAGAAGGCTTGTGTTCGAAGGGGCCTTAAAGGTCACCTGTTTTCAATCACCCTGCTGTAGGAGGTGCTGCCAAACACTAGACATGCTGCCCAGGATCACATCCAACCTTGCCTTGAATGTCTTCAGGGATGCAACATCCACAACTTCTCTGGGCAACCTGAGCCAGTGCCTCACTACCCACTCAGTAAAGTATTTGCGCCAAGCATCTAACCTAAATTTCCCCCTTCTTAGTTTAATACCATTACCCCTTATCCTATCACTATCAAACTGTAAGAAAATGCTCTCTCTCTGCAGTGAGGCTTCTCTGAAGCCTTCTCATCTCCAGACTGAACAAGTCCAGCTACCTCAGTCTTTCTTCACAATAGGTGCTCCAGCCTTTCGATCATCTTTGTGGACATCCTCTGGTACTGCTTCAATAGCTCCATGTCTTTCCTGTGCTGGTAACTCCAGACTTGGATGCAATATTCCAGATGGAGTCTTGCAAGGACAAAGTAGAGGGGGACAATCACCTCTCCCTGCTGTCCATTTCTCTTTTGATACAGCCGAGGATACAGCTGGCCTTCTTGGCTGGAAGTGCACACTGCTGTTTCATATTCAGCTTTTCATTCACCAGGATCCCCAGGTTCTTCTCTGCAGGGACACTCTCAAGGAATTCTCCCGCTCCATTTATATTCCAGAGATTACTCCAACCCAAGTGGAACATCTTGCACTTGAACTTGTGTAAGTGTCCTGTTCAGTCTGACTAGGTGTTTCGTTCTAATGATGGCCACAGCTGAGGTGTGGGGAACTTGTCTAACACCATATTGCATCACTTCTGTTCTCTGTCTGGAACATAAAAAACGAGCAAGAATTATCATTAGAATGATTCTTTATAATTTCCTGTAGTGTGTTTAGAGAAGGTCAATGAAACTGGTAAAGGTAAAGGATCTGGAGCACAAGCTTTCTGAGAAGCAGCTGAGGGAACTTGGATTATTTAGTTTGGAGAAGAGGAGGCTCAGGGGAGACTTTACTGCTCCCTACAACTACCTGAAAGGAGGTTGTGGTGAGGTGACGGTTAGTCTCTTCTCCAATGTGATTAGTGATAAGACTAGAGGGAAAGAGTATTCAGGCACTGGAATGTGCTTCTGAGGGTGGTGGTGAATTCATCAGCCCTGGAATATTCAAGAAACGTTTAAATAAGGGATATGGTTTAGTGAGAAATATTGGTGATAGTTATCCAGTTGAACTGGATGATCTTGGAGGTCTTTACCAACCTTGATAATTCTACGATTCTATCTTCCATAGGAATAGTGGGAAGCCAATTCATTTTCAGACAGATTTCACTGCTTGCAAATGTAGCTGCATGACATGATTGTAGTGCGTGTGTTACAGAATAATAGAACTGTAGGAGTTGGAAGGGACCTCTGGATATCATCTAGTCTAATCCCCTTTTAAAGCAGTTTCCCTAAAGCAGACTGCACAGGAAAGTATTTGGGTGGGTTGTCACTATCTCCAAGGGAGACCTCACAACCTCCGTGGGCAGCCTGTTCCAGTGCTCTGTCACCCTTACAGTAAAGAAATTTTTTCTCATGGTTACTTGGAACTTCCTGTGTTCGAGTTTGTCACGGTGTTATCCGTGACAGTAACCCAAGGGGGAACCGAGAAGGGAAAAAAGAAGGGAACGAAAAAAAAAAAACTGCCCCGTGGCCCGCAGCGCCTCAGCAGAGCCGTGCGCTCTGGGGGGAGGGGGAAACAGAGAGAATAGAGGGTATGTAGAAAAAAAAAAAAAACAACACAACGGCACGATCTGAGAAGGAACGGTAACTTTACTAAATCTAATAAAATTGAACAATTGAGAGAGAGAGAGACAAAATTTCCAAACCAGAAAACTGGGAGCTTACATTGCATGCGCTGAACTCCTCATGGCCGCGCGCCAACAGTGCGGGGCCCCCGCGTCCGGTGCGGAGCTCCGCCCCTCCCCTGCTCCCACAGCATTAACTCCTTAACGGCCTGCATGATGTTCTGATGTGGAATACCGGCATCAAAACCTCAAAACCACAAAACCACAACATTCCACCCCTTATTCCACATCATCACATCATGCTTAACATGTATCTATATAGAACCAATAACAGTAATAACACAGATTACATACAAACATATCTACACATATATATATATACACATGGAATCACAGACTGCACTCCCCCAGCATCAGATTCCCTTGTGGTACACACTGGACATCCCCATTTTTATCCATTACCCACCAGGTGCACCCAGGTCCCTGTGCAAAAACTGTTCCACGGAGGGGTTTGCCCTTTCCAGAGGCTGGAAGGACCCACACCGCTTTTCCCAACATGCTCTTCACATGTACTACAGGGACCTTATCTCCCTCTATGGTCTGTAGGGAGCTGGATTGTGTAGGACCATCTCTGTTGACTGATCCCCTAGTGTTGACCAACCAGGTGGCTTCTGACAGATTTTTCTCCCAATGCTTAAATGTTCCGACACCCAGTGCTTTCAGTGTGGTTTTTAACAACCCGTTATAGCACTCGATCTTACCAGCAGCTGGTGCATGGTAGGGAATATGATAGACCCATTCAATGCCATGTTCTTTGGCCCAAGTATCCACAAGTGAATTTTTGAAATGAGTCCCATTATCGGACTCAATTCTTTCTGGGGTTCCATGTCGCCATAGGATTTGCTTCTCTAAGCCTAAGATGGTGTTACGGGCAGTAGCATGGGGTACTGCATATGTTTCAAGCCATCCAGTGGTCGCCTCCACCATGGTGAGCACATAACGCTTACCATTGCGAGATCGCGGCAAGGTGATATAATCAACCTGCCACATATTTATACTTCTGCCATCGCCCTTCCTGCCAGAGAGGTTTCATCCTCTTGGCCTGTTTAATTATGGCACATGTATCCCAGTCATGGATAACCTGTGCGATGGCATCCATAGTTAAGTCCACCCCTCGGTCTCTAGCCCACTTATAGGTTGCGTCCCTTCCTTGGTGGCCTGAGGTTTCATGGGCCCACCGAGCTAAAAATAGCTCTCCTTTGTTCTGCCAGTCCAAGTCTATTTTAGACACCTCAATTTTTGCAGCTTGATCTACCTGATGGTTATTTTTCTGTTCTTCAGTAGCTCGATTCCTGGGCACATGAGCATCTACGTGACACACCTTTACACCCAACCTTTTTGTTCGGACAGCAATGTCTTTCCACAGTTCCGCAGCCCAGATAGGTTTACCCTTCCTTTGCCAGTTGTTTTGTTCCCACTGCTGCAACCACCCCCATAAAGCATTTGCCACCATCCAAGAGTCAGTATAGAGATACAGCATTGGCCAACCTCTCCCGTTCAGCCACATCTAAGGCCAGCTGGACAGCCTTTACCTCTGCAAATTGGCTTGATTCTCCTTCTCCTTCGGTGGCCTCTGCTACTCGTCATGTGGGGCTCCACACAGCAGCCTTCCATCTGCGATGTTTCCCAACAATACGACATGATCCATCAGTGAAGAGGGCATGTGTCTTTTCATTTTCTGATAGTTCGTTATATGGTGGGGCCTCTTTTGCGCGTGGTACCTCCTCTGCTGGTGATGTTCCAAATTTCTTGCCTTCAGGCCAGTCCATGATCACCTCTAACATCCTGGACGGCTGAGGTTCCCCATCCGAGCTCGCTGTGTAATCAGTGCAATCCACTTACTCCAGGTGGCATCGGTAGCACGATGGGTGGAGGGAACCCTTCCTCTGAACATCCAGTTCAGCACTGGCAATCGAGGTGCCAGGAGCAGTTGCGTCTCAGTGCCAATTACTTCAGAGGCAGCCCTAACTCCCTCGTATGCTGCCAAAATCTCCTTCTCAGTTGGAGTGTAGCACTCCTCCGAACCCCTGTATGCTCTGCTCCAAAATCCCAGGGGTCGGCCTCGGGTCTCCCCAGGGGCTCTTTGCCACAGACTCCAAGTGGGACCTTTCTCTCCAGCAGCAGTGTATAGGATGTTCTTTATGTCCTGTCCCATCCGTACTGGCCCCAGGGCAACAGCACGGGCTATCTCCTGTTTAATCTGCTCAAAGGCCTGCTGCTGTTCAGGACCCCATGCAAAATTATTCTTCTTTCGGGTCACCTGATAGAGGGGGCTTACTATGAGGCTGTAGTTTGGGACATGCATCCTCCAAAAGCCTACGACACCGAGAAAAGACTATGCCTCCTTTTTGCTAGTGGGTGGTGACATGCTGGTGATTTTGTCAACCACATCTCCTGGGATGTGACAACGCCCATCTTGCCATTTTACTCCTAGAAACTGAATTTCTTGGGCAGGTCCCTTCACTTTGTTTCGTTTGATAGCAAAACCAGCACCCAGAAGAATTTGGATTATTCGCTCTCCTTTTTTAAAAACTTCTTCTGCTGTATCACCCCACACAACAATATCATCAATGTACTGGAGGTGCTCAGGTGCCCCACCCTGTTCCAGTGTGGTCTGAATCAACCCATGGCAAATGGTTGGGCTGTGTTTCCACCCCTGGGGCAAACGGTTCCAAGTGTACTGAATGCCCCTCCACGTGAAAGCAAACTGTGGTCTACACTCTGTGGCCAAAGGAATAGAGAAGAACGCATTGGCAATGTCAATGGTAGCATACCACTTGGCTGCTTTTGACTCCAGTTCATATTGCAGCTCCAACATATCTGGCACAGCAGTGCTCAGTGGGGGTGTGACTTCATTCAGACCACGGTAATCTACCGTCAGCCTCCATTCTCCATTGGATTTACGTACCGGCCATATGGGGCTGTTAAACGGTGAGTGGGTTTTGCTGATCACTCCCTTGCCCTCTAACTGACGGATCAAATTATGAATGGGGAGCAAGGAATCCCTGTTGGTACGGTATTGCCGTCTGTGTACTGTTTTTGTCACAATTGGTACCTGCTGCTCTTTTACTTTCAGTACCCCCACAACAAATGGATCTTCTGACAGGCCAGGTAAAACAGACAGCTGCTGAATGTTGTCAGCATCTACAGCAGCTATTCCAAAAGCCCATCGGTATCCCTTGGGATCCTTGAAATGTCCCCTTCTAAGATAATCAATACCGAGTATGCATGGAGCCCCCTGTCCAGTCACTATACTATGTTTCTGCCAGTCTTTACCGGTGAGGCTTATTTCTGCCTCCAACACAGACAATTCCTGAGAGCCCCCAGTCACTCCAGAAATATAAATCAATTCTGTCCCTTTATAACTTGAAGGCATTAGAGTGCACTGTGCACCAGTGTCCACCAGTGCCTTATATTTTTGTGGCTCTGATGTGCCAGGCCATCGAATCCACACAGTCCAATACACTCTATTATCCCTTTCCCTCCCCTGGCTGAGGGCAGGGCCCCTCTATTGGTTACCTGTGGTGACCGGAGCAATTTCATTGGTGGCTGATCTCTGCTGTAATTCTCTCACATGTGCTCGCAGTGCAGGGGTGGGTTTTTTATGCCACTTCTTCATGTCCTCTCCATTCTCTCGTAAGAAGCTCCACATGGACACACGCAACATGAAGTTACTGCTGTCATCTGCTCGAACAGAGAGGCGGTTGCCTTTGATGGCTGAGACTTTTATCAGTTTGATCAGTTTCTCCATCAGATTCTTTGGGTCATCCCCGTCTTCATCAGGTGTTTCTGATACTGACACAGGTCCATCCCTGTTCATCAGTAAGGACAATTCCTCCAGTATCATTTTCAGTATCTTCTTTATGTCACTGACTTCTCCTGCTACCGATGATACAGCTGCAATGGAAACGTGTGATGGTGGAAGTTGCTGTTCAAAGTTTTGAAGTGTAGTAACCACTTCATGAAATGGGAGTCTTCTGTTTTGGCCCTCGAGTATATTGAATGTTGCTACCAGTGTACTTGCATACCTTTCTGGTGCTGTTTTTGAGAGCTTCCGATATACATCAGCTTTACACCATGCTTTCTCAGGATCGCGGTCCTGGTGTGGATTGTTAGGGACGAAAGTAGGATCGTACAGCATCTCTACTACAGCCATTTCTCTCAAAAATTGGACGCCCTTCTCCACAGTATTCCATCTTTCCACCTTAGGCTCCAGATCGTCTTTGTAAGGAAATCTCTCCTTGACAGCCACTAGTACTCGTTCCCAGAGGGTAGCAACTCCACTCGAACATCTACTAATCCCTCTGTCAATAGCTGGGTCTCGAGCAATGCTTCCCAGCTGGCGGGCTTCGTTGCCATCAAGGGACACGCTACTGGCACCGTTGTCCCAACACCGCAGCAACCAGGTGACAATAAGTTCATCTGAGCACCGTACAAACTCCTTTCTTGAACCCTGGATTTCAATCATCTTTAGGGGCCGACGAATAGTAGTAATGGTGATTTCTTCATTATCACTGTCCTCTCCATGTCTCACACTTTTCTTAGTGGCCTTTCTAGGTGGTGGTGGTGGTGGTGGTGCTGAGGAGGGCCCCTCACCTGGATCTTCCTCTTCTTTCTCATCTCTGTCGTCTCCACGTTTCTCACCTTCCTTAGTGGCCTTTTTAGGTGGTGGTGGTGGTGGTGGTGCTGAAGAGGGCCCCTCACCTGGATCTTCGTTTTTTTTCTCTGCTTCTTCTTCTTTCCGTTCTAGCCGAGAGGACACTCGTTTCCATTTCTGGCCTTCCACAGGGGCAACCAACACGGATGCTGGTGCTTCCTGTGACTGGTCAGGTTTAACCTCAAGGTTTTCATTTTTGCTCTGAACCTCGGTTTGGAAACCATTTCTCTCAAGAATATCAATTATAGCTCGATAAGCACAAGCCAAGCCCCAGACAATCCGTTCCTTCTCAGATCTTCCTGAGTCACATGACTCCTGACCTAAACACTCACTGAATTTCTCAGGATCCCGCAGGTGCTCAAGATCAAAATCACATTGCACCGAGGGTCCCCACGCTTCTAATTTCTTCCCTAACTTTTCCCACCTTCCCTGCCATTCAACACTCTCTGGTTCTGAGGAAGGCTTCCTCCACTGGATGTAAAATACCATTGCACAGAGTACATTCAGGAAGACAGATAACACAGTTGCCAGACTGACACATTGAAGATAGGTAAAAACCTGAAAAGAGTACCTGGAAACCAATCCAAATGCCGTATAATCTGTCATATTAACCAGGCTGTTTAGGCGGGAGGGGGGTAACCCCATCAGCACACTAAAGCAGCTGTATGCAGATATGACTCCCGTGCTGAACATGAGGAGCTTAAAAAGACACCAACATGCTCTAAGGTACATGAAAACACTTAGTCCACTCAGCACCAGTTTTACAGTGGAGTACAAATTCTGCATTGCCCGCATTCTCCACCAATAATGTGTCACGGTGTTATCCATGACAGTAACCCAAGGGGGAACCGAGAAGGGAAAAAAGAAGGGAACGAAAAAAAAAACTGCCCCGTGGCCCGCAGCCGCCTCAGCAGAGCCGCGCGCTCCGGGGGGAGGGGGAAACAGAGAGAATAGAGGGTATGTAGAAAAAAAAAAACAACAACACAACGGCACGATCTGAGAAGGAACGGTAACTTTACTAAATCTAATAAAATTGAACAATTGAGAGAGAGAGAGACAAAATTTCCAAACCAGAAAACTGGGAGCTTACATTGCACGTGCTGAACTCCTCATGGCCGCCCAGAGCGCGCCAACAAAAGCGCGGCCCCCCCGCGTCCGGTGCGGAGCTCCGCCCCTCCCCTGCTCCCACAGCATTAACTCCTTAACGGCCTGCATGATGTTCTGATGTGGAATACCGGCATCAAAACCACAAAACCACAACACAGTTTGTACCCATTGCCCCTTGTCCTACCAGTAGGCACTACTGAAAAGTGGCCTCATTCACTTTACTCCCACTCTTCATATTTTATAAGCATGGTAAGATCCCCTCTCAGTTTTCCCTTCTGCAGGATGAACAGCCCCAGGTCTCTTCTAGGTTCATGATTTATGTCTCTAACAGGATGCTAGGTTCAAATTGCTCTCCTCCACCTTTCTCATGGCCTGGCTGGGTTCCCTGATTTGCTTACAATTCTTTGTCCTGGGAGCACTTAGCCTTCACAGCAAGAAGTTGTGAAAAAACATCATTGTTCTCATATTTAATAGCAGTCTGGCTGCTGGGAAATGAAAGTAAAGAAAGGAGAGTTCCATCACTGTCTAATTTGCTTGCTTGCAAGCTTCTCAGCCTCATGTCGTATTTTAACTAAGATTTATAATGTACTGTCTAAGGCCCTAGGGTTGCTAAAAGTAAAGGCTGGGGGAGGGAACAAAAGCTGTTAATAGAAATGTAACATTCCATTATGATAATTAGCAGGAAATGTGAAGATTTTTATAAATTGCTTATCTGTTTTAATTATTCTTGAGACATCTGCAATATTAAAACATGGATAAAGAACAGTTAATTGGAAAATAAATGAGAGATCTAAATGTATTTTTCCCCCTGTGCATTTCTAGGGAAGTCTTGATATTAAATCTTGAAATTCTAAATTCTTGTTGCTATATTGTAGAAACGTAGAAATTAATCAAACATTCATTATACAAATCAAGACTTGTCAAATCTCAGTTCTGATGGATTAACTAGTGAAGGAATCCTAATTCTGTGAAAACTGTGTTATTTGCTTCCATTTTTAAAACATTTCCTTTGTCACCACCTTCACCAGCAATGCTGTAAAAAAATTCCATTTGTAAGTAAGTTTTCTGTAAATGACATTTCCCATCTTTTTTTCTGCCTTTACATGTTTCACAAATGTGATCTTTTTTGTCCAGACAACAACATGTTTTAAGTATGAACAAGATGACAATAGTATAGCAGTAATTTTCCATTAAGTCTTCCTGGGAGCCACTACAAAACAGAACAATATGTACTCCCATTGTATAGATATAGTAATGTGCTATGTGTGTACATTCACACTTCATAATTGAAAAAATGCAGAAAACACAAACAATTAACTGTATGGGCATCCAGAGAGATAAAATTGAAAGGTCGGAGGAGAATATAACTTGAAAAATGTAGCAGATACAAGAGGTAAATGTCTTTAAATGAAAAGCAGGACTTAAGAGCTTCTGCTCTGCTGCAATTTCGTGTTTATTAAAAGGATTTATCCTGGAGTCATCAAGCCTGAGACCACTAGCTGTTCAGTTCTCCTCCATTTATCTTATTGATTTCCAAGTTATGAGGATTACAAAATCCAGTCATGCAAACTCTCCTCCAAAGCTTATTTCAGATTCCACAAAAAAACACATTCTGCAAACAACGTGGAATTTACTCTTCCTCTCATCTACTTCAAAGCCTCTCTTCCCCTCTAATTTATTCGTACAGGCAATGTCTTTCTTACACAAACACTATCTTTTCCTTCCCCCCTCCCCTCCTCCCTTCCTCCCTTCCCCCCTTCCCCCCTCCCTCCCCTCCTCCCTCCCTCCCCTCCTCCCTCCCTCCACTCCTCCCCCCCCTCCCCCCCTCCCTCCCTCCCTCCCTCCCTCCCTCCCTTCCTTCCTCCCTTCCTTCCTCCCTTCCTTCCTTCTCCATTTCCTTTTTTCTGCTTAGAGTTCTGAGGGGTTTATTTAGAGAAAATCCCCAGAAAAGTAGAGAAATTAACATATAGATTAATGTATATGCTAACATATGTGGAGCCTATTAACTGCAGAATGCATTATTGCTAATCACTCAAGCGAATGTTTTGCTTTCAGACTGATGTATTCTCAAACTTTATTTTTGAAATACTGTTCCACTATGGGCTATTTTAAAGAAGAAACCCAGATACTGCAAAGCTAATTGATCTTAAAAAAGAACAAAATACACACCTTTTTTTTTTTTTTCAAGTGAGAGGGCATCAGTTAATGTTGAAATGTAAACTCCTCTTGCATTTCACTATTTATGTCCCTGTATTTCACTATTTATTTATTATCTTTAACCGAAGAAATAGTTTGTCTTCCATATTCCACACTGATTTGAGGCCTACAGATACTAATATGCCTTTAGGCTGCCAACAATGGAGAGGGCTCTATGACTGTTTGACCTCTGCAGAAGGGACCAGTGAAATCAGACCCAGTTTCAGACCTTGCTGGGAGGGGAAATATGAACACCATCTAGGTGCAGAGAAAGCTGGATGCGGTGGCAATTGTGTCACTTTTGAAGAGAGGGAGGGCCTTGCTTGGCCTAGCAGGGCTAAGCAGGGTCATATAAAGAAGACGGCATCAAAGTATTCTTAGGCTGCTTCTGTTTATTCTCTTTTTAAGAACAAATACCATTATAGTGAGTACACCACTAAAGTCATGGCAAAAGAAGCAGCTTCCCTTACTATGGTGTAACTGAAACCAAATCTTGTGTGCTGGGCACTCATCCCAGAAGTCCAAGGTCACATAACACAATTTTATGGTATTGTCGCAGCAGACATTTTGCATTTTATTTATCAAGCACCAAATTCTGGTTATATTTATTACAACTAAAGTGTGGGAGTTAAGTGGCCTACATTTTTTTGAGTGACGTGCAATGACAGGCACAAACTAACACAGGAAGTTCCATTCAAACACAAGGAAAAACTTATTTACTTTGAGGGTGAGTGAGCACTGGAACAAGCTGTCCAGAGAGGTTGTGGAGTCTCCCTCTCTGAAGATATTCAAGACCTTCCTGGATGCTTTCTTGTGCAACCTACTGCAGGCAATCTACTTTAGCAGAGGCACTGGACTTGGTGATCTCCAGAAGTCCCTGGAAGTCCCCTATGGTTTTGTGATTCTGTGATTATTGTTTTCTTATTTGCTTGATATTTGCTGATGTAAACTAACAACAGGAGTGGCTTGAATAAAAGGTACACTTAATTTCAGAATAAAAATCTTACTATGGGCAATGAAGTAGAAGAATGAAGTTGTATTTATAAAAGTTAGGTAGTAGGCATTCCTATCACCAGCACACCTATTGGACTCTAATAGATGTTTTTCCATCTATGTTGGTTGTGAAGCAATAAAGAGATGATTTCTGTAAACTGAAATCTGGTAAAAAGATTTACTAGGCCCAGTTCTTTCATAGGACTGTTACTGATTTTTATTTACCACTGTTTTATGAGATGGACTCCTTTAAATTCCAGGAAAGAGTAACAAAGCTATACATCTTTTATATGACTTGAAAATTTATATGAACAAGAGAATGTATTTCTTTCCAGTGTTTCCAAACTAAACCTTGGCAGTGTCTGACAGATTTTTGTAGCAGAATCATAACGGGTTTTGGAATCTGTTCTCAAGGAGAAACGTCATTCCTACCTACTCCATATTTGACTATAGAGTAAATCTGCAGTAGAGAAAGTCCTTTCCCTGCTTCCCATGCACACTGCTTTAAACAGTGGATGGAGTAAATACATGGAGGAAATACGGCTGCAATGTGATAGATGGAGAACCTCTTTTTCATGGTATTTCTGTATGCATAATGTATTCATAGGCACCATTTTTTGACAGTGAAGTGTGTTTTAATATGTAATGTAAAACAGGAGATGTTGTATGCACAGATCAAATGCGGTAGAGGAGATGCATTAGAATTTTGTTATTTAATTACGTCCAAAGCTTCTAAGCAAGAAAGCAAAATTAAGACTATAATTTAATAGAGTAATGATAGATGCACTACCTAGCTAGAAACTTGAATTAAAAAAAATGCAAATAAGTGGGAGATTTGAACAGTGGTTCACGAAACTATATTCTTTCTTCTTTCCATGTGGCTACTTTTTGTTTGCCTATCTGCCTTTTTGCAGGGTTAGCCTGATTATTTTCATTCCCATGAGTAAGGTGCAGTGAATACACACAGAGGATATAGAATAATCCATCTGCATGTTTGCTTGTGCATACAAGTATACATGAATTCACTCATGTATACATATTTATGACCTCTTTAGATTGTGTTTATGTGCATACACAGACACATGCGCTCAGAATAGCCACTATTTTAAGCCACTGGAGATTTGTTTTAAGCACATGTATTTCCTGAATTCTTCCTTCAGCTATCAGCCGCAGTACAAATAAGCCTTCCTACCCCTGCTCTGTTGTGATAAAGCTGCCCTGCCATCACTGACCTGAAATCTCGGCGAGCTGATGAGTAGATCTTGTTTCTGATGTGCATTCTGATGAGCCATCAATATAAATCCAATCTGGGTTGCGGGCTAGCTGATGCATGGCTGGCCTTCTGTTCCGTATTTAACACAGCCATGTTTTTTTTCATTCTATATACCAAATTATTTTACAGGTATCTGTTTCACCTAAATTAAAAACCAAAATATACTTCAGCTGATAAGAGAAATCTGTACACAAGAGCAAGCAAAAAGAAAGAGCTGCACACATTTTCAGCCATAATTTAATACACAGATGGTAACGATAGGTGATGGTTGCAAGAAATGAGTTGTTCAGGAAGATCTGCTTGGCTGAATTTTGACTTTGTTTTCAGCAGATCTCCTCACATGGTATTGTTTATGCAAATATACCCTCTTTTCAGAGAGCGTCTGGCTTCAGAAAACCCTTGGCAGTAGAGCACAAAAGCTAAGTTGTACAGCAGCTAGCAGACCTGAAAAGAGAGGCTGAATGGAGCAATGGATGCAATATGCAGGCAGCCAGATAAACAGAAGAACCATTCTTTTTCTGGTTACCAGTGGTGTGTGGAGAAGGCAGCCTACCCCAGAGGGAGAAATAAAAGGCCCTGAGAGGGGGGTACCTACCCTGCTCCTATTGAAAACCAGAAAAGGCTAAAGGGGACCAGAGCCAAGCATTATAGACAATACTGTGGTTAAGACATAAAACTGCTCTAACTCACATGTAGGACCTTTTATGGTGTTGCTAACTTTGCCAAGAGAAAATTTACCAAAAGCAAATCTAATCTGCCTGTAAGTAAGAAAGACGAAAATGAGGAAAGTAGAGCAACTCTTACAATAACTTTCTAACTTCCAGGAGTGGATGGAAATGTTTTCTTTTTGCTATTGGCTTTAGAAAAAAAGGATCTTGGCAAACATTTTCTCAACAGCAAACATCTAACTTATATGCAGTTACATACAGACAGAGAGAAAAAGTGAGCACTAGTAAAAGTATTTTCACTACAGAATATGTTCATAATATTTACCCACCAAGTGTAAAAGATAAAAAGCTAGGTAGAACCCAACTACTTCTTACTGAAAAAACCCGAAACATTTGTTATCATACTTCCAAAGTTCCATCTTTACCCCATTATTTAATAAAGCCACTGATGCCAGTGCCAAATATCATTGCATATTTTCTTAAATATTTGAAATGATATTTCACAAAACAGAAGAACAATTAAAAAAGTTAGTGTTCATTTTCTAATAGATTCACATTTTTGCACATCTTTCCCCAAGTGCTATACATAAGTACAGCAGGTTTGTTTAGTACACAGAACACATTCAACCTCAGAAACTTCCAATATCGTGTTGTATGCATAACTGCAAATTCATCTTGCAGGTGCATTTAATCTGTTTTGCTTGCTTCATTCGAAGGGTTTCATATGTTATGAAAAAAGCATCAGCTCTGTTAAGTGAAATTTTTGTCAGGTCATTCCTATGTTGAATAAATGAATAATGTATTTTTAATTTCATTTGTTCTGGATGCTCATCTTTTAACTGAAAGAACAAGCCTAGAATGGTTGACTTAAAGGGCAATTTTAGAAAGTATCTTGAGTTTCAATTGTGCAAAATCTGGTCATTAATTCAACCTTTATATCTTATTCTTTTTATGCCAGAAAATCTGAAAACTGAGTACGGGAGAGGGTGGCATCATCTGCATTTCAGTGGCCTGCCTTCAGTATAAAAGCTATCTTCTTATCTCTCTTTTCTGTACCCCTACTGGAACAGTAGCTGAGAAAAGGCATTTTTGGAGGGTTGCGTGTTGGATTGAGGGGTTATTTGCCATCTGCCATCAGCCTGTAGTTTGCATATCAATAAAAAATAATAATAATAAACTAATTTCAGGCCTATATGATACAGTTAATGTGGAAGGCCTATTGTTAGAGGAGAAACAGTATATTCTTATCAGTAGCTTTAAACTGCTATTCATCATTTCTAAAGGGCAATTATTTGGAATCTATTAAACTGGAATTCATAATACTCCTGCATGCTGAATTTTAAATAGAAATCTGTATTTAAATGAAGGAATAAATTAGTATAAATAATTAGAGCACTGAAAATCCATGACTTCATTTCTCACTCACATTTTCTTTTGCACAGGGTATGAAGTACCAAGGATCTGAGCATTTAAAGGAAACTTCCCAAGTTTCCTTTTCTGGGGGAGAAATTTGGGTAACAGTATATTCAATCCCGTAATCACTTTCTTTCAGTTAGTGCAAACTTCTCCAGAGAAACGAAATTGTCAACGAAAAATTGTTTCAGAAAGCAAACATAAGATATATAGCAAAGTAGACAATCAGACAAGCCAGAGAAGGATGCATCTGTATTTAGCTGTTGGGCAGTCTAGAGGTAAAGGACTTGGTTCCAAAATGTTTGCTGAGGATAACTAGTAAACCCATCAAAGGACAGGGGAAAGGCAATCTCACAGTTAATCATTTCTTATAGGAAGCTGTTCAGCATATGAATACATAAGCATATGTGCATGCACACACATACACACACACCTTTGTACAAAGAAATTTCCCAGCAAGAGAATTAGTCCACTGAATTTGATTAATAGCGAACAACTAACCAACAGCATGAGAATATGAGCTCCATATCTGCAGCTCTTTAAGATCCTGCTACTTGTTAATTTACAGCTACAATAACATGTCTGTTTGGAAGTAAAGGCCATGCTTCAGTCTGATGCTTTCTTGGTTGTTACTCTGTTCCTGCAGAAACAGAAATTACAGACTATTACGGAGATAATAAATGAGTTCTCAGCACTACCCACTGTAGCACTGTGAAGAGGATGCCCTCGGTGGGCATGATAGTCACCAGAACTCCTACTCGGGGACAGCCAGCCCTTTGGAGTGTTTTAGTGTAGAGGGTGGAATATTTTCTCTGAGAAAACCAGGCACTTAATTTTTGACAAGTAATTTTAGTGCCTTGTTCATATAGCTCTTTATTATGATTTTAGAAATGGAGATATTTATTAGACACTCTGTGGTTTTGGGTTGGATAGAAAATTCTACACAGTATTAACCAAGAATGTGTTTTTATTGCAAAGAACTGTCCTGAACTGTTTTTTGGTGCTCTGGTCTCTGACCTACCTTGCTGTAGGAAGTAGAAGGCCATGAATTAATTCCTGAGTACAGAAACATGTCAGTAGTCTTGCAAAAGCATTCATAAACCAAATCTCAAATAAACCAGACTTCACAAGGTTAGGCTTTGTACAGTTGGGCTACATTTGTCTACCTGTTATCCTGTTTATAATACAGTTATTTATCCATGACAGATGATTATGTGACAAATTACTCTAAGTTGAGACTTGTGTATGCATAAAAATAATTTTCTGTTTTCGTCACCTCAGAAAGTATTTTCTGAGATGCATGACCTAGAAACCAAAAAATTCAAAATAATCTCACTGTGGTTAAATCGTAGTTAAAGAAATTTAAGTTTAAATCCATAATATAGCATATGCTGTATACTTAAGAGGAAACACACAGCCACTGTGGGTGTGTGTTTTCTTATGCTACCAGAATAGATGCAATTGAAGAGTCAGATCATTGGGAAAGTCAGTAATACTGTTTGGATGTCCATGTCTAACATAAGCAAAATCTGTAGATGGAAAAAAAATGCAGTAGTTTCCAGCATGGCTTCTTTAGGTTTCTCCTAACTTGCTGACAAGAATTCAGACAACTTTAACTAATGTCAAACTAAGCCAAAACATATCATTTGTCACAGCAGCACTTGCAGCAGCTTAAAAAAATGGAGCCTTAGATAAAGAGTCAGAAAAGGAAGAAGGCTTAGTAGAAAGTCTTCAGTTTAAAAGATTTACTTGGAAACCAAGCAACAAAAGACAGGATCTGGTAATGAAATTTTTGTGGCTGAAAATCTTCTAAGTGGGTGCAAGCTCGTGCCTTGTACTAGCAAAATAATTAAGTACACATTAAACCTAAAAGCAGCAGAAAAATATTCTTTTTAAATAAAACTATTTATGTGGTTCAGAGTTAGGCACAATAAGCACACGCTGAGTGGGACCCAGAGTGTTCATCCCTTTACAAAATCAATCCTGGCAAGAGTGGCTTGAGATCAGGTCAATAGCATTAGTAGTTCTCAATCTCAAAAACAAGAAACTTAGATGGAGAGCAGGCAGATTTCGAAAGAACTTATGTTTATATTTTTAATGAATGTTTGAAATACATCTAAGGCGCCATGTTCCCCATTAACTGTCATCTTGTTAAGTGTAATAAATTAATGACGACTTCTCTGTATTCAGCACATCAGAAAGAATATCACTACAGAACTGTCTATGCTGTCAGCAGTACAGGTTGCAGAATGAATTACTACTGAATCTCAATTTAGGTATCAGGAAAGGATGTGCTGAGCAAGAGAAATCACAGAAGCAAAGCGACATGCCATGGCTTCATGGGTATGTGGATACAAGCAATTACAGCTTAACAGATGCAGGTAAGCTCGTGAACAGATAGAGGTCCTGCACTTCTCATGATCTGCCCAAAGATCAACATTCTACATATACCCAATCTAAGACAACAAATAATGAAATTGTCAACTGAACTTGGAACATCAGAAATCTTCTTCTATCAAAAAGAAGCTTCAGAAAACAAATAGCAAGACTGCTTGTAGTTAAGTGCTGATGATTGAAAGGAATGGCTTTCCAGCATTTTTATTCCAGCTTCAGAGTACTTTATTTTATATGTATGCATATATATATATATATATATATATATATATATATATATATATATATATATATATATATATGCACTGTTTTACCCTAGAGGAATAAGCCATCCTCTTTATGTCATAGCTGAAAGGTGTGAGTTTCCTCCATGATTTAACCTGCTTCATACATGAATCTCTGATGGCAGATCACACTGCACAGAAGACTGCTGAGTGACAGAGGCCACTGCTTCATAATGGGCACATCAGGAGGAACTGCACTGTGTGGGAAGATACCAACTCCCTTCTCATCCCTAATTCTGGACCTAATTTCTAGAGAGTTCATTGGAAGGATTCACATGGGGGGCAGAGATGTAAAATACTATCCACATTCATAAGGATAGTGTTTTCCTAACAACCAACCCTACTTCCCTCCCTCTCTAAACTCAAAGAGTGAGAGTAAAGCTGCTTGACAGGCTGCATTCCCATTGTGCCATGTTTCAAAGCTTTATAAGGAGAAGCAACTGTGGCATAATTAATACACTGAATAGCTGAAGACATTACTGAATTGTTAAACTGCAGTACTGACCGCAGCTAAATTATTCTTAGTCCTTGGATCTTTACCACTGTATAGTCATGAACAGAAGTTTTGGATAAACTATGCAGAAAGTAACATAAATCCTCCTAAAATTTACAGTGAAGAATAAAATTCAGTGCATAGCTTTTCCCTGCTAATGGAACTGAATCAATCAATACTGTATTATGCTACTGATGGAGTGCACAGCAGCATTCACTCTAAGGGTATTTTGGACAGCAGTGAAGGTTATCCATGTAATTTGTTTTAAACCTTTGGGTTCCCTATGGTAGTCCTTTGGGAGAACTGCAGGGAATGTTGCTCTCTACATTTTCTCTTTGCTGCAAATTCTAACATAGTCATCAGAAAAAAAAGAAAAAAAGAAAAGAAAAAAAGAGGTAGAGAAAGGATAACAAAGTTTTGCTAATAAGAATGATTACACCCAAACAGATATGTTTTCCTGTGGACAGTGGAAAGAGCACAGATGTAGAGCTCTTAGGGCTCATTTCTGGCCACGAAATCTGAGACTGAAATCTGGAAGTTCTGACTGTATAAAATGAAGTGAAATTCGGAAGCAATTTTTCACCATCTTTTTCAAATTCAGTTTTGCAGCACCACTACAAAGGGACTGCTTGCTTCAGGCCAGGCTGGATGATTTGTGAAGCCACTGAAGCAAAAATAAAGCAAATCTGTCCTTCAAGAAACTGAATCAACTGTTCTCGTTCAGCGTGTGGTTTTCTAAATTTATGCAGAAAGATACATAACCCAAACATGAATTTAGCAGAATGGATCCTGTTACTATCAATAGCTAAACACCATCTTAGTCTGCTTTATCAGCACGGACAATACTGAATTTTGTGATAATTCCATCACTTTATAAGGTTTATGTAAAGAAGGTGAATTGAGATTTCAATTAATTACAGTAAATAAAAAGAGCGGTGGCCATTTGTTATACCTTCATACAGTAAGAAGACAGAGGCACTGTTCAAAGAGTTATGACTTGACAGTGAGTAGGAGACCCTTGAAATTGTCAAGAAGTGCTGTCTGAAAAAAAAAAAAAACAAATGCAGAAAAGATAAATCATAAAAAAGATAAAATCATCTATTATTAACTCATGTAAGCATATGAATTTCAGCATGCAACATGCTTGCTACTGATAGTCATGGTGAATTGTTACAGTGAATTAATAACATTTTCACAATGGATAATATCACATATTCTGGCTACACAAGCAATAGGAAAACTATCAGAGTTTCACAATAACAGAACACCTTTGAAATTAAAAGAATTATAAGAAGAACCTACAAACTCACCACCATCAAGTTAAATACTTGAGCAGCATCACCTTGGCCTATTACAGTGAATGAAAGAGCAGCAACATGTTTATAAGATCATGTTTTGCATGGATATCTCAGTCACTTTTAATCTTGCTGATTGAATTTAGGAGGATATTAAAACCAAACTCATCATTTTTTTTTGAACTCAGGACAAGGGGAGGGGGAAAGTGCAGTTCTGACTTGTCCTCTCACAGCCAAAGAAAGCAGTTGCATACTCATATGTATTACACATTACATGCACTTCTGTTGCCTGTTGAGTAAAATGCAGTGATTATCATTATGAGTATTTCAACCTGCCTAATGGCATCTCTAAACAGAATCCCAGAAAAGCAAAATTATGGACGAAGGAAGAGGGTTCAACAAAAAACGGACACATCAGTACTATTTTGTCAAGGCAAATAATACGGCACTATGCTTAATTTGCAAGGAAATAGTGACAGTTTTCAAAGATTACATTATATGCAGAAACACTGCCAATTTCAAAGAAGACTTCATAAAGACAAAATAGTGGAACTGTAAAAAAGTCTATCACCTCAACATAAGCTTTTTTAAAAAAAGTTAAATGGACTTGCAAAGGCTAGTGGCATGGTAACACATCTGATGGCAAAAAAAAAAAATCAAAACCATTTAATTATGGTGAGTTTATTAAGCAGCATAAGGAAAGTGTGACAGACGCAACATGTCCTCATGAAAAATAGATTTTTTAAAAATCGCTTTGTCTCATCAGACTGTAGCCAGGTGAATTAAAGGAGTAGGAAAATCTATTGAAAAAAAATTGGAAAGTAAAGCTGCTAATTTCAAATTTTTTCTTTGGTGATTGATAAGAAGACTGATGTTACAGACATGGCTCAACTTGCCATTTTCATTAGAGGTATTGATAATGAACATAATTTTACTGAACAAATGGCTTCTGTGGTGCCACTGAAAGACCTAACTAAATCTCCTGATCTGTTTAAAGCTGTAGAAGTATATGTTAAACTCATTTTTTTTAACCTTTGTCAACATATCTGGTGTAGCTACTGATGGTGTTCCAGTGATGATCAGTAAAACAGAGGGACTTAATAAAATTAATAGAAGATGATGAAATTGCTGCCTGCAACTCACATTTGATGAAATATCAATAGATCATACATCAAGAAAATTTGTGAAAGCTTTAAAAATGCATAATCTCTTGAAAATCATCATTAAAACAGTGAATATAAAGTCCAAGAGAATGAACAATCATCAATTCCAGGAGTTCCTTAAAAGTATTGGTATGAATTATGGAAACATCTACTTTTCTGAAGTGGCTAAGCCAGGGTACAGTGCTAAAAAAGACGTTATGATTTGTGAAATGAAATCAAGTCCTTTAAGGAATTAAAACGAAAATCTTTGCCAGAAGGTGAAGATTAAAAATGGCTCACAGATTTAGCATTTTTGGTGGATTGGACTGCTCGTTGAAATGAGCTAAACATGTATCTTTAAGGTGACCATACACTTATCTGTGCTACGTTTCAAACCATTAGAGCATGTGAAATGAAATGTAAATTACAGCAAGCTCAAGTTACAGCAAATCATTTAATGCATTTTGATGAGTTGGCTAAATACCTCCTGAAGAGGTTTCAAGTTTTTGGTATATTTGCAACCCCATTTTCAGTTGACATAAATACATGAACTATGAATTTTCAAATGGAATTTACAGAGTTGAAAGGAAACATTCAGCTCAGAAAAATTTGGCCATGTCTCTTTACTGGACCGTTATAAGGCCTATCTTACCAGAGGAAAACGTCCACTGCTTCACAATCATGCCTTATTCATGCTATCACTTTTTGGCAGCATGTACATTTATGAACAATTATTGTCAAGGGTGAAGCACAGGAAGAGTAACATTGCATCAAAAATCGCTGACAAACACCTTGAGAACTCAGTAACAGCTGCAATCTTTTCCATTGAACTAGACACACTGATGCATTAGTTTCACAAAAACAGGGTCAAATATCCCACTAGTTTTATGTTTTTGTTGCTCTCCATTTGTTTTAATAAATAAATTTAAAAAAAACATAAAAAATAAGTTTTATTACCTATATACCGTAACTTTGTTATACATTTAATATGCAGTACAAGACAACTCCTGTTCACCCCTTGTGACCCCAGGCAGGACAAAAGAATGGTCATCCATGCTGTAGACAGTACATGCATCCTAAGGGGATTGCACCTTTTGCCAGCTGATGAATCTTTCATATATACATATTACTAAAATTCTGAAAATAACTGAAATATGGTAAGCATGTTCACAAGGAAGCAAGAAATTCAGTACGTGTACAGATCTAAGGTAGCATGTAAGAAGGACTTAAATTCTTCATTCAGACAGAAATAAAAATATATTTTTTTTCCAAAGAGACTGTGGAATCTTCATGATACAACCTTCATAATACTGACAACAATTATTATGTTCAGAAAAAGACTGTACTGTCTTTTAGTGGGACATTTTTTTGTCTGCATCCACTTAACTTTCAGTTTGAATATTCACAGAAAACAAAAAAGAACTATCCCAAGGAGGCTAAGGAAACCTAACACAAATGAAAGGATTTAAACAGCCGCAGGTTTGTTTGTTTGTTTGTTTGTTTGGTGTTTGTTTGTTTGCTTTGGGTTTTTGTTTTTTTTAATTTTAGTTTTGTTTTGCATTTCAGTGAATCTGCAACTGCGGGGGCATGTAGTGCTTCTATTTTGCTGGGTGGCTGAGAAGACAACCAAACATCTACGTGGTCTTTAGATATGATGGTGTTTAGCACGAAGATAAGACCATAGCAGAAAGAAATATGCCATGGCAGTGGAAATTTGAAAGCAGGAGATACTGCTGTGGGGCACCCATACTACCTACAGTGAACACCACTGATGTCACAGTTAACTAATTCACCTTGTGGCATACCAGTAAATATTTTAATGAGTAAATCCCTTGCACAGGCGCAAACTAGACAGCGGCCAGAAGAGGAAGCAGGACACTGTGGGACTGGAAAGCTATTAAAATAGCAGATCCTCTACATTTTGGAAAAGTGTATCTATTTAGGTATGTAACGAAGACCTAACAGTTAGCTGTGCTCAGCAATGCCCATTGTATTTTTGAGTCTCAAGATTCTTCTGATTTTTAGGGTTGAGTGTTGTCCCAGCCTCAGAGACCCAAGTTTGGAGTGATTTGTGTAGACACTTGACGTCCCTTCTAATCCCTGTGATTCTGTGTGATCTATAGGATATCTATGTGGCATGCAATACTGGCTGCCCTTGGGATATCATCTACACTATAAATGTTAGTGTCCATCCTAACAAGGTCTAGCAGTCACAGTATTCTTCCATTGTCTGCAGCGTGCTTACACAACCTTTTGAATTCATGCAGTTTGCAATCCTCTAAACCAAGATGCCACCAGCAAAGTAACAACTGAAAGTTAAAAGAACAGGGAGAGTCCTGATGGGCAAGGAGGACCAAGTCATCTATCAGTTCATTCTACTTTGACTGAGACCTGAAAAGTTGCTGCTAAGCTCTGTTTCATTACGCCACGACAGACATGGTTTTGCCTAGTGAGCAAGAAGCCAAAGGATAGCAACCACAGAACTGTTAATTTTCAGGCATACTTTCGTGGCATTGTGTGAGAACATATCTCTCATGAGGTATCACCTCAAGACAGAGAATGTCAGACTCTACAGCTCCTGGATAAAACAAATTCTGCACTGAAAATTTAATCGTTGTGGAAGATATGACACAAGCTGTTCTGTCCTGACTGCTGCTGCCTAATAACTACTGCAGCTGCCTAACATCTACTATGGCTGTCCAGAGGAACAGAATGCCCAACAGTGGTGGGTCTATCCTTGGGAAAAATACATCTGGTGTCTATCTGAGAGAAGTCACACAGTACTGGGTGATATTGCTCCATCTTTGCCTATGACTAAGGAAGGAAGAAAGAAGGAAAGAAGAAGGAAAGAAGGAAAGAAAGAAGAAAAGAAGAAGAAAAGAGAAAGAAAGAGTAAAAGAAAGAAAGAAAAAACAATTTCTTTGAAATCTGGCTGTCAGATTAAACTGCAGAAAACACTATGCAACTTGCATAGAATTCATAACTGATGGATTTATTTATTTTTAAATGACCTAGTTCACTTGAGACAGGGAAGCAGAAGGCTCTGATGTCTTGCTGACTGTCTGTCATAGGGATAGTGATAGATTAACAGCAAAGCTAGAACTAAACACACCACAGAAATTAGAAAAGCTTCAAAATGGATTTGTAAATAAATTTAAATTATTTGCTTTGGAGAGAGGTGAAGCTGAGATCTGTAAATTCCCTGGAAATAAAGACACAAGGAATGAAGTAACACATGCTGACTAGACATTTTCACCATCAAAGAAGTGCGATGGAGGACAGATTGCAGTTGTAACACTTTTTCCTTCTTCTGGGATACTGAATTTCTATTTAAACTCTTAAGCAAAATTTCCACACACACAACACACATAAAACCTGGATATGAAGAGTAATTCAAATGCAGATATGCCAAGGCTTATTTGGGTATAAAAAACTAGCTTATGTCAAGACGGCTAGTGAGAAACTATACCTAGAAGAAAATGTTAGCTTTGAATTATATTAAGAAGCTGTTGTGAAGAGACACTGCCCTAATTTGTATGTGCAGTAGTTTTGACAAAGAAGGCTGTGTTGGCTAAGGATTTGGTTCAGCTGGAGAAAATATTCTGCAGAAAAATGACTTGTCTTGCCCTCATTGCCAGCTTGCCAGTGACTGCTGTTCCATTGCTCTTTCACACCAGGATACATATCTGCTGGATACATAAGCTTTGATGATTCCTCAGCTGTAAGCATCTATCTTCTGATAAGGGAGTTTTAGAAAGCCATTATTTTACATAAAGTTTCCAGTAATTCTAGACATTAACTCTTTTTCAGAGGAAAAATGGCATGATTCTGAATTCACAGCCTCTCGAGGAAAGAAGAGAGGTGAACAGGATGTCCACTGCCTCTTACATGTTGGAATGCACGGATCTTTGCAAGTACAAGTACAAAAACATGAACATGCTCCTCAGTATCTCTCAACCTTCATTTTAAATGTAACCTTCTCCCTTGCCTCAGGAAAGCGGAAAGGAGGTGGAAACTATGTGAGAGTCAAGCACAGACTTTCTCCCCACTGTAAAAGAAGGCAGAAGCTGCAAGCAGTTTTCTCTGCGCTCAAGTTACAGCTCCCATTTTCTTATACCCCAGGGACTGCTTTGCAGCTGCCTCTGATAAAAAGACTTCAGAATATGCATCGCCCCCTCCAGCCAAGCACTGTAAAGGAATACTCACCTTCAAAAGCTGAGAAGCTGCCCCTCTCACAAACAGATTTACTGACATGTTTAAGCAGGTGAGATAGGTAGAGGACCAACAGTAAGAAAATACTTTGGCTTTTGTTGTACTCAGTCTTGGATGAGAGCTTTCTTTGTGGACAATGTCATGTCACTTCAGCTTTTTTGAAACAACCCTTCGCCTTTCTTTACAATTGATCATATTCAGTTTGGGAGCAAATTGACACCTAGGAAAAAAGTTAGTCATTACTACTTGTAACAATGTATCTGCTTTATATTATCTTCAAGTCCAGTATAGCCTAATGCTCTGCTGGTCTTTAACACTTACATCCACAAAGGAGAATGGAGAAACCTGAGGAGGTGGAGATAAAACAACAGAAAATTAGCAAAATAGTCTCCCAACAGTACAAATGTGTTTTACGAACTCTGAAAAACAGCAGTTGACACTGTAATATTAAAGCAGTACCCCACGATTAAAGGAGCTTTGCTCCGATTTAGCTGGGGTGCACAAAATCTGGCTTAATGTTGTCATGTTTTGAAGCTGAGCAAGATCTCGTATATGAAGATAGAATAGATGGAATTCCTCCTGCACAAAGCTTACTGTAGACTTGTGGCTTCTGTTGCATTAGTAGACATGTTGGCTCCAGGCCTATTCCTGAGGTTGGTAAATGCCCAAAGGTTTCAGCAGGAGCAGAATAAGAGGAACTGTAAGAGCTAGACAGCTAAAAGTGAAACAACCCACCCTTTTCTCTCCTGCAAATAAAGTCTGAACTACACAATACAAAGTGTCAATAAAAAAAAAAAGACAAAACAATGATTTGTTTTCCACATAAACATTTCATCCCATCCTTTATTATGACAGTCCATGACAATATAAACGATGACATGACTGAGGTGTTCTAATCCATCCAGTCTGCACTGCCACAGTCATCAAATGAAAAACAATCTCCACAAAACCTTGAGCCAAAACAAAACTCCACTATCCCACATATACTACCAACGCTTTCTAATGATGTCTTTTCAGCAAGCTAGGCTCCGCATCAGGACTTCAAAATAAACCATGTATTTATTTATGAAATGAAAAGCTTCTGGGATGAATGGGCATTGAAGATGAAAATCATGACTTCCAGCGTTGACTTTAGGGGAAACCTTGGAGTAATTCAGTACATATCAGACAACTCACTGGACACCTATGATACTGTACTGTGAATTCCAGCCTCCTCATAAAAGTCCTCTGTTTCACAAAAAAAGGGCTCAGTATGTGGACTGGTGCCTTGATTTTTTTTCTTTCTGTTTTGACATTTGTTAAAAACAACCTATGACATAGTCAGTCACAGAAACTTTGTGGGCATTGTGTACAAAATCTCTGGGATTCCCAGCCTGCAGCTCATACATTTCAGCAGGGTCCAGATTTACCCTGACTGTGAGAGTAGATTGGTGGCAAGTGGTTCTTTGTGGTAAAGGAACCAAACAAAACTTAATTCAGCTAAAAGACAAAACTGTCATTCTTTTTGGCTTTTTAATAAATAGTAATAATAAAACCAATACAGAATTACAAGAGGAGTAAATCAACAAATAGAAATTTAAGCAGTCCAATTCACATTTAAGCCTTATTTCAAGGCACTCTGTGACACGGCAGACACTGTAAGGCATTAATCTGCTTGTGGTGCACGCTGTATTTTGTATGTCCATGGCTGTCAGAGTGCTTGTCTTTTGTCTTACTTACCGGGTACTTTCTACTATGCCCGATGTCATGGTTTTATGATTTTTGGTATTGGTATTCCACAGCATAACACCATGTAGTGCATTGAGAATTAAAGAGTTAATGCTCCAGCTCCATGGATCATTGATAGTTATGGGTATACCTGTCTCAGAAGAGAAGAACTATGTTCCCCAGAGGACTTTGTGTTGCTTTGTATTTTTACGTTTTTCTGCTCAGAGGGAAAAATAAAAACTGTCTGAGTGTCATGAGACACTCTCTTTCCTTTGGGATCACTCAGCAGTGGGTGCTCACTGCCGTCTCGCCTTCAGCATTTAGCATAAGGCCTTCAGTTTATCGGACACTCTCTCTTGTTCATTTATTTGATTTATTAGCTTTAATTCCAATTATATTGTATTGTATTGCGTTATTTTGCTTTCTGATATCTTATTTAGTAAATTAGCTTTCCTCCTCAGATCATTGCCACTGTTTTGTTTCTAGGCCAATCTCCCTTTTCCCTTTCTCCTTTCCCCTTTCCCAGGGTGTGAGTCTACTGCACCAGTCCACACAGAACCGGGCCAAACCAGTCCATAGTAAACCACTGTCCCCTGAATTTCCCAAGCCTCAGGGATACTCTGATTTTCACCTGGCTGCTCACTATCTCAAAGGCCTGCTCACATTTGTGGTTTAGAATTCTTTTGGAGACAGCGCATCTTCACCCAGTACATCACCCTAAGAGCTTGGGGGGGGGCTGAGCAATTAAGACAACATCCTTGTAACACACATGGATTCCTCAGCCTTCATAAGAAATAGAGCAGTCGTGCCTCTCTACTGCAAGAGGATAAAACCTCAAACGCATGCAAACCAGACGCTCTGCTGCTGCAGCCCTCAGGCTACGAAGCTGGGTGAAGAACAGGACAGGCACAGCTTGCTGCCTGCCTGGGCAAGTTGTTTACTGGCGGTAGGAAAGCAGAACGCCTGACCCCTCCGCGGGGTGAAGCTTCTTCACCCGTCGCACGTGGCCCCATAGGTTCAGCCGGGACTGACTCACCGTCTGGGAATCTGGAGGAGGCACGGCCTTTGTAAAAAAGCCGTGCTCAAAACTTGCTGCGCGAGATAAACAGGGAAAACATGCCGCTTGGCACACACAGGGTTCAGATGTCGACCATTGTGTTCCCTGGGAGTTAATCATCACAGGGCAGCCTTGCCTTTGCGGTGGGAGGGAGGTGTGCTCCTCCGCTTGCTCAGTGTTAAGGAAGCAGGTGCAGCAACAGCTCATTGTTGTGTTTTGCAAATGGGGAAAGTCAATGATATTTTTTTTCCTCCCTCCGGGAAGCAGGAACGAAGAAGCTGGGCGGTGCTGGTGCAGGTGGCACGGACAGGGCTGAGCAGTATGGCACCTCACCCAGACAGCTGGTGTTTGTCCTTGCACTGCTGCTACTCCCACGGGGGGGAAAGTACAGCAATTAGCCCTTTCTCCAGTTACGGGCTCACCAGTTGAGGAATTTGGTCTCATCAAACCGATTTACTGTTTCCTTTCTTTTTCTCCCCTCCATTCCTCAGTCCTTTTGTGCACTGCAGCTTTTCAGGCCCAAAGCTGTTGATGGCTTTTCCCTCACAGCCCTGGTTTTGCAGGGGGCCTTGTCACCTGGAGGCCTTCCATCCCATCTAACGGCTGCAGGTGAAAATAATCTGATAATTGCTCTCCATTCCTGGAGGTGTTTAAGAAACAATTAGATGTTGTACTAAGGGACATGGTTTAGTGGGGAATTATTGGTGGTAAGTGGACAGTTGGACTGGATGATCTCGGAGATCTTTTCCAACCTTGGTGACTCTATGATTCTAAGTCTCCTTTGTCTTTACTTCCTTGCAAAGGTGTGCATGTATATGCATACCCAATTTAGTATCTGTAAATTGAGTCAGGAATTCTATATTATCTTCAAAACTTCTGGAGTTGGATCGTAAAAATATTCTGAGTGGAACTCCTTCAGCAGTTCTACTCAAAATAGGTCAGAAAGAGGCCTTTACATAAAGATTCATTGTCTGTGGCTCTACAAAAGTTGGGGATTCACATGGCCTTTGTAAACAAGCAAGCAAATATAGAAATGGCAGAGATGTAAAGTGCTAGTAAGAGTAATATATGATGATAAGCTGAACACCATTGTTTACAAATAGCTGGTAATGAAACACTGCAGTCTCAAAACAAACAAACAAACAAACAAAAAACAACACCCAATATAGTCAATCATGTAGGATTTTTCTGTTGTCTTCATAGATGAAGATGCATAACATTTTTTGCTCAGATACTTGCTGTATTAGACCAGATAGCTGTACTACCATCTCTTTTTTGAGTATCTATGTAACTGCAGTTTCTTCAGAGACTTTAGGTGGTCACAAAAATTAATGATAAGAGTAACAACTTACCTGTCTACCATTGCCTTGGATATCAAGGCAAATGCTTGACGCATAAAGCACAAAACCTCATTAAGTGTTAACAGCCCTGTTCACAGATAGATCAAGTCATATTGTGGGGAAGCATTGCAGATGGAAATCTGTTGTGTGGAGCCCTACAGGACAAGCTGCAGAAGCCACTGTAGGAAAAGGAGAATCAAGCTCATTTGCAGAGGTAAAGGCTGTCCAACTGACCTTATATGTTGCTGAATGGGAGAGATGGCCAGTGTTTTATCTTCATATTGACTCATGGATGGTGGCAAATGCCTTATGGGGTGGTTACAGCAGAGGGAATAAAACAACTGGCAATGAAGGGGTAAACTGCTGTCTGCTGAACTGTGGAAAAACATTGCTGTCCGAATAAAGAATATGGTTATAAAGGTGTGTCACGTAGATGCTCATGTGCCCAAAAGCTGGGTTACTGAAAAACAACAAATTAATGATAGGTGGATCGAGCTGCCAGAATTAAGGTGGCTCAGAAAGTTAAGGTGGCTCAAATAGACTTGGACTGGCATCACAAATGTGAATTATTTCTAGTTCAGTGAGCCCATGAAACATTGGGCTATCAAGGAAGAGATGCAACGTATGAGTAGGCTAGAGACCAAGGGGTGGACTTAATTGTGGATGTTATCACACAGATTATTCATGACTGTGAAACTTGTGCTGAAATTAAGCAAGCCAAGAGAATTAAGCCTTTTTTGGGGGAAGAACAGTGGCAAAAGTATAAATATGGGGAGGCATGGCATGCTGATTATATCACCTTGCCACGAACCCATGACTGTAAGCATTATGTGCTTACCATGGTGGAGGCAACTTCTGGGTGGCTTGAAACATATGCAGTACCCCATGCTACTGCCCAAAACATTTTCTTAGGTCTTGATTAACAAGTCCTGTGGCAACATGGCACTCCAGAAAGAATCACGTCAGACAGTGGGACTCCTTTCAGAAATTCTCTTGTAAATACTTGGGCCAAAGATCATGGCATTGAGCACTGAGCGGATTTATCATATCTCCTGTCCACACACCAATTTCTGGTAAAATCAAGTGATCCAGTGGATCATTAAAAATGATGTTGAAAGCAATGGGTGGTGGAACATTTACAAGCACTGGAAGAAGCATTTGACAGAAGCCACCTGGACGGTCAACACTCGAGGGTCTATCATAATCTTGCTGGTCCTGCCCAGTCCAGCTCTCTACATATTGTAGAGGGAGATATACTGTTACATATACAGTTATATTGTATTTTACTGTTATTTTGCATTCCAGTATCTTATTTAGTAAATTATCTTTCCTCCTCAGATCATTGCTGCTGTTGTTTTTAGGCCCATCTCCTTATCACCCTTTCCTGGGGTGTGGGTCTGCAGGTCCCCCTGGCCAATTTGTCATGGAGAAGGGCCGAACTGGCCCATAAACAGCAGCTCTTCTCAGTGTTGCTAGAATGTTTGGCCCATTTATTAAAACAGTGGATGCCTGAATCCCATCAGGATTTGTCCCTTTGGCAGTCAATCCTACTTGTACCTTTTTGTGCAGTGATGGTCACGCTTAGTTAGGTTTGCTAGCTTTGTTTCCCAGTAGTGTGTTCTCCTTTTTACAGACCATGTAGATTGAGGTGTCTAGACAAACTAAGAGGTGTCATGTGGGGCTTGTTCGATGAAATCATCTACACTAGCCTTTTGTTTTCAGTGCATAGCCATTTAAGCAATTGGAATTTTATTACAGTGTCTTAAATTCACTTAAGAAGATATTATCTGGTTAAGATCAGAACACGTTTTTTTTTAAGTAAAATTTGCTTAAAAGCAGAGAATGATGAAGAGTATAATCCTTGGGATTTGTCTGCAGGTGCAAATCAAATCTTGAGGCTTGTGAGGCAGAAGTTGTGTTTTAAAAATACTTATTAACTTTAAATGAGATTTCACTTGCTTCCCTGCTGTTCCTTCATTTGAAGTTCAGCAGTTTGGACTGGAGGAAGCAGATTACCTGGTTTCTGTAATAGATTTCTTCAGTTGTTCCTTTGTTTCTTAACAGAAATTGCACAACTTTCTGAAGGACATTTTAATCCAATGTTTTGATTAAGAAACATCTGAAGAAGCCGAGCTTAACACAGAGAAGGAAGTGGGCTGTGAATCTAAATCTCATTAAGGTATAGCAGGTAGATCTAGATCTGCCAAAACTGGCCAAGAAAACTCGGCAAGGATGAAAATAAATATTTCTCCATAAAATTAAGAGAGGTTCAGATGCAAGTTTCTAATTTCAGTTATTCTCTATTAACAATTTAGTAATAGAATATATTAGGAGGAGATTCTTCACTTAGGGGGTGGTGACACACTGGAACAGGTTGCCCAGAGATGTTGTGGATGTCCCATCCCTGAAGGCATTCAAGGAAAGGCTAGACGTGGCTCTGGGCTGCCTGGTCTGGTGGTTGGTGAGCCTGCCCATGGCTGGGGGTTTGAAACTAGGTGATCTTTGTGGTCCTTTTCAACCCAGGCCATTCTGTGGTTCTAGGAAAATGCTATGCAAGCTTGTGTGGTATGTCTTATACACCAAAAGAAGAAAAATACCTCATTTTCACTTCTGCATACTGCAGTATTCTAGTCCACATTTACCATAAAAATAAGAAAACACAGCTGTAACAAAATAATAATTAAAAAATGGACCAAGCTACAATACAACCTGAAGCCATCTATGAACAGCTGCAGCAGAGGGTTGGAGCTTTGCGCTGGACACCAGGCTTGCTCTCTCTCGGCTGCCGCAGAGTTTCAGCTCGTGTGCGTCCCCTGGACGGCCGCGTGGCGACCAATGGTGCAGTTTTTGTCTCCCTTCTCTGTTTTCCTTGTCTCACTGACACGGACAGCGTGAAAACCCCAAGCTGAATTCTCCTCTCTGTCACCAGTCTCCCGGGTGAGCCTGACACATCAGTTTGTCGGGTTTTCACTTCATTGTATGTGAAGAAACAAATTGCCTAAGTTTTTTTAAGGAAAAAGGAAAGAAATAACTTTAACCCAGTTTGGCACCTCTTTTCAACATCTTGCTCACCATTTTTTAAGAGCGTCCCCGATGTTGAGTCTGCATCTCTTGGCTGCTGGTGGATCCATCTCCATGGGCTCTTCTGAAGGTGAATCCACCTCTATCACCCTATGCTTCTTCTTGGGAGAAGGATTCATTGCTGCTGAGGAGCTGCTGGAAGTGCCAGCTGCCTCTTCCAGCTGTAATGCAGTTGCACGGCTTGGAATTCTGTCCAATGACATCAGCAGCCAGTTGGGTATGGCAGATGAGCAGTGTTCCGTTGCAACTCAAACAGTGCAGCATTTGCATTTGCCTATGGTTGGAGAGTTGCCCCAGTTTTGAAGGAGAAGGAAGGATTGGGGTGCTGAGGAGCCCTTTTCTGGGGATGGCTCAGTTGTGCCATTGTTTTTACCAGAGAGAAGTCGTGCCCCTTGGGGATAGTAGGGCCCCTTGGAGACTCCGGCCCATTCTTCATCCTGTGCCTGAAATCCCTTTGTAGTGATGAGTGGCAGGATCATCCCAGGAGAGTTCTCTTCCCAGCAGCTGCGTGGCTGCCTGCAAGTTGTGCCACCCTATTGCCCAGCAGTGGTGGAGAAGGGACAAAGGGTACTAACAGCCCACTGACAGCCTGGGGACATGCAATCAATAAAGAATTGCTGAGTTTCAAGAGTTTCAAGGGTGGTGTGGGTTCTCCTTTCCTGTCTTTCACATCTGTCCCTGGAGCATGGAGGAGGTAGCATCTCCTCTGCCAAGAAAGAACAGTGGGGAGGAGAGGGCCTGGCATCCTCTGGGGGTCCGTGCCGTGCTGTGTCATGCTGTGCTGTGCTGTGCTGGGAAGATGGGTCCATTGTAGGGTCTTTGAGATCCTTGAGGCCTGGTGATGGCTTTTTCACACTGAGGGTGGGAGAGATGATTTGGAATTGCTGTCCTCAGTGTTTCCTCCCTCCTCTCTCCTTTCCCTCTCTCCTTTCCCTTCCCACTAGATTGCATTGCTTCCTTTTTTCTTGGATACAGACTTCTGCTGAGTTCTGAAAAAATGCTTGGGTTATTTTTTTTCCAGTTGGTTCTGTCTGTAATGTTTGGGACAATTACTACTCAAGTGAAAGAACTTGAAATATCTGTGAAACTCCTTCCTGAATAGAAGACTGAGCTTTCAGAATGGCATGTAAAGGAGAAGAAGATGTTTCCAAAATAGCAGGGGAATCTCTGACTTTGTAACCCTGCAAGAACACCACTAGTGAGAGCTGTGTCTTCCCCAAGTGTAAGTAATAATGCTTATAAAGCCTGTGCAGTCAGTACTGTACTTGTGTGATTTCACAAGTGAAGATTTTTGAAAAAGGTATAGGCTTTCATCTTAAATTTTTGTTTAAAGAATGGAGAATGTATTTTGTTGAAGTTAACGGAGGTAAACTGTTCCACTTGATTAGCTTTGCTTCTTCTATTATAGACAACGCTTCTCTGTAGTAAAGGGATGGCGGATGTGCCTGTTGATTGGAGGATAGCCAGTGTCACTCCACTCTTCAAAAAGGGCAGGAAGGAAGATCTGGGCAGTGTGCCCTCGTGGCCAAGAGGGCCAGTGGCATTCTGAGATGCATTAAAAAGAGCGTGGCCAGAAGGTCAAGGGAGGTGATCCTCCCCCTCTGCTCTGCCCTGGTGAGGCCTCATCTGGAGTACTGTGTCCAGTTCTGGGCTCCCCAGTATAAAAAAGACAGGGATCTCTTGGAAAGAGTCCAGCAGAGGGCCACAAAGATGGTGAAGGGCTTGGAGGATCTCCACTATGAAAAAAGGCTAAGTGAACTGGGTCTCTTTAGCCTTGAGAAAAGAAGACTGAGAGGGGACCTGATCCAGGTTTATAAATATCTGAGGTGTGGGGACAAAGTGGCGAGGCCAGACTCTTTTCAGCAGTGTGTGGAGACAGGACAAGGGGGAACGGACAGAAACTGCAGCACAGGAGGTTCCGCATGAATGAGCACAAGAACTTCTTTACGGTGAGGGTGACGGAGCACTGGCACAGGCTGCCCAGGGGTGTTGTGGAATCTCCTCTGGAGATATTCAAGACCCACCTGGACGCCTACCTGTGCGACCTGGTGTGGGGAACTTGCTTTGGCAGGGGGATTGAACTCGATGATCTCTTGAGGTCCCTTCTAACCCCTATGATTCTATGATTAGGTGATCAGGCAATTAAACAGAGGAGACATCTTTACTGAGATGACTGATGGGCCACCTTCCTGCAGCAGTGGCTATTGCAGCCTCTTCCTGGAGTGCTTCTCACTCTGAGTGTGTGCAGACTGCCTAAGCTCTCTATCATTTCCCTGGGAGAGAAAGTCTATTGGAAGTCTACAGAAAACAGCTGTATGTGACAGCTAGTTTAACCTTGTGTGTTTGAGGGACACTCAGTGAAAGCATCTAATTTTACAGCAGGCCAGTCTCATCTTATTTTTGGTAAACTTACCTGGATATCCGTGACACTTCTGACTTTGATATTCAAAATGTAATAATCTTCTAAAGTAACTTTGCTTCTTGATAATTTCCTTCATTAATACATTTTCATACGCACACACACAATAGAGTCCCATTGTAATTTTATGAATGAATGCATATGTTTGTTGTGGTTTTTTTTAAATCATCCCTTTGGATTATATTGTTGCAGTATTACAAAGACTATCATTTTCTCATTACCTTCAGCTGCTGTGTTAGTTATATTGCAGATTTTTTTCTGTTCAATATGTTAGTTTAGAGCGTATTGATTAAAGATTCAAAAGGGCTAGGAGTAGGAATGCACACAGAAGCCTTCCAAAGCAAATTGCTAACAGTGGGAAAAATTAATAAGCAATACACAATGACAGACCATCTATGGGTTCATTTATAAACCTTAACAGGGAACAGAAATCTGTAAACTCCACATCAGATCCTAAGACAAAGACAGGGTGTAACTTCCTGCTTAGTACCTGTTTCCGATGAGCTCAGATTGCTGCTAACAGAATTTCCTTCAGAGGAGATATAGGGAGGTGTACAATTACTTAGGACACTTCAGTTTAAAGGGGTACTGACCATGAGTGTTAACTGTGTATGCTATGAAATATTTGTCTGATTGGAATAGCAGAAGTCGAAAGCTAAATTCTTAGTCTGTACTTGTCCTTCACCGGTTTGCTAACAGACGGATGCTTAAGAAACATAGAATAATCCTTGAACTTTGAAAGCATATTCAGAGGTATATAATAGTGCATCCTTCCTTAAGCACTCAAAATTATTTGAACTGGACAGTTTCCAGATAATGCTCCTCAAATGTTACTTGTGAACTACGAAATCTGTGCCCCTGTTTTTTTGAATTTGGGTACAGTCAATCACCAAAGTCAGCCTAGAATACAGACTATTTTGTTAAGTCCACAATTTCACATAGCCTTCTCCCATAAAAATAAAAAATAAATCAGCAAGACAAAAAAACAGCTGCCAAAACAGAAAAGAAATGCCCACCTCTGGTAATGAATAATACATATAATGCATTTGTGGCACAGCATGTACTGTCTCATTATTTTTCAAAATTGATGTATTAATCTTGAAGTAGACACTGAAGAATGGCAAAGAGAAAGTGTACATCTGTCCTGAAGAAAGAAGTACAGTGCTAAATCCATTCTGTTTGTATCACTGTTCCCTAAAGATTCAAGTTTTGTGCTGAGAACTATTTTGGAGCTGGCTTCTGATAGTCTTGGGTTTGGCTGGCTCATATTTTAATTATTACCATTACCAAGATGTTTCTTTGGCTATATAATGAAACATGATAGTGCCATTCTACTTAAAGGTAGCTTGTAGAACTCCAGATTGAGTTGTTTTGTTGTTTTTTTTTCACAGTGCTTTTTGGTACTCCATCTCCACAGTGCTTTGCACAGAGCACTCAGCCTTTTGAAAAGTATTATACAGCTACAGCTGTGGAGAAGGAAAGTGCTAAGAGCGGAGAAATAAATTAAATGCTAATCACAGAAAAATGATTACAATTAGATAATATACAAAATGAATCCATCTCCCTTGAAATTAAATCAAAATTATTTAAAATCTCAATATGCAATCACAATCAAAACAACTTATAAAACAATATTTTAATTTAAATTGCCTAAATTGAATGCTTTAGTGTATTCAACTGCCAGATAGGCATAGTCCCAGTACTTGTATAATAAGCTACTTCAGTTAGATAGTAATTAACTTTTTAAATTTAGTAAGTATTACAAATTGCCAGTTGCTTTCTAAGAAGTGTCTAGAGAGGTGATCGGGTACTTTTGGATGAGAACAAGAAAATGTAATAGTATGAACTGATACTGGAAGGTTTTCTGTATTCAAAGTGTGATAAAGCTAATGCTATTAAATGTTAGTGACGGACAATTGCTCCCTGTTATTTTTGTAATATTATATAAACTCAGTGTTGATTTGTGGCTAAATTTTCAATATAGTTTAGGCTGAATCAGTTTTCTACAAGGTGCTATATGAGTAGAAAATCAGCTCCTTTTGATTTACAGTCCAAAAGGGAACCAAGAGCAAAGCTTTCAGAGCTGCAACAGGGATTTTTAGAAGTGACTTGAGAGCACTATGAAACTGCCATAAACTTCCAAGTGCATTTAAATTTACAAATCCTTCTACAGCCTTTGAAGATCTTGGCTTGGATACTGCTTTGGACTAGCATGTGTTGCAAATGGCAGAACAGAGAGTTATTCATGGTGGAAAATTTTCTGATGCCTGATATGAAGGGCTTTTGGAGATAACAAAGAGGATCCCACGGACTCGTGGGCTTCTTTGTTGTCATGAACAAGGTCTCCTCCATTTGCACACTCAGTGCGTGAGTGCCTCATGGGTAACAATGCAGAGCAGAGCTGGCAGATCTTTAAGGGACCTTTCCTCAGCACGCATGAGAGCTCCATCTCCAGGTGTAGCAAGCCAGAATGGAAGCCAAGAGACCAGCGTGGCTGAAATGAGACCTGCTGGTCAAACTGAAGAGCAAGAAGAAAATGCATAGGCAGTAGAAACAGGGGCAGGTACTGTGGGAAGACTATAAGGAAGCTGCTAGACTGTGTAGGGATCTGGTCAGGAAAGCCAAGGCCCAGCTTAAACTGAACTTGGCAAGGGGTCTGAAGAACAAGAAAGGTTTCTACAGATACCTTAACCAGTAGCACACTGGGTGTACACCCCCAGTGAGTAACACAGGCAAGTTGGAAGCAACAGGCAAGGAGAAGGCTGAGGTGCTTAACTTTTTTGCCTGTTTTCTCTGATAACTGCTCACCACACAGCCCTCAAATGTTTGGTTTGGTAGGAAAGGACTGGAGAAGCAGCATCTCTCCCACTGTAAGCAAAGATCAGGTTTGTGACTACCTGACAAGCCTGAACATCTGCAAGTCTATGGGTCCTGATGAGACGCATCCCAGAGTGGACAGTGGAATTGAGTGCACCCTCAGCAAGTTTGCAGATGACAGCAAGTTTGCAGGCTGTGGGGTGTATTCAACACACGTGAGGGACGGGATGCTATCCAGAGGGTCTTAGACAGCAGTGGCAAGCTGGATATGAGCCAGCAATGTGCTCTCACAGCCCAAAAAGCCAACTGTATCCTGGGTTGCATCGAATGCATGTCTAGCAGGGCAAGGGAGGTGATCCTGCCCCTCTGCTCTGTGCTGGTGGGGCATCACCCTAGGAACTGTGTCCAGATGTGGAGTCCTCTGCATGGGAGAGACACGGACCTGTTGAGCACGTCCAGAAGACAGTCACATAAATGATCCAAGGGACATAGCACCTCTCCTGTGAGGGTGGGGTGAAAGACCTGAGGCTGTTCAGCATGGAGAAGAGAAGGTTCTGAGGTGACCTGATAGCAGCCTTTTAATATCTAAAGGGGAGCTACAGGAAAGAAGGAGAAAGACTGTTTAGTAGGGTCTGTGGTGACAGAACAAGGGGAAATGGTTACAAGCTCAAAGAGGGTGGATTTATGTTAGATACGAGGAAAAAGTCTTTTACAGTGAGAGTGGTGAGGCAGTGGAACAGGTTTCCCAGAGATATTGCTGGTTCCCCATCCCTGGAGTCTTTCAGGTCAAGGCTGGAGCAGGCCCTATGCAGTTTGATCTAGTTGTGGATATCCCTGTTCACTGCAGGGGACTTGGACTAGAAGAACTTTAAATGTCCCTTCCAACTCTTAGGGTGCTATAATTCTATGAGAATGCATTGTACAGTGTGGATTTAAAACTGTGTGCTATCCCCATTTTGAAGGACTTGTCAATCTGAGTCCTGTCTGAGAGCTGGTAGAGTGTGGAAAGGGATATCTGTTATTAGTAGCCCATTCCAAATTAGCTATTAGATGCTTTTGGGAAAGCAGAGAGAATGTAACGGTGCATGTTTTACTTTGGTGTAGATGATTTCTTTATTACATGCTGTGATTTGTGGGTCTCCAAGAGCAGTGTGATATGAAGGCCGTCGGCTCAAGGGCTTCCCTCTTCAGTACCTGCTCACTTGCTCAAAGTACTGAGCTATGCTCCCCACCTTGTGATTAGCATTCCTGCACACAATGAGGCTGGCCTCCTGGACAGAGTCTTATTTATCTAAATGCTCATTAATCTGATAAGAGATGGAATGGATATTCTTACTTGCATAACACTGTTGTGCTGTCAAGCACAAGGACTGGGAAAGAATAATTAGTCAGGGAATTGTAACAAGCAAGCCAGTAACAGAAGAGATGCAGGGAGAAAAAGAAACTAGAATAAAAGCAAGCACATTGGCAGCATGCTGTGTAGGTAGGTGGCACACAATAAGGAAAATTCATATACTGAAAGAGGTCAGATGAAACAAGAAAAGATCCATCCCCCAGGATTCACATGGCTTGCAAATAGTAGTAATCTGCAAATGCATGTGAAACAAGTCTGGATAAGAGTTTATTTCGGTTCCAGAAGGAATGACAGTAACGTAAAGTAGAATAGCAGGCGTGTTGTTTCCCTCTTTCTCAGCGTATTTTGAATATTTATGCAAACCCCCTAATAAAATGCAAACAAAACAGTGGATGGTTAGCATATTTTTGGGGGGCAAACATTACTTATAGAAGTATGGGACAGAGGCCAGTGCTGGCCCTGTAAATCAAGGAAAACTGATGGGAAAACAGGTTTCTTTCATATATAAAAATAAATTATTCAGACATAAAGTGTTATGTCTATGTGTAGGTCACGAATCAGATAAAGATAGGCTGATCTCAGTTTCTTTTTTCAACTTCATCAAACTTTCAAGTGGAAAACATAAAACTGATGTAATAAAGAGATGGAAAAAAAGCAAAAAGAAATAATCATTTGAGCGTGCTATATTTTATTTATTTGCGTCAAACTTATTTCTGTTTCATTGAGAAGACAACTGGGTGATTTGTCCTATGATTTTTATATTTTCAGGAGTTCTTATATTTTCAGGAAGAAAGGGTATGTGTATGCCAAAAGACTGAAAATGAATTTATTGTCTAGTGGAAGTAACTTTCTAATAACAGTTATCTGTTCTTTCTATTATTTTTAACACTGTTTGAACTTCTCTATAATTTCAGTTACATATAAGTAGAATGAAGTTAAGATCAGTGTGAGTGTATCATCTAAAGGGAGGCATAAATGAAGAAATTATTTCCATATAAAAAACTGTAAAGGTGTAATTTCCTGAAGTGTTGCTGCCTGAAAATTGTATATGGATATCAGCTAACTTCACACTTAACCTGAGCAAAGTGTGTGTTCAGTATCCTTTTGGGGCACAATTTTATGGTTCACATTCTTTGGAGAAGCCAATGGAAAAGCAGATCATACACATCAGTTTTTGGTCATTCCAAGATAAACTGTTTTTCTGTTCGGGTCCTGATGTGTCCTGTTTTTAATGAAACAATTTTAAGTTGTAACTGCCTTCTAAATGATGTGCTGCTCAAGTACAGTGTGTCTGAGTTACTGAGTTCCATTCAAAGCAGT